>CM066913.1:26135386-26852607 GCA_033964015.1 Scolanthus callimorphus
GAGCACAAACTGAAGTCTATTATCTCAAATGTTAGGTCTTCTTCGTCTTCGCAGCAAAATTTCAAGAACTTCAAGCACCTGCTAACTATTTGCCGAGTTGGCGATCACTTTTACAGCCCCCTCAGTGCCAGTAGCCACGAAAAAACTTGCTGAGCAATTTTACTAG
The DNA here is from genome assembly GCA_033964015.1 of Scolanthus callimorphus. Taxonomy (NCBI): domain Eukaryota; kingdom Metazoa; phylum Cnidaria; class Anthozoa; order Actiniaria; family Edwardsiidae; genus Scolanthus; species Scolanthus callimorphus. The sequence continues at coordinate 26,135,553 of CM066913.1, forward strand.
AAATGTCATACGTAGGCATTGATCTCAAATACGCGCAGAGTTCCCAGCAGCTTCACGTTGTACAGAGGTACTCAAAGTATCTTTAGCAAGGTTGATATCAGGCTTTTCGTCAAAGTAATAAAACCAAAGATGCTTTATCTTTACGTGTTTCTGCATCCTCGCTGTGTGGCGAATCCATCGTGTCGCATTCTTGAACTGGCAGTGAAAAAAGGCCATCCACTTCGTCTTCCTCTAGGTGAAGTCTTTTAGGCTTGAGCGAAGCATTCGGTAATTTAGCCTGCGAAAAGCCGACGCCACTTAGCGCTCGTCGAAAAAGAGACTCCCGCAAAGAGGCGTCTGCGCGCTCAAGCCAAACATTCCATACTGATGACGTATTTTGACCCAGATCTGGTCAGAAGTATTACGCAGCCAGTTTGACTGTTTGATATTTCTTTTATAGCATACAAAGCATTTTATAGAAGGATTCAAGTAAGACGAAGAAGATGCAACAAAGTTAAAATGGACACGCAATTCTTCTGACCAGTTGGTCAGAATACGTCAATCATGTCTGATGCTTCGTTAAAATGCTTTTTTTTTTGCTACTTGTTTTAGTTGGCAATGAAGCACTGAACTACGCCCTTGCAAAAGGTACTTTGTACAAGCTGGATTCACGAGCAGTCTACAAGTACCCAGCCCAAGGTGACAGTAAGTCATCATTGGAAACCTGGAAGGGAATGAGGCATTCAAAGATCGCTGGTAAAGTATGGCAAGAAGCGTGAACGAGAGGTTATCTAATCCAGACAGCCAGGTCATCCGACAAATACGTGTTAACTATGATTTAATTGAAGTTCGAAATGGATGGTGTCTCTCCATTTCAAAACGGCAGTTTCTTCAACGTGCCATCAACAAGAGTGAAATGGTCTTCTTGTACGCCACGAGCATACTTTAGTATGACCATACATCCAATGAGGATTGCCCATATTTCCGTGGGATATTGGAAAACAGCTTGTCCCCTAGCGACATTCCCAGTTCTGCGAAGACTTCCTTGGCTTGTTTAGCTTCCAAGGAAGCAGCACAAGCAAAAGGTAATAGGCGACTTGTTTTTAAACGGAAATTTAGCAGTTTTGTAGCACTGACAACTAACCATCCACATTCCCGGTCACCTGTATGAATGTATACTTAATCATAGCTGCTAAAAGCAATTATGTTTTAACAGGTGCCCTGTCTTGTTGGACAAGCCAACAGCGGAAAAAGAGCCTTGCTTGCAGCTGTATTGGAAGTTGTCAACCCCTCGAATGTGGCGCGAGTTACAAAGCAACGCTCGTCAACAAGGCAATGATCGATGACAGCACTGAGGTAGTTATCCTAGATGAGGCAACTGCAGACATGATGGATGTGGATGGCTGGAAATTACTCACCCAGGGTGCTGGACAGCTCATAACGTGAAGTACAGTAGCGCCAAGGGATTTATAAACAAGTGTCTGGGTGATTTCTACTTCCGATGCAGACTATAACAACTAGCTAGGTGGCAGCGATTTTGCCCAGGTTCATCGCAGCAAGCCTTTGTTAACCCTTATTATCAGTAAAAGATATATTTCCTTTCTTCAGATGCCCTATGATCATTGCATCCCAGGCAGAACTGGCCTTAAAGATGTAGACAAACCAGCCATGGATGCACGACTTAACGTCTATACGTTCCAAAGTTTAAACAATGTCGATACAGCAGCATTCCAATGGATTCGAAGTCATCCCGTTCATTGCATCGTATATGCTATCCAGCAGGCCAAGAGGATTCCAGCCTCCAGCGTGTTCAGAGGTGGTGTTCCTACATGGCGCTTATGTGCGAGTACTTCCTTTTCGGGTTCCACATCATCTGTCGAGGAGCTCTCCGATTTTCGCCTTGCTCTTGCGAGGATGTCGACTTGTCTGAAAGGCGTGCGCGAACATCGTCATCAAGTTCTGACCCCTTGTCACATTGCAGTTCCTTGAGAAAGTGTGCGCCTTGGTTGCACTTCGCGCGACCTCTGTTTTTGATAGTGTACTTTGGCGACAATAGAACTGTTGTTTCTGGTCCTCCGAGATGGTTCTTTGCGCAGTGCTGTCCAGGTTTCTTGAACTGGCGTCTCTACAATATCGAAACGCGCGTGGGATGAACATAATTGCCGGTTGCGTCAACACTAGCTTGCTCATCGATTCGCCTAGCTTGCTGTGTTGGCCGCCGTTTCTTGTCACCAATACGAAATCGCACGTGGGCTTTAAACGAGGTCGGATGTGAGAGATATAGCCATCCAGTACTTGCATGTTTGTATCTGTCAGATAAATAGAGTCAAACCATATTTCGCTGCAGTCTTGAACATTTTCTAATCAATAAATCCGCCGTTTGTCTTGGCCTTGATAACCATGTCAACAGTCAAATACTGATACGTCATTGGGCGAGAACCTTTGACCTTTATAAACAAAATAAAGCGCAAGGAATTTGGTAGCAAATGACAAGTCTAACGGAGATGCCACGCTTTGTTTTTCCTTGCACGATTTAAGCACGCTTTCGTAGCGTGGTAAGTGCTGCGCAACTGCTTCCAAAAGCTCTTCTAACGTCGCCCAGTGTCCTTTAGCCTCTAATGCTTCTATGTCAAGGTCGCCATTCCACTGAATGCGCATCATTTTAGAAACTGTTCTGCGTACCTTTTTCAAGTAGACTTCCGTGGTAGAAAAATTACTTAGCACCTTTGCCGACGCTCCGTTACCTTTCTAAAATCTATAAGTTCTGCAATTGCGTCGATGTACCCACCCGCCCAGCATGCCCAAGCTTCCATCATCCTGAAGCACGTCAATAAACTTAAAAAGCAGATTAGGAGAGCACAAACTGAAGTCTATTATCTCAAATGTTAGGTCTTCTTCGTCTTCGCAGCAAAATTTCAAGAACTTCAAGCACCTGCTAACTATTTGCCGAGCTTGGCGATCACTTTTACAGCCGCCTCCAGTGCAGTAGCCACGAAAAAACTTGCTGAGCAATTTTACTTGAAATGTCATACGTAGGCATTGATCTCAAATTACGCGCAGAGTTCCCAGCAGCTTCACGTTTTACAGAGGTACTCAAATTCTCTTTAGCAAGGTTGATATCAGGCTTTTCGTCAAAGTAATAAAACAAAGATGCTTTATCTTTACGTGTTTTCTGCATCCTCGCTGTGTGGCGAATCCATCGTGTTCGCATTCTTGAACTGGACAGTGAAAAAGGCATCCACTTCGTCTTCCTCTAGGTGAAGTCTTTTAGGCTTGAGCGAAGCATTCGGTAATTTAGCCTGCGAAAGCCGACGCCACTTAGCGCTCGTCGAAAGAGACTCCCGCAAAGAGGCGTCTGCGCGCTCAAGCCAAACATTCCATACTGATGACGTATTTGGACCCAGATCTGGTCAGAAGTATTACGCAGCCAGTTTGACTGTTTGATGTTTAATTTTTATAGCATACAAAGCATTTTATATCAAGGTATTCAAGTAAGACGAAAGAAGATGCAACAAAGTTAAAATGGACACGCAATTCTTCTGACCAGCTCTTGGTCAGAACGTCAATCATGTCTGATTGCTTCGTAAAATGCTTTTTTTTTTGCTTACTTGTTTTAGTTGGCAATGAAAGCACTGAACTACGCCCTTGCAAAAGGTACTTTGTACAAGCTGGATTCACGAGCAGTCTACACGTACCAACCCAAAGGTGACATTAAGTCATTCATTGAACACTGGAAGGGAATGAGGCATTCAAAGATCGCCTGGTAAAGTATGGCAAGAAGGTGAACGAGAGGTTATCTAATCCAGACAGCCAGGTCATCCGACAAATACGGTTAACTATGATTTAATTGAAGTTCGAAATGGATGGTGTCTCTCCATTTCTAAACGGCAGTTTCTTCAACGTGCCATCAACAAGAGTGAAATTGGTCTTGTTACGCCACGAGAATACTTTAGTTATGACCATACATCCAATGAGGATTGCCCATATTTCCGTGGGATATTGGAAAACAGCTTGTCCCCTAGCGACATTTCCTAGTTCTGCGAAGACTTCCTTGGCTTGTTTAGCTTCCAAGGAAAGCAGCACAAGCAAAAGGTAATAGGCGAGGTTGATTTTAAACGGAAATTTAGCAGTTTTGTAGCACTGACAACTAACCATCCACATTCCACGGTCACCTGTATGAATGTATACTTAATCATAGCTTGCTAAAAGCAATTATGTTTTAACAGGTGCCCTGTCTTGTTGGACAAGCCAACAGCGGAAAAACGAGCTTGCTTGCAGCTGTATTGGAAGTTGTCAACCCCTCGAATGTGGCGCGAGTTACAAAGCAACGCTCGTTCAAACAAGGCAATGATCGATGACAGCACTGAGGTAGTTATCCTAGATGAGGCAACTGCAGACATGATGGATGTGGATGGCTGGAAATTACTCACCCAGTGGTGGCTGGACAGCTCATGACGTGAAGTACAGTAGCGCCAAGGGATTTATAAACAAGTATGTCTGGGTGATTTCTTACTTCCGATGCAGACTATAAAACTAGCTAGATGGCAGCGATTTTGCCCAGGTTCAACGCAGCAAGCTATTGTTAAACCTTATTATCAGTAAAACATATATTTCCTTTTCTTCAGATGCCCTATGATCATTGCATCCCAGGCAGAACTGGCCTTTAAAGATGTAGACAAACCAGCCATGGATGCACGACTTAACGTCTATACGTTCCAAAGTTTAAACAATGTCGATACAGCAGCATTCCAATGGATTCGAAGTCATCGTTCAGCATCGTATATGCTATCCAGCAGGCCAAGAGGATTCCAGCCTCCAGCGTGTTCAGAGGTGGTGTTCCTACATGGCGCTTATGTGCGAGTACTTCTTTTCGGGTTCCACATCATCTGTCGAGGAGCTCTCCGATTTTTCGCCTTGCTCTTGCGAGGATGTCGACTTGTGTCTGAAAGGCGTGCGCGAACATCGTCATCAAGTTCTGACCCCTTGTCACATTGCAGTTCCTTGAGAAACGTGTGCGCCTTGGTTGCACTTCGCGCGACCTCTGTTTTTGGTAGTGTACTTTGGCGACAATAGACCTGTGTTTCTGGTCCTCCGAGATTGTTCTTTGCGCAGTGCTGTCCAGGTTTCTTGAACTGGCCGTCTCTACAATTTGTCGAACGCGCGTGGGATGAACATACTTGCCGGTTGCGTCAACACTAGCTTGCTCATCGATTCGCCTAGCTTGCTGTGTTGCCGCCGTTTTTTGTCACCACAATACGAAATCGCACGTGGGCTTTAAACGAGGTCGGATGTGAGAGATATAGCCATCCAGTACTTGCAATTTGTTGTGTCTGTCAGATAAATAGAGTCAAACCCATATTTCGGTGCAGTCTTGAACATTTTCTAATCAATAAATCCGCCGTTTGTCTTGGCCTTGATAACCATGTCAACAGTCAAATACTGATACGTCATTGGGCGAGAACCTTTGACCTTTATAACAATAAAGCGCAAGGAATTGGTAGCAAATGACAAGTCTAACGGAGATGCCACGCTTTGTGTTTTCCTTGCACGATTTAAGCACGCTTTCGTAGCGTGGTAAGTGCTGCGCAACTGCTTCCAAAAGCTCTTCTAACGTCGCCCAGTGTCCTTTAGCCTCTAATGCTTCTATGTCAAGGTCGCCATTCCACTGAATGCGCATCATTTTAGAAACTGTTCTGCGTACCTTTTTCAAGTAGACTTCCGTGGTAGAAAAATTACTTAGCACCTTTGCCGACGCTCCGTTTACCTTTCTAAAATCTATAAGTTCTGCAATTGCGTCGATGTACCCCACCCGCCCAGCATGCCCAAGCTTCCATTCATCCTGAAGCACGTCAATAAACTTAAAAAGCAGATTAGGAGAGCACAAACTGAAGTCTATTATCTCAAATGTTAGGTCTTCTTCGTCTTCGCAGCAAAATTTCAAGAACTTCAAGCACCTGCTAACTATTTGCCGAGCTTGGCGATCACTTTTACAGCCACCTCCAGTGCCAGTTAGCCACGAAAAACTTGCTGATAATTTTACTTGAAATGTCATACGTAGGCATTGATCTCAAATTACGCGCAGAGTTCCCAGCAGCTTCACGTTTTACAGAGGTACTCAAATTCTCTTTAGCAAGGTTGATATCAGGCTTTTCGTCAAAGTAATAAAACCAAAGATGCTTTATCTTTACGTGTTTTCTGCATCCTCGCTGTGTGGCGAATCCATCGTGTTCGCATTCTTGAACTGGACAGTGAAAAAGGCCATCCACTTCGTCTTCCTCTAGGTGAAGTCTTTAGGCTTGAGCGAAGCATTCGGTAATTTAGCCTGCGAAAGCCGACGCCACTTAGCGCTCGTCGAAAGAGACTCCCGCAAAGAGCGTCTGCGCGCTCAAGCCAAACATTCCATACTGATGACGTATTTTGACCCAGATCTGGTCAGAAGTATTACGCAGCCAGTTTGACTGTTTGATGTTTAATTTTTATAGCATACAAAGCATTTTATAGCAAGGTATTCAAGTAAGACGAAAGAAGATGCAACAAAGTTAAAATGGACACGCAATTCTTCTGACCAGCTCTTGGTCAGAATACGTCAATCATGTCTGATTGCTTCGTAAAATGTTTTTTTTTTTGCTTACTTTTTAGTGGCAATGAAAGCACTGAACTACGCCCTTGCAAAAGTACTTTGTACAAGCTGGATTCACGAGCAGTCTACACGTACCAACCCAAAGGTGACATTAAGTCATTCATTGGAACACTGGAAGGGAATGAGGCATTCAAAGATCGCCTGGTAAAGTATGGCAAGAAGGTGAACGAGAGGTATCTAATCCAGACAGCCAGGTCATCCGACAAATACGTGTTAACTATGATTTAATTGAAGTTCGAAATGGATGGTGTCTCTCCATTTCAAAACGGCAGTTTCTTCAACGTGCCATCAACAAGAGTGAAATTGGTCTTGTTACGCCACGAGCATACTTTAGTTATGACCATACATCCAATGAGGATTGCCCATATTTCCGTGGGATATTGGAAAACAGCTTGTCCCCTAGCGACATTTCCTAGTTCTGCGAAGACTTCCTTGGCTTGTTTAGCTTCCAAGGAAAGCAGCACAAGCAAAAGGTAATAGGCGAGGTTGATTTTAAACGGAAATTTAGCAGTTTTGTAGCACTGACAACTAACCATCCACATTCCACGGTCACCTGTATGAATGTATACTTAATCATAGCTTGCTAAAAGCAATTATGTTTTAACAGGTGCCTGTCTTGTTGGACAAGCCAACAGCGGAAAAACGAGCTTGCTTGCAGCTGTATTGGAAGTTGTCAACCCTCGAATGTGGCGCGAGTTACAAAGCAACGCTCGTTCAACAAGGCAATGATCGATGACAGCACTGAGGTAGTTATCCTAGATGAGGCAACTGCAGACATGATGGATGTGGATGGCTGGAAATTACTCACCCAGGGTGGCTGGACAGCTCATGACGTGAAGTACAGTAGCGCCAAGGGATTTATAAACAAGTATGTCTGGGTGATTTCTTACTTCCGATGCAGACTATAACAACTAGCTACAATGCCGGACAAAATTAGTTGTCGCGTCTATCACAAATAGCTGATTTTGGTTACCCTATACTAGTAAATTATTTTTCTTCCTAATACAATATCACGCGAACCCCCCTTCCCCCCATTTCAATGTTGGAGGTAACAGTCATCAAATTCCGAGGATGACTTTTCGCGGTAAACAACATTGTAGTGGGGGGAGGGGGAGGGAAGATGAGGGGACCGGTGTGGTACATGGAACCCCTATTTACTGGAAGGTTCAAAATAGGCGACAACAATTTTGTCCCGCATTGTATTTAGTACGTTTTCTGTTTTTATGAAAAAGAAAGAAAGAGCCATGGACTGATGTATAGGTGGTGTATTAGACTCGACAGGATTTGTATAGAACGGTAATTGGAATTTCCGTAATTGCTTAAACAACAATGGAATTATCGATAATTAAGGGCAATTTAGTCAATGCGCGCGAGCAAGGAATGGCGCACGAGGAAAATGGCGTTCAAAGCAAAAATTAGGCCAGAAAAAGAGCTTATCTACGTTTTTCTTCGATGTCACGGTGGAGTGAAATCTTCAGTGCTGGCTAAAAGGTATTGTGTGTCACAGCGGACTATCCAGCGGATTGCTAAAGAACAATTTACAGGACGCATTTCACAGTCAAAAGAAAGAAAACCCAGGAAGGAAAAATGAATGCCGTGCGGCCGCGAAAATTAGCGCCACGTGATGTGCGACGATTAGTACGCGAAATAGACAATCTTCGGGAAAAAGAAGTTCGTTTACCGTCAAACGCCTTATGCAAGTTTCAAAAATACCGGCAAATATGGTTTCAATACGAACTGTTCGTAGGTATTTAAACAGAAATAAGTACTACTCACTTCCAGCCGTAAAAAGGGGGTATTAGACAAGGATGCTTGCAATAAACGGATGGCATTTGCGCGAATGGTGAAACGAAAGTACGATGCCTCAGTCTGGACGCAGAAGTTGCCTTTTTTCTGGACGGGGTGAGTTTTGTGTTTAAGAGAAATCCTCGTGCACAAGCAGCGTCACCGAAAGCGCGAATTTGGAGGAAAAAGGAGGAGGGCTTGTCTCGTAATTGCACAGCGAAAGGACACAAGGTGGGGACAGGAGGGAACTAGTACGACTAATGGTAGCTATAACATACAGAGAGGGTGTTGTACTGTGCGACCAGTATGAAAAACTTAATGGGCCTTACTTCGCGGACTTAGTGAAAAGAGAATTTAGTGACACATTTCGGCGAGCCAAGAAACAGAGAACTAAGTTATGGGTACAAGATAGTGCTGAAGCGAGGAGGGCTTTGAGAAAAGTAAGAGCGAAACTGTTATCTATTCCACCGAAGTCTCCTGATATTAATGTAATCGAGAACTTTTTCCATTTAGTGAGGAGAGAGCTGGATTCTGACGCTTTGCATAAAAATATTGAGAGAGAAACTTACACTGAATTTGCAAAGCGAGTGTAAGATACAATTTATGGAATACCGAAAAACCTAATAGATAAAACTATAGAAAGTTTACCTGAAAGAATTGACGGAATTACCAAAAGTAAAGGACAACGGCTTAAATATTAAGAAATGAAATGTAAAAATGCGTTTTCTTTAATTCCGAAAAAATAACCGGATATGACGTAATGTAGGCCCGTGCGCTTGGACGCGCGCACGGCTGTACTATCGTACACGTGACTATTGAACATTGATTCATTCATATATTTATCAATTACTTTATAAGTAATAAATATGTATTTACAACAGCATTCGCTTATTTACTTCGGTCCTGGCGATGAGAATACTGTACGGGAGTGAACGCCAAAACGCCAACGGGTTACACGGGTAACGCTTCCAACAAAGAAAAAGTAACTAGAGGTCTTAATCTTTTTCAATATAGTGTTACCCGTGGTGTTACCCGTCGCCAGTCTTTCTCGGTTTATTTTGGCTATGGCGGGAGAATTAATCGCGCAAAGCACCTGGCACATGGAGACATTTCTTTGTGTTGTGCTTCTGGTATTGGCGATGAAAGTAAAATGTTTTCCATCGCACAGACATCATATCAGTTTCTCTCTGATCAACTGCGCCGCCTTTTATGTAAACAAACGGGTTTTTCCTGTACAGAATATGGGAGTATCCTGATCGAACACAAGATCCTTACTATAATACGTTTTGGGAGCTGGTAGATGAACCAGCTGACCCTCTAAAAGTAATAGAAAATCATGCCATGGGATAACGTTTGCAGACCAACGGAAGTCGTTTAGGAAAAGACTCTGATTCCTGGGCTCCCACCCAGGCAAAAGTCGTGCTCGCTGGGTTACAGAATGTTGCATAAATCAGAGTTAGCGGCATCAAAATAAAGGTTTTCGCACAGTTTGTAGGGCCCACTATCATCACATTGCGGTATTTCCCTCGACCTTTTTCTAAAAGATCCCGTACAGAGTCGGCAAAATACGAGGTCTGAATCCCATTCGTGTGTAAAACCTCTTTAGCACTTTGAAGCCACTGACCATTACAACCCTCGACGCAAGGAGAGTCTTTGCCCTATTAGCAATTCCATTCTAGTTTGTTTAGAACGACGAAGCTTCTCGTTAGCGGTATGCAAGTCCCACGCTGTTTCAATGATTTCATTGACTGCTTTTGCTCCGCGATTCACAATAAACTCGGCAATATCAGTTTTTCCCTCAACTCCTGTGAATGGGCGAATGCTAACAGTTCCAGTCTGCTTTTAATGCCTTTTTCCACAATAATTCGAGACAGTTCATAAGAACTTAATCTCCGCTTTTTCGTTTTGGGCCTTTTCTCTGTCTTCATCGCCATCGGAATCGGCAATGTCGTCTTCCCGTTTTCGATTGTTCTGGCCTGCACTGTCACTAAGCTTATTGCTGTCTGCCTTCGCCATTAGCGCCACGCTCGCACGAGTTGTCTTTGGCCTTTCAAAGTCGCGTAAATCGGGATGTTTGTCACTTTCTATATAACCATCGTCACACTTAGTCACATATTTCCAAGCACTATAATAATTACAATGGATGCTTGAAAAATTTACAGAAATTCCATGAACTTCTTCCAGTCTTCGTTTGGCACTAAGCCATCGCTGATTACGGTCAAGTTTTATTGCCATGTGATAGTGTTGACCTCCTCCCATGTGATGCTCTCTGCAGCAACACCACTGAACAACATTTGATGCAGTATCCTTGAACGAGTTTACAACAGCATAGGCGAAAGTTTCACGATGTGGAAACTTTTCAATGTTCGCTTGACTATAAGTTATTAAGTATACTTTTCTCACTTCTTTCGAGGCCAGTGTTTTCGACTGCTCACAGCTGCACTCGCACAACCCACTACTTGAACTAGAATCGGAAGCATTCGCCGGAATTTCAGCCATTTTCTGACAAAAACAGCACAGAAGTATTCGTTCAACCTTCTATCACCCAACGAATGCATTGAGACCTCAGCAAAAGTCCCTGAGGAAGGCGAAGGCAACCGTTACCATGGGCAACGCACGTGCCGTGGAGCGAAAGCTATTTTGGTTTTCTCTTCCACGAGAAAAAAATCGCCTTTTTTGCCCGTCATGCTGGAAATTAATAGAGTGACAATAGAAAAACCGAGTTGCATTTTAACTTCCATCGGTTAACTTTCGATAAAACTAATTACAGCGGTTTCCTATAGAGAATTTTCGAAAAATACACAAGAAAGTGTCAAATACAATGCCGGACAAAATTAGTTGTCGCGTCTATCACAAATAGCTGATTTTTGGTTACCCTTCACTAGTAATTATTTTTCTTCCTAATACAATATCACGCGAACCCCCCTTCCCCCCATTTCAATGTTGGAGGTAACAGTCATCAAATTCCGAGGATGACTTTTCGCGGTAAACAACATTGTAGTGGGGGAGGGGAGGGAAGATGAGGGGACCGGTGTGGTACATGGAACCCCTATTTACTGGACAGGTTCAAAATAGGCGACAACAATTTTGTCCCGCATTGTAGATGGCAGCGATTTTGCCCAGGTTCATCGCAGCAAGCTATTTGTTAACCCTTATTATCAGTAAAACATATATTTCCTTTTCTTCAGATGCCCTATGATCATTGCATCCCAGGCAGAACTGGCCTTTAAAGATGTAGACAAACCAGCCATGGATGCACGACTTAACGTCTATACGTTCCAAAGTTTAAACAATGTCGATACAGCAGCATTCCAATGGATTCGAAGTCATCCCGTTCATTGCATCGTATATGCTATCCAGCAGGCCAAGAGGATTCCAGCCTCCAGCGTGTTCAGAGGTGGTGTTCCTACATGGCGCTTATGTGCGAGTACTTCCTTTTCGGGTTCCACATCATCTGTCGAGGAGCTCTCCGATTTTTCGCCTTGCTCTTGCGAGGATGTCGACTTGTCTGAAAGGCGTGCGCGAACATCGTCATCAAGTTCTGACCCCTTGTCACATTGCAGTTCCTTGAGAAACGTGTGCGCCTTGGTTGCACTTCGCGCGACCTCTGTTTTTGGTAGTGTACTTTGGCGACAATAGACCTGTGTTTCTGGTCCTCCGAGATTGTTCTTTGCGCAGTGCTGTCCAGGTTTCTTGAACTGGCCGTCTCTACAATTTGTCGAACGCGCGTGGGATGAACATACTTGCCGGTTGCGTCAACACTAGCTTGCTCATCGATTCGCCTAGCTTGCTGTGTTGGCCGCCGTTTTTTGTCACCAATACGAAATCGCACGTGGGCTTTAAACGAGGTCGGATGTGAGAGATATAGCCATCCAGTACTTGCATATTTGTATCTGTCAGATAAATAGAGTCAAACCCATATTTCGCTGCAGTCTTGAACATTTTCTAATCAATAAATCCGCCGTTTGTCTTGGCCTTGATAACCATGTCAACAGTCAAATACTGATACGTCATTGGGCGAGAACCTTTGACCTTTATAAACAAATAAAGCGCAAGGAATTTGGTAGCAAATGACAAGTCTAACGGAGATGCCACGCTTTGTTTTTCCTTGCACGATTTAAGCACGCTTTCGTAGCGTGGTAAGTGCTGCGCAACTGCTTCCAAAAGCTCTTCTAACGTCGCCCAGTGTCCTTTAGCCTCTAATGCTTCTATGTCAAGGTCGCCATTCCACTGAATGCGCATCATTTTAGAAACTGTTCTGCGTACCTTTTTCAAGTAGACTTCCGTGGTAGAAAAATTACTTAGCACCTTTGCCGACGCTCCGTTTACCTTTCTAAAATCTATAAGTTCTGCAATTGCGTCGATGTACCCCACCCGCCCAGCATGCCCAAGCTTCCATTCATCCTGAAGCACGTCAATAAACTTAAAAAGCAGATTAGGAGAGAACAAACTGAAGTCTATTATCTCAAATGTTAGGTCTTCTTCGTCTTCGCAGCAAATTTCAAGAACTTCAAGCACCTGCTAACTATTTGCCGAGCTTGGCGATCACTTTTACAGCCACCTCCAGTGCCAGTTAGCCACGAAAAAACTTGCTGAGCAATTTTACTTGAAATGTCATACGTAGGCATTGATCTCAAATTACGCGCAGAGTTCCCAGCAGCTTCACGTTTTACAGAGGTACTCAAATTCTCTTTAGCAAGGTTGATATCAGGCTTTTCGTCAAAGTAATAAAACCAAAGATGCTTTATCTTTACGTGTTTTCTGCATCCTCGCTGTGTGGCGAATCCATCGTGTTCGCATTCTTGAACTGGACAGTGAAAAAGGCCATCCACTTCGTCTTCCTCTAGGTGAAGTCTTTTAGGCTTGAGCGAAGCATCGGTAATTTAGCCTGCGAAAGCCGACGCCACTTAGCGCTCGTCGAAAGAGACTCCCGCAAAGAGGCGTCTGCGCGCTCAAGCCAAACATTCCATACTGATGACGTATTTTGACCCAGATCTGGTCAGAAGTATTACGCAGCCAGTTTGACTGTTTGATGTTTAATTTTTATAGCATACAAAGCATTTTATAGCAAGGTATTCAAGTAAGACGAAAGAAGATGCAACAAAGTTAAAATGGAAACGCAATTCTTCTGACCAGCTCTTGGTCAGAATACGTCAATCATGTCTGATTGCTTCGTAAAATGCTTCTTTTTTTTTGCTTACTTGTTTTAGTTGGCAATGAAAGCACTGAACTACGCCCTTGCAAAAGGTTCTTTGTACAAGCTGGATTCACGAGCAGTCTACACGTACCAACCCAAAGGTGACATTAAGTCATTCATTGGAACACTGGAAGGGAATGAGGCATTCAAAGATCGCCTGGTAAAGTATGGCAAGAAGGTGAACGAGAGTTTATCTAATCCAGACAGCCAGGTCATCCGACAAATACGTGTTAACTATGATTTAATTGAAGTTCGAAATGGATGGTGTCTCTCCATTTCAAAACGGCAGTTTCTTCAACGTGCCATCAACAAGAGTGAAATTGGTCTTGTTACGCCACGAGCATACTTTAGTTATGACCATACATCCAATGAGGATTGCCCATATTTCCGTGGGATATTGGAAAACAGCTTGTCCCCTAGCGACATTTCCTAGCTCTGCGAAGACTTCCTTGGCTTGTTTAGCTTCCAAGGAAAGCAGCACAAGCAAAAGGTAATAGGCGAGGTTGATTTTAAACGGAAATTTAGCAGTTTTGTAGCACTGACAACTAACCATCCACATTCCACGGTCACCTGTATGAATGTATACTTAATCATAGCTTGCTAAAAGCAATTATGTTTAACAGGTGCCCTGTCTTGTTGGACAAGCCAACAGCGGAAAAACGAGCTTGCTTGCAGCTGTATTGGGAGTTGTCAACCCCTCGTTCAACAAGGAAATGATCGATGACAGCACTGAGGTAGTTATCCTAGATGAGGCAACTGCAGACATGATGGATGTGGATGGCTGGAAATTACTCACCCAGGGTGGCTGGACAGCTCATGACGTGAAGTACAGTAGCGCCAAGGGATTTATAAACAAGTATGTCTGCGTGATTTCTTACTTCCGATACAAACTATAACAACTAGCTAGATGGCAGCGATTTTGCCCAGGTTCAACGCAGCAAGCTATTTGTTAACCCTTATTATCAGTAAAACATATATTTCCTTTTCTTCAGATGCAATATGATCATTGCATCCCAGGCAGAACTGGCCTTTAAAGATGTAGACAAACCAGCCATGGATGCACGACTTAACGTCTATACGTTCCAAAGTCGATACAGCAGCATTCCAATGGATTCGAAGTCATCCCGTTCATTGCATCGTATATGCTATCCAGCAGGCCAAGAGGATTCCAGCCTCCAGTTTTGGATCATTAAGGAGTATTAACTCCAACATAGAATTATTTGCAGTGTGTTGCTAAAATGAAGGAGATGGCAGATGCTGCCGTACAGCGTGAGCAAGATATGTTCCAAGACATAGTCACGTCGAATCGGGCTCAGCTTATGGCCTTGGGAATGGCCAGCGAAGACGAAGCGCGAGAGGTCATTACAGAACTATTTCAGCCTCTACCTGAACACATCGAGGAAAGGAGAATGGAGCAATTAAGAGAGCAATGAAGGGAACAGGAGGAGGAGGGAAGAAAGAGAGAAGAAGAGGAGTTGAAACACGTCTTTAAAACTCCATGGCTCATAGAGAAGGAAAAGGAGCTTTGCGGGTAGGTATTATATTGTTACACCTCCCGCACAGGACATGTACAGTACTACAAGGGGGACTTGATCAAAATTAATTATGTTTATGTTACATCTCGTTTATAGGTGTGTGCATTGGGGATTAGATATAATTTAGGCCTAAAGTTTCTGGTTCTGTTTGTTTTCAGATACGTGCGAGAAATGGAGAAAGAGAAGGTGGAGGACAGAAAGATGGCTCTAATTAACATGATTGAAATCACTGAGCACAAGCTCAAGCTGTTCCATGAAAATGAAGGTACCGCCAACAACAGGGAAGCCTTGCGGGAGAGGCGCAAGCTGTATGTGATTCTTGGTCTCGTGGCGCCAGAGAATGCTTCTAATATCGACAACTTACACTCTCGATTATGGTTCATTCCACAACCAGTAACACCACCAAGAAACGACGACGATGACGACTTCATGCCTCCCACGCCAAGCGGAAACCCTTCTGCAGTTATCGACTATACAACCGGAGTAGCGACACCAAGAAGGAGCCAGACCTTCAACCCAGAAGTTGCACCCCCAACCCTTAGCTGGGTTCCACGGCCATTGGAGGACTACAGCCTTCCAAGCACATGGGGAGGAATTCCAGTGAACACCCCCACTCGACCAGCAAAAAGAAAGTCACAGGGAAAGCAAAAGGCTGGAAAGCGTGGCAAAAGTCTCTCAGGACAGAAAACAATATTGAACTTTTTTTTCCAGTCAGTAGAGTCTATATAAATAAATTGAGACGACCTTGAAAATCACGTGTGTGCGAGAACAACGTTTCTTTAGCCTGAATGCTATAGACCAGGGAAGGAAGAAAAATAGCAGGCAAAAAGCAAGCTATTTTTTGTCACTCTGTACTCCCAACACTGATTTTTCTTCCTTCCCTAAACAAAATAGCAAATGTTAACTGGATCTCCAAAATACCACAACCTCTTAGCGCATCATATGTTTAATTTGATTTCCGTCAAAAACAAGAACTATTTGAATCTAGAATCGCTTAATAAAGGGCATTACTGATATTAAAGTGTCTGATAATGGTATATGTCTTCACAGTCGTGCAAAGTAACCGATTCTTCAGTTAAAGGCCTAGAATGTCCAAATGTGCCATGGGCCTCCAATTTACTGACTCCAGAACGCGAATCTCTTCCTAGATAATGTCCGTTCTTGGCACCGACAGAGAAAGCACGTCTATGAGAAAGCTGTTTCTTCTAAAGTCGCTGCTGTCCAGTTTTACGGCAAAGAAGAGACAGGCCAATATAACTTCTCTGAGAGTTGACCTTTTCCTGTTCGACGTCCTGTTTAAATGGCGCCAAAGCAAACTTTCCGCCACATAGGCCGTCTCTTTAGAAAAGTTGAGTTCACAAATTTCTTGCAAAAGCTGTCCAGCAAACTTCATGTCCCGTACGCTAAGCTCCGGATGTTTGTCCACTAAGCTTTCCATTGTCACTCGCGTTGTTCTCGTCTTGTAAAAAAAGAGAGCAAACGCTTTCTATGACGGTATTTTATGGAAGCGCATTTTACCCAGCCTTCTCCTTGATTGCTCTCCCTGTGTCCTATTGGTTCATGATTGCTCACTTCTTGCCATATGAGGGAAATCTGCGCACTGCACGGCATAGCAATTGTTGGATGTTCTTCGTTTTTTAAAACGAACTCGGGGTCTCCGAGGATGGCCTTCCATTGTCCAAGCCGTATCGTTTTAGCCCGACTTTCAATATCTGTCCTCTTCGAGAGAAAATGGAACATTTTTCCTTCTTTGTGACATTGCTGTTTTCGTGTTCAGAGGAGGTGTTCCTACATGGCGCTTATGTGCG
The DNA here is from genome assembly GCA_033964015.1 of Scolanthus callimorphus. NCBI lineage: Eukaryota > Metazoa > Cnidaria > Anthozoa > Actiniaria > Edwardsiidae > Scolanthus > Scolanthus callimorphus. The sequence continues at coordinate 26,152,497 of CM066913.1, forward strand.
AGTACTTCCTTTTCGGGTTCCACATCATCGCCTTGCTCTTGCGAGGATGTCGACTTGTCTGAAAGGCGTGCGCGAACATAGTCATCAAGTTCTGACCCCTTGTCACATTGCAGTTCCTTGAGAAACGTGTGCGCCTTGGTTGCACTTCGCGCGACCTCTGTTTTTGGTAGTGTACTTTGGCGACAATAGAACTGTGTTTCTGGTCCTCCGAGATGGTTCTTTGCGCAGTGCTGTCCAGGTTTCTTGAACTGGCCGTCTCTACAATTTGTCGAACGCGCGTGGGATGAACATACTTGCCGGTTGCGTCAACACCAGCTTGCTGTGTTGGCCGCCGTTTCTTGTCACCAATACGGATGTGAGAGATATAGCCATCCAGTACTTGCATGTTTGTATCTGTCAGATAAATAGAGTCAAACCCATATTTCGCTGCAGTCTTGAACATTTTCTAATCAATAAATCCGCCGTTTGTCTTGGCCTTGATAACCATGTCAACAGTCAAATACTGATACGTCATTAGGCGAGAACCTTTGACCTTTATAAACAAATAAAGCGCAAGGAATTTGGTAGCAAATGACAAGTCTAACGGAGATGCCACGCTTTGTTTTTCCTTGCACGATTTAAGCACGCTTTCGTAGCGTGGTAAGTGCTGCGCAACTGCTTCCAAATGCTCTTCTAACATCACCCAGTGTCCTTTAGCCTCTAATGCTTCTATGTCAAGGTCGCCATTCCACTGAATGCGCATCATTTTAGAAACTGTTCTGCGTACCTTTTTCAAGTAGACTTCCGTGGTAGAAAAATTACGCCGACGCTCCGTTTACCTTTCTAAAATCTATACGTTCTGCAATTGCGTCGATGTACCCCACCCGCCCAGCATGCCCAAGCTTCCATTCATCCTGAAGCACGTCAATAAACTTAAAAAGCAGATTAGGAGAGCACAAACTGAAGTCTATTATCTCAAATGTTATGTCTTCTTCGTCTTCGCAGCAAAATTTCAAGAACTTCAAGCACCTGCTAACTATTTGCCGAGCTTGGCGATCACTTTTACAGCCACCTCCAGTGCCAGTTAGCCACGAAAAAACTTGCTGTGCAATTTTACTTGAAATGTCATACGTAGGCATTGATCTCAAATTACGCGCAGAGTTCCCAGCAGCTTCACGTTTTACAGAGTTACTCAAATTATCTTTAGCAAGGTTGATATTAGGCTTTTCGTCAAAGTAATAAAACCAAAGATGCTTTATCGTTACGTGTTTTCTGCATCCTCGCTGTGTGACGAATCCATCGTGTTTGCATTCTTGAACTGGACAGTGAAAAAGGCCATCCACTTCGTCTTCCTGTAGGTGAAGTCTTTTAGGCTTGAGCGAAGCATTCGGTAATTTAGCCTGCGAAAGCCGACGCCACTTAGCGCTCGTCGAAAGAGACTCCCGCAAAGAGGCGTCTGCGCGCTCAAGCCAAACATTCCATACTGATGACGTATTTTGACCCAGATCTGGTCAGAAGTATTACGTTCCCGGGCGGGAAACACCCTAAAAACGTACATTTTGTTTATTTCTATTTTTATTTTTTATTTTATTTATTTTTTTATTTTTATTTTTTTAAAAGAACCTTTTTTATTAGGACGTTGAGCCTGAAATTCACCCAAATTTTGAGAAGATGCTAAAAGAATGCCTGATGCTCAGATAGGAGCAAAATAGATTTGTTTCCAGTGATGCGTTCTAAACCGTCTAAAATCCAGAACCAAATGTGTTATTAATAAGCAAACAACAACAACAAAAAAGAAAGTATATAAACATTTAAACATATCCGATGGAAACACATACTCATGTAGGTTGGCAGGGGGCAAGGGGCGACAAATGCCCGCGCATAGACACACACACACACACAAAATTGTCAAACAGGCCCGCGCTCTAGAAAGAAAGGCGCAACAAGAAACCCAGCGCAGTTGGCTACGCAAGGAAGCCGGTTGTCGGGTTGCACGCTATACGGGTTCTGTTGGCAAATAGAAATATCGAGCTGGCACCCAGCTCCGGTAATGTACTGGCACCCAGTACTGCAGGCCTGCATATAAATATCGAGCTGGTACCAAGCTCTAGTAATGTGCTGGCACCCAGCACTGTAGGCCTGCATATAAATATTGAGCTGGCACCTAGCTCTAGTAATGTACTGGTACCCAGTAAAGGTAGGCAAATGGTTCATTAAGGAGCGCGGACTAATAATGGTGTCTAGAGCGCCAAACGCAAGTACCGCCCCTCGCAGACTGCGATAACATTTGTGTATTAACCAACCGCATGTAAATGAAATCCGTCTGGATGGTCTAGGACATTCACTCTAGTGCTCCAAAACCCAAACAAAATAATGAAAAATGCCATTTACGAGCACCGAAATTTACATAGAGCAGAGGTCATGTAAAATTCCCGTAGGCGACATATACAATTTATTACTGAATGAGTTTCGAAAAACTGTTGAAATTAAACCTGATCGTTTACCGGGAATCAAGTAATGGTCGTATAGCTTCCTACTTAAGAAATCGATCTAGCCAATGTGTCTGACCGCTATGAGTTTGACGAGATTAATAATTTCCGCATAAGCAGCGCCTAAGAAACTAAACCAGAGACATTGTTGCCTAGAGATGATAGCGGTACATATGAAGCTCGTGCTAATTAGGTACGAGAACAAAAGTTTGTTGATAGTGCTCGGCCGATAGCATATTCTGGCGATGGAAGGCATGGACGTGCAGAGATGAAATTCCTCGATAATAGGACGAACGGGGCCTAAAATTGGGTCAAATGAAATCGGTCGAATTTGTAAACACAATATTAATCAAAACATTATCAGGTCAAAATGTCACCAAACTGTGCACGTCAGAGATTACATATTGCTTCGTGAATATCAAATTTAGGCTTGTTGTTCGTGTACCGGTATCCAAATAGTTAAATATTATGTTCGTGTACCGGTATCCAAATTTATATCATTGCAGCGATCTGCATCCGTGCGCCCCATGTATTTATTCGATACAGACTATTAAACGCGGCCCGGCATGTAAAATTCAGTACGCTGTATAGTAGTGAAGTAAGACGATTTTGTACTCGCTTGAGCCCAAGTTACTTGCTAACGATTAGAATCTGGCAAGTCGCACTGCCAAATATCGAGCAGAGTCGAGCAGAGGCCAAGGGCGGTGCTAACCAGAAGACGCGTATACACCAAGCCGTGTTCCCAAAAAGCAAAACACCAGACCCAGCGCAGTTGGCCACTCAAGGAGGCCGGTGGACGGGTTGCACGCTCAACACGGGTTCTGGCTGCAATAAACTCCCAGACCCGCAAGGATACGGCATAAACCGTAAAGTACAGTGCACTAAAACTGCGGGCAATTACACAATCAGGAGTGGGGAACCGGGTAAAATCACGTCCACGGAACTAGTGCACATAATCACCGCCCCTCGCATGCTACGTTAGCACTGCACAAACTACAAATACATAGACACTTTTTGTAGGTTTCATAATGATCCGTTTATGTATCTCGTATATCCAAAAGTGCCTTAGAAGGTGTTTAAAGGAATAAAGCTTCTTGTTTTTTTTTTTGTTGGAATTCAATACCACACGAGAGAACTGATCGCTCGCATTTAACCTTTAAATTTACTCGTATCTACACGTGGCTAGAAACCAATGACACGGAATTTACAAATCAAAATGAAATCGAATGAGGATTATAGAAACAGATGAAATCTTATATTCAAAGAAATTATAGAAAGATCAATTTGATGTAATCGTCTACTGATTACCCAGTCCCTGATACAACAGAATTTAAGCTCAAATGCGCTTGATAGCCTTCCTTCACATTCTTTTAATTGCTAAGCAAATCTGATGAAACGAATATTTATTTGAGAACGAAATGGAAAACAAAACTCTCACAAAGCTCTCAAAAACACAGGGAACAAAGTACCCAAAACTGGTGGCACAAACAGCCGCCCCGTGAACTCATAGTGCAGAGCGATTGCTCGAATCAAGTGGCTGTCTCGCTAGGACTGCACGCTGTCCTGAAGACGTCGGGACTTGAAGGGGACACAAACCCACAATAGATTAATTAAACGTGCAGAATGTAATTCCTGAGAGTAGGGGAGTTTTGATTCCCAATAAATAAACCGTAAAGAAACTACGGAACATGAACGACGAAACAGCAACAGGTTCATGTGAATAGCATGCAACCAGATAATGTCCTGATAAACAGCATATAAAATAAGAGAGACTATACTCGCCTGAAAAAACCTTGAACTCAAGAAATTTGGGTTGAAGGCTGTCGCTGTTTCTTCCAAAGAATAAGCTTAACTGAAATGCTAGTCAGCCGATACATACAGGAATGGAACCACTTTAGTGCTCTGCCTTGATTGGCTAATACAATTGCTTGGTATTTTCCCACTGACAGCCCGCGCGCCAGTTTGTCTACCAACTGATAGTATGAAAAGATACGTGCTCAGATAAATGTCATTATCTGTGCCAGATAATGTTTGTTTTTATCTGACTCGCCCATGAAAGTGTATTGTCAATTTCGACACCCAGGCATTTATTAGAAGTTACATGGCTGATTACTTTATTGTTCATATGAACTGGTTGAGCTGGGTCATACTTATTGTTGATGTTATACCTCGATCCTATTACCATGAATTTAATTTTGGATGGATGAAATTGAAGCTTGTTTTTATGTAGCCAGTTGTAGACACTTTGAAGGTCGTCGTTTATTTTGTCCGTAAGACCGAGTGCATCATCCGAAGACATAAAAATCTGAGTGTCATCGGCATAACATACAGGGCATACAGGTATTAAGACAGTCTGGAAGGTCATTTATGTACAGGAGGAACAGCAGTGGTCCCAAGATTGAACCTGCGGAACACCACATACAATGTTTTTTTGGTGTGGACAATACATTGTTTACAAAACACTGCTGTGTCCTCTAAGTAAGATGAGATGAAAACCAATCTAGACTGGGCCCTAAGATGCCATACGACTTCATCTTATTCAAAAGTATAGAATGATTTATTGAATCCAAAGCTTTCCGAATATCGAGGAACACAATACCTGAAAGTCTTCCATTATCCATATTATTGTATATCTCATCACACATTTGAATAAGGGAGTGCAATGGGCGGAAGCCTGATTGAAAGGCCGAAAGAATCGAATGTTTACTTAAATATTTGTATAGCTGTTTAAAAACTTCTTTCTCAAAAGTTTGCTAATTATTGGTAGGACAGATATAGGGCGGTAATTTTCCGGCATACGACGGTCTTCGCTTTTGAAAACCGGCGTCACACGAGCGCACTTCCATTCATCGACAAAAACGGAAGTGGTAAGCGACAAATTGAATATTGAAGTCAGGGATGGCGCAATGACATCTGCTGCAATTTTGCTTTACTTTGCATAAACTCGTGGCGACAATTGGACCACTTTTCCATGACAAAGAGTCAATCAACAAATTAGTACATAATGATTGAACAATAGTCCAGTTTTAATATGAAATCACTACCAGAGCTTTAGGCCTAGGGGAGTGGGGAGGGGTACTTCCTATATTTTATAGGTAGGGGTGTGCCGCCTCAACCTCAAAACCCCTACCCTATCCCATACCTAAATTTGCAAAACATGTCACCCTATCCCAGACCTTTGAGTGGAAAGACATACCCCACAGAGCCCACTATTGCTATTCGGATTTGCACTAGAACAATGTGCGATTTGATCAACTAATCTGTGTAAAGTGGTACTACAGTACTCAGTATGAAGCATACTCACTTAGACAGTATGAAGCATACTCACTTAGACAAATTAGTACCATATCTCAGACGTTTCTCATAAAAATGACGCCCTATCCCTGACCAGAGAGTTAAAAAACAATAACCTATAGGGCAGCACATACCCATATACCTTATATGACCTGTGATGCATGGGGTGACTCCGTGTAGATGGGACATGGATGACGTGGAAGTACATAAGAAAAAATTATGTGCAATGCTGTTGACACATTTTTCTTCCATCTATCTACAATATTGTAGTCATTCCACTTGTATCAAGGAGCCACCCCTTGCAGGCAATCAAACACCAAATTAAATCCCCCACTATGTAATAATGCCCCGGTATTCCCCGGGTAAGGGGTGCGGGGCTTTCCACTGACTAGTGCATAAGAGCACAAGAGAGTGTGTGCACCAACCAGTCATAAGTGTAAAGTGAATGGATGATTTAACAATGAGGACAGACATGCCCCCTTTCTTGTGTAACATTTTTTGGCTAAAAAGGGAAAAATTACCGCTTGTTATGCATTAGTCATTTGCTTCCACCAACCCTCAACCCCCTCGACATGCGGGGATTTTACCAGGCAATAGTGGGGGAAATATCAGTGGTTTGTAGGAAACGTTTCCCCGGGGTGTAGGGAATTTTCCAAGGCATCCTCCCTGGTAGGCGGTGGAATTATTTCAAATTTGACAACTCATCTGTTTCATAGCGGAGCTCCCGCCGCGCGAGCGGAGCACCATAGATAAGAGAAAAACGTATACATTAACCCATGGAGTTCATTTTTGAACGTCACGGACATTATGGTCCATTTTAATGACGTCATTGATGACGTAAGGGCACGTGAATTTGGTGTAAAGTTCCTCTTATGGTCTTTGAAACTTTGTCCAAGTTTGGCTTCTATAGAAGCTTCCCTTCGGGAGATATGATGTTTTCTTTATTTTTCTGGTATTAAACCTATAGTGTCCGTCCGTACGTCCGTACGTCCGTGTACACATGGGAACCCTGTGATATACAAAGAAAAAAATATTTCTCCTCAAGGGAACATGCTAAGACAACCATACTTGGGATATTTTGTCTATGCTACAAGGGGGGTGCTGTAGCACGGTCACGTGATGTGACGTTATCGATGACGGCTGATTACGGCTGCGCCCGCGATCTCTTACCACAGAAAACCCATGAAACCCGGAATGATGATTGAGACATTCATTTCTCGTGGGAAGGGAAGACTCTAAATGAACTAAACTTTAGCCTGCGAGCCGGCTCTCCAGTGGGTTTTCCAGAGAAGAATTCGTTAGGGCGCGCGCGGGGTTCCTGTGTCGTCGAGATTCCTGTGTCGCGAGGGGAGAGAGAAGAAAGGAGAGCCGGCAGGAAAGGCCCATGTTTTGTCGTGCCCGCCCCCGTCACGGCTCAACGCTTCGCATCGAATAACATGCACAATACCTGTCAAATCTAGCCAATAAGCGGTCGGAACATGCAAACACAAAATGACAGCTTTCCTATTTACAGTTGTAATATCAAGTTGGTAATTTTAGCGTTCTTGTGGAGCTAACATGCTCGTCGAATTTCTCGCCGCTTCCTTCACTGTTTCTCTGTTTCTTTTTCCTGGAAATACACGCAAACGCTTGCTAATTAGACTGCTGGCATCAGCAGTAAGCGCTCGCTGTGCGTTTTGGTGAAGTTTTCATGCTGGGGATCTCGCTCGTCGAATTTCTCGCCGCTTTCATGCCTATTTCAATCTATGTTATTTTCCCTGGAAATACACACGAACGCTTGCTACGCTTGCTAACACGAAGATGGTTTACCGGGACCTACCGAAACTGAAAGCAATCTCGTCAAAACAATCAACGCACAATTCCGTAGATGATCCTGCCGTGCTTGAGTTTACTAGTTTGAGTTTGAAAGAAAAGTTCGGTGTATCTGGCAAAGAACAAGTGACCTCCTCGACAGAAAATATATTTCTACCACCCAGAAGAGAGAAAAGACTCGGAGAAATTCGTGCATGCAAAGAATCTGTGTGTAATTTGAATATCATTTTGTAAATTCTGTGCCGTGGAAGAATCAGGAGATAGTGTTCAGGTTTAGCGTGAATTTCCGCCGCCTCTTCGCTCTCGATCGTAGCTCACTTTGCAGAGTCACACGACAGCGAGTCAATCAACGGCTGAAATTTAGCTTACAGAAGATTCTGGTTCTTACTAAATCACTGTAATGTTTCCTTATGTTTGGTGTTTTAATCACACAGACTTTTTGACCAAGCCGTGCTAAGGCTAAGAAAACGGAAACAGGAGAATTGCTCGGAAATAATATGTTTGTTTGTGAAGATTGCTTCGACAACAAGTCAAAATATTCGAAACTGCAAAGACAAAATTAAGCTTTCATTTATTAAGCTTATTAAACGTTTCGAATTTTTGTACTTTGGCTTTTTCATCTTCTGAGATTCATCTTCCACGATAATACGCTCAACTGACTGTCTTCGGTCTTCGCTTGAGAGCGCGTCCAAAATTCAGCGCTTCGAGCCCCTTCTTCGCTATTCAAAATAAAAGGGCTTTCACCGTTGGCAAAATTGCAAGTATGTATCTCCTTTCAGTAAGGCAATCGATTGCTAAGCATGAAATAGTCAGGAATAGCTTTCTCGACTTAATAAACCACGTTGTTTTCCTTCAATGTCCCCGTGAATAAACTCACATCTGTTGAATGTTGACACATTTCTGACAGCTCATATGAGTTGGCCAATCAGCGGCCTCCGTTCGTCAGCGAACGGGAAGCATGAAAAAAGGTGGGCCTTTCCTGCCGGCTCTCCTTTCAGTGACACAGGAATCCCGCGCGCCAAAAAAATCGAATATCCGAAAAAACCCACTGGAGAGCCGGCTAGCAGGCTAACTAAACTTGGGTAGTGTTGTCTAGGTCACCATAGGAGTGAAATCTAGTGGTCACGTGATGTGACGTCATCAATGACGTCATCTATGCTTGAAAAATTAATATCTCGTGAAGGGAAGATTTTAAAACAACCAAACTTGGGTAGTGTTGTCTAGGTCACCAGAGGAGTGAAATAAAGTGGTCACGTGATGTGACGTCATCGATGACGTCATCTATGCTTGAAAAATTAATATATTGTGAAGGGGAGAGTCTAAAACAACCAAACTTGGGTAGTGTTGTCTAGGTCACCAGAGGAGTGAAATATAGTGGTCACGTGATGTGACGTCATCGATGACGTCATCTATGCTTGAAAAATTAATATCTCGTAAAGGGAATACTCTGAGACAACCAAACTTGGGTAGAATTGTCTAGGTCATTAGAGGATCGAAACAAAGTGGTCACGTGATGTGACGTCACTGATGACGTCATCTATGTTTGAAAAATTTATTTCTCGTGAAGGGAAGGCTCTAAGACAACCAATTTGGTAGAATTGTCTAGGTCACCAGAGGACTGCAACGTAGTGGTCTCATGAATGATGTGTGCGTCATAGAGACATCAACGATGACGCCAAGCTTTATAAATGGCATAAAATTGACTGGCAGCTCCGCTTTTAGGCAGTGCCTAAATCTATATATTATTCCCCTGCTATATGTCGCGGGGGTTGAGGGTCGGTGGAAGCAAATGACTAGTGCATGCTGTTGTCTCGCACCTCTCCCTTTTATTCAAGATCAAACTTTAAATCACCCGATCAAAGTAAGCAATAATAAATATCGAGTTAAGCTTAATTGTAAAGCCCTGCAAAAAGAAACCAAAAAGAGAACAAGAGAAGCAATTGATAACCTTACTTGGATTTGGAAGTTTTGTCGAAGGTTTGATTCATGTTCGTTTGTCTGCTTTGCATTCGTGTACAGTTTAGAAATCAGTTCTATAGCTTTCTGTTGCCGTTGAGATGACAAGGATTTGAATTTATGATTCACATGCTCCAAGCCTTAAAGGCCTGCAGGTACAGGTTCGCTGCGCAACAGCAACACGTACACCATCCCCATGGAAAAACAGCTCTTTTGTTTTATGCCGTAGAACGATTAATTGCTGACCATTACTCCTTTAGAACCACTCAAAGACTAAATATTTTAGGTTTAATTTTTTTTTTAAACCAAATCAGGCGAATCAGGGGCCCCTGACTAAATGGTTTTGTAGGAAAGCAGGAAGCGTGGAATCATTATCGGGTGAAAACGTCCCATCTGCTCGAGTGGCCGCCATTTTGGTTCTGGTGCTGCATTCCTAAATCAGCAGGCTTGGCTCCTTATTCAGCTGGTAGAAATGATCATTTGGGCTCGCTTGAAGCGGCATTCCTAAATTTAGGAAAGTGTGGTTGAAGCGTATTAGGAGATGTGAGTAGGGTGGGATTGGTGTGTGGATCGAATTCGACCCACACACCCAAACAGCAATCCACAGAATGGGACTATAGGATTATGATGCGTCTTTTGTCACGCAATACGGTATTGTGACGTCATAATGAGTAACCCCTATAGTCCCATTCTGAAAAAACTACAATTTTGATTTTATAACATCGTCATGGTCCCTGCTTCGATACATTCATCGTCTGGCTGTTTGAATCCCACTAACTTTGACCATATATGGTCAATTGGCGGGAAATTTGAATTTCATTTATTAGCTGTAACTTCTTGCCATTTTATCCGATTGAAACGGGGTTTTCACGGTATATATGCTCTTCGTGCAGGAAACAATATCTGTAACATTTGGACATGGTTTAACAATTTTTAGCGCTGTTACTAAAAATATATGCCACTTATGACGTCATAATTAAAAAAAAAACTTCAAAAAGAACCTTACATTTGTATTTTTATGTAGAAGAAATTGCCTACATAACATTTTATTATGTTTAGCCTAACTTGTAATAGAAATTTCTTCTCTGTCAGCCAAAATAAATTTCAAGATGCTTCCGGGAGGAAAAGCCATAGCAACCGACCATTGTGATTGTTTTAATGGAAAGCCGTCGTTATCACTGTTTTATCTCTTTCTGTGTGCATTTGTCAGAAATGGCAGAAATGGATAAAAACTCCTAATTACGTTACTCTGAACAAAAGGTTTGTTAACAAAAGTGTTTTGTTCTATAGAAATTATATCCAATAGCAGCGCAACACAACGCGTCACCTTTTCTGAGGCTTGGCAGTGGGATATTTGAATTTCAGATTGCTTCCATGCTAGCCGTGTAAACATATCTGCGGAATAGTTGCGCATTTTGTAAACCACATGGCCATGAGCAATATTTGGGATGAACGTTAAACATCGTCCATGGGATAGACAAAGAAAGGTAAATAAGTAATGTTTCCGATTGAAGTACATTTTTGCTTAATTTGAGTTTCTGTAGTGAATAAAACTGGCGCACATGATTGAATCATAGTATAATGTTTCTCACTGTTTTGCTTTTGCTTTTAGCCCTAAAAGTAGCTTATAATTGTATTCGTTCCTAACATGCATTTTCTTCAATTTAGATTGGGCAGTTCATTCCCTGGATATTACTGCAAGCCGGCGAAATGTAACAAGCAATGACAATATTCGTGAGTTTGAACTTTTTCTTGAAATAACAAAGGGAAGAATACAATTTGTATTGAATAGCATTGAACTGATTTGAAATGGATTGAACATGATTGTATTGATTGTTTACATTAAAAATTTCGTTACGATAGTCAATGGATACAGTTGTACTTTCGTGTACTTTTGAGACAGAAAAGTAGTGCACAATTTAAAATTGCTTTTTGGGCATTCTCGAACCCAGAGCTCCCCGGCTCGTAACCTCAACCTCGCAGGGGAGGCTCTGGTGACAGCCATTGACGCATGCGCGAGACTTAATGCAGAGCCGTTGAGAAAAAGACCTTTCAGCGCATGCTCCAACGCTCAAAATTAGCCAATCACCGACGACCCTCAAATGGATGTCCCCAGAGCCTCCCCTGCGAGCAGACGAGCCGGGGAGCTCTGGGTACGAGAATGCTTTTTGGGGGGACTTATTATTTAATTATTGCACTAGAATAATGTAAAAGTGATTTGATTAATTTAGAGGAGCGTGTAGCTTAATGTTAGACCCGGTACAGGTTTTACATTTGGATGTAAGACCTGTACAGGGTTTTACATTCAGCCCCACACTCCCCTAAATTAAACAAATACCAATCCCAACGGGCTGATTGGTAGTTGGTAGAGCGGCGGTCTAGATACCCGAAGGTCGTGGGTTCGAGTGCAGCCTGGATTTTTTTCATATCCAGGTAGTTTTCTCTGTACTCCGGCGGATTAGCGTAAAAATTGCGCACTTTTGGCTAAAGACACCAAACTTTGCATGTCAATAGTTTTCAGTATTTTATTTAAAATAAGATATGGAGGCACGCTAAGTTTTATTCATAGCGAAAGCTAGAACAGTTTTAATGTGAACCATTGTTTTGCCATTGGCAGCTATCTTTGAATCCTTTGTTATAGTCCAGTCAATCTGTGGTTTGGGTTCGAACAAATTGCAATATAATTTGTTTCACCGGGAAATTATCGATGGTGGTAACCTTATCAACATACTAAAAGTTCTAAAAAATTCTCCCAGCGCATTTGCTTTTACAGAGCATTTCCTAAATCATGCAAAAACCACAGGGTACCCGCGTCATGAATATGATTTTTTTGCTCAAAACATAGCTAAATGATTTGCTATTTGAACACTTTATCGTCGGAGTTTATTCGAGTGGGAGCTAACGTCAGTACTGTGTTAAAAGTCGCCTTTTTCTCACGTGATACAGGCTATGTTTAATCACTGACCCTGTTTGTTGAAGACCCGGTAATAAGAGTCTCGAAACATTTGTCGAAAACCACACAGAAAGACAAAAACTCGATCGCGATGCCTTTGCAAGACGCAAGCAACCCTAGCCGATAGAATCCCAGTTTATCCTAAATGAGAGACACTGCGGTCCGAAAAAAAAGATATATCAACCGTTTTTATTACGAGCATGATGAAACGCTTTCTTTCTTACGTATATTGATGACTATCTGCGTGAAAACATCAAAGTACGGCCAGCAGGTCTTTGTCATTATCTACTAATACTGTTGAAGCAGAGCTGCATTCAATTAGCAGATCCGCATCGCATCTAAAGCATGGACAGTAATCAGGGGCGTAGCTAGAAGGGGTTCCTGGGGTGCATGTGACCCCCCCCCCCCATTTCAGAAGAAAAATACAGTAGACATTTAGAAAAAAATTCGGTAAGCTGGAAAAGGGCGGCATACATTTGAACAGATGTGATTCCCCTTTCTCAAAACCTGGCTACGCCCCTCGTAGTGCATCCAGCTGACCCCTCCGAATTACGAATTTTGTAATCAAAAATTAACTGTCGAATTGGTTTTGACGTTTTTGCCTTCCTTAATCATCTTTTAAAACTATGCAGCCAGGCTGCACTATTTAAAGTGCATGATTTTGGCGGGAGCGAGAACACACGTGCGACACAGAAAGAACTACAGATTCAGAAAACAACACGGCAGAGAGAGGAGCAAATTGAAATGAATGCTGAAAAATGATTCATAAAGCCAGATATTTCACTTCGAAATATGCTCCGATGCATTTTTGTATTTCTTCTCCAGTGCAACAGTCAGGCCCGGCCAGGGTTTTTAGAGGTATTTCAGGTATTTGGTATATTTTGTGTTTCTTTTAGGGTATTTGACATCTTGTCTAAAAGTAATTTTGGCATTTTTTTTCATTTGTTCGGAGCAATTTATAAAAGAATAGAAGCCGAACTCTGAGTAGCTACATGCCCATTACCACATAATCTGCGGAATCCCACTTTTTCGCTGATAGGCCTCGGAGCAGGTATGTCACGAGTAACGAAGCTGAGAACTTAGAGGAGACATCTCATGGAGAGTGTTAACAAGTTTGCGCCTCTTGAGACTGAAAAAGGTCCAAATACACTCGGATCGTTGGGAGATTACTTCATAGCGCCGGGAACATTTTGGGCATGAGAAAGGGGGAACCTCGAATCATAAATCCCCAAAGGGGTACCACAACAAATTTTCGAAGAACTTATTGCAGCAACAACTATATCATTTGCGCTTTTCAGAAGTCTAGTCGGTCATTATTGAGCACGTTAAAAATTTCAGCGCGTTTCGCGCGCATCGTAATAGCATCTAATATGCAGAACATGGACGCCCATCATTCTCGTACCCAGAGCTCCCCGGCTCGTCTCCTCGCAGGGGAGGCTCTGGTGACATCCATTTGAGGACCATTGCTGATTGGCTGGTTTTGAACGTTGGTGCATGCGCAGAAAGATCTTTCTCTCAACGGCTCTGTATCAAATCTCGCGCATGCGTCAGTGGCTGTCACCAGAGCCTCCCCCGCGAGGAGACGAGCCGGGGAGCTCTGGGTAAGAGAATGGGACGCCCATCTAATATGCAAGCAATGGAACAATACGACCGACCGCACTGTGTTTTTTATTGAGACTACGAATGTAATTACAAAAAAATGTATCTTGGCGGCCAGGAGAAACAAACTCTCCCTTTCCCAAAAAAACGCTCTGTAAATAGGCCTCGGAGCAGTCTCGGTTCGAAAGAAGACGCCTTATTATTAGGTAAGCGGGACTTCGACTACGAGGATAGAGAATCTTCATTTGGACCCGCGTTTCACGCACATCAAGAATACTTAATTCGGGCTTTGTTTTACTATTTAACAATTAGTCGCCTCAGGCTCCGTGATTATCGGCGAATAGTCGCCGAGACGAAGTTGTTTTTGTTGGTCTCTTTCACGATCATAACAAAACTCGCGCGTGCACTCCAAATCCTTTCAATGTTGTTATCACCTGTAGGTGATTATAGCGAGAGAAAACGAACCTCTCGACCAATTAGCGCGCGGAAATTCTTATAATCACTTGAGTAATTTTACTAAACCAGAAACATATAAGTGAGTTATATGTTTCTGACTAAACACAATTAATGGTATGGTCATATACTTTTTCTCTGAGGCTTGATGAAATGCTTTTATAAAACGTCAGTGCGCGCGAAGCGCGCAACAAAAGAGATCTTTCTGTAAAATGTCTTCCGCTAGTTTAAATACGGGAACACGAAAACGTTTAACAGCTCTTTGGGAGATCACGTTAGTTATTTCACTTTTAGAGGGACCAATTTCGACCCATGTATGCTCAAAATCCTTCGACCCCTGTAAATTTGGGCGCTGGTCTTACCATATTTTGACTGCTCAGCGCAGCCTGCGACGGCCTCTGAAATCGCGTCGCAGAGAAAGTAGAAAAAGCTACAAAATCGTGCAGCTCTTAGTGTCTTCCCAAATAGACTGTCCTGGAACACTCCTTGCTGTTTGACGGAATAAAGGCAGTACTGATATACAAGTGTCTCAATGGACTGGTCCCTTTTTACCCATCGCTGCACGAAGCGCAGCTGTTATAACGGCGCCGAATTATGGAACGAGCTCCCCCCGGTCCTGTTAGTTTTAATATATTGGTGAAGTTTGCGGTTTGTCACTTCTCAAGATGAAAATAATTGTACCAGAAGATGAATATCAGGTATCTTTAAAACGTTTTGAGGTAGGCGGTATTTTAATGCTGTTCCAATTGTGGGTATCTTGAGAAAAATATCGGATGTTCCCGAAAAAATATTGGGACAGACGTAGACAAACGCCAAAATATTCGGACAGTAGACAAACCACTACCAGTAGAAAAAGAATTATTGAACTCATGTAAAATACAGTAAAAACCCGCGTATAAGAACCTACGTTTTCTTGGTTTAGGCTAAATAATTTTTGAATTATTTCTCTCATGTTTACTGTAAGGTTCTTATAAAACGTGTAGTAAAACTGGGGAAATTGAGGCTACCAGGTTCTTATATGTGGGTTTTTACTGTAGCAGAACCCGCTAAATAGAACAGAGAGTAGCGGGACTTTCTTACAAAACGCAGACAAGCACTGTAGGCTCACTGTCACAAGGCTAGACATGCAGCTTTCCAATTTTAAAGCAAAGCGACGAGAAATCACTTATCTAACGTATCAGTGCATTGTGAATATAAAAGAAAATAAAAAATATTTCTAAAAGTTCATAGACGTCATAGAAAAATTAGTTTACCAAGACCCTTTTTTCAGGCAGCATGCTGGCCGTACGTATCACAGACCTTACAATACATGCCGCTTGGTGCACAAAATAGCTGATAATACTTGTTTGGCAATAAAAATATATTTAGTTCTCATATGGATATATAGTTCATGTAGAAAAAAACATATTAAGGAAAGAACGGCCGAAAACGGCACTTCAATCATTTTTCTCGACGCGGGTACCCTGTGGTTTTTACTTGATTTAGGAAATGCTCTGTAAAAGCAAATGCGCGGAGAATTTTTTAGAACTTTTAGCTTTGTGTTTGTGCGCGGCTTTATGTATGTTGGAGGGAGTATTCGGACCAGGATTCCAGTTGATAGAGCAAAATGAAAATATAAAAAAATGAAAATAAATGAAAAATGGGATTTGAAAAATCTTATGTGTTTGTGTGTGGTTTTATGTATGCTGGAGGGAGTATTAGTATCAGGACTCCAGTTGATAGAGCAAACTAAAAATAAAAATGGGATTTAAAAATCTATATATAAAAAATATATAGCGATAAAGATAAAAATGAATAAAAAACAAAAAATATTTTTAATAAATAAATAAATAAATAATAAATAAAAATAAGAAAATAAATAAATAAACAAGCTTGTGCGTCGGTCTGTGTGCTTTCTTTATCTGCTCTAGTGGAGAAAATAAAAATAGAAATAGAAATAAATAAAAGGATAAGGAATGAGTATGGAAATACATAAATAAATGAATGAATGAATGATTGAATAAATAAATATAAAATAAAAAGTAAAGGCCTGTGTGTTGGTGTGTAAAAAATATTGAAAATGAAAAATAATGTGATGTATTGCCAAGGCACCGTAAGACTATCGAGACTTAAAAAATGTCCTGCTTTAATATCACACCGAAAAGTCCAACAAAATACATATACAGAATTTACTACTGAGTGGATTCAGTCATTGTAGTGGTTGCGAGTGAATGTTTAATTTCCCTTATCTGTGTTGCGAGCAGTTAGTGTGTTGAGTGCGTGACAGGATGGCCGTTGAAAACGCGCGCAAAGAAGAATTACTGTATGATGCAAGAGTATGTACGGATGCAGATAAAAGTATGTTGCAGTCAAGTGGAATAGGGGGAGAGAACTGTAATAGTATGATGTGAATGAACATAAATTTGTCAATAGCAACATTTTCATTGCGAGTTGTAATAATGAACATATCAAGTTTTGAAGGCCAGAGTCAGCCCACTGAGGGAATAGAGACCATACGTAGGCTTGAACGATTAAAGTCCTCAGGGGACGAGTGATCGTTGTAGATTTAACCGGGGGACAGAGGCAAAAGGGGGAACCGGGGGAAGGGGCCTACGAGAACGGAGGAAAAGGTAAGGGGCGCATGGTTTCCCAACCATGTGCGTCTAGTGTAAAAGGGAGATAGAGAGGTGTGAAAACCGGTTAAATCCGCCTGTGTTTCGAAATATACGGAAGATCTTCACATATATCTCGCCCCTACACAGGCGGCTAAGCGTGTGGTCTCGAGGAAAAGAAAAATAGCTGCAGGTTTGTCTTACCTTTTCTTCGTGATTGTGATGGAACTATGCTCATTGCCTTTTCAGTAGGAGTGATTGAGACGAGATGGGTGTAATGCATGTGAGCACCGATGGAAGGATATGATATGATTGTTTTGTTTTTCTTCAGTCTGATGAGTGTGTTTTCAAGTGACACGTTCTCTGACATCCGTAATTTTCCGTTTATCGCATGATCCGTGGAATGTAGAAGAGATAGCAGATATGTATGTAGATCTTAGTGCGAGAAATTGCGCGCGCGATAGAAATGTGATGAAGTAAAATATGATTAAATGTATGCTGAGAGAAAGTGAAGTTGTTTGGATTTTGTGGATTCGTACTAAAAAAGGAATCCTGTAGATTTGCGTGGGGTCTTCGAGGTAAAGCGTACCGGGTTCCCTGTGGCGTGAGTGGCCTGCGACCCTGTAAAGGGTTGTATTTCATAAACTAAAACAAAACTATATCTAAAGGTACAAAGTTCGTAACTACTTAGCTCTAAGGCTCCTCGGCTGGATGAAGCAGCACTAGCTTCTGCACTGGTCTGTCCAAGAACTTCCTTGGGCGGGTCCTCTTTCCTTTACTGTCCAGCGTACTATCTGCTATGGCGAGCTGAACAGTGCGTACTTGACCATCAGAACTGTGCTTGACATCTGTGACGCGAGCGAGCTGCCACTTGTTGCGAGGAACACGTTCTTCGCCCTTGATGATAACGACGTCACCCTTGGCCATGTTCCTCCTCGTCTTTGTCCACTTTTGACGCTGTTGGAGTGTCTGGAGGTACTCCTTCCTCCAGCGGACCCAGAACTCATTCGCAAGATGTTGTATGCGTCTCCATCGTTTCCTTGAGTACTGATCCGCGGACTGGAAAACACCTGGAGGTGGGAGCACGACCTTTGTTTTCATCGTGAGCAGATGGTTAGGTGTCAGGGGGATCAGTGATCCTGGGTCATTGATTGTATCCACAGTCAAGGGGCGACTGTTGACAATCGCTTCCGCCTCGCACATCAGGGTGTGTAGGGACTCGTTGTTTAGCTGTGTGCCGTGGATCTCCAGTAGGGCTGCCAGGACATTTCGTACAGATCTTATCTGGCGTTCCCACACGCCCCCCATGTGACTTGCGGCAGGGACATTCATGTCAAACGTTATCCAGTCACAATCTTGCTTCTGTAGCTCATTTCTTCTACTCGAGTGGTCGAGCTCTTTGAGTGAAGCCTTTAGCTC
Source organism: Scolanthus callimorphus (assembly GCA_033964015.1). Lineage (NCBI taxonomy): Eukaryota > Metazoa > Cnidaria > Anthozoa > Actiniaria > Edwardsiidae > Scolanthus > Scolanthus callimorphus. The sequence goes on from CM066913.1 coordinate 26,171,042, forward strand.
CGATCGTGCGCCTACGAAGTTAGACCCCTGATCACTCCTGAGTGAACGAACGGGACCTCTTCGACAGATAAACCTTCTCAGTGCGTTGATGAAGGAGTCTGTCTCTAACGTATCGGCAACCTCAATATGCACAGCCCTTGATGCCATACAGGTGAATAGGACACCATATCTCTTAATCTCCTTGTAGCGCTCTTTGATGAGGAATGGGCCAAAATAGTCGACGGCGCAGTTTGTGAAGGGAGGTGCCGGCTCACACCGATCTACGGGAAGATTTGCCATCTGCTGCTCTTGCACAGACCCCCGTTGCTTGCGGCATGTTACACACTTCGATATGGCGCTTGCTACAGCTGCTGACGCTCCTAGGATCCAATACCCTCTTGATCTTATTTCGTTGAGTGTGATTCCCTTGCCTTGATGATGCATCCGCTCATGGTAATAGCGGATTACTAAATCGGTCACATGACTTTTACGAGGGAGAATTATGGGATGCTTAAGCTCACGGCACAAACTGGCATGTTTTAGTCGTCCTCCAACTCGCATGACACCGTCATGGGTGACGAGAGGGTTAAGCTTCCCGAGTGATGATGAGGCTGTGATCGACAGCGTTTCGGACTGCAATGCCTTTACAATAACAGTCTCGGCTTCGCTCAGCTCCTTTACTGTTATAGGCTTACTGTTATAGGCTTGATTAACTACTCCTTCTAAGTGACTAACTTAACACTGGTTCTACAACTCTAGACTGCGCTTCTCGAGTTTCGATTCACCTCGTACTATACGTGATTCGAATTTTTCTTATTTGCCTAGTTCTATTTTTCCAACTAAGTTTTCTACCCGGCAGATAATTAAATATACGAAGCTAGAGTCATTCAACCATATTATTACTTACTTTGATTTGCATAAGCGCACTAAGTCATTCAACCATATTATCTGATTAATAGCTACTTCGATTTGCATAAGTATTACCTTGAACTGTGCCCTTTGTGTTATTTCACTGTGCGAACCATTTAACCTGCCGCGTGCGGCGGGAATAAAAAGGATATAAAGGGATTTACTGACAAATATAAATAAAGGGAATAAGGAAATAAAGGGAGAAAGTTATTTTTATATTTTATAAATCTGAAAGAGTTATAATAGGGAGAAAGTGATTACGGGAAACGAAAATAAAGGGGAATTAATAGTTAATAGAGGGATTAAACAACGGGAAAAGGGAAATAAAACAAATAAAGGGAAACGGTGAATAACGATAAAAAGGAATTAAAAGGGAAACATAAGGAAATAAAAGAAATTATTTGAGGTGGTTGTTGATAAATCGACTACTATTAAACAATAAATCCTAAAGCTCTGAACACAAAATATCAACATAGCATTTTGAACATCAATACAAAATATCAACACAATATTATAGTAATTTCATCTCCTGGTGAATTAAGCATGAAGACCTTTTGGTGCTCCCCCTTCGCTTTTTGTTTTATGCTATTGATGTTATCCCATGGCGTGTTTGAGCTGTATACTGGCTATGATGAATTGTCTTCTGAAACGACTTGGGCCCTTCAGCGGCATCCGTATGTCGAGGTTGGTGTCTTACTCAGATTGGAATTGCGACGAGCAGCCGGCTATCATCTATCTCGGATTGCTGTGTCGAAGTGGACAAAGCATGGCCAAACTATCCTCCATATTCCTGGCCACGACCCCCCTTTTGATATTACTGTGTATATGGATGTTTCTACCAACCCTGGTCCGTCACCGCGTTATCAAATCCCAACTGTGGTGTCTAGACGGCCTAGGTCTCGATCACTATCACTTAACAGCATAGGCATGAATGCCAACAATCTCACACACATACCGTTATCACATAATGTGTCGTCCAGAAACAATCAATCTGATAAACCGCTTTCTTTTGGTCTCTTCAATGCACAATCAGTAGCGAACAAGGCCCTATTTATCAAGGACTACTCCATTTTGACTTGTTGGCGATCACCGAGACATGGGCGAAATCAGAATCGGTACATGTGATCAGGGAGCTTTGCCCTAAAGGTCATGCTTTCTATCATGTACCTAGAAGCAACAGAAAAGGGGGTGGAGTCGGCTTGCTATACAACACAAATCTGATGATCGAAAAACAAGCAGCAGAAACCTTCTCCTCTTTCGAGTTCATGGAAATTCTATTGCGTTCACCATCCGCCATAATACGACTCGTCATTATTTACAGACTTCATGCTAAGCCAAAGAAGAATGGTGTGACGGCTTCCTTGTTCTTTGAAGAGTTTTCTACTCTTCTTGGCCGTCTTGTTTTGTCACCTGGCAAACTCATGATTGTTGGTGATTTCAATTACCACGTCGACGAGCCCCATAAAGATCTTGGGGCTGCAAAATTCCTCGAAACGCTGCATTTGTACAACCTGATGCAGCATGTTACAGTCGCGACTCACAGGAGGAAGCACACGCTTGACTTGGTAATAACGCGGGACGATGATGATGTTTTGCTGAGCCATACTGTTCATGACCCTGGTCTTTCAGACCATTCTTTATTCACTGCAATCTGTCCCTTGAAAACCCGCTCCCTGTGAAAATAGAAAGATCGTATCGGAAAATACGAGGTGTCGATTCTGATGCTTTTCGCAGTGATCTTGCCAAGTCCTCGTTGTTAAGCTTGCCAACTTCATTGTCTGTTTCTGATCTTTGTACAAAGTATCAAGAGGTACTGTCTCATCTTGTTGAGACTCATGCCCCTTTAAGGCGGCGCCTTATAACCCTACGACCTGCTGCCCCTTGGTACTCTGAAGAGATTGCCACAGCTAAATCTAAACGGCGCGCGCTTGAGAGAAAATGGCGCAAATCACACTGCAAATTGACAAAGAATTGTTCGCAAATCAATGTCAAGTCGTAAGAGACCTTGTGAGGTCTACTAAAGCGAGTTTTTATTCCACAATGATCTCTGAAAACTCATCAAATCAGAAGGCCCTTTTCAGTACTGTGGATCGACTGCTTCACCGTAAGCCTGATGCACTTTATCCATCATGCACTACCAGACTTGAACTCTGTGAAAGGTTTTCCCAATTCTTTTCCGAAAAAATCACCACCATAAGAAATGAACTTGCTCCCGTGTCAAACAGTGTCATCGATAGTTTCAATATTTTTGATGACAGAAAAGGTAACTGCGAGTTAAACAGTTTTTCACCGACTAATGTTAAAGAACTTTCAAAATTAGTGCGCAAAAGTGCGTCCAAGTCTTGCTCTCTGGATCCCATTCCCTCGGGTCTACTCCACCTATGCTTGGATGATTTGCTGCCTGTTATAGCGAGAATTGTGAACGTTTCCTTCGAATCCGCTACTTTGCCATCTTCCCAAAAACAGGCTGCTCTGTCTCCACACTTGAAAAAGACCCTCCTTGACCATGAATTGTATACTAATTTCAGACCTCTGTCAAATCTTCGGTTTTTATCTAAATCTATTGAAAAAGTTGCCGCAGTTCGTGTTTCTAGTTATCTCCGCGAAAATAATCTTGAGGAGCCCCTTCAATCTGCATATAAGGAACACCATAGTTGTGAAACGGCCTTAGCACGCGTCCAGAATGACATCTTGCAGTCAATTGATAAAAATCGTTGTGTGGTGCTTGTGTTACTAGATCTATCAGCAGCTTTCGATACTGTGGATCATGGCATATTATGAAATAGACTCAATTCTCGATTTGGTTTCAATGGTAAAGTGCTCGCCTGGTTTAAATCGTACCTAGCTGATCGCACTCAGTTCGTAAAAATCGATGATGCCTCTTCTCAGCCTCGCCTGGTTAGTTGTGGAGTTCCTCAAGGTTCTGTTCTTGGGCCGTTGTTGTATTCTCTATACACAGCCCCACTTGGTGACATCTTCCGCAAACACAAACTATCCTTCCATCTGTATGCGGATGACGCGCAAGTGTATTCCACGTTCGACTGTTGTGATGGTGTTGAGCTCGCCTCTGTAAAATGTCGCATTGAGTCTTGCATGTCTGATATATCTACTTGGATGACTATAAACAAGCTAAAGTTGAATACTGACAAAACAGAACTCCTTGTACTTCATTCTAAATTTCGTCCCCATCTGCCTCTGACGTCTCTCTCTGTAGGCAGCGACACCATCTTCCCGTCCAAACATGCTCGAAACATCGGTGTCATATTTGACGAGACTATGTCTCTTTCCAAACAAGTAGATGCGGTTGTAAAATCCTCATTTTATAATTTACGCAATATAGCTAAAATACGTAATTGCTTATCACTTGAGACAACCAAAACTCTAGTGGTTGCCCTAGTTCTTTTGAAATTGGACAACTGTAACTCCCTTCTCTATGCTATGCCCACAAAATTAATTGCCAAACTACAAAGGGTTCAAAATGCTGCAGCGCGTATTATTGTCAAGGCAAGTAAATATGATCGAATTACTCCTGTCCTTAAAGACCTACATTGGCTGCCAGTTGAGCTAAGAATAATTTTCAAGATAAATTTAATCACCTACAAATGTCTAAATGACTTAGCTCCTCCTTATCTAAAAGATCTTTTGTTGGTCTACAAACCAGCCAGAAATTTACGCTCCTCCCATGATGCAGTCAAACTAAACTTACCCTCTTTTAATCTGAAAACTTATGGATACAAGGCATTCTCTACAAACGCACCCAGGCTCTGGAATGAGCTCCCATCGAGTGTAAGGGATGCAGGGAGCATAGCAGAATTTAAATCTAAGCTGAAAACTCATCTTTTTAGGCTCAATTTTCATTAGTATTATCTTAGCTTTTTATGATTTTTACTTATTTTTACCCTGTTTTTACCATATATTATTTTACACTTCATGTAATTGCCATTTCTCTTTTTATTTTTTATTTTATTAAGTGTTACGATTTTACTTATTTTTATTTTGTTTTAACTATAATTTTTCATTTTATTTATGTCATTCTAGTTGTAAAGCGCTTAGAACGGTCGTATAAGCGCTATATAAGTGTATATTATTATTATTATTATTGATCTTGGTTGGGGGTTCCCTTTTCCGGCCGGCACGCGTCTGAGCTTGAGTTTTCCCTTTAATCCTCTGACGAAGCTTATCCACAAAGCGACGACACAGGACCACAGATCGTTTTGCTCTTTGCCAGTCGGAGAAGTACTCAAGGCGCTCGATAAGTGTTGGCCAACTCTCCGATACTGATGTAACCATGGTTACATTTTTCTTGACCTCTGGGTCTGTCTCCGCAAGCTGAGCGTTGCCGTTATTTGGGGACTTGCTTGGCCACTCAGACTCATCCAGCCAGAGAAAGGCTGGACCATTGACCCACCTTGAGCGGTCTAAATCGCATGGGCGTAACCCACGGGAGGCGTCGTCCGCGGGGTTCGACTTTGTGTCGACGTACCGCCATTGATCGGTTGACGACCTATCTTGGATTTGTTGCACTCTATTTGCAACAAAGACTTGGAATCGCTTTGCAGGATTGGCGATGTATCCTAGCACTACTTGACTGTCAGTCCAGAATACCTCTTTCATGCGGCTAATATTCAGATCCCTTCGAAGCTTTTCGCTGACTTTCACGGACACTACAGCGGCAGTCAGTTCAAGCCTCGGAATTGTCATTTGTTTGAGGGGCGTCACCCTTGCCTTGCCCATCACGAAAGAACAATGTACTTGACCTTGCGCGTTCCTTTGGCGTAGGTACGAGCACTGACCATAGCCCTTGTCACTGGCGTCTGAGAAGTGATGGAGTTCGACCGCTACAGCCTCACCAAAATTATCCGGCTTGTAGCATCTAGCTAGTTGCAACTGTTCGATTGCTTGTAGGTCTTCTTTCCACTTAATCCACCTCTCTCTTATCTCACCAGGAATCGGTTCATCCCAACCTATGTCTAATACACAAAGCTCCTGTAGGATTCCTTTTCCTTCGAGTAGGACTGGCGCCACGAATCCCAGAGGGTCGAATACTGAGCTAACAGTGGACAAGATCCTGCGCCTGGTGCATGGCCGCTCCTTGGTGGAGAGTTTGAACTTGAACGAGTCAGACTCTATACACCATCGTATCCCTAGCGCACGCTCCAATGGCAGGGTGTCACGCTCGAGGTCTAGATATTTGATATCTTCAGCTCTGTCTTCCACCGGGATTTGCTGGATAACTTCCTTTTTGTTTGATGTAAATTTGTGAAGGTTGAAGCCACCTTTGCGACACATTTCTTTGACACTCTTGATGAGGTTTACTGCCTGTTTTACCGAGGGAACGGACTTCAGCCCATCATCCACATAGAAATCGCTTCTGAGGAATTCGGCTGCTTCCGAACCTAATTCACCTTCGTGGTCGTTGGCTGCTGTCTTGAGCGCAAAGTTCGAGCAGGCGGGCGAGGACACAGCACCGAAGAGGTGAACGGTCATACGGTATTCCTGCGGTTCTTTAGAGGTGTCGCCGTTTTCCCACCACAGGAAACGCAGCAAGTCTCTGCAATCTTCTGATACTTTCACTTGGTGGAACATCGCCTCGATGTCACACATGAAGGCCACCGGTTCTTTGCGAAATCTGCTTAGCACTCGTACCAAGTTGTTGGTCATGTCGGGACCTTGGAGCAGATGTTTGTTGAGAGATTCCCCTTTAAATTCCGCTGAGCAGTCAAACACGTACCTTATTTTTCCAGGTTTCTGCGGGTGGTAGACACCATGATGGGGGATGTAAAACACGGGTCGTTCGCATTCACTCGAGGCTTTCTCGTCTTTCACTGGTACTCTTTCGGCGTAACCATTTTCGATTATTTTATTCATGAAGGTTACGTAATGGCCTCGATAAGCGCTGTCTTTCTCAAACTTCCCCTTTAACGGTCGGAGGCGTTGCAGCGCCATGCATCGATTGTTGGGAAGAAGGTCGATCGACTTTCCTTTGATTGGTAGGGGCATCTCATAATGGCCACATTGTGCAGTCGTGAAAAAATTAAAATAAAAGGAATACATAAATACGTAAATACGTAATTCCAGATGTCTTATGTTCTCTTGGACGATTTTGAGGAACTTGCTGTCTTCTTGTGAGAAGGCTTTGCCTCCGACTTCGCCCTCAGAAAAGTCTAGCTCGAACATTTTGTTAACTTGATGGGGATTTAGAATTTCCTTCACTTGGGAGCTGGCGACGAAGCGACTAACATTGTAAGATGACTTGTCTCCGATCTCCTTGGTGACGATCCTATGACACAGAGAAGTGACGTCATCACATGCTGCCGAGACTGGATCTACTTCGACCGGGCCGATAATACCCCATCCAAGAAGAGTTCTTATCGCGTAAGGGTCGTCTCCGCTCCCGAGGATAACCTCTCTTGGCTTCAATGCCTTTGGACAATTGCATCCAATGAGCAAGCCTACTTCCAGTCCATCCTGATATTCAGGAATCTTATCCTTGATCTTGCTCAGGTGCGGCCATTTACTTGCGGTTTCTCTGGTAGGAACTTGATTCCTTTGCGAAGGAATTGAGTCGCGAGAATATGCCTTAGGGAGCTCCACTTTGGCTTCGTTATCTAAGCCTTTCACCACCAGGCCCTCAACCCTTTGTACTGGTATATTCTCCTTGCCATGCATTGTGTGCAACCTAAGTGTGACTTCGGGGCCTTGTACACTTAGAGCCTCGAGCGTCGAGGTCTTCACAAATGTTGTATCGCTTGCGTCATCTAGAAGTGCATATACTTTGACTTCAACATCGGGGTTGTCATGGTGATGAAGTATGACCGGTATGATGAGCGAATTAATTATCCCTCCCGACAAATCTGTCGTGCTACAGACGGTAGCGCTCTCATTTGACCTTGTGTCGGAAGAAGCTCTTGAACTGGTATTCCGTGCTGCTGGACTTGCCTCGTTCTTGTCTTCTCGAACCCTTCGCTTTGGCTTGACACCGTGTAATGACGTTGGGTGCGGCTTGTCGCATTCCCGGCATTTCAGTCGATTCTGACATTCCTTCGAGAAGTGATCGCCCAACAGACATCCAAAACAAAGTCTTTTGCCGATGACAAAGTCTCTGCGCTTGTCCTTTTCTTGTTTCTTGAAGTCTGCACAATTGTCTAGGGCATGGTCCCTTTCACAGAACGGGCACTCAGTTTCTCTCTTATTGGTCCCAGGCTGAGGCTCTGCACTGCTGAAGTGGTCTGTGGCGGCATTTTTTCTGTTAGGCGGGTCCCGAACGGCAGATGTAGCAAAACTACTGGAAGCTGGTTTGCCCTTTTCATTCCTTTGACTTGGTTTCTTGTCTGCCAGTCTCTTTTTTTCTCTTTTTAATGCATCTGGCGAGAAGACTGGGTCATTCGCTAGTTGCGCTTCCTCCCTGACAAACTTAACGAGCTCCTTAAAGCCAACCGCTTGCTGTGTTTTCATTTGCGTATCGTGAGCGAAACGACACCATTTAACGCCTGAGTACGAAGGCAGCTTAGCCGAGATTAGAAGCAACATATGCGAGCCATCTAATTCGCCTAAAGACTTAGCTACCTTCATAGACTCCTAACAGCGCACAAGGAAATCGGCAAAGGTCTGAAGGGCAGAACTTTCGCCATCGTTAATCTGAGGCCAGTTTCTTAATTTGGCCTTATAGGCTTCTGCTACATGTATTGGGTTCCCAAATCGTTCGCGTAACAGCCTTCTTGCATTCTCATAACCGTGATCTGAGCTTAACGAAAGGAAACCCTTAACGATATCGTTGGCCCTTCCAGAAGTATACTTGTTAAGAAAATACAGCCGTTCTTGGTTTGATTCAACCCTATTTGCAATAATGCTATCGAAGGCGGCGGTAAAAGTTGGGAAATCAAAGGGATTCCCATCAAATACAGGTGGTTCCTGTATTGGCAAAGCATTTGTTCGTTGTTGATATACCATCTGAGCACTAAGCTCAGTTTGTTTGGCCTGCAAGTTTATTAGCTCTCTAAGTGTTGCACTGTTGGGGTCGGTGTTGCTCCAATTTTATTGCTTTGAGATTGCAGAAGTCACAGTGAATGTAGGGGCGATTGGATTCAAGCTTTGCTCACTAACTGCCTGCGCGTCTGGTTTCCTCGACTCCAAGTTTGGTTTGGTTTCAGCATTTGGTATAGGAAAAGGAGAATTAGGTTCCAAATCTGGGCTATTTTGTTTGAAGTCTTGAGGCGAGATCGGCGGGGGGCTGGGCTCTAGTTCTGGTTTGATGTGTGGGTACTGAGAAGATACTGGCTCTAGTTTTGCTCTTAACTCTAGCTGAGGCGCAATAATAGAAAGGTCTCTCGCGATATTAGGTTCCTCCTTTACAGGGTAGGCCGATGGCTTATTTTCTCCCTCTTCTACGAGCATTTCCATGGCTAATTGCTCTGCCTGAGCCATTTCAAGCTTCTTTTGCAATTGGAAACGTCTAAATTCATTTTCTCTATCGAGATGCTTTAATTCGACTCTAATTCTAGCAGACTCTGCCGCTGCGTTGGCGCGTTTCGAGTGGGCTGAAACCGCTGAACTACGAGTCATCCGAGAGGCGTGACTAGCCCGAGAGCGCCTAGAGGAAACAGATTCAGGCTTATAAGCACTTAGCTCTAGTGCACGGATCAGTTCGTTGACCCGTAGCCTGCATTCTGTGTATTCTCTATCTCTTAAGTCGAACCAGCGATAGGAGATTTCTTTCTCTTCTTCGGCGATAATCGAATCATACGCTCTATGTGCCTCGTTTAAATCTTCTTTAATTGAGTCTAAAGCGTTTTTCTCTTCTTCTAATTGTGAAATGATTGACACCTATCGTTGAGCAGCCCGAATAGCTTGTCGATTTGTTTTCTGAGATAGCGATCAGCCTCAGCTCTTTTGCGTGACCTAATTTCTAGTTCATAGCTCAACCCTTTCTCTGTTAGCTTTCTCACACGGGGCTCCATATACTCCGTCGGTTGCTGTTGAGGTGAGCTAGGTTCTTCATGGTCTACGTTTTCCGTGTCTTCCAAAGTACTCGGTTCACCGGGCTCGAGCGGTAAATCGAACGACAAAAGATCACCGTGTTCTTCACTGTTTTCACTCATTCTTTAGATTTCGTGCAGACGAATGTGTTTGTTCAAGTCATACAACTGGTGTTATTTTACTGTAACGCCACGCAGAAATTCGCCGACAACGAAGGCTTGTTCCACGCGTCGCTTTAGTAGATACGAAAACACACGAGATGTATTTTACGGATACCAATTTTAATCAACGCCTTTACTTCTTGAAATATCGTAAACTGAAAGGTAATGAGCAAAAAGACTAAACTAAACACATAAACATTCCGATCATTCCACAAAATATGTACGGATTGTAGATATCACTTACAAGTAACACAATAGACGGTAAATCAAAGAGATATATGCGACTAGGAATCTAGAAACTACGAAGATCAACTAAAGGATTACTAAAAACGCAAGCACAATGTAAAATCACTAGCGAGTACATGATACAATAATTCAGCGATACTGGGTGTGCCATTGTGCGCTTGTTATATACACTATAATTGTGCGTATCTTACATGGGTCATTGCACCAACTTGCACAAACTATAAAACCAATCACTGTCCTTAAACAGCATGTGCACGTAGAGAACTAAATCATACAAATAAATCGTTTATACTAGTACTAATGATAATAGTGGAAAACAACTTACATAACATTCCCGCTTGTCTGGGACTTGAGCACACAATTCTCCACTACGTTCGATAGAATAACAACTAACACAACTCTAGATATCTGTTACGCCCTATGAAAATATGTGACGTTATTCGAACCAGGCCTCGACGGCCGTTACACTGAGAGAGGTTGAAGTGTTGATGTCGTTATTGGTTGTTCTTTCTCAGATATTGTGTGTTGTTTGGTTGCTGGTTGTGGCTGGTTGTTCTTTCTCGTGTTCCCTTTGGTGGGGTATTGAGTTCTTGACAATTCCCAACGGCGGTAAATTCTGTAGCGTGTATTGTGTTTTATGTAGTGTAGTGTGGATCATGTGTTGTGTGTGAATTTAGTGTGTACTAGAATGTCCTTGAGGTTCTTGTGTCTGGTGAAGGCTGTTACGGGTGGTTTTGGAAAAGTGTGTGTGAGTTCCCTTTCCGTTGAGATTAGATTCCAATTTTTGTGTAATATTCTTCTTGCGTTTTCTGTGTTTTTGTTGAATGGTATTATGAAAGGTAGAGGTGTGTGTGTGTTGTCTGTTTCATTTTGTTGTGGTTGGCTAAGGTTTCTTGTTAGGAGTTCATGCTGTGTGTAGTGTGTTGCTCTGTTGAATTGTTCAGTGATGAGTGAGTTCGGGTAGCCCCTCGATAGGAGTATGCCCCTGAGTTTGTCCAGGCTGGCCTGTAGTTGATCATTGTCAGAAGTAATGGTGCGGTAACGTAGTGCTTGACTGTATATTGTTCCCTTTTGCATGATAGAGGTTGTCTGTAGGTTTGGTGTATAGTGAGGACTTCAAGTATCCATCCTGGGTGAGGTGTATGTATGTGTCTAAGAAGTTCATTTTTGTTCTAAAATGTTCATGTGTGAATTTAATAGTGTTGTGAAATGTGTTGATGTGAGTGAAGAATGAAGAAGTCGTGAAGTGATGGTTCCCCATGTGTCCAGATAAGGAAGATGTCGCTTTAGTCTAAAATGCGCAATTTCCTCGAAAATTTGCACTAATCCGCCGGACTACTGGTAGGCATACTTAGTCTGTTAGGGGTGTTAGGAATGTTAGGGCTGTTAAGGGCTGTTAGGAGTGTTAGAGTGTTAGGAGTGTTAGGTCTGTGAGGAGTGTTATGGCTGTTAGGTCTGTTAGGACTGTTAGGGCTGTTAGTTCTGTTAGGACTGTGAAGAGTGTTAGGGCTGTTAGGTCTGTTAGGACTGTGAAGAGTGTTAGGGCTGTTAGGTCTGTTAGGACTATTATGCGTGTATGGTATGTTAGGTCTGTTAGGGCTGTTAGGCCTGTAAGGGCTGTTAGGGATTTTAGGCCTGTTAGGGCTGTTAGGACTGTTAGGGATGTTAGGCGTTGTTAGGGATGTTAGGGTTGTTAGGGATGTTAGGGGTGGCAGGGATGGTAGGGGTGGTAGGGGTGGTAGGGATGTTTAGTATAATAGGTGCCTGTCTCTTTAGAGGTGGGAGTAAAGAATGTTTCCTCGCTGCTGTTTGGGACTGTTAGGTCTGTTAGGCCTAACAGCAGCCCTAACAATAATTTCCCTGTCCTTTTCCTTGACAGATATAAACAAAACACTTTTAAGTGACTACTCCCTCGGGAAACATCAGTTTTGTGTCCCTCGAATCTAGATGTTTCCCTCGACTTCGCCTCTTCGACTTCGTCTTTACGTTGTCAATTCGATTATGAGCACATATATATGTTATTTACCGGCTGGGAGGTCCGGATCGTGAAATACCGTGACCGAGGTCTTGAAAATACTGACCGAGACCGGAGGTCGAGGTCAGTATTTTCAAGGCCGAGGTCACGGTATTTCACGATCTGGACCGACCCCAAGCCGGTAAATAATATATTTATTTTTTTGCTTTCATTGAAACAGCATAAAACTTCACAGAAATTAGCGCGCGCGCGATTCATCCGGACCCGAGGTCCGGATCGTAGGATTCCGGCCCGCTCGCGAGCCAATCAGAGCGCGCGATTTGATGGATACCGGACCGCTGAAAAAATAATGCGGGATATTCAATTTACAAAAAAACTAATGAGCCTCTTGCCACCCAAGAAATTGAAGGCTTTTGAGAAAGCCTCTTGCTCTTAAAAATGTAATAAAAATGCTCGAGATCAAATAATTACTATTCCCAATAACGTATGAACGTTTTCATAAAGTTTAGGGAGGCTCTACCAAGGTTTTTAAAAATGAGTGTATTGCTGCCAAAGGCCAATTATCCCATAATTTCTCTCATGTTCTCTCTAAAATGAATATTTAACTGCACCGTTATAACTGAATGTACAACTTTCAAATTTCTGAGTAGGCTTCATTTGTTGTCCGCTTGCTGATTATTTTCGAGTTCTCTCCAAACATTCTGAAACAAGACCCTGCTTCTGCAAATGAGTTCAGACTGTAAACAAAGGATCCTCCTATATTTACCGTTTAAATAAACTTTTTGAACAAAGCATATACTACCTGCGTTCTAATTGGCTGAGAAAATGAGTGACGTAAGCTTTACGTGAAAACTAATATATAGATTTATCCACTGGCTAAAAGCGGAGCTCCCGGTCATGTCACGTGATGTTGGTGGTGCACCTCCCTTGCCTCCAAAATAACTTTACCGATGTTTGGTCACCTAGCGATGTTGCCTTCTTGAGATATTGACTTTTCTAATTTTGATGACGTCATGCCGGACGAACGAACGAACGAACGCACAAACCCGAAGTCCATGATAGAATCGTTCGATGCATATACACTTTGTTTTGTTCCTTTTTCTCCTGCATGTAGCTATGGGGCTCCGCTAAAAATAACAGGCTTTATTTTCCAATACGCTGTTACACTTTCTTTCTCTCTTTCTTTTCCTGACAAAAGGAAAAAATCAATAAAGACGCAGAGGGGCTCGCCCGGGTATTTGGATTTGTTTGGGGAAACGTAAAGGTAATATTTCCTTTATTTTCTAAAATATTAACTCCATGGCTATAAAACTAGAAGTACTCATTTTGGGGTGTGATCCCACTGCTGGAACTGCTAGAATATGTCATTGATATTCTAAATGGCAAGCAAATTGAGCAACGAAAAGCTTATCAACTTTATTTTGTCTTATTTTAAACCTGGCAGGGAATTAATAACTGCAAGCCTACCGTCAGTGGGTGCGGTTTCTTCAGCTTTGGAAAGTTTGAGAGCTTCGGTACCAGCCTTGTCAAGACGGTCTTTTGTTTATATCTATCTTTAATTGATTCCATGCGTATTCCATGCATTCATTTGGGGAGATGGCTCCACTTCTACATTTTTCAGTACATGTAGCTTGAGCTGTATGGCGCTTCACTTATTTCCATACTATATTATTCTCAACTCGAGTAGGAGAAAGAAACAATTTCCATCGGCTGATTTAGGGAATGCAGTGCATTCTCCTATACTATATTATTTTCAGCTTTGCGAATGGCTAAAATGATGTATAACCAAATTTTCTTAACCGAGAATTGTAATTTCGCTGGATTGCGATTCAGATTTTACGAGTGGAAACGTAAACCTTTATGCTTCATCATCTTACACCGGCCGAGCATGAAGAAGTAGCCTCGTTTTGGTGGTGACTTAAAGTACCTAACCCCCTGATAGGACCCGTCGGTACCCAGGGTATCCTTGTCAGCCAGTTCTACACCCGCTATAAGTGGCCCTTTAGGTATTGTCTCCAAGTTTCCAACCCATTTAAGGATACCCCTTTTTGGCATTTTATGCTTCGGTAACATGCATTTTACTTGCGTGCCAATCACGTGAAGAAATCGTTTGTCCGTTTTCGGCATTCCTGATGTAGTCTTCTTTGCATCTGTTTTCAACGCAGTTACAGTTAATTCGTTAGTTGTCTCTTCTGTAGTGGGAGTTGGCGTTAGCTTTGGTTCGACTAGAGTATTTATTACGGTTGTTTTTGTGGTTGCTGTAACATTTGATGGGGCATTACTGGTCTTGGGCTGTTCCAGGACTGCTTCTTCTGTCGTATTGTCCTGCGCAAGAATTTCTGGTTTCTCGTTATATGCTGTAGTGTTGGTGCTGTTGTTTCCTCTTGCCCTCTTGATCTCTGTTGTTTTCCCCTCGATAGTATTTAAGACCCTGCCATATTGTACATCGGATATGCTTGACCTGAAAAATATCGTAATTACAAGACAACAGAATTTTATCTTCGAGTGTTGAAAAGAAAAGATAAATTTTAACACGAGAAGATAAAATTCGTATCTCCAAGCGGCCATGTAATGTTCTGTTATAGCGGAGCTCCATTGCGGCCGAAGGCCGCAGAGCGGAGCACCATAGGTATCGCGTAGGAAGAATTCAATAGCTCAAAGTAGAACTCAGGTATACTATCGACTTCATTTTTCAACGTTCAGCGGTATTCCCATTATGGTATCGCTGGCGCGTCCGCGCGTGTCTGCCTGCCCACCACAGGTAGACCAAGACCTTCAGTTTATTATTCATATCTCAGGAAGGGATGATGCTCAGACAACAAAACTTGGGTGGGGGAGGGGGGAAGTTGTGTTAGTGGCAAGGGGGGTGCAATTGCATGGTCACGTGATATGACGTCATCGATGACGTCATCATAGGAGAAATAGAATATATCTCGGAAAGGGATGAACCTCAGACAACCAAACTTTGGTGAAGTTGTGTTAGTGGCAAGGGGGGTGGAATTGATTGGTCACGTGGTATGACGTCATCGATAACGTCATCATAGGAGAAGTATAATATATCTCGGGAGGGGATGGACCTCAGACAACCAAACTTGGGTGAAGTTAGTCAAGTGATATGACGGTGACAGGCTATCTTTGTACAATGGCAACCTTTTTGTCTCATTAACACAGCAAAATATGTAATTGGGAGCTCCGCTTTTAGCCAGTGGCTAAATCTATATATTATTATTATATAAACATCAGTGAAATACCAACTTGACATTTATTTTACAAAAAATCATATCTTCACAGTGTGAAGATATCATTTTTTTTTGCGCGAGAGATACCTTGGTATTTCACTAATGTTTATGTAATAAAGGAAACTATCTTAGTTGTTATATTTTTTGTAAAGGCGACAAAATGAAATAGCGAATTGGTGAAGTAGCACATTACTAGGCCTGGCACTTATTATTCACATTGGTTAGCTAGCCTAGTACACCAGTAACTGGGATGCATCAGTTGCCGTTCGTTCGACACATGTCCGATACTTTGCTTCCTCTTTCCTGTGTTTAGTCTGGTATAATCCTCTACAGGAATGTTTTCCTTTTGTTATTGATATTAGGACAATACCGCATGCATACCTCGGCTGTGCTTTCAGTGGTCCTTCATTTCCATTTGGTGTCGCCACTACATTAGTTCCCTCTTCTCTGTCTCCATAGTTGGGCTTGATCACGTGTTCTCGAGGGTCCGGTGACTGGTCTATGAGAGGATAATCCTGACCAGACTGAGAACACGGAAAACAGTCATTAAAGCACTGTTTCATCTACTTAACACATTGACATTGCCTTCGCTTGTTCGAGCAGCCCGAACCTCAACCATATACAATGGATTCCAGCATAGATACTCTACGACGGAAAGTGCACAAACGGAAATTGCGGTTCGTTTTCTGTCATCATATCATTTATTGCCATGTATCTTCATAACAAAATACATCTGTAGTTACCCCTCTCCCAGAAGTGCCAGTTTTTTCGCTTACCATAATGTTGTTCACAAGATCATTGCTACCATCGTTGAAGAGCCTTGCCTTCAGCAACTCATTCGTGTGTTTGAGTGTGAAGTTGACTTGTTTCGAGACTTCTTCCCCTCTCAGTTCCACCAGCTTCGTCTGAGGTTCATATCCTTTAGCCGTGGCGGTAATTTCGTAAGAGCCTGGAACTAGCAACCTCCAGTAGTCGCCATCTTCAGCGGAAGTGACGTCATGGCGTCGATCTGAGACCTTGACGACCGCATTAGCGAGGTACTTGCCTTTGGTGTCCGTTACGAAGCCATGGACACCGCGATGGACCTAAAAATATACCAATCAGGATTTTCTTTTTAAATAACAATAACTAGAAGTTTCTAATAGAAAGTGAAGTGCTCGCGGCAACAGACATTGTGCCTCCGTGGCGCGCGGCCTGGTATGCTAATCGACCAATAGAAATCACCAGACGCGGGTTGTGGGTGGATTAAATTTAAACCAGGTTTAGTTCTGAACAAAACCATCGAGTCACCATGGTAATTAATCCTGGATTAGTGCTAAACCACTTTCGAGCAACTGGACCCAGAAGAGCAATGTCCAAGGCAAATGATTTATTTCATCGTCATTTTGTTTAATATTGATTTGTCATACACGCGAGAGAAAAACAGGAAAAGCAATAAAGATGTGCACTTAGTATAGGTAATCGCATGGGGCCAAGAGTGGATTACCAAGAGTTTCCATATTTACTATGAACGCCCGAATCACAGTCAGAAAAGTGTCTATTTTTAGAACTAGGATTCCGGCGAAAATTGCGTCATCCACAGGGTTCCCACTTTCTCGCCACGCAAACAGTTGTGAGATCCAGCCTAAAATTAAATCGCAGATCAATCGAAAAACCTTTAAAGTCGCAAAGATAAGGTAGGATATTCTCTATTTATTGTGTATTGGGTGTACGAGCATTCGAACCTGAGCATTCGAATACTTTCGCGCGCGAAATTCAAATCTAAAAATAGACACTTTTCCGACTGTGATGTGGACAAATACTGTACGAAAGATTCTAACTCTTGTTAATCCACTCTTGATGGGGCTGAGTAAAATTAGGGATTAATTTCACGAGTGTTTTCAAATTTTTTCCAAAATTGCCCGAGTCGTCTGCGGCGAGGGCAATTTGAAAAAAATTGAAAACACAAGTGAAATTAATCCCTAATTTTACGAAGAACCCATGTGATTACATTTTTATGATATAAAAGGGCAAAGTAATTTTGCCCTCAAGAAAGGAAAAATGCCCTCGCTCTTAGCCAATCAGCATCGAGTAATTTTGCCCTGTATATTATAATTATAATAATCTTATTGTTAATAACTGGAAAAGCAATCATATATGTTTGGGCACTCTTATTCTAAAGCCACTCTGTTGCTAATAAGAGAGGCTTTTTCTCATTTTCAATTTTTTTTGTCGGAAGGAGCAGGCGATAAAGAACTCTGAAACGATTACAGTCGAAGCAGCACCTCAAATTAACACCATAACAAACTAAACTTTCATTTTAACATGAATAAAGACTTCGTAAACTGGTACAAGTATTTTCGAAGTCCTTTTGTTGCGAAGCTATATAATATTGAACATTACAATTTTAAATTCGTATTTTTTACTTGAGCTGCGTGTGGGTGGTGTCACTGCGACGGCTGACTTGGGTGAGCTTTGCGTGTCTGTTTCTGAAGTTGACGACTCGAATACGGTGGCGGGCCCTCTACGACGCTGCGGGAGGCTGGTATACTTGTTGTTGTCGTTGACGGAGTCTTTACTGTTGGGCCCGGCCGTATTTTCCATTTGAGGGATGTTGAGTCGCTCAGCCACATAGCAGACATGATTTACAAATTCTTCAAACGAAGGTAACTTATCTGTTCCATTAGCTCTCTGAAACTTGAGGACCTTATTGGACCACTTGGGTTTGAACCACGCTGGTGTTGACTGGGAAAGACGCTGTATTCGACTAATCCGTGATAGGGCTGCGGTAATCTGAGAGGCGTTGTCTTGGGGTGGGTAGAAAGCAGGAGGGTTACCGAAGGAACTTGGTGGGAAGGGACTTGGACAGTTCGTCGTGATTGGAGGAGAAGGTCCTATTCTAACAGGTGGAGCCTGACCTGCGGCACCACTACTCTCTCCTATATCTTGTTTCGTTGGCTTATCTGAGGCTAGAGTTTCCGTCTCTATTACAAATCTCGTTGGCGTTTTGACTCGGTCTTGGTGCTGGGGGTCCAAGTAAATTATGGCCGACAGCTTGACGAGACTGCTTGAGTTCCGTCTGAAATCTGAGTCTTCTGAGAAATTTGTGATGGAATTTCGCGCACGTCCGTGGGACTGGGGCGAGGGACAGGACCTTTAGCACATGATCATCATTACTTTGGCGTGACGCAAGGTGCGTTTCACCCAAGGACTCTGCCTGATGGGGAAGGACTTGCGACGGGTTTCCTGTGGTAAAAGCCCTTTGCGGAAGTGCACAGCCGTTATGGAATATTTGATGAGGACACTTAGTTCGCGCCTGCGCAGATCAGATCTAGACAAAAATAGAACTCATTACGTATGCACAGATCACAGCAGACATGGACGAGACACAAATTGGAAGCTGATGCCCGTCTGATTTTGGCGGTATTTTTCCTCATCTAGTGGGAAGTTCGGCTTTATATTCCGCAACCATGTAAGTCGAGTATTTAACTTCACTGTGCGAAAGTAATTACAACGATCAGCATTGTTTTTGCTTCAGTATTTATCGCATCGCTTTCGAATACCTGTTCTGACGAGGTTTGCAGAATTGCGAAATTATTCGTCATACTTTTAGATATACTTGGCCATATCTTTGTTCTCGACATTTTCCCGAAAATGTGATTGCCCGCCGCAGTTAGTACATGCCTTTAGCGGCTTAAAAATCAGGTGAGTGTCATTGGCCGCTAGCTAGATCGCGAGAATTACGTGCTTTCAGTTAGACATTGTTTCGAAAATCGAATGCAATTTTCACATAAATATATACGTGGCATGAAATGATTTAGAAAACTAATTCGAGGACGCAGGTTTTGCTTACAATGTAAGCAAACTGGCAATAAAATACTGAAACCTTTTTGTCAGCATTGGGAGGTAATGCTAATCGGGTTTTGTGGGAACAGTTTAAAATCTGGAAAATATAGGGTGTTGAAAGAAGCATAATAAAGTTGACTTTTATTTCATTTGGTATGAATGTGAGCTGCTGCAGCAGGCACCTGTAACCTTGAGCTAATCCCTTGATTATGCTGTTCTAGTGTACAGCTGCTTTGACATTGGTTGTCATGGTTTCTGATCTATCTGCAGTGGTACCAGGGGCGGATTAAGAATATCGCAACTGCAGCAAATGCAACAATCAGATTTCAGGGAGATCTTATGTTTGTTTTGTCAGTTGTCATAAGTCACTACTGCACTACAGTCAGAGTTTACCCTAGATCCACCCTGAGTGTGTGCGCACCCCCCTTTTGTAGCAAAAAGGGAAAGGAAGGAAAACTAATGTAACAAAATTAAGTTCAAAGGACAATTTGTTGCATTATGTTATCGATATCGGAAGCAATAGAATTTCTTGCTTGGAAACTGACAAAAGCTTTGTAAAAACCCCTCTTCAAAAAAACTGGATCTGCCACTGAAAATACCTACAGTCAGTTATTCTGAAAGTAGAGTAATGTCAGCGTTAAGGTACCTTGCTGTCATTACTTGTGATCACCTTGTACTCAATGTTCCATGTCGAAAAGCTTGTCTGTGGCATAGCCAGCATTTGGGAAAGGGGGGTCACAACTACTGAAAATATTTTACTACTCTGGCCATTTTCCAATAATTTTTTTTTTGAAAACACTAACAGCAGTAGATCTGGATCTAAAATGGATGCAATGCCCCAGTAAAATGGAAGACAAATAGAGAGAAAGGACAAAACAGTGGTGCTTGGAAGTGCTCACAAAACATTCCATACTGGTTTTGACCCAAATCTTGATAAAATAATTATGTGGCTGACAAGACGATAGCAAATGAAACACAATAGTGGAGAATTCAAAAAAGATCTGAAAAAGATCAAACTGGCCACATAATTATTTTGACAAGATCTGAGTCTGGCTTGAGCATGCAGACACCTCTTATTTTGGTGAGTGCAAAGTTGTATTGATTTTTATAGTTTGCTAGTGGGGTCATAGCAAGGTAAAATGTATGTGGCAGCCAGCAGGTTAAATAAGATTATCATTATGAAACAAAGCATTGGGCAATTCCAGTAAACATATGTACCCCGGGGAGATGGGAGACATTTGGAAATTCTGAATGGGAGGGAGGTTTTTATGCCTGCATGGGGGGGGGGGGGGGGGGGGGAGGGTGTTGAACTAGAACCTAGGTTAACCACTCAGGAACCTCTCCACTTTCCTGCACTTTCTCTTAGGGGTTTGAGGGCCTTCGCTGATTGGCTGGCTTTGAACGTTGGTGCATACACAGAGGGATCTTTCTCTTAATGGCTCTGTATCAAATGTTGCGCATGCGTCAATGGCTGTCTCCAAAGCTTCCCTCAGCAGTGACGAGCTGGGGCGCTCTGGGTGAGCATGATGTATTATAAATAATAAAATCAATATAAGCTAAAATATTTAACTTTGTTTCACAGTAGTAATTTCAAGTTGACCTTATACAATGCTTTACATGATAACACTGTTTGAGATTAGTAAGATATTGGTTAGCTAGAGTAAACCAAAGACTTTAAGCATTTCTAGTTATAATTAGCTACATCATAGAGAAAACCCCCTTGCTGCTATTGGGCAATTCCAGAAAATAAAGGTACCCCCCCCCCCACGGGCGGCATTTGGAAATTCCGATGGGATGGGGAGGTTTAAGAGCTCGGAATTCTGATTGCAAGGGGGGGTTTTCGAAGCTGGATTTCTTTAACCTGCCCGGAATTCTATATGCATGGGGACCTTTATTTTCTGGAATTGCCCAATAGCAGCAAGGGGGTTTTCTCTATGATGTAGCTAATACATTTTGGAAATTCTGGATGCATGGGGGGGTCAAAAACTAGTGCCGCCCGTGGGGAGGGTACCTTTATTTTCTGGAATTGCCCATTACCAAAGACTTTTACGACATGGCCAGGAAATTAAATAATATCTTCAAAACTGTCACATTATCAGACAATCTAGGCATCTAGCATTGGCCACTGTATGCCTGTTGTTCACGCAAATTAGCATTTCAGTCCACATAAAAGGTGTGACTGTACAGGGGCAGATCCAGGATTTCTCAAGGGTTACAGCACTACGTTGGACTGGTTATAATCCGTACTGAGTTCCAAGCAAACACAGCTTCTATGGGGCTTCAGCATGTCTCCTTAATTCAAATGTGCTTATAATCGCCATATACAGTTCAAATAATCATTTGACAATATGCACAGCCCTTCAAAAGATGTGCAGTGTATATTGGTAAATGTATAAATGAATGAGAGGGAGGGGTACAGGACGGCTCACTGGTCTTATTGCCCTTACCATTTCCTAAAAAAAAAAATACTATATTTATAATTGCCACATTTGGTGCCATTTCACTTTGTAAAAGGCCCCCAGTGGCGGATCCAGGATTTTAAGGGGAGATTATTTTTGCTAATGAAGTGCAACACGAGGAAACATTCTATAATACCAATCCTTCTCTGTTGTCAGTAGGCGAAATCGTGGTTGCTACATCATGAATTTAATATACTAATATACATTGGGTCACATAAAAGAAAAGAACCACTCTTGAAATGAAAGGTCTTTAGCGAACAGATCCCCCAAAAATCGGTTCGTTGGGAGAGTGGGAGTTCATTTGCACCAATGAACCCCCCTGGATCTGCGTCTGGCCCCCATGGATGGCCAATTGCCTTGCTTCCTTGCTATTAAGGCCTCCCATGAATGTTTCACCTTGTTTGTTGCAGAAGGATTACAGCAATAAGTGAAATCCTGTTCCTCAGAAGATACACAATAAGTTTGGAGTTCTGTGGTGAACAGATCAGCACTGATCCAACTCTTCATATGCATGTAAGCTCCATGAGAAAATAAGTACAAGCTCTTTAGACATGTATAACATTGAGAACAAGGTGATCAAAAATAATGAGAGACACCTTGAGGTAATAATAATAATAACAACTTTATTTATCCATGGTTTAAATTAAAGCTATACAGCTTGTGGGGCCATGCCTAAAAACAATATAAATTAAAAATAATAAGTTTGAATGAAAAAATTTGACAAAAATTCCAACGCATAACTGTAAAAAACTTTATTGAACGTTTCGGCTATTCAGCCTTCTTCAGCTAAAATCAAAATTTGTAAAAATTTAAAAACTAATACATGGTTCGGCTAAACTGGCCTAAATTAAAAATAATATATACCAATAATTAAAAATAGATAATGATTTGAAATAGTTGATTTACAGTCTAAAAAAATATGTGAATGTTGAGATTACTCTAATTTCATAATGTACTTACTTTGGTTGCACTGCAGATCAGAAACGTTCCAAAACCAATGTCAAAACAGCTGTACACTAGAACAGCATAATCAAGGGATAGCAGATGGCTGCTTCAGCAGCTCATTTTCACAACCGAATAAAATAAAAGTCAACTTCATGCTTCTTCCAACCCCTCAATATTTTGAGTTTTTAAACTGTTCTCAAATAACCCGATTATCATTACCTCCCAATGCTGGAAAAAAGTAAGGTTTCAGCATTTAATTGCCAGTTTTCTAGATATTGTAAACACAATCTGTGTTCTCGAATTAATTTTCTAAATCATTTCATACTTGCCACGTATAGATTTATGAGAAAATTGCATTCGATTTTCAAAACAATGTCTAACTGAAAGCACGTAATTCTCGCGATCTAGCTAGCGGCCAATGACACTCACCTGATTTTTAAGCCGCTAAAGGCATGTACTAACTGCGGCGGGCAATCACATTTTCGGGAAAATGTCGAGAACAAAGATATGGCCAAGTATATCTAAAAGTATGACGAATAATTTCGCAATTCTGCAAACCTCGTCAGAACAGGTATTCGAAAGCGATGCGATAAATACTGAAACAAAAACAATGCTGATCGCTGTAATTACTTTCGCACAGTGAAGTTGAATACTCGACTTACATGGTTTCGGGATGTAGCTGAACTTCCCACTAGATGAGGAAAAATACGGCCAAAATCAGACCGTCATCATCTTCCAATTTGTGTCTGGTCCATCTCTGCTGTGATCCCTGCATACGTAATGAGTTCTTTGTTCTTCAAAGGGTGGATCTGCGCATGCACCAACTAAATGTCCTCATTAAAGTGTAATATTAAATTAGGTTAATGATTAATATTTGTCTAAATATACAATATCGGCCACGTGTTCAATAGTAACTAGTGCAATCTTCCCGTCATCGCGTTAGCAAGGTGCTCGCCTTCGTATTTGCTTGGGTATTTTCTGTCATTTTACAACATGGTTCGTTCATCAAAACGTAACAAGAAGTGCCCTGGTTGTGGGGAACCCACAGGAGGGGATAGACATTTATTTGGTTCCGCTTCAAAGTCATGTACGGGCCCGGGAGACAGCGATTCAACTTCAGACCCTGTACTAGCTGCACCGCAAACCCTACCTATGCCTGCGCCTGTTGTGGACTCGCCTGTTGTGGCCTCTCCTGTTGTGGCTACAACTCCTGCTGTTCAGGATCTGCTCTCCCTAGAAGAGGAGCTGGGGAGATTACAAGAAGAGGAAGAGGAACTACAGCGACAGCGCCGGCGAGACAATTTGCGGTCGAAGATCGCCGAGAAACGCCGGAACGTGGAGCGTCTCCGCGCGGACAGACATTGTGTTGAACCCTCCCAGCCTGCTGCCCCTGTACAGATCCCTACTTTGGCCCCCACAGTCCCTGGCAATCGTTTCGCCTCCCTTTCACAGGATCCGGCTATCAATACGGATATGGTAGACCTGGATAACATCCTAAGGCAATGCAGTGTTGAGGACACGCCGCCCACGCAAGCCGCCTCGTGCGCCCCACTCCAACGGCTCGACAGTGATCCCGTTGTTTTCCTTCGGCAGCCTCAACAATCTGGTGAGACTTATTTCAAAGTTGTTGACTTTATTTTCAATACCGTACCCGTCAAGAGGAGCAACTAGTTAATTCATATGGGGACACACGACTCGTGTTAACGACAACAAATAGGAAGGTTAGACTAGATAGTGTTACCATGCCCCAGTGGGTAATCGCTAGTAATCGCATCTTGTTTAAATTAGTTACAACGGGAAAACTCTCGAATAGCGCCGTGTCTGACTACCTCGCTTATAACGTGAAGGTTATGGAGCTTGCGCAGCGCTTTGAATGGCGTTCGGTTTTGCGCTATGACGATGAATATCGTTATCTTCAGTCTGCGTATCAGTTTTCGCTGGGGGAGTGACTCGCAACACCTCCACTCTGTTACCTTATTTCCCCTAAGCCCTCGTCGCTTCTCTAACCCTGGTCCCAGCCCTAGCCCGCAGTTTTCATCGGATGGCAAGGAAATCTGTCGCAAATTTAACTCTAACGCTACATGCAAATTTCCTTCGTGTAAATACGCTCATGTTTGCTCTAAGCCTGGCTGCGGGGCGCTCCATTCCGCTGTCAATCATCCTAGCACCTCTTCCACACAATGACTACATTCTGTCACGTCAAACGACTCTCTCATTTTCTCTACATGGCAGCGCGAATTGTCTCAAGACGCGCATCCCGATTCGGATTTTCTTTTAACTGGCGTTCGTGACGGTTTTCGCATAGTTTCGTGCAGCCCATCCAGCATCCCTCCAGCGGAAATGCACAACTACAAATCGGCTACTCACCCTTCGACAAAACCGCAAGTCGAAAAGCAATTGCGTGACGCTATTGCCGCCGGGCATTACGTCATTTCCTCTACTCGTCCTCGCGTTATTAGCGCTCTCGGGGCCGTGCCCAAACAAAATTCGTCCGAGTTTCGCATAATTCACGATTGCTCGCAGCCGGCGGGCAACGCCATTAACGATTTCGCCGAGCTTGACGTTTCTATTCAATATGACACCGTTGACCAGGCATTACGGTTAATCGGTCCGGGCTATTTTATGGCAAAGGTAGATCTAAAACAAGCCTATCGTTCGGTAAATGTCCACCCGGAAGACACGACTATTTTAGGTTGTAAATGGCTCTTTAGTGGGGACGTCAACCCCACTTATCTTCGTGACACGCGCCTCCCGTTTGGAGCAAAATTATCGCCCTCGATTTTCCATCGTCTTACGCAATCCGTTAAGCGCATGATGTTGCGGCGCGGCTTTCCTGGCATTATAGTTTATCTCGATGATTTTTTGGTCATTGGCGAGTCGGAAACGTCTTGCCGTGACGCTTTTGATTCGTTAATTCGCCTTCTATCCGAGCTTGGTTTTCGTATTAACTGGTCGAAGGTGGTCTATCCCACCCAGCAACTCACCTTTCTAGGCGTGCAGCTAGACAGCGTCGCTAGGCAACTGTCGCTTCCCTCGGACAAATTCGCGGAATTTTCGGCACTCATCTCGTCTTTCCTCTCTCGTCGCCGTGCCTCGCTTAAGCAAATTCAGTCGCTGGCGGGCAAGCTTAATTGGGCTTGTCGCGTTGTGTACGGGGGTCGCGTCTTCTTGCGTCGGATTTTAGACTTTATGAACTCGTTCGGGTCTCGTCGCGGAATGCGTCGCCTTCCTCAAACCTTTCGCGACGATATATTTTGGTGGCATCATTTCCTGTCGACGTTCAACGGTGTTCGTTTCTTTCTTGATGATCTCCCGGTCACTGACTTGTATACTGATGCGAGTTCGTCAGGGGCTGGCGCGTTTTTTCAGGGCGACTGGTTTTATACGCACTGGCAGCTCGACCTCCCTATTGCAACCCGCCTACATATTAACTACAAGGGGGTGTTGGCCGCCCTTCTCGCGGTAGAGCGTTGGGCCCCAATCTGGAAGGATAAGCATGTTATTCTCTATCTCGATAATCAGACGGCGCGCGCTATCATTAACAAGGGGTCTAGCCGGGATCCCTTCATACAGGCCGCCCTTCGTCGTGCGTTTTGGCTCTCGGCGACGTACAATTTTCGACTTACAGCCTCGTTTGTACCGGGTCGCGACAATGTTTTAGCAGACTGCATCTCGCGCCTTCATGACCCCTCGTATCATGGCCGCTTTTTCGCCGATGTCGTTCCTGTACTCCACAGGGAGTCCCATGGTTTTCCGGACACCTGTCTGACGCCGCCCTCCTTTCTTTGTTCCCCAGATGCTATCGCGCAGAGGGAGAGGAATCTCGACACCATGGTTGCGAAGTTTAGAGCTCTCTCATTGGCGGAGTCCACTAAAGCCACTTATAAAACGCACCGTCGGGTATACCTCGCGTTTTGTTCATCCTTCGGATATATGCCAGTACCAGCCTCGTCGATTGTCATTTGTCGTTACGCCGCCTTTCTTTCGCGCTCCTTAAAGTTTAACTCTATTCGGCAATACCTTAACATTATTTCCTTACTGCATAAAGAAAATGGTCTACGGAGTCCTCTGGTGGACAACTGGATGGTTTCCTCTGTGCTGCGCGGTATTCGGCGACTCAAAGGCGATTCGGTTCGTCAAAAACTCCCGCTTACTCCCGCCATTCTGCTGCGTATTCGAGCACATCTTGATTTCTCTAAATCATTTGACGCTTCCTTCTGGGCGGCTTGCCTGGTTGGCTTCTTTTGTTTCCTCCGCAAATCGAACCTCTTTGTCGACTCCACGAATCGTCGTCGTTCCTCAGCTCTCCGCCGCAACGATCTCTCCTTCCTCTCGTGGGGGGTAATCGTGTCTATCCGTCACACTAAGACCATCCAGTTTCGCGAACGCACCCTCTCGTTTCCCTTACCGCGCATTGCTAATTCTCCACTTTGCCCTGTAGCGGCGCTTGTACACGCCCTTGCCCTTGTCCCCGCTGGCCCACCTGATGGCCCTGCCTTTGTCTTTGCCTCCCCCTCAGGTGGCACCATACCTATCACATATTCTATGTTCTTGCGCAAACTGAGGACTTCGCTCACAGCCTGCGGCATTCCACCCGGGTGCTATGCGGGGCATTCCCTTCGCCGAGGTGGGGCATCGTTTGCCTTTCTCTCCGGTGTTTCAGTGGATCTCATCCGCCTTATGGGAGACTGGTCGTCTGACTCCTACCGTCAATACCTCACAGTACCACTACGCTCGCGCCTACAGGCCACCATTCTAGTGTCGCGCAAGCTCATCTCTCTTCCTAGTGCTATGTAGTGCCCCATTGCACATCCATCATTCTAATTATCTTTTTCTTTGTTCCTTGGGTTTAGTCTCAATTCTTATCTAATTATTATTATTTTTTTTTTCCACCTTTCCCTTGTGTTTGGGCTATTTGGGGTTCAGTTGTCAGTTTAAATGGAAATGTAATTAGTGATAAATATTGTATAATATATTGATGATTGTAATAAACTGCCAATTGCCCAAACACAAGGCTACTTGATGTCTAGTAATTTAGGTGTAATATTAAATTAGGTTAATGATTAATATTTGTCTAAATATACAATATCGGCCACGTGTTCAATAGTAACTAGTGCAATCTTCCCGTCATCGCGTTAGCAAGGTGCTCGCCTTCGTATTTGCTTGGGTATTTTCTGCCCGCCACGCCCACCCATGTTATATCGCGTATGGCAGTTGTGATTATAGAACTCCTCCGGGGGTTCAGTTGTCAGTTTAAATGGAAATGTAATTAGTGATAAATATTGTATAATATTATTGATGATTGTAATAAACTGCCAATTTGCCCAAACACAAGGCTACTTGATGTCTAGTAATTTAGAATTCCATAACACCTGTGAAGTGTGGGACTTGGGTGACGCTTACATCGGTGGCGTGTGGAGTGACAGCATACATCTCAGCCAAGGCCGATTGGTTGCACCGGGATACCTGTGGTGTACGTCACCTCAGAGTGTGGGGAACTGGGACGAGTTGGTGTTCCCTTTTCGACCCTAGTAACTCGTGGGTTGTGGGTCTTTACTTCACCTGACACTTCATTTAGCTTACACGAGGTTTCTTTGGTGATTCCTGTCCTTCGAGGACTGGGGCGAGAAAGGGGGCCCCTTGTGAGGAAACTGAAACTCGGAAATATTGATCTGTTGAGGGAGTGGTTCTGCTGAATCTTTCTTAGAGGTGTCGAGGAGAAATTAAGAGTTTCAAGAGCCGCCTTCCTCTTTATAGAACTAAGAAATTCCCTACCCTTCTCAGTGAGCTTGCGATCGCGGGGAAGTGCACCTGACCCTTCTTGGGTACCCTGTGGATCAGTTACAATGGCGGCAAAACTCGTAGCAGCCTCGACACTTTGCTCTAGCTTTTGCCCTTCGAAATACTTATTTTGCTTCAACGAACAATGTTTATGACAAGTCTTTCACTGTGACTGCCGTCTAGCAGTGAAAACAACTTATTTTGGCACGGGTCTTACGGGAGGATTTGATAGTAATTAGGCGACTCTGGCTTGTCTCGAGTACCGGACTTACAAGCAAACATCGAGGTACACAAAACTTGAGGCTGTACTCTGACTTTCAAAAAATTCTTCATACTCCTTACAAACCCGTCAAACTATAAAATGATGCATAACACAAGGTAAGAAATGCGAAATGAAGATTAAAACTACGCCAAATTGTGAGTAATTTACGACTTGTGTGCTTTTACAATAGCGACTTGCTCTGTGTGCGAATGGCTGATAACCAGGCCTGTTACTAAATTTACAAACACAGGAATACCAAAACGTCCGGTAGGTCGTTACAACAAATGTCGCTTCACTTGATCAGTGGACGTATAGGGAAAAATGTTGATTGGAATAGGACAAGCAAGGATATAGGTTTGCTGTACATACTGACTTTTGTCCCAGCCCTAACCCTAGTTCTGAACTAGCCCGATCCCAAACGTTTAGAAAACGACTGGTCACGTGGCCACTAGATTTTTCTTAAATCAATATCTAATTTCTATTTCACCTGCTAAACGTGCCACGAGCTATTGCTCGACCAGCTTAACTTCGTTGCATTTGATGAAATGCGTTCCATTCCGTATCACTGCACTAAATCAGCTCTTCTAGACCCAAAATAAACTAAAAACGGCTAGTGCAGTTTCCGATAAAATTTTACACTGTCGTACTAAGAACAACATCGTGCCTTCTATTAAATTTCAGAGTTTTCAGATGATTATTTGGGCTTTCAAAATTATAGTTTTGACAGACATGAGAAGTTCCACGGCAGCAGGGGCGTAGCCAGTATTTGAGAAAGGGGTGTTACATCTGTAGAAATGTATGGTAGCCCTTTCCAGCTTTCCGATTTTTTCTTAATGTTTACTGTATTTTTCCTCTAAAAAGAGGGGTCACAGGCACCGTAAGATCCCCCCCCCTAACTACGCCCCTGGGTAGTTGGACAAATGTTTGGGTAGCAGCCAATCAGAACGCGAGATTTTGCCTGCTGCGTACAACAAAATTGTCAATTTCTATCTCAAAAATGAAAATTTCTACCCTTTGAAAACATCGACAAAGACGTACTTGAAACTTCATCTTGTGATGCACTTAGCGAATCCCAAGTGGTATTTACTACAAACTATGCACAATGGCAACTTTGAGTCGTTTACAGCAAGCCAACCGCGTTGGGGGGCAGGGGGTGCTCGAGCACCCCCACTTTTCTTCAAATTTTCATACATTTACTGTATTTGTGTTTTCACTCTTTCCATACATCCTTACTAATGAGCACCCCACTTTTTATGGTCCTGCGCCGCCTATGTAAGGCGCAAACAACTCAAGATCTATCAACTCACCTGACTTATCATTTCAATAAGTGACCTGCGATTGTCGTTCCAATACTTTTCGAGCTGGTCTGCCATGGGGAACCTTTCACACCCAACCTCCACTGTCATCTCGAAATCATTGGAGTGCACATAATTATAATCCTGCATTCCTCCCGAGATGCTGAACCAGCTGGCGCCATTTGTAACTCCATCTATAAAATGCTCCTCCTTAACGTTAGTACAGTTCCATTTTGGATTCGCTAAGTGCATCACAGGATGAAGCTCGGAGTACGTCTTGGCGACATGCCTGAAGACGTCGTCGTCGGGTGTCGCACTGTAAAGACTTTGACCCGATGGCGAGTCATCATACGGGTAGAGCGCAACGAGAGCACCCGAGTGGAGACTCGTAGAGAGTACAAACGGGTAGTCGCTGATCCATTTCATTACCGCGCGAGTTTCAGGCTGCGGCGGACCATTTGTACTTGGAAAAAATTGATCCGGAAAGTTTCTGTTTAAGTCTACGCCATGAGAGTTTCTGCGTCCTATAAATGTATGACCCTTCCCTCTAACTGATGCTAGCTCATAACCATCTGGGTTCATGCTGGGAAGTATATGAATCCTGGTTGTATCAACAAGGTTTCTAATACCTTGATCCTGATAGTAATTCTCGCATAGGTACCTTACAAGCTCCAGTAACAACTCTCGCCCAACAACCTCGTTACCATGAATGTTTGCAACGTACTTGAACTCCGGTTCTCCAGGTTCGTGTCTTCCTGGGTTATCAGAGATTTCCATAACCCAGAGTTTTCTATTCTGTACGCTAAACCCGATGGAGTATAAACGAGTGATATCCCGGTATTTTTCGAGAAATACTTCAAAAACCACGTGAGCTCTTCATAGTCATGATGCTTGAATTGTTCCACGTCTAGAATCTGGAATGAGATGTCCTTGGTAGAATTGCTTTCCTTCCTCTTTACGCTGTCTTCACCCTCGGGTTCCGAGCTTGTCAAGTCTACATGGCCTTGATTTAACGGATTACCATAGGAATATTGGAAAAGTGCGTTGTAAAGCGCCAACAATACCACCACTCTCTTCATGTTTAGGCACATTCTCTAGAAAATCACCATCCGCATCCAAATTTTCAGAAGCGAATCTCGATGGCATCAGTCACTTAATCTTGTATTCGCTTATGCACACCTGTGTTTCTCATTGTTATTTTAGGTTCTTACTTTGAGGTGGAGACCAGGGCGTGAACTATTCGGAAAACCCTCTCGTTGTTCTGTTCTAAATTTAAACCTCATGGTACCTGCTAGTATTGTCAGCGTGTAGCAGGTGGCATCTTGAACTTCGATCTTGAGCCCTTAGTTAGTCTGCTCACATTTCTAATCCTGTTGTCCTAATCTATGGCGCTTCTTCTTGAACAAACAAAAATACAGTATTATAGTTTCTTTGCATTAAAATATTCAGAAAAACATATACGCCATGATTTAAATTTTTAGCAGCAAATGCAGCATGTTAACTTACAACAGCACATAGACAGAGTACATATGGCTGGAAGGCCGATAACTACCGCACAAGCGATAAGAATTAACGGCAGCATCATATGTCAGTTTGCAATCTATGATTTTTTCTTTGTATGCTCCTCTAGAAGAAGCTCACCTCTCATGCTCACCGTCAGCCGTTTTGTCCTTAAGAACTGCTTGTCATTTACGCTGAAGCTCAACAAACGTATACATCAAAATTACGGATTGACGAAATGTATGCAATAAACGTACTTCTGTTCTGCGCTGGCTTAGTAAGCAACTCAAAACATTCGTTTGTATTTCCCAATAAGCAGCGAAATTGTTTGGTTCTCTGTAAAGTATGTAAACATTGCCGTTTGAAATTTTAACAACAAAACAGGTGGAAAATTATTCAGTTCTGATTTTTGTAGCGAATATGATGTTGGTGTGGGAAAGTTTCAGAGCTAATATTTTAGCGGGTACCCGTTCCCTTTTCTGCTCCTCTAGAGCTGGCAGGTGGTGTGTTTACAGTTTCTTTATGCTGTCCCTAATTCTGGCCGAGAAAGCACGCGAGAGGCTATAAAAGGGAAAAGCCAAACCCAGCGTACAAGATGCGCGAACTCCGGTCTGTCTCATAGGGATGGCGTTTTTGCTTTAAGAGCCCTTCAGAAGAAATTACAAATTGTAAAGAATTACAAAACCCATAATCAATCTCAGTGGATGAAAAGGAAACAATAAAACGATTTCAGTGGTGTGTACGTTTGTGATTCAAGTCAGTCCAAAATGTTATTTCTAGAGGTTTCTTTATTTGTTTATAAAGAGCATCATCATCTTAAGCGGATCTCTTAGGGTGGGGCAGATGGGGGAGGAAACCCAAACAGGGTTCAAGTCATCACTAAAGTCGGTGATATTTTGCCATCTCTTTACAATTCTCACTGTATTCTTTCAGATCATTTGTCTTTCGTGTTCAAGAAGAAGCGGGAAGCTTGAGAACGTACCAAGATACGGATGGCTATTGTTTTGGCTCTTATTCTTGGCTTAATTGCTTTAAACATTCAGGCAAAGCCTCCCGAAAAGATTATAAAGAAAGATTTTTTAAAGACTGTTGAAAAGCATTCGCATGCGAAGGATTTTAAGCACAAACTGACACTCAAGGAGCAAACTGATGGGTCAAAAGAAGAGGACAAACAGGAATCAAAAAAGGTTTCTCATGCTTTGAAGAAGCTTAAAGGGAGGGAAGTTAAGGAGAAAATTTCGAGCTTCAGGCATCACAACTACGAAGAAATGACTTGGCTGTTAAAAGAATATTCACGAAAATACAAGGAAATTGCACGCTTGTATGATATTGGAACATCTGTGCAAAATCGTAAACTCTGGGTAATGGAAATTTCGAACAATCCAGCTAAACACGAGACTGGAGAGCCCGAAGTGAAGTACGTCGCTAATATTCATGGAAATGAAATTGTAGGAAAGGAGATGTTGCTTCATTTGATTCGATACTTGTGTCATAATTACGGAAAAAGTAAGCGAGTAACTAAGATGATAGACACTACAAGAATTCATATATTGCCGAGCATGAACCCAGATGGATACGAAATGGCAGCACAAACATCGCCAACAAATAGCGGAACGAAAAACGCGAACAACATAGACTTGAATAGAAACTTCCCCGATCAGTTCTTTCCTAGTACAACAGGACCCCCACAACCAGAAACGCACGCAGTAATGAAATGGATTGACTCTATACCGTTTGTGCTGTCTGCTAGTCTTCATAGCGGATCGCTCGTAGCGAACTACCCGTACGATGATAACCCGTCAGGCCAGAGCGTGTACAGCGCTACGCCTGATGATGATGTATTTCGGCAGCTCGCACGGTCGTATTCCGAGTCCCACCCCACAATGCATCTCGCAAACTCACCGTGGAAATGTCTCGACAAGCAACGCGAGCATTTTATTGACGGGATCACGAATGGAGCTAAGTGGTACAGTATCTCTGGGGGGATGCAGGATTACAACTACGTAAATTCTAATGCCTTTGAAATTACGCTTGAGTTAGGCTGTGACAAGTTTCCGAATTCCTCTGCACTCCCTGATTACTGGCACGAGAACAAGGAAGCCTCCTTGGATTTATTGAGCAGGTAAGGCAGCTTGACCGCTGTGAGTATCTAGATTTCTTCTAATGAGATACTTGCTTTGGGCTTCTAGCTATGGTACCTATCGTACATGCCAGAGCTTTACATGTTTGCTTTGTCTTAGCGAATGGCGGTAATGATCCAGAAATTGAAAGCAGAAAAATCTGAATGCGATATGAAGCATATGATACTCGAAGATCGCAAAGACTCTGCGCTGGCAATTCTTCCCGGTGGATTCGGCAGTTGTTGCTTGTACTTTTCAAACGAGAAACGGTTATTTGAGCTGGTGATATGCAGCTGTGTAGTTTTTAACAATTTTCCTTGCGCACTTCTTGTAATTCGGACCCGCTCGCCGAAATTCCAACGCATTCAACCTAAGCAGGTTTGCCAAACCGAACTCGATGCTTTCCTGTGATAACTAGGCTGTTTGCTGGAGAAAATAGGTGCACTGATCCGGATTTTAGGCAACAATTAACGCTATAAATCTTCTTTACAAACGAAAGAAACGCGTGCTCGACATTGTTTTGGTTGGGTATTTTCCCTAGTACTAGAACGAGACAAAAGGCGGTTCTTTTTTGACATAATTTGGACAGCCGCCTTAAGGACGGCGACTCCTATTGCTACTGCGCACATTTTTCGCGCATTCAATACGACTGTTTGCATATCTAGCAATTTTCTGAGTTGAAAATTTGTTGGGGAAATAACCTACAAAAGTTACATTAAGAAATCATTTCGGGATTTTTCTCTGAGTAAAAGTTGCCAGTAGGTTTGATATCTAGATATTTGTAAGTTTAAATACAACAAATGAATGGGAAAACTTTATGTATATTCACCCTATAAGTTATATGGCATAAACAAAAATGTTTGTCCAAGACTCGCTTTGTAAATGACAAAAAGTTGTTGTTATCGTTTGAAAGAGAACCCGACTTCGCCTTGCTATTTTCAATCTCGACCTGCTTGTCATCGATATTGTGGAATCAAATATACTACACCTTTATCTAAGATCAACATTCAAATGTTTTTTAGTCAATATACCACGTAGTTACCTTTAATTTTCCACCTTTCCCCGCTCGCTTGAGAGCCGCCATTTTGAAAACAATTTCTACTCACTGGGTAGGGGTGTGCAAATTTGTCACTTTCTCATTCTAACTGCTGTTAAAAGGCACGATATTTCTGAAAATCGCGTGGCTACTCTATATTTTTATTTCAGAAAATCAATTAATAAAGTGTCCTACATCATATGCTAGTTTTTGGTAGTGCGAAAAGTGTATTGAGTACTTTTTCTGACTTGAAAATGACCAGTCCCATCCTCCAAATAAGCTCTTCCTGTAAAATTATTATCAAAAACACCCTTTAAGGTCTCGTGAAAGGTAAAAATGTAAAAATCCATAATATGACTTTTTCCCCGAAATTGATTTGATACAGTCCTAAAGTATATTTCTAAAACCTCAAATGACGCGTCGTCAACTGTTTTCCTAGGCTTCAATTGCCCATTCCTTTGTATTGCCCGCCACTCATTTTCTGTAATTTAATTAACTTCACACGCCTTTTCTAGCACTTTAATTTTAGGTCAAATTTTCACCTTCGCGAAGCTCCTGACCCCGCACGATTTAAGATATCCGCGTCAAATTTTCTGTGTCGTTAGAAAATGATAACAACTAAAAACCGTGTGAGGGAATTTGTATTTTTTTCTTGAAAAAGATTTTATGATAAGTTTTCCGGCCACAAACTGTAAAAAATGCGACTTTCAACTTCGCGACCTAATATTTTCGTAAATATGCAAAATATCGAAAATCGCTGACACGGTTTTACAGTTCATTTCTCCGAGATTAAAGAACCTCTGTCAGCCTCCATTTTGTCAGCCTAGCAACATACCGAGACAGAGAAAGCATCCATTTCCATCGGCTGATTTAGGGGATGTAGTGCAATATTTTCGATTGAATTCGATAAATGAATAATAAAACTTTGTTTTTAGAAGACTATTTCAAGATTTCTACACGTAATTCGTTGTCTGATATCGACTGAAAACAATAACAAAGGAGTGGCTGACTAGGGCTCTTTAAAATCCGACAAAGTGTGAAATTGTGCAACAAACCGCTTGTGGTCTGGAGCTTCTCAAGTAAACAAGGTAGTTTTTAGTTCGGGGTCTTAAAAATACAAGAAAAATTTAAACTTCGATAAACTAAACAACTTCATAAGATAGAGCATTATAAAATAATTTACATAGTACGCGCGCTCTGATTGGCTTAGAGCCATGTTTGCCTTTCCCTGTGCAAACATGGTTGTGAAGTAACACTTGAGTGATTGGCGAGCCGGTAATTTCAAAACTTTTCCTTTTAGAAAAAAGTAACATGTTTTAGGCAAAAACATTTACTTGGGTAGACATTTGACAAAGCACATTGAATTCACATAAAGCATGAGGCTCGTAAAATAACATTTTTCGCTTCTTTACCTGAGCTGAGTTCGGCACACAGTTCGACATTCACAAGTCAGTTCGGCAGTCTCTCGTTTTGTAAGTCTTAACTAATTCTGCCTCTGGATCCTCGAGTATTAAATGTTTGACAAGCCCAGAAGGTGCAAATAGGTTGATTCCTTTCTTCGTTGTCATGTTTGCTGTAAATAAAGCGTTCAAATTCGCTCTTCGCTGCTAAAGCATCAACATTACACATGCCATTACGCTGCCAAATATGCAAGTTCCTGCTCGGGAGAGATTTTGTTTCGGCTTCATAGACGAAGAAACTCGGCCAACACACATATGTAAAGCAACGGCTTCTGTACTCAAGTCTTCGCCTTCTGTCATAATTATTTTGTATTTTGAATGGAAGATAAGCTCCATTTTAAGCCACGAACCACTTCGCTTGCTGCCATCTCAGAAAACTTGCAGTCCGATCAGAGAGATCAGGGATTGAAAAATCATGCGTTAGAAGGAGCGCTCTGATTGGCTGATGCAGCCTTTTCATCTGTATTGAGAATTTAGAGTCTCATCCGCTTAAAAAACGTACTATATATATTCTACGCGCATTTTATTTTTGTAGATAATTATTTTATAAAACAAATAAAACACAGTTCCCGTGACTGCACATGCTTATTACAAACCTCGATAGTGGTTTGGAGAATTCTCGAGCAGGTGCAAACACTCGCCTGCGGCTCGTGTTTCCACTGATCTGCTCTCGAATTCTCCCAGCCACATCTCGGTTTGCATAAGCCTGTGCAGTCACGGGAACTGTGTTTTATTTGTTAAATATTTTAGCTTTAAAATGATATATAGCTGATTATCATAGCATTGAATTGCGACGCGACGAGAATTTTTCCCGAAGACACCCCCTCACGGGTTTACAGAGACCTTAAGTTATTTTTAAAACCAATTTTCAACACTTTTCTTAAATTATTCCATGTATTGCGTGTTATCAAGAGTGGATTAACAAGAGTTAGAATCATCACAGCACAGTCAGCAAAGTGTCTATTTTTAGATTTGAATTTCGCGCGCGAAAGTATTCGAATCCCCTCTTGATTCCCCTGAATGGGGAGTTTGCAGGTGTTGCGTGACATTTTGAATTTTGACCCTAGTAAAATAAAAATACCATATTTGAAAAGAGCCTGTCGAAATTAGAAAAAAGGCGAAAATTTGAGTTGATTTGGGTAAATATTAGCAAAGTTATTGACGCCCAAAGTAAGCTGTTTCTCTATACGTTTACTGCGGTTTTCATAATTCTGCGAACTCTCGCTAACGATTTCCAACCGTCAGACCGCCTTCTGGCTTCCGTCAATCAAACTCCCGAGTCTTTTCGTCGTTACTCTTTGTGCTTTTTGATTGGCCAGCACGTAACGTTGCTGTCGCGACAGGAAACCATTTTAGCACTGCTTAGGCGCTGGCCAATCAAAAAGCACAAGGAGCAACGACGAAAAGACTCGGGAGTTTGATTGACGGAAGCCAGAAGGCGGTTTTACGGTTGGAAATCAATAGCGAGAGTTCGCAGAATTACGAAAACCGCAGTAATGTCTTAGCTTGGTGGGCAACTGTTGCTCACCACAACATTAAACCTATAGGAAAACAACCAACTTCCGACGCTCATAACTTCTGTCTTTTTTGTCGAAACCAACTCAAATTTGAGGATTTCACACATTTCGGTTAGCTCTTTTGAAATATGGTATTTTTATTTTGCAAGGATCAAAATTCAAAATGTCACGCAACACCTGCAAGCTCCCCATTCATCGTATACCCAACACACACAAAAATAGAGAATATCCTACAATATCTTTGCGACTTTAAAGGTTTTTCGAATGATCTGTGATTTAATTTTAGGCATCCTCGCGCGCCAGGGTCCTTCCCTCACCTCCCCCCAGGGGACAGAGGAAAAGGACCCTGGAATGGTCTGGTCACGTGTCACCCAGATTTCGGGTGGTAACAAAAATCAAAACTCGGGGTGGGGTCCCAACGGAAAATTTCTGACAAAAAGAGACTGAAGACATTTTGTCAGATTTCTGCATTTTGCCCAAAACTATTAGTCACGAAAATCAAAAAATATGGAAAATAAACTTTCCGTTGTTTTTCCAAGAACTTTTGAACTAATTCCCAGGCTGACTGACCCATAATTTCCCAGTTGAGAAACTATAAACTTTAAGTAAGTCAAAGCAACAACACGAGCAGAAACGACAAGGATATTGAGCAATTTATTTTAACGTGCTAGTTTAGATCAGTTTATTTTAAGTATGTAAGGTAAGTACATTAATTCAAGTCAACTTACCTAAGAAGCAATCTATAGTTTTAGCTACTACATACAGTATTTCTTGTCAGGATTTGAAACTGTGTTACTGTTTGTTTCGCCAGGAAAACGAGTCTTTTTCTCTGTGAGTATTTGCCAGCTTTCGGCGACAAGCGGGTTTTTGCTATCTATAGTATTTTTTTCCACTTGCTTTCAAGAGTTTGCGAGTTTACTGTCTTTACCGAAAATATCTCCTTGACTCAAGCTTGTAGCCGAACAACCATGCAGACGAGCAGGGTAGTTTTCCCAGCTTGCTAGGGCAGCAAAGGTAATAATTTCCACCTTGCGAAGAACAATCAAGACGAAACCAGTCAACTCTGCACTCAAAACTGGGCCAGAGACGAATGTTCTCGGGTTTGCAATCATCTTTTCCACTTGTTTTTATGTGTTCACGAGTTAATATTGTCTTTATTGGCACATCATAGTCTTCAAGCTTGCTGCCGGACAAGCCGATTTATTAGACGGCAAAAACGTTTCAACTTGTTGTCTCGTGACGAGCAACCGACGCAATGAACCCTCGAAGCCTCCCATGTAGCAGGATATAAAAGCTCTCCATCCAGAAAATCCTCAGCAGAAACACTAAGTTGTTTAGCTTTGGAGGAAAAGTAAACTGTTTCTCAAAAAAGTTACTTGTTTCTCAGTGTTTTTAGTCGCCGTTGCTAGTCACAGTCACGAGCCGCCATTTTTAGAAAACGCAAGGAGCAACGTGCGCGTATCCTACCCCCGCTTGGGAATTTTTGTTACCACCCGAAATCTGGGTGTCACGTGACCAGACCATTCCAGGGTCCTTTTCCTCTGTCCCCTGGGGGGAGGTGAGGGAAGGACCCTGGCGCGCGAGGATGAATTTTAGGCTGGATCTCACAACTCTTCGCGTGGCGAGAAAGTGGGAACCCTGTGGATGACGAATTTTAGCGGGAAACCTAGTTCTAAAAATAGACACTTTTCTGACTGTGATTCGGGCGTACATAGTAAATATGGAAACTCTTGGTAATCCACTCTTCGTGTTATCGAAGTGTTCAAAGGAAACTTCGTGGAATATGGGAACGGAATAAATTTTGAAAAATATTTTATGAAAAACGCTTACTTCCTAATAGTGACGTCATCAACACGTCATTATCTCGTAAAATTGCGTGGGGACCCCCTATTTTCTTAACGGATTTTGATGACTCCCACTAAGTTCTACATTTTTTACATATAGTCACAAGATGCAAATTTATAGAGCAATTTTCGTATGACTGTGAAAAGTGTCGCGAAAGAGTTGTACCGCGCCGCGACCGTGACCGTACCGCGACTACGCGATTTCATTCGGTATCTACAGCAGGCCAGGCTCCGTACCGCCACCGCGACAGTAGCGCGCCGTGTCACGGTACTTTTCACAGTCATACGGAATCTGCTCTAGTTCATATCAGTAGGCACCGTGCTTAAATAGTCCGGCGGATTAGAGTAAATTTTCGAGGAAATTGCGCATTTAAGGCTAAAGAATATCAAGATAGTTCCCTTGAAAAAGTGTCGACTTTCTTCAACTTCCTTATAAGGAAATATCTGCATACCATATTTGAAATCCCAGTAAGTTTTTCACTACTTTTATTGGCCTAGAAAGCTTAAAACTCAACCAGATACACTTGAGAAAAGATGTTATTTGCATTTTCCACTGTTTATTCACGGTCAAGAACCTGGAAACAAAGTAATTACATTTTAATTGTGTTGTCTGGGACAGCTGTAAGCCTTTGCTACAAAGTTGCAAAAAGGGCCTTGACGTTCTCCAGCTATGACGCTAATCTATATCTATACTATTAAAATCGCTTTGTCAGTGTTCGGGTCACCTTTTCCAGCCAATCGGAGCGAAAGTAAAAATAAACGGGAATTTAAATCACTCTATACTAACATTCCTCATAATGATGGCATCAACGCCTGCTATCATTTTCTCCGTAGCCGTGCTCACAGTAACGTACCTGCAGGCACCATCTGTGACCTTATCCGCATGATTCTTCAAATGAATAATTTTTCTTTTAATGATCAACACTATCTCCAGGTTCATGGCACTGCCATGGGTACCAGAATGGCGCCTTCTTTTGCTAATCTTTTTCTTGGCCTTTTTGAGACTAACGCCCTTAAGAGCGAATGCACACAAAAATCGAGCAAAATCGAAGAATCGTGGCCACAACTCAAAATCTAAACTACCCGTTTTTTACGTTTATAGGAAGATTTTAGTGAGATTAAAAAGGCTATGGGGTTTATTTTTATAATGAGATTGAGTTTTGCGAGAAAATTGAGATTTTCGGTTTCCACGGTTTGAGGCCTCAAATTAGGGCAAAATTTATTGATCTACAAAACTGCTTCGCGACGGCCAAATAAACTCTTTACGGGTGATTTAATACTAAATTCAGCAAAACCGAATAGCTGACAGTAATCTAAGAAGGATTTCCGGATTAAGTACGGATTTCGTGACAGTGTTCAAGAGCATTCTTTGGCGGGCACTTGACCACAAGGTGATTTACTGGTAAAATTAAACTCGAATTCTACATAAGGGGCTATTCTTCAAATAGCCCCAAAATCTGGTTTTGAGCTCTAGAGATGCCATATTTCAACATTTCATGTATGATCAACATGGTTTTTGAGCGAGCGCCTCAGACTAGGTCGACCAATTTGGTCAATTTCCTGTAATTTGCTCCTTCGATAGTTTAGTTCCCCGATCAAATTACGTTATCAGCGTAAACAAAGACATCGATCGGCCAGAAATGGGACGATATGTATTACTTTCGACCGTATTTGCTCAAAAGTGAGGCTTACCTTGATAAAGAGTTGGATTTCCGACCAAAAATCTGCTTCTTGTGTGCATTTGCGTAGCTTCTCAAAACTCCGTTCAATTTTGCCCTAATTTGAGGCCTCAAACCGTCGAAACCGAAAATCTCAATTTTCTCGCAAAATTCAATCTGATTATAAAAATAAACCCCATAGCCTTTTTAATCTCACTAAAATCTTCATATAAACGTAAAAAACGGGTAGTTTAGATTTTGAGTTGTGGCCACGATTCTTCGATTAAAAAGATTAGCAGTAGTAGTAGTAGGGTAGTTTAGATTTTGAGTTGTGGCCGCACCTTGCTCGATTTTTGTGTGCACTCTTAACAACGCCCCTTATAAACCACACACATGGTTGAGATACATCGACGATATTTTTGTTATTTGGACAGAGGGGCCAAATAATCTCCAAATATGCATCGATTATCTCAACGACATACATCCAACCATAAAATTCACAAGCTCACACTCAGATACTTGCGTTCCTTTCCTAGATGTTAATGTTTCACTTAATAATGGTGTAATTAATACTGACCTTTATTCTAAACCCACTGACAAACACCAACACCTTCTTTACTCATCTTGTCACCCTTCTCACACGAAAAAAGCTATTCCCTACAGCCTAGCTCTTCGTCTTCGCCGCATTTGCTCCACCGATGAAACTTTAAATAACAGGTGTAATGAACTCATTGGATACCTCCTTAAACGTGGCTATAAACATCCTTTCCTTCTTAGGCAAATTAACCGTGCCGCTAACGTTTCCCGTATTGATGCTTTACGCCCACATTATAATACTAGAAATA
Source organism: Scolanthus callimorphus (assembly GCA_033964015.1). Lineage (NCBI taxonomy): Eukaryota > Metazoa > Cnidaria > Anthozoa > Actiniaria > Edwardsiidae > Scolanthus > Scolanthus callimorphus. The sequence goes on from CM066913.1 coordinate 26,213,074, forward strand.
CATGTAAACGCGTTCCTTTCGTATTAACGTAATATATAGATTTAGGCACTGCCTAAAAGCGGAGCTCCCAACTATTATCAGGAATAAAATATGGTAGTAGTTAATATTGTAGTATCAAAAACACATTTATTATATTTAGACTAATACATTTTGCCCTGGGGACAAGATTGGTGAGATATCTTGGACTAGGGACAACTTTGGGGTAGGGACAAAACTGGTACCTGTTTCACATGAGAAAAAAATGCAAGATAACTTGGTGTTGTGGCTAACACATGCAGCACGCACAATCAAAAAAGTTGTTAGGGCTGCTGTTAGGCCTGACAGCCCAAACAGCAGCGAGAAAACATTCCTTACTCCCACCTCTTAAAAGACGGGGCACAAATTATAATAAACACCCAACAACCCTAACACCACTTACAGACCTAACAGCCCTAACAGCCGTTTAGGACTGTTAGGTTTGTTAGGGCTGTTAGGTTTATTGGCTGTTAGGGTTGTCAGGCCAGCCAGGGCTGTAAGGGCTGTAAGGGCTGTTGTATAGGTAATCGCATGGGGCCGAGTAAAATTAGGGATTAATTTCACGAGTGTTTTCAATTGTTTTCCAAAATTGCACGAGGAACTCATGTGATTACTTGTTTATGATATAAAAGGGCAAAATTCAACGCGCGTGTTGACTGCTCGTAATTCAAACGTGTGTAAAGTATTTTACCCTCAATTAAGAAAAAATGCCCTTGCTCTTATAATAAGGGCTGTAAGGACTGTAAGGGCTGTTAGGGTTGTAAGAACTGTAAGGGCTGTTAGGGCTGTAAGGGATGTTAGGACTGTTAGGGCAGTTAGGGCTGTAAGGACTGTAAGGGCTGTTAGGGCTGTGAGGGCTGTAAGGACTGTAAGGGTTGTTAGGACTGTAAGGGCTGCAAGTGTTGATCATTATGTGCCCTGCCTGTTAGACGTGGGAGTAAGGAATGCTTCCTCCCTGCTGTTTGTCCCTAATAGCAGCCCTATGCTGTTTGGGACTGTTAGGGCTGTTAGTTCTACAGCAGCCCTAACAATAATTTCCCTCTCCTATTTCTTGACTCATATGACCCCTGAGATAGACAGTTTTATGCTGTCCCTACACAAATACCATATCTCTCAGCCCAGAGTTGTCTCGGTCACAAGTGAATTGTTTGATTTCAACACAGAGGGATTGTATAGATTTAGAGGCAATCTGGGGACCAAAATATCCCCTAATCCCCATATCTTGCCTCATTTGGTGCCTCAGCTGTATCCCTGCAACATATCCGAAAAATATCCCCCTAAAATATCTGGTATTATTTTTTTAGCGGTCCGGTATCCATCAAATCGCGCGCTCTGATTGGCTCGCGAGCGGGCCGGAATCCTACGATCCGGACCCCGGGTCCGGATGAATCGCGCGCGCGCTAATTTCTGTGAAGTTTTATGCTGTTTCAGTGAAAGCAAAAAAAAATAAATATATTATTTACCGGCTTGGGGTCGGTCCAGATCGTGAAATACCGTGACCTCGGCCTTGAAAATACTGACCTCGACCTCCGGTCTCGGTCAGTATTTTCAAGACCTCGGTCACGGTATTTCACGATCCGGACCTCCCAGCCGGTAAATAACATATATATCTTTTCAACCCTAAAAAAAATTTGCAGTTTCAAATTTAGTAATGACTAAATTTGACAAATTTTCAAATAAATTTGTTTGCTTGATTGGCTTGATTTATTTTATTGCTTGCCACATGTCCCACAGCTTACAGTAAGAATTAGCATGCTCCCTGCTCTTTTCCATACAAATACTGTATTTTTTTTTTATAGAAATTCCACTTTTCAATGCCCTTCTGGGCTGGGGGGACACAATAACTTTCATTATTTACTCAGGACAATATTTATTCCTCGGTGGAAAAAACTGCGTTATCCGACAGAATAGTAAGTGGAATAATTTCAGAAGATAATATTATTGAAAGATACACCAGAGAAATAAATATGAGACATTTTACCAGGATTCTGGGTAATTTTGGCAAAGTGGCCAAAAATCCATTTACTGAAACACTAAGAATCGCTTGCTTGATTTTGGTCTATTTTGGAAACTAAATGTATGCCATGAACAACAAATGAAAAACGGAGAAATATAATGTCAAAGTTCTCCACCCTGGAGTACTACTATGAAACTCTATGTCAACCCAATTTTATAAAAATCCTCAGCTGTATATTGAAACAGGTTGCCATCTAGATTTCATAATGTAAATAACACAAGTTACTATACTAATGCGTGCAGACCCTTCAAAAGATATTGGACACCTGTCTCGTCCCTAGGCGTCTCTATTTGGTAGAAACAGAGAGAAAAGCTGCTGCGAGTGTTCTGGTAGCGAGCGTGCAATGCATCTTGGGAACGGTTCGTTTACGCCATGCATCATGGGAAGACTCAAACAAGAGAAAGAGACGAGGCGCATTATTTTCTTCACCCTGCCCATGATGCCTTTCACGCTAGCTCGCTCCCAGTCGCTCTTGCCTCGAAAATCACTAGAACGCGCCTGGGTACGAGGCAGACCAGACACTATACTCCTGGCCATACGGGTGTTAAGCAGAAGGCTGCAATGTCCAAAGTGTTCCAAATACATAAGTCCATATTATGGGTGGAGCAATTTTGTAGAAGGGTCTGAAATTCATGAAGTTTCAGGTTTACAAGATGTCCAGAAAAGCAAAAAAAAGTACTTGAATTTCACCTAATTGCACTTTAAATACTCAAAAAAATGGAGGTTTGGGGAGGGGGGGGGGGAGAAAATAGAAATGAGACAGAAAAACAAAATAATTTCTGTTTGTGGGGGCATGCTCCCCCTGAGAAACGTTTGAAAAACTTGGATCAAGATACTTCTATTGGGTTTTAGAAAGAGGTGAGAAAAATGAAACTACGGCAGAAACATGTAATAGAAGCTCTCTTTATTCTGATCCAACAGAAATGCGAAAACGTTCTGTGCACTCTGCTGACTTTCCTTTGAGCAAGGAAAATATTATTGATGAATCAAATTTAACTTATATTTGACTGGGGACAAAACCGATTACTCACGAAGAAATAACTTATAATAGATAGCTATGAATAGAAAGAATAAAGTAATCAATTCTATAATTCAATGAATGGCCAAAACACAGTTGAAAGTCTGATCATCTTTTCTAAATCGTACGGCCGAGGAATCAAATTTCCTGAAGAGATCGTCTAGTCAGAGAAAATATTTATCATAAAACAAGAAAAGATTCTTACCAATTTAAGTAAAGAGCTTGCAGTTTAGTCCACTTCATACTGAATGTTTGTCCAACTCCAGCGAACAGTGAGTTTCCAATCCACACCGCACCCATTATATCCGTGACTTTCAAAGCTATTCCATGTCTTTAGGGAGCTGAAGAACCCACAAAACACGAAAACTCCCGCGCTCGATCTGGGCGCCATTGTTGTTGTACTGTAACTCGTGACAAACCTTTTCAGTTCCTGTGAATTCGGCTATAGTCCTGACACTTTCGCATTCAGTGGAGAAGTAGAACATGTGTCTAATTAAATAGAATTGCAGCCTGTAATTTTTCCTCGTGAAAACGACTCCTCTCGAAAACAAACAGAGCAGGTAATCGTGTATAGGAACTACAACTTTACTTTCACTAATCTAATCTTGCCGCTTCGGGTCACGTGGTGGTCATGAACAAAGACGTTTGTCAATAGAAACTTTGAAACTTGTTTCAAGTTATTTCCGCTTCCTGTAAAGTGAAGTTTGTGATTTTCGGTGTGAGATCCAACTATGTATACCACGCTCGGCGTCGGCGCTCGTCAGGCGTTGTGAGTTCAAGGTACCGAAAGTTTCTGTTTCAAAAAAAATAGTTAGTCCATCACCTGTCGAGGAGAGCCGAAAATTTGTGGTTCACTCAAGGGCAAAGGGAACAAACGAAACCGTTTCCATGTTAATCCTCGACTATCGAGTAGTCTCAAAAAGATATGATGGCAAGAACAGGATGCCTCTCTTTGGTGGTTTACTTTCTGCTCTGATGTTATGTTTGCCCGGCTTCTTCCCCCTTCTTCCCCGGGCGCAATTTCCGTCTAGGTCTCTCTAGTACTTCCATTTCTTTCTGCTCTTCTACTAGATATAATTTTAACCAAATTTATCATTCCTCGATCCCATCCTCATCCCTCGACACAATGTTTGTATTCTATGGCTTCCTCTTCGCGTATATTTATCTTATGAGACACGGTTCTGCAGTTAGAGTGTCTTTTCTCAGCCTTGAAACTCCGACTGGAAGAATTTCAGGAGCAAGCCGGCAAAGAAAATACTCCAACTTGATTATTATTCCCCATTCTACCAACTCTTTGGATTCCATGGCTTCTTCTTTTCTTCTTCGGGCATTTCTCCTTTGAGTAATTATTGTAGGTCGTTTTTTCAGCCGCTAGCAGCCCTGTTGTCTGTTTGTGCCTGCGATTTAAGCTTTCACGTGAGCATCAACACCCCCCTGACAACGCGCCCCTCCCCCCGTTAGTTGCGCACTCCCTCCTCCCTCCTGGCAACGCGCCCCTCCCCCGTAAGTTGAGCATGCTTGACGTCACAATAGGGCTATTGTGACGTAGGGTAGACAGGAAAACGTACAGCATCCGGGACTTGCTGAGACGTCCAAAAATCGGATCGACCCCTAGCAATCTCCACAGGTTACTCAATAAACTCACACAGGGTACCCAATACTATATTTGCAGTTTTTGACGCTGTTTTCTTAGGTATGGTGCTCCGCTTTGCGGCGGCCTTCAAGGTATTCAAAGAGCCTCCTATTGTAGCGTTTCATCGTTCTCCTAACCTCCGTGACATTCTTGTAAAAGCCAAACTACCTTCGACCTCTAACACAAATATGCTTCCCCCAGGCTCCTATAAGTGTGGCAGTAACTGCAAAACTTGCGACTACATTGTTGACGGTCTAACTTCTTATACTTTTTTCTCCACCGGTGAAACGCGTCCTATAACTTCACATATTACATGCGACACTAAAAACGTTATTTATGCTGGAGCGCGCGGTGACATTATTTATAGTGATAAGTTTGGAGTGCATATGCGACGCTACAGCTTTTACGCAGCGAGGAGTACGTAATACGCTAAGCCTAGTTGGAATTTTTTGGCCACGAAGGTGGCATTTAATATTCAACGAATCAGATTTGTTTACAAATAATAATGCGTACTTAACATTGTCTTACACGCAAGGCGTTTGGTGGGGGCAATTAGCCCCCCTAATACAACAATCGACTACCTGCCCATATCAACCTAAAAAGTCACCCAAAGGGAGGAGACGCGGGTGGAGGTGGGTTCGAAGATCAAAGGAGGAAAGCTTGCTTGGAAAGCGTGACGACTCATTGGGCGCTGTCCTTTTATACCGTCATTGGACGCGCCTGTCAACACTCAGCTCTGGACATATCTGAACCCATTTCCTTGCCCGGCGCCTAATCCCTTTAGCCCGTGTGTGGTTAATTAAGATAACCGTCTTGCCCCCGCATAAACTCCATTATCGCCGGTGCCGATAATGTGTTTATTTATGCTGGAGCGCGCGGTGACATTATTTATAGTGATAAGTTTGGAGTGCATATGCGACGCTACAGCTTTTACGCAGCGAGGAGTACGTAATACGCTAAGCCTAGTTGGAATTTTTTGGCCACGAAGGTGGCATTTAATATTCAACGAATCAGATTTGTTTACAAATAATAATGCGTACTTAACATTGTCTTACACGCAAGGCGTTTGGTGGGGGCAATTAGGCCACCAGCCACACCATGTGGCGAACCCCACCACCGCAGACGCGCATGCAAACCAAACCGAACCTAGCACGAATGCAACGGGGAATAACAAAACAGATTGTAGATACTGACACTTTTGATGAAAATGCGAAGAAACTCCCAGCCGCTAGTCTGACGGAGTTATATGGCGATAATAAGAGCACCAGCCACTTGTCTGGAATGCACTTAACGTTATCAGTAACACAGAGCGCGAAGCCCCAGCCGCTTGTCTGAAAAGCCCCGCACTCTCTTGACTATCGTGTCGAGCAAGAGTTATTGGTCGAATGTACAACCTGAATGCGTCAGATTCCCATCGACCGAGGCTGCGAATTTGCGCGTCAGACAGCGCCTTTCTCCTTTCTCGGCGGCCCGCTGGCTACCCTATACCCTGACGAATCCTGGTCACCAAAGGCGAGTGCTTCGACTAGCCGAGCCATTTGTTGTGAAATAGGACAAGTGTTCTACAGAAACCACTCAGAATCCTATTTGTTTCAAAATTAGTCTTAGAAAGGAAAAAATAAATAAAAGTAAAAATAAAAGGAAACTTGAACTTCCTATATGATATAGGCATTCTAAAGTAAGCAATACTTTTCGTTATGAAATTGGCAAGTTTGAAAGTTGTTCAGCCTGTTCGAAAATCAACAATGTCCATTCGCGTTCCAATTCCATCCGCTCGATAGGACACGAAAATACTCCAAAATTGTATTATCTAGCAGCTGAAAGGTTGGTTAACAAAGCGTAGACGATTATTTTGTTGGTTGCTCGAACTTGACTGTATTCAGGTTACAAAAAATATAATAACCCAAACTTAATGACAGACCATGACGGTCACTTTTGGTTTGAGGGACCGAAAATCGACGCCCGATTTTATAACTGCTAACGTTTGCAAGGGAAGAACGAGTTGCGCTTGATTCGCAGCCTTTGTCGACAGCTCCCCGAGTCTAAATGAATCCTTCTAAATAAACCGTAAAAGGACACTATAAACACGGTTTGAAAGGATACTCGAAAGTGATGGTATCCCGGGGGGGGGACTCCCAATATTTTAGACGGGGATGCTCGTCAGGAAAATTGATTTTGACCCTAAGGGATAGCAAAATGGGCGTGGCCAACAACAAAATTTGCCCCTAAAAGAAAGCAAATTTGGCATGGCGACCGCCGAATCTACCCCTAAAAGATAGCAAATTTGGCAGGTCAAAACAAATAAAAGCGAATTTGGTGTCTTTTAGGGTTTTCATCCAAGTTTCCTTTGTAAATATCGGTTTTGGTGTCAGCACCAATATATTTCTGGGCAAGGATTGTTCTGAGACTCCCCTAAGGGATAGGGCTGATTTTAAACACCCCTAAGAGATAGCACGTCTGTCAATTTTATACCCTAAGGGATAGGACGAGCACCCCCGTCTGAAAATATGGGGAGTCCCCCCCCGGGATGGTATGGTTATAAAGTGCCTCAACGAGCTTATGTAACTCGTCGCACGCAATGGACATCCGGTCTCGAGCAAAACCTGTTGTGGGAAGATTGGCGCGCCTGGTTGCCTACAAATACGCTGCAAACACCGTCATATCACCCAAGGGAATTACCAGGAAATCCCGACTACGGCCAAATGCGTATGCAAACTCCAAATACTCATCCCAGGCTCGGTTATAAGGTTTCCGCGACGCTTCGGATAGATAGATAGATAGAGCGGCTCGTATCAACTACCTCCGCAAAAAACGCTCCAGTTGCGTGGTAGCAATTCGCCCGGGACCGGTGTTGCGATAAAAAGGTCACTTTGCATGCTAAAATGCCGGGAATATGTTTCCCGCGAAACAGGCGACGCACCATCACCATCACGGATCGAGTGATCACGAGATGATTGCTTATTGATAATCTCTACCACTATTGTCAGAAAAGAAAGAATGTTACGATCGCGCATCTTATACCACCCAATCTCAGTTGCAACGACGATCGGATACAGTTCCAGCAGTGCGATGTAGGAAAACTTCCAAACGACAAATTTGGCGGTCATGCACCGTACGACATGAGAAACAAAACCACCGCGTAACCAAGATATCCCCTAATCTAGTCGGGCACGATTGTTATTAAAATTAAGACCAGTGGTCTACATAAGAACCAATAATCGTATGTTCTCCAGCTTAGTCTTAGAAATAAAAAAGGTGTCTCATTATAAGTACAATTTAACAATGGTCGCTATCAAATTTCGACCAACATTCCGCCTGGTAGGAGAACAACTTGCCCTTTCGTAATCCAAGGTAATCCGCTCGAAAACATAATATATAAAGAAAATACTCCAACTTTCGATTTTGACTTTGAATGCGGTTGAAGGGTTACTTGACAAACCTATACAATTATTTCGTTCACTTATTGTGAATTTGACTGCTAAATGTCTTTCTGTGACACGAAAAATGCCTATGTCCGGGTCGAGCAACGCGTTTATGAGATTTGGAGATCGAAAGGATGCGCGACTCCCCTTGAAATTGACTTTTTCAAAGTCCTCTAACTTTCTGTTCAGAGAGGTCGCCTCGGTAATGTGTACCATTTCGGCCAGCTTTCTGGCGAGGTCACTTACTGCCGCCAACGGGACTATACTAGGAGTAGGGACGTCGATGGGCGTCGTAGGATGAGGTTTGGCGCCAGGAGGGTGCTGGACTTGAGGAAGGCCTCGGATGGCTGCCGTCACTGCCGCGGTGAAATCCCCTTGGTCTGCGAGGATGGCGGTGAGCAAGGTCGTGACCCCCTCTCGGTCCAGGTATAAGCTACTTTCTATCCGGCTGAGAATCGGCCGAAGGTTCGATGGATTTGGAGGCCCGGCCGGCCGGTGGCACCGATGAGACTTGCAGTTTTGGCAGGCATGATTTGAGGAAATATAAATATTAATAACAGAAGAAATCAGAAAGTGTATAGGCGTCTTTAGCTTAAAGAGAGCATACGAGGAGGAGCGGGACAGTGTGTTTTGCGCAGCACTTAACATAAGAGGTATGCACCGTTTATTGCCCTGACTTGCGATAGTCACGGTACCAAACACGATTCATAATTTGTATGGTGCATGGACCAGAAAAAGAGGCACAATTCGTCCCCATAGTGGCCTGAGTGTGTTGGGCACGCTATTGTAAAATAGTGGCCAAGGTTTAACACGCTAGTTACGCCAAGGCTGGTCGGGCACCGATACAATAAATACGTCAAAGGTAACAATCAAACAAGGACGTGGTAGCGACAAAGAAGCAAAGTCGAGACACGGTGTTACAAATGCGCAAACATATGCTTAGCCTTTACAACTGCGCCCCGGAAGCTCCTCAACATTTATTGAACCCGAGACTATTAAGCTGCACGTTAACATTTGGGCTGTAAGACCCCGAGGACGAGTCCCGAAGCCCCTATGGGGCAAGTAGAAACAGCTTGCAACCAAATTTTTGCATTGAAAACGGGATCATTACGCCCACTCAATAAATACTGGGCAACACAAACTACTGAAACGCTGAAATCCTCTAATTCCGATTCCACAGCTGTCTGGGCTGGGAGAGAAGAGAGCTCGCTCGCTTTAGGATAACTATGCTCGAAACAACGCACAAAATATTTTCCTGCTCCGTTTTGAGCAAAACAACTTTCCAATTGTCGTACAATTGAGTAGCCGAGATTTAAAAAGCGAGGCTGATCAATAAAGAAATAAAAGAGAAGTACTTGCCTGATTCGAAGATCAAAGGAGGAAAGCTTGCTTGGAAAGCGTGACGACTCATTGGGCGCTGTCCTTTTATACCGTCATTGGACGCGCCTGTCAACACTCAGCTCTGGACATATCTGAACCCATTTCCTTGCCCGGCGCCTAATCCCTTTAGCCCGTGTGTGGTTAATTAAGACAACCGTCTTGCCCCCGCATAAACTCCATTATCGCCGGTGCCGATAATGTGTTTATTTATATGGTACAATGCAACCGTTGTAACCTTCAGTACATCGGAGAAACTAAACGCAAAGCTTAGAGCTCGCTTTAACGATCACCGCTGCCCAGTAGATAACCCTGAATCACGATCAAAACCTACTAACGTCTCAGAACATTTTCTTCACTCACCTAATCACTCTGCTTCAGATATGCAACTTATCCCTCTAGAAAAATATTTTCCAGTCGTGATTCCGTCCGAAAAGCAAGAGAAGCAAATTTGATAATACGTGCAAGAACTTTAGAACCTGATGGTCTCAACAAACGAGATGAGACCTGATCTGTATTTTCATTATGCCCTTTTGTTTTTTTTTATATATTAATGTACATAGTTTATCCGTAAGTCACGTCATAAGGTTCATATTTCAGATAGTATATATAGTGATAACATGCCAATTTGTATTCACAATACCTGAAGAAGGCTGGTTTGGCCAGCCGAAATATTGTATAAAACTATATTTTCTCTACGTTGTGTCGACTTTTTCTGAAAAATGTTTTAGAATTATCTGACTTACTGTCGACTAGAACTCAACCGTTCCGACGTACACAAGCAGGGGAAATTGTCGAGTGGTCTTCCATAAAGTAATTTGTTTCTCAAGAAAAACAACTAGTTTCTATTCGCAAAAGCTGCAAAAGGCGGGGCAAGGAAGAAAACGTGGCTTCGCTTCCCAAGCTATGACTGAATCCTTGCTACGCCCCTAATTCTCTTATAGGGGGTGCTCAATTAATTGGACGCCCTAGGCCTACTGTTACATAATAGGTGACACGTGAAGTGTCAAGTTCAATCAAGGGCAAATGATATATGACACTAGACCGGAAGGAAAAAATATAAAAATCCTATTCGCGGTTGCAAATATTTTATTTATATTTTCTTCCTTCCTTTAAATCATTGAAGTCGGAAAGTTGCATCTCTTGAGCTCGATTTACAGGGCCAGGAAAAGTCAGACACTGTTGGGATAAAAATGGCTGAGGGCAAAGTCCCAAAGCCTCTTTAATCTGAATCACACAACGGTTACAATCACTTTCTGTAAATAGCTTTACAAGGCCCTGCAAAGGTGAGGGCATCCAAACACCAAAAGCAGCACCCCAATAAAACATTTTTTCTGTGCCTTCATAGAGTTTTGAAAACCTCAGCTTTTGTTTGGAAGAATTCTCGAGTGAGATCATGAAGCACTCGACTTCGTCTCGTTCTTTTGTTTGGGAGAATTGTCTTGTGTAAACGTTTTTTTCTGTGCCTTCATAGCGGAGCTCCTGCGCGGGCCGAAGGCCCGCGCAAGCGGAGCACCATATAAACGTATAGTATACTATCGAGTTGATTTTTGAACGTCACGGGCATTATGGATCATTTTGATGACGTCATTGATGACGTAAGGGCACGTGACTTTGGAGCAGAGTTCCTCTTATGGTCTTTGAAACTTTGTCCAAGTTTGGCTTCTATAGAAGCTTCCCTTCGGGAGATATGATTTTTTATTTATTTTTCTGGTATTAAACCTATAGCGTACGCCGTCCGTCCGTCGTCCGTCCGTCCGTCCGTCCGTGTACACATGGGAACCCTGTGGTATGCAAAGAAAAAATTATATCTCCTCAAGGGAACATGCTAAGACAACCATACTTGGAAGATTTTGTCTATGCCACAAGGGGGGTGCTGTAACACGGACACGTGATGTGACGTCATCGATGACGTCATCTATGCTTGAAAAATCAATATCTCGTGAAGGGAAGACTCTCAGACAACAAAACTTGGGTAGTGTAGTCTAGGCCACCAGATGAGCAAAATGAGGTGGTCACGTGATGTGACGTCATCGATGACGTCATCTATGCTTGAAAAATCAATATCTCGTGAAGGGAAGACTCTAAGACAACAAAACTTGGGTAGTGTAGTCTAGGCCACCAGATGAGCAAAATGAGGTGGTCACGTGATATGACGTCATCGATGACGTCATCTATGCTTGAAAAAATCAATATCTCGTGAAGGGAAGACTCTAAAGCAACCAAACTTGGGTAATGTAATCCAGGTCACCAGATGAGCGAAATGAAGTAGTCACGTGATATGACGTCATCGATGACGTCATCTACGCTTGAAAAATCAATATCTCATGAAAAGAACACTCTAAACCAACCAAACTTGGGTAATGTAATCCAGGTCACAGATGAGCGAAATGAAGTGGTCACGTGATGTGACGTCATCGATGACGTCATCTATGCTTGAAAAATCAATATCTCGTGAAGGGAAGACTCTAAGACAACAAAACTTGGGTAGTGTAGTCAAGGCCACCAGATGAGCAAAATGAGGTGGTCACGTGATATGACGTCATCGATGACGTCATCTATGCTTGAAAAATCAATATCTCGTGAAGGGAAGACTCTAAAGCAACCAAACTTGGGTAATGTAATCCAGGTCACCAGATGAGCGAAATGAAGTGGTCACGTGATGTGACGTCATCGATGACGTCATCTATGCTTGAAAAATCAATATCTCGTGAAGGGAAGACTCTAAGACAACAAAACTTGGGTAGTGTAGTCTAGGCCACCAGATGAGCAAAATGAGGTGGTCACGTGATATGACGTCATCGATGACGTCATCTATGCTTGAAAAATCAATATCTCGTGAAGGGAAGACTCTAAAGCAACCAAACTTGGGTAATGTAATCCAGGTCACCAGATGAGCGAAATGAAGTGGTCACGTGATATGACGTCAGCGATGACGTCATCTACGCTTGAAAAATTAATATCTCATGAAAAGAAGACTCTAAACCAACCAAACTTTGGTAGTGTAGTCTAGGTCATTAGATGAGCGAAATGAAGTGGTCACGTGATATGACGTCATCGATGATGTCATTTATGCTTGAAAATTAATATCTCGTGAAGGGAAGACTCTAAAGCAACCATGTAAACCATGTACACATGGGAATCCCTTTCATTCACACAGAAAACTTGATAACCAGGAGCTCCGCTTTTAGCCAGTGGCTAAATCTATATATTAGAGTTTTGAAAACCTCGGCTTTTGTTTGGGAGAATTCTCGAGTCAGATCATGAAGCACTCGACTTCGTCTCGGGCTTTTGTTTGGGAGAATTCTCGAGTCAGATCATGAAGCACTCGACTTCGTCTCGTGCTTCATGATCTGCTCTCGAATTCTCCCAAACAACGCCTCGGTTTTCTATGGAACAACATGTTAGCTCTATATTAAGTCTGCCTTCTTTCACATAAGAAGAATTGCAAAAATAAGAGATTATTTATCGGAAGATTCAACGGCAGCGCTGATACATGCATTTGTTACATGTAAGTTAGATAATGGGAATGCACTTTTATATGGCCTCCCTAAGTATCTTATTCAGAGGTTGCAGTCAGTACAGAATTGTGCTGCCCGGCTTGTTACACGTGACTCTAAATTTGCACATGTTACGCCAGTACTGAGGGAGCTCCACTGGTTACCAGTGGAGCATCGAATTATTTTTAAAATATTATTATTAGTTTTTAAGTCTCTTAATAATTTACACCTTTATATATTAGCAATTTATTACATCACTATAGTCCAGGTCGTGGTCTTCGCTCAGCAAATCAATGTCTCCTTGTCGTCCCTGGGTCTAATCAAAAGACTTATGGTGACAGGGCATTCTCAGTGATAACCCCTAACCTATGGAATGTCCTGCCCATTGACATGATGCCCCCACCTTTGCGAGTTTACCTTTTGGTCGAGGGTCGAGGGTACCTAGTCGAGGGTCGTGGATGGACATGTCGAGGTGAGGGTAGCTGGTCGAGGGTAGCTAAAAATGGCTCAAATTTTCTCGTGGAATATTGTACACAAGACCGGAGATTTTTTTAGCGTTGTTTTCACACCTTCGCGACATTTATGTCAACGTCCGCAATCTTTGCTTCGTTTCACGTTCCTAAGGTCTCTCGGTCAACTCTTTCCATATCAAACACCACGGGAGATATGGAATACGTCTCCAATATCATTTTCTCGTGGACTATCCTACACAAGTTCACAAGAAAATATTTAAGCGTTGCAGATGATGTATATACGTTACACGTACATTTTTCGCACACCGGGGGAGATAACGCTACTTGTCATGGTCAATGGAACGATCCACAGGCCTTTGTCTCAAAACAAAATGGCGGTCAGGCCTGCTGACCGACAACATTTTTAGGACCCATTTTAAACGGCTGGAAGGCAAAAATATTTCGAATTACTTGCGAATTTTGAGATACATGACTACATGAACTACCACTAGAGCTAATTTCGATATAAAAGTCACGTCAACTCGGAAAAGAATAGTGTCAAACACGAACAATGCTGCTATGTTTATGCTTCGATATATAAAAGCTATATGTTACAAACAAAGAAACGTTTTTAGTTTAGCTTTAAACTTAAATATAACTGGGCGAAAAGAAACTGCAGTTTCCACTCGCTTCGTATTTATCGCAGCCGAAAATATTGCATGTGCCCGCTTGATAAACACATAAACAGGACGCCAAAAGACACAAGTTACTCGCAGATTGCAGACGCGGACACAAATGTAGCGCTAAAAAATTCCAGTCTTGTGTACAATATTCCGCGAGAAAATTTGAGCCATTTTTAGCTACCTTTGACCAGCTACCCTCACCCTCGACATGTCCACCCTCGACCCTCGACTAGGTACCCTCGACCCTCGACCAAAAGGTAAACTCCACCTTTGCAGGGCCTTGTAAAGCTATTTACAGAAAGTGATTGTAACTGTTGTGTGATTCAGATTAAAGAGGCTACCCTATCCAAACATATTAGTGCTGAGCGCTGGAAAAGTGCAGAGGCCGAGCTACGTTTGCTGACAGATGATTGTTGTCATAGAGACGCGAACACTAGAGTGGGAAATATTTGACCACCTTTCGTGGCCGTTTATTTACAATAGTATTACACAGAAATGCTCACTATACAATAAATTATAGCTTTAAGCCATGCGCTCAAAGTTGTAAACGAAGCATACAAAGCAGTACACAAACACCAAACCGAAGAATCGACGCCAAACGAGTCGACGAGTACTTGAGTGCTGTAAAGGAGAAGGTAATATATAGATTTAGGCACTGCCTAAAAGCGGAGCTCGAATCACTACTGAACATACCAGCATTACTGTCATCGCGGTATCGACTTTTCTAGTTTTAATGACGTCATCGATGACGTCATGCGGCGTGACCTTGGTGTTACACCCCTAACCTCCAAGATAACTTTACCCAAGTTTGGTCACCTAGCGTGTTGCCTTCTTGAGACATTGACTTTTCTAGTTTTGATGACGTCATCGATGACTTCATGCCGCTTGACCTAGATGGTGCTAGGCATAAATAGATTGTGTTCGGCAACTTTTGAGCATTTTTTAGCGTTTTGAGCAACTTTTTGTAGTGCGAGCAACCTAGGGCAACTTTTGCCTTTCTTGGCAACTTTTGAGCAACAAATTGGTATAAAACTGATCTAAACCATCAAAAATGTCTTATTTAGAAGGATTTTATTAAAACTGGTCGAAATTAAGGATATTTAATTGATAAATGATATACAAATAAAATAACACTTGGTTAACGTGCGCCCACGAAATCTGGACAGCAGCTGTCTATCTAACGGAGCACCATAGGTATCGCAATAGCTCAAAGTAGAACTCAGGTATACGATCGACTTCATTTTTCGTGGTTCAGCGGTATTCCCACTATAGTATCGCTGGCGCGTCCGTGCGTGTCTGTCTTCGCGCCCCATCACAGGCAAACCAAGACTCTTCTCCGTTTATTACTATTATCTCAGGAAGGGATGAAGCTCAGAAACCAAACCTTGGTGTGGGGAGGGGAGTGGGGAAGTTGTGTTAGTGGCAAGGGGGGTGCAACTGCCTAGTCACGTGGTATTATAGGAGAAAAATAATATATCTCGGGAAGGGATGAACCTCAGACAACCAAACTTGGGTGAAGTTGTCTAAGTGGCAAGGGGGTGCAACTACCTGGTCACGTGGTATGACGTCATCGATTACGTCATCATAGGAGGAAAAGAATATATCTCGGGAAGGGATGAACCTCAGACAACCAAACTTGGGTGAAGCTTTCTTAGTGGCAAGGGGGTGCAAGTCCATAGTCACGTGGTATGACGGTGACAGGCTACCTATGTACAATGACAGCCTTTTTCTCTCATTAACACAGAAAATATGTAACCAGGAGCTCCGCTTTTAGCCAGTGCCTAAATCTATATATAAATTCTTGAATTGGATGCGAAGTCTTGTGAAGAGTTGTGTGCGGAGTTCAGTCGAACCAGAGATACGTCTTCTTAGGCCAAGATCAAAAACAAACCGACAAATTATGCTAATGAGTTGATACCTTATACAGGTAGTGTTGGGACCAAGTGAGAATAGGGTGGCAACAAGTTGTAAACACCGTTAGCCGATTTGGTCTATTGGTGGAAAAATTGGTGCGCTGAATTTCAGCAAGATAGGTCGTGGCGCGCGAGGAATAAATTGTTAAGTAATACAAATATCACAGCACAACACTAAAAAACGGACTATATAGCAATTCTGTAAGATTTCTTCTGTAGTTTAAAAGTTTTAGAAAACGACCAAGGTTTCCTTAGATCAGACAGTGTCACGTGACCTTTGGCAAAACACGCGAGTAAGGTCGCTTCAAACAATTCTTGAATGGTTATTAACATTAACTTCACAAACGTTTTATTTTATATTTCCTAAGGTAAATGGTTAATTAACACTGTGGTGATGATTTTCAAATGAATGAAAACGTGGCCGCCTGTTGCTTTGACCCAGCGTTTTAGGGCTATATTTCCGATTCTATAAAATAATGAAAATGGCATAAATGTTGCGAGCTAGTTAATTTAGATCTACCCTTTTTCGCTGTTTGTTTACAGTATAAGTGGCTTCACGGATTCTGAATTTTGGAAAATCCCATGCGACACTTTTAGCAGAAATGTCTTTAGTTTCAGTCAGAGAGCTTGTTTTTAATTAATGATGCGTTCTCCAAGTCGTTCACCAAACTGGCATTGAGTTTCCAGTAACCAGGCCCAAGCGAAAATTTAGATTCATGTTGTTAAAATTCAAAATAATAGCGGAGTGATCATATTTGATTTGAGGTACAACTACTAATTCAATGTCTTCTTGAAGTTCATCACTAATGAACCAATAATCTAACCGTCTTTATGTCTAAGGTTTTTTTCTGTCTCCATGTAAAACGTTTTAAGTCAGGATTTCGTAATCGCCAAATATCTACCAAGTCATGCTATAAAGTCAAGTCATTCTCATTTCTAAGCTCTGTTTTTAATTTAACAACATCAGAATCGCAATCTAATTTACTCATGCAAAGATTGAAATCAACCCCCATAATGATATGGCTATCACCTGCAGAAGCTTTTCCCTGAAGTAATCACCATAATAAATATAACACTGATGTGGTCCAACTGTTACCTCAGGATCCTGGAAAAACAGCTGCGCCACAAAACTGCAAAACCACGCCATTTTTTTGCATACTTGGAGAACTGTGTTATAGGATACATTTTATTCGAAAATGATAAAGTGGACGGAAGTTCTAATTCGAGCGTTTTCTCAATTGAATTAGAACGTCCGTCCACTTTATCATTTTCGAATGAAGTGTATCCGATAACAGTTCCCCAAGTATGCAAGGTTTTGCAGTTCTGTGGCGCGCGGCCGGTTTCAAGAATCCTGTGGTAACAGTTTGACCACATCACGTATATAACAATTAGTCGCCGAAGGCGACATAAATATTGGCGAATAGTCAACCAGACGAAGTCGATATTTACGAAGCCTGAGGCGACTAATTGTTTTAGTATAATTACTCAAGTGACTTTTAAGATTTTCGTTAAAAAAATAGTTTAGGGCAAGAGTGGATTACCAAGAGTTTCCATATTTAATATGTACGCCCGAATCACAGTCAGAAAAGTGTCTATTTTTAGAACTAGGATGCCCGCGAAAATTCGTCATCCACAGGGTTCCCACGTTCTCGCCACGCGAACAGTGAGATCCAGCCTAAAATTAAATCGCAGATCAATGGAAAAACCGTTAAAATCGCAAAGATAAGGTAGGATATTCTCTATTTTGTTGTGTATTTGGTATACGAGCATTCGAGTCTGAGCATTCGAATACTTTCGCGCGCGAAACTCAAATCTAAAAATAGACACTTTTCTGACTGTGATGTGGACAAATACAGTAGGGAAAGATTCTAACTCTTGTTAATCCACTCTTGTTTAGGGTCATTTTCAGTGAAAATGAATGCGCGACCAATGCCCCCCAATGCGCGACCCCCAATGCTATCACGATCAACGCCTCGACCAATCAGCGCGCGGAATGGCTTTAGTAATAATACTAAAAATGATTATAGATACGCTTAAAACTAAACTTGCAAAATATCCGATCCTGTGAACCCTTTGATATTTAATTAGATAGGCATCTTCGATCTTCAGAGTGGCCTCAAGAAAATTATTTAGCACTTCTTCTGGCTTTTCTTTCCCATCTTCTGCAGCCTCCGGAATTCTCCGTAAAAACGGAGATTTCCTCTCCGTGTATAAACTTCCAAGTACAGCAACTCATTCCTTAGTTTGTCAACTTCTGATTTCCCATTCAGTTCAACCATTCAACGATTCAACCATTTAACGAACCTCCCCAGCTTCTGTATTTAGGAACTTCACCCCTTTCTCGACTTCATGTTTACACGCGTATTTGTTTGGCGAACAGATACCTCTACCTCAAACTATCCACCTTGGTTTCTACTGTATATATTTTCAGATCGACTGCTGACAACTTCACTTCGAGAGACTTTATCTGGGATAAAACTAGGTCGAGTTTGTTTGACAGTTCAGACGCCATTTCCAAAGCTTGAAAAACTTCGTCGTGTTAATGCGCACGCATATCTACAGACGTTTTCTGCTTATATTATTTGAGCCCCCCAGCGGAAAAACGTTCGTAGATATGTGTGCGCATATAGTGGGCTCAAGAAACGGTCAGCAAACTGTCCTAGGTTGCGGACGACGGTAAAACAAAGCAAGTTTCGACCAAGAACAGAGGTCTCTTTTCCTCGCGACCCTCAGCCAGCGAAATGCAGAGAAAAGGGGCCTCCGCCAGCAGGGAATGCCCTCCCGAGACTTTTCGGGTGATTTTTCAGTCGATTTATTGGTTTGAACGGAACATTTCTTTTTTGAGACCTAAATACTACAGATATCCACGAATAGGAAGTTCTAGACTATAGTAAATCAGCAGGGTAGAAAAGAAAACGAAAAACTTGGCGATTAATCTAATAAAATTGCAGAATAACCTTTTGAGGCCCGAGAATTCTCAGGTGTTTCGAGCAACGGGCCCAAGGTCTTACATCACACTGCGAGACCAAACTAAGCTCAATACCTTTTTCACCAGGCACACCGGGGAATTCGAGGTGTCGTGAGAGACGAAGACGGCAACCCGATCAAAAACGCTCGCGTCAGTATCACAAACCGGCGTCACGACGTCTTCACAGCCAACGACGGTGACTACTGGCGTTTACTAGTTCCAGGCTCTTATGAGGTAACCGTGTCCGCACGAGGATTTGAGCACGACACGCAAGTCACAACAGTAAACCCTTACAAGTCCACGGCTTTGGATTTCACTCTCAAAAAGATCAGAATACGAAAGCCGAGACGAGTAGAAGATTATGAAGACCCGAGAGGGAGCATTCCTTCGAGGAGGAATTTGAGGGAGGACTTCGGCAAAGAAGATGATAGGTCTGACATTGCGCGACGATTTCGTGGGGTTTTTGATGATGAGTTATTGCACGATAGTAAGCCTGCCAAGGAAGGGTATGGTAGAGACAATATGATTAAATAGGAATGGTAGGATGAGGCTTTTACAAGGAAGGGAGAACTACTATTTACTATAGGTTAATACTAAAGGCGAAATGCTAGATTTTGGTCGTGTGTGTTCCTTAGCATAGTCCTCGACACTAGCGTGGAGCCCCTGTTCACAAATAAGACTGGCAAGGTTTAGTTCGCTTCATTTTTATCCTCATTGACGACTGTAAGTCACAATGAGGATATTGGAAGGGCCCGCGCTATCACTCACTCACTCGCTCACTCACATTCCGTAAACTCAACTACGGGCAACAGGATGCTGTGACCCAATATCATATCTTCGAATGTAGTTTAACCTACGTGCGACTAAAACTCAAGGCTGTCTCTCTGTTACTCTATACATTCGCCAATGTATATATGTATAGGCCTTAAATTGCTGCTAGATTTGTACATCTGGGAGCTTACTTGCTTTTGCAAAAAAAGCTGTTTGTTTTAAAGCGCTCTGATTTAGCCATTTTAAAACCTACACTGTATAAGATAGATATATAGTTTATAGATTAAAACATTGCAGCCAAAAGCTGAATTACGTTAAAACTTACATTGAATATAATAAGATAAGAACTAGGAAATACAGTAAAAATAATTAGCAGAAGTACAAAATGTAAAAATATTCTAATATTAAAAAGTATGTTTAAAAGCATTCTTGTATATGAAAGAGTTCCTTGTCCTTTCGGCCCTAAGAAACGGCAAAATACAGGTGAGCATTAGCCTTCTTTTTTTTTTCTTCTTTCTTAGTGACATCAGATATGTGGCATCAAGGACCTTCATCATGCAAAGCCAAGACACAGAGCGTGCAAAACTTGGGTGAATGAGTGGTGCGCCACCGATGACGTCATCAGCGCATGCGCAAAACACTTGTTGTTTTAAAACGCTTACTTTACATTCATATAATAACCCACACTATAGAAGGACCATTTGACCTCCTCCGTAAATATCCCGATGTACAGAATATTATTATCGACCATTATTCTTATTATTATTATTGCTTTCCAAATATCAAAGAGAGGCCGTATGAAACTATGTTCTTCGCAGTGATGATACTTCTTGTAGAAAATTAACTGATTTTTAATAAATAACTAATAATAACTTATCATCAATGAGGATTCCTTAGCGTGGCTTTGATTTTGTTTGGCACTACAGACCTGCTTCCAAAGAAGCGCAAAGTTCTCTCATATCGGATGCGACTTTCTTGCAAGAATAGACCTTACCGACTTGGGCGTAATGTTTTCCCATTTTAGTTCCCGTGGCATTTCCAGGAGATGGTTTTCTTTCTCCTTCTGCTACTCACCGAAGGATTTATAAATACGGAAGCATGGCAAACAAAGAAATGGGCTCTGAGTCAATAGCCCATGAGGCAGAAGGCCGAATGGGCTATTGACTCAGAAAGCCATGAGGGCGAGAGGAATAATTGTTTTAGTCAAATCACACTAGAAGGTCAATTTCTATAGCCAAAAGCGTTTTCTGGTCTGGTTATTTGCCATTTTCTGGCTTTCAACTCGGACAATTTTCGCTACTAGTAGGCTATAACTTATAGCCTACTAGTAGCCCAACCAATCAGAAAGCAGCATTGACAATAGACCACTGTGTGATTTGACTAATTCCCAATATTAGATTTGTAGCCCTGATGAAAATACCGCGTGTATGAATAAATTTGCTTACTTACTTACTTAGGCCTACAATAGAAAGTTTTTGATTATAAGTATAATGAAGTGGCATCCTCTGAAAAAGGAAAGGTTCCAAAGAAGAAGAGCGACTGAAGTTCGACGTTTGCCCTAGGCTTTAGTTACCCTAGATCATTAAGCTCAAGAGGAGCTAGTAGTATTGTGCAAACGAAACAGATAAATTGTTCCAAACAATTTTAAAAAATGGCATATTTACAAAATAGTACAAAAGTTATGGCGCGTTTTCAGGGTCAAAATTGAGAGTTTCATCGTGGATTTTGAATTGCACAAAAGCATTCTTTGCACATTTGATTTACTTTTATAACTAGCAGTTTCTAATAGAAAGTGAAGTGCTGTGAGCTTGTAATATCTTTAAACAGTGTTTTTGATCTGTAACTGAAATCGTTTTTATTGTTGATAAATATGTGGCAATTATTTGTTTTATTCTTTAAAAAAATTATTTTGTTTTAAATTTGTAGAAATCATGCATAACCTCTATAACCCTAATTCGCTTAAGCGTACAAAACATTAAAAGATGTGATGACCAGAGAAATAGAAATTGACAAGCTGAAACTAATTCGCTTAAGCGTAGAAATCACATAAAAGTTGTGGTATTATTACTTATTACTAAACAGATTGCTATAGCAGAAACAAATATAGCTAAACGTTTATGATAACTACACAAGGAAAATTTTAGCTGCAGCAGGATGGAATTTACTAAACGTTTGCATTAACAACACAAAGACGACTTTATCTGGAATAAATGGGCAGTATAGCAGAATCCTAAACAAGGAAAGTAGGCAGAATTACAAAATGCGTTGTAGCAAGGGACGTACCCGACTACGAGTCTAAACGAGAACCGCAAGCAGAGAAATACGAAGATAACTTACTACGTGGACGAGACAAGATGTGCAGCAATGTTCGAGGGCTCCACATCGCTAACATATGCCCAAACCAAACTTTGAGACGCCAACGCGGATAAGGAGACTTGAATGGTGTAAGGAGGAGAATGAATGGAGACGACGAGGACTGTAGACTTTATTGTAGAATTGCGAGGTCTTGTGAAGAGTAGAGCGTAGACTTGAGAGTCGACCAGATACGTCTTTAATAGGCGTAAGTTCTCAAAGCAACTGAATGATATTATGTTAATATCATTCAGTATATCTCTTATATATATGCACCGCTGGGACCCAGTGAGAATAGTGGCTTACTAGAGACTACACTGCAAGGAAATTATAATAGAAAAGTTACAGCGATTACAAAAAATAATCAATTTCCTGAAGGTAGACATATAGCAACAAAAGTTATCCTTAACAGAAAAACGAGACAAATTTCTTTTTAGTAGGCTCAATAAATTACTTAAGTATTATAGTTTGTATATGTAGTTGTATATTACAATTGGGATCATGGAAATTGCTTGATGAGTGTCGACTAAAATTGTGAAGCTTGTGCGCCTCAAGATACTTAAGACTCGAAAAGCACGACGGCAACTGAATTGCGAGCCTAATCTTACCTGTAACGACAAACATTTGTATCCAAGGAAACTTCAGTGCAAGAACCCAGAAGATAGGAGGGACGCTCTCAGAGCTGACTCTAGTATAATTTTGCAATTTATCCTGTGTGTAAGTTCATCAACAAAGAATTTAACAAATTGGTCATACATAAAAATTCTAACCGATTTTTTGCTTTCTTTTTCAAATAACGAAGAAGAACAATGAATGTTAAAGCGATTTACCAAGTGGCAGCAAACGAAAAACAATCGGTTCGGCGAAATTAGGAACCAAATATCGCTGAAGCAGACTCACTGCAAATTGGTCTCATTGCAAACCCACGATACATGACATTGGTATTACGCAACATTACACCTCATAACTTGAATATCTCGAGGGACGTTTCACCTTGTTTGAATGCCAGGCGCAATACCATTGTACCAGAGAGTTCCAAACCACTTCCTGTGGTTCGAAGTTGAACAAATTGCAACAGAATTTCTGTCTCTGCCAAAAGAAAGCTAGTAGTCAACTTACTAACATACTAAAAGTTCCCCAAAATTCCTGCGGTGGAACATGCTCAAATTAAGGGGTAAAAAATTGAAGAAATTACCACAGGGTACCCGAGTCCCACAATCTCCAAAACAATTTTTTAAACCTTGAAAATAAATGTTGTTTTAAATACTTTTGTGGAACTTAAAAGTGTTTTAGCACAGGTCTTCCCTGAAACAAACTTCTTTTCGAATAATTTTCAACGAAGTTTCACCATTTTTTTTCCTGGCAACGTATTCAGTGTTTAAGGGACGTGTCATTATTTAGCGAGGGGTAGGGCTCCTATTTTTGTGGGGAGGGTCCTAATTTTTTTCGCGTCTCTAAAAGGAGGGTCCAAAAATTTTTTCACTCCTGTTTGGGGGAGGGTCATAATTTTTTCAGCAACATTTGGGCGATGAAGAGGGTAAAACAGATGCCGATAGTGGTTATTTCAGCAACTTCTCTATAAAAATTTCGTTAGTAAGTTAGTAAGTTGACTACAAGCTTTCATTTGGCGGTGATAGAAATTCTGTTGCAATTTGTTCAAATTCGACCATCAAAATTTCACTCGATGACTGGACTAAGAAGCTGTCACACAATACCGAGAAAAGTGTGCAACGTCTCAAAGGCAAATAACATTCAAGGGAACGCAGCTACAACATTCTATAACATCCTATATGATAGGATGTTATAGGCAGGACTCACGTAGACCTCCTTCAAACACTGCTGTGATGCAGAAAATGCTTAGGGCGTTGTCGCGCTTTTATCAGGTGAGGGGGACTATGAAATTACGACGAACTCTAGCATTATTGCAAAGTTAATCTATCACACATTCCAAAATAAGAACAATCCATTAGGCCACGTATTTATACTATTCAACATGAATTATTATTTTCTTTGCTACACATTTGTAGGCTAACACGAGTAAAGATTCCAGGAGAATAAAATAACTTTGTATTATCACATTGGAACAATGGTATAGCGCCTGGCATTCAAACTAGGTGAAACGGACGTCCCTCGAAGTATAATTCAAATGAAGTCTGAGGTGTAATGTTGTGTAATACCAATGTCATGTATTGTGGGTTTGCAATGAGACCGATTTGCAGTGAGTCTGCTTCAGTGATATTGGTTCCTAGTTTCTCCGAACCGATTGTTTTTCGCTTGCTGCCACTTGGTAAGTCGCTTTAGCATACATTGTTCTTCTTCATTATCTGAAAAAGAAGGCAAAAAATCGGTTAGAATTTTTATGTATGACCAATTTGTTAAATTCTTTGTTTATGAACTTTACACACAGAATAAATCGCAAAATTATACTAGAGTCAGCTCTGAGAGCGTTCCTCCCATCTTCTTGGTTCTTGCACTGAAGTTTCCTTGGATACAAATGTTTGTCGTTACAGGTAAGATTAGGCTCGCAATTCAGTTGCCGTCGTGCTTTTCGAGTCTAAAGTATCTTGAGGCTTATAAGCTACACAATTTTTTAGTCGACACTCATCAAGCAATTATACAAACTATAATACTTAAGTAGTTAAGTAGTTTAGTAGCCCACTAAAAAGAAAATTTGTCTCTCTTTCTGTTAAGGAGAACTTTTGTTGCTATGTCTACCTTCAAGGAAATTGATTATTTTGTGTAATCGGTGTAACTTTTCTATTATAATTTCCTTGCAGTATAATCTCTAGTAATCCACTATTCTAGCAGCCAAAAATATTAGCAATCGGAGCGCGTTTTCTGGAAAAAGCCGGCAATTAAATGTTAGTATATTTTTCCTGTGAAACAGGCGCGGGCCACCTTGTTTAAGGTCCTTAGGGAAATATGGTTATAGAAGTTATGCATGATTTCTACAAATTTAAAACAAAATAATTTTTTTAGTAATTGGCACATATTTCTCAACAATAAAAGCGATTTCAGTTACAGCTAAAAAACACTGTTCAAAGACATTACAAGCTCACAGCACTTCAGTCTACAGATTTGGTGTAACTTTGCATAACCAGTGCTCGTTGGCATTTGGCATTTTTAGCTTGACAATCGATGACGCTTTGATCCCGAAAATACTGAAACACGAACATGAAACTCCTGGCAACTATAAGGGTTGAGCTATCGCATTCCAGCAATTTAAATTTACGAACACGCATTCACAGCAGTTAAATTTAGCGACAAGAGCAGCGTCGACTTGAAAAAAATTCTGATTTTTGGTACATTACAGGAAAGGTCTTCAAACACGACCACATCAGCTCCGCTGTAAATTGTATCGTCATCGTCATCGTCATCGTCATCGTCATCGTCATCGTCATCGTCATCGTCATCGTCATCGTCATCGTCATCGTCATCGTCATCGTCATCGTCATCGTCATCGTCATCGTCATCGTCATCGTCATCGTCATGACATCGAGCCGCATCCCGCAGCCTTTGGTGTCTCGCCGACCCCAGCAAACAGGCCTTCTGCATAAGTTCCAAATCGCCAGCCATTTCCAACTTTATAAGCCACTCCTTCAGGCCTCTAGACAGTGTTCCCAGCGCACCAATTACAACTGGGATGATGCACATATCCTTACACTGCCATATCCTCTTGACCTCCCTCTTCGGATCTTGATACTTCTCGATCTTTTCTCTCTCCTTCCCACAAATCCTTGTGTCGAAAGGGTACGCCACATCCGCTCTGGAGTTGATGGCTTTGATGACGTTTCCACCATTCAGTTTGGACTTCAGGATTTTTCTTATGCGTCGGAAGTACTCTTTTCGCACGACTTCTTTCATCTCTGTGTGTCTTATGCTATCCACTTCCAGCACTCCTAGGTACTTATAGGCCTCGTCTTCCTCACTCAAAGGCTTCATCTGTCTGTTGCCAGGAAGAGGAATCCCATCGCTTTTTGAAATCTTTCCCCTTTTCATAACCAGCATGGCACACTTCGATATTCCAAATTCCATGCACATGTCACTGCTGACTACCCGCACTGTCTGGACAGGTGTGTCTATTTGGTTCTCGTTCTTCCCATAGAGTTTCAAGTCATCCATAAACAGCAGGTGATTGATCACGCCATTCTTATTCCCAAGATCATATCCGGCTTTCACCTTCCTGAGCACCAGTATCAACGGTATGAGTGACATTACAAACAAAAGCTGTCTCCTTGAAAAATCCCTCTTCTGATGTTAACATCCCCAACCTTTCTCCACCAGACGATAACTCTGTTCTCCAATCTTCCATACTATTCTTAAGCAGCTTGGTCATGTTGTCAGCAACTCCAAATATGGTCATGCACTTGATTATCCATGAGTGGGGTACCATGTCGAAAGCTTTCTTGAAGTCAATCCAAGCCATTCCCAAGCCTGTCAACCTTCTCTTGCAATTCTTGAGTATCATTTTATCGATCAGCAATTGATCCTTTGTTCCTCTAGTATCCCTACGACATCCCTTCTGCTCTTCGGGTAACAATTCCTTGCTCTCCAGATGTTGGTACAATTCTTCAGCAAGGATACCCGTAAGAAGCTTCCACATTAACGGAAGACAAGTTATTGGCTTGAAGTTTGTTGCAACCGATCTTGGATCTTTATTTTTTACGATCAATACCGTTCTGCCTGCTGTCATCCATTTCGGGACCGAGTTTTGTTGGGAGACACTCATCCAGCTGTTCGGCTATCCGCTTTTGCATTGATGTAAAATTCTTCAACCAAAATCCTTGTAAACCCTCAGGCCCAGGGGATTTCCAGTTGGACGTTTTTGAAGTTGTTTTTTCACGCTTTCAACGGTTATCTTCACATTATCCTGCTTCTCTACCCCACCAACCTCTTCCTCTAACTCCTTTAATCACTCCGCATTGTCATTATGCTGTACAGTCTTCCCCAGTATCTCGTTCCACAGGTCTCTGCTCTCCTCGGCATCAGGCCTTACGTCATTATCTCTCTCCGGTCCCTCGATCTCTTCAAAAAGCCTTCTCTGGTTGGTCTCAAACATCCTGTTTTGCCGATATTGCTTGTGTCGCTCCTCGTAACGCTTCAGTTTTGCCGCCTGTGTGG
This sequence comes from Scolanthus callimorphus, assembly GCA_033964015.1. NCBI lineage: Eukaryota > Metazoa > Cnidaria > Anthozoa > Actiniaria > Edwardsiidae > Scolanthus > Scolanthus callimorphus. Next base: position 26,240,316 of record CM066913.1, read on the forward strand.
TTACTCTCTGCTTCAACTCCTCAAGTACAACCCTATAGTCTTTCACATCAATCCTATACTTTCTTTTAAGCTGTTCTTTGATTTCACGTCTCCCGGTATCTCCTGACGCTACTCTTTCTAGCCTACTGATGTCTTTTCTCAGCTGTTTGATCTTGCCCTTGATTCTCCTCTTCCACCATGGTTCATCTGCTCGTTTGCTTCCCCCTCTCTTAAGTCCTAGTTGACACAAATAGGTCATCAACCTATTTGTGTCCGTCATCGATCGTGTCTCTATGAAACCAATAGCCTCGTTGACCTCAGTCACAATTTTCTTCAACCTGTCGATGTTTCTCAGATTAGGTGGTTTCTCAACCTCGTTTTTTTGCAATTTATCCAAGATTATTCGTAAGATGGTAAACTTTTCCTCAGTACATCCCTTGTCCCGCATCCTCTCTGCAATAGGCTCGTACTGGAAGCAACTCTCATCGGGCACATCATCACGACTCCTATTTCCATTTGACTCCTCTTCTCTCTCACTGGGCTCAACCTCTTCATCAGATTGTTCCTCCTCTATGCCTTCTTCGTTGTTATCAGCGGACTCGCCCATTTCTTCTACTGCGATATTTATTCGTATATCCTCAATTTCTACATCTGACAACCATCCATTAATCTTGATTGTCCTGGCCTGGTCTGCAAGCCTTTGTTCACTGATCTTGTATACCCAGACTTCATTCCAGAGATCTAACATTCTCCTCCGGTATCCTCTTAAACTGGGGTTACTCTTGATGTAACATTTCATTACTAACTTATTCACTTCCTTCGTCCACTTCACTCTAGCAGTCGCTCGATTTCGACCCGGTCTCGGCTGCTCTGCCCGAGGGTCTGTGCCGACGAGGCACCTTCATTGAAGGTCTCATTCACGCTATTATCCCTATCTGTATAGAAACTCATTTTCACCAATATTTGAGGTACCACCAGCGTGGTGGTTTTTTTTTTCGGGGTTGTCTCCCCTAGATCCGCCGCGTTCTGCAAAACTAGGGGCGGCGCTGAGAGCCACTGCAAACGGTCTACGATATGTGAGAGGCTAGATGGAGTGGCCACTTGATGATGACGAATTGGCTGTATTTTGCGCATCACAACGCTGGATATGGGGAGACCAGTCTGGGACGCCAAGATATTATAGAGGCCATCCAGTAAAGGTACTACTCCTCCAGTGATCCTTTAGCCCTATCCTTTATTATTATTAATTATTATTATTATTATATAGAGGATATTACATGGGCGCGCGGAGATACGAATTTTATCTTCGAGTGTTGATATTATCTCTCACGAGTGAGCGCAGCGAACGAGTGAGAGATAATATTAACACGAGAAGATAGAATTCGTATCTCTAAGCGACCATGTAATATTCTGTTTATTATATGAACTACAAATTCAATGATTTTCGAAAAAGGCTTGTGGAAACACATTAGCTAAGTCGGTGGTTCCCAATTTATCTCTCATAAACTTTAGAAGTCCTTTCATTTTTCAATAAAAAAAAAACAAGTTTTTATCATCAAACTACAAATTAAAATGACCAAGAGTGCACAAAACCCACAAATTCTTGTGGCATAAATTATAAAATGATCGGCAAGTTCCTTGCTTTACTCCTGACTTAACTTACTTTCTTGTCAGACTCTCGTCGCTACTTTCCAAAGCTCGTATCGACCCGTAAGCGTAGCTTACTTGTTTCCATTTTTTACTTCTTCAAAAACTGCAGAACTCTATCGTTTTTCAGGGGATCTATTTTGTTGCAAGTTCACATTGATATTTAACGTTCCACCTGTAATTGTTCCAGTATTGAATGAGAGAGCCAAATCCCGTTGTCGAAGCAGTTTGTTGCACCGTCTCTGCCGGCATTTTTTGCATACGAACACACTCGTATTTCCTACTCGCAAGGAGCTGTTTTGTTGTCGTACATGAACTTGCCGCAGCAATACTAGTGTACTAGCTGGACCCCTGAAGGACAAGATGTTGGATATCCTCTCTTGTTGATTATCTGGCAGAGACGAGTAATTATTGTTCACCTGAAGTTGACCTGAGCAGTTCGGGATTTGGTTCCTAATGAACTCCATTAAAATTTTGACGTCGTAATTCAGTTTTTCGTTTCATGTTAGCGTTTTCCTGCTTGTCTATGAGTTCAGTAAGATCTTCATCAGTAAAATCTAGCTTGAACCTTTGCACACTTGCCATGTTTTATATGATAGAGAGCTGATTTATCCACTGCGAAATCGGAAAACTAAAGCAAAACATGGCGATTATTTTTTGCAGAGCGACTGCCAGCACGTCATTTGCATAAGCGCGCGAAAATACTGAAAGCTCATTGGTTGAAATTTGATATCACCACATGTGTTGAGAAAAATCGTATCCCCACTGGTGGGGGTGGGGATACCGATTGTATCATTTTGATGTCACTTAGTATCCCACTGCAGTTCATATAATAATGACGTTTTATCACAGCTATTGTAGCTGGAAAATTTCAATGACATCGAGCCGCATCCCGCAGCCTTGGGTGTCTTGCTATCTATCAATCAATCATTCACGTGTCCAGTACTCTCCTAAGAATTTTCGCCGACCCCAGCAAACAGGCCTTCTGCATAAGTTCCAGATCGCCAGCCATGTCCAACTTTATAAGCCACTCCTTCAGGCCTCTAGACAGTGTTCCAAGCGCACCAATTACAACTGGGATGATGCACACATCCTTACACTGCCATATCCTCTTGACCTCCCTCTTCAGATCTTGATACTTTTCGATCTTTTCTCTCTCCTTCGCACAAATCCTTGTGTCGAAAGGGCACGCCACATCTATGATAAGGCACTTCCTGGTTGTTTTATCGAGCACTACAATATCTGGTCTGTTCGATTCAGTTGGTAGGTCTGTCTGGATTTTGAAATCCCACAAGATCTTGGTCTTCTCCGGTTCTAGTACCGATTCTAGTATTATTATTATTATTAGTAGTAGTAGTAGTAGTAGTAGTGGTAGTGGTAGTGGTAGTAATAGTAATAATAATAAAATCATAAAATGATTTCATGATTGAAATCATGAAATCATGAAATCATGAAATCATGAAATCATGAAATCATGAAATCATGAAATCATGAAATCATGAAATCATGAAATCATGAAATCATGAAATCATGAAATCATGAAATCATGAAATCATGAAATGAAATCATGAAATCATGAAATCATAATAATAATAATAATAATAGTAACTTTAATAATAATTAGAATAATAATTGTACATACAGTAGCCGTGGAAATTACAAACTATACTATGTTTTTTTTGGTTAAAAAAAATTGTTATAAAAATGTGTCTTTAAAAGTGTAAAAAAAATATTATAATAATAGCGACCCCGAGAATAATAATAAGAAAAAATAAATAATAAAAATATTCGACCTAAATTGCTGTAAGGGAATTCTCTACTTGAAAGTCCACGTCATAAATATTAATGTTCCTCTTCACAGTTCTTGATCCCCTTAGACATATTAAGGCGGATCGGAGGATCGCAAACGAGACTCTTGATCTGATCCATGACACCGTAGTTGCGTAATCCTCCCCTTTCTTTGCTGCGATTAATTCAGCTAGCCTACTATGGAACCTTTTACATTCCTCGCCCATTCCCCCGGTGGATGTAAATACTAATGGAGTGAAAGTTCCCTGTTCCACCTCCAGAACCCTGTCTGCGTAAGCCCTCTTCTTCTCGTTCTCATGCTTACGGTAGATCTGCTTGGGGGTTTGGTTCTTGTAGGAATCCGCGTTGGGGTGACACACCCTTACATCGAAGAACGCGGACCTCTGCTTCTCCCAAAACCCCCGAGCATGTATATCTAGACGAGCATCTGGCGCTGTGTTAGCGCCCCTTGGTAGCCTCTCGCCAGACAGTTCTTGAAGGACGGGCTCTATTTCGACGTCACTGCAGACCATCTTTAGCAACTCAGCCTCAAGGTCACGGAGCTCATTATGGCGCTGAATTATGAACCCGCCTATCTGCAGATCATTGCGTGATCGATTGTAAAGGCGTCACCGCACACGCACACTGTCGGCTTATCGTCAATGTCCCAATCGTACCTGAGCTTTACAGCATCCCGGAACTCGCCTTTATTCAGATTGTAGCCCAAGTCCTTTAACGGGAGGACCGTGAGCCAGTTAGAAGCACCTTTTTCAGTTGCGAGATCAACAGCTCGTTGAGTCTTCGGGGGTAGAGACCCCCTGACATTGCCGAGCCTAGTCTGAAGCGCTTCGCTGGTTTCTCTTCGCACGCACTGCTGGAGTGTCTTGACAGCAGTATCATCCGGTGTTTCATGATCTTGTGCGGTTATTTTCTCGACTAGGGGCGCCGTGGTCTTGACCGACGCCTCGAACTGGGACGCTGCATCCTGGCATGGATTAATAAGTCCAAGCCCCCCTAGTCGCACTGGAAGTGCCACTAGGTCCCTCTCATCCTTCGTGCAGCGATGGTCTGTTATTGACGGTATTAGTACATCCGAAATGGCACGCTCCAGTGGCTCTAATAGATCTTCTATATCTGGGAGTGCTCTGAGATGTCCAGCGATGGCGTAGACCGAAGGTGAATGCCGCATAGCATGCCTGTGGGTGTGATGTGGCATACTCGGCCAGCTTTATCACCTGGCTCACCCACTCCTCTACCTTTCCATCCACGTACTCTTCTAGAGAACCCAGAGCAGCGCCTAGATGCTTTTGACCCTGCGTAAAGATGTTAATCGCAGTCCCCTCGAAAATAGCTTTAGCATGCTCCTCCTTGTCAGGTTTTGTAATAAGCCAACACTTTTTGGCGTTAGGGCAGTACCCCAGGCCGGGCCCCGCCTCAGTCAGCACATCCCACCATCGCTTAATATCTTCCAATGAACCTGCACCGCTTGCATCATCGGCAAACTAACACTGCTTCAAGTCGTTTGAATTCCCCAAACGAGTGATCAGAGGTTGAAGACTGATGGCGTAGATCCCCATCGCTAGAGGATCTCCTTGCGTTGTTCCCTCTGCAGACTTGATCTCTTTTCCTCCGATTATGAATAGTCTCGCTGGTTCTCGATAAGTATTGATAGCGTACGTTGCAATAGGCGGACAGAGTACTCTATTACGTTGTGGAGGGAAGCAGCTCTGTTAAGTGCATTGAATGCATTTGAGGCGTCAATCAGGAGTACAGCATCCGTCTCATCGGCTTCGAATATATAATGCATGGCGTGGACTGTGGCTTCGCTTCCACTCTTGAGGCCTGCGCAGACTTGTAGCGAACCACTAGCCTCGATCACATCTTGTTTGGTAACCTTCATGACGCACTTCCCAATCACTCTCCTGATGACTTCACCAACGCCGATCGGGCGGACCGCGCCTTCGCCCTTGTCTAGAGGGATAAGCCTGTTGGCTAGAATTGGCTCGATGGTTCGAGGGTCGACAAACTCTGTATTGAGCCTCCTTGCCATTGTTGCTAGGGCGTTGCACAGGTTTGCACTCGATTTCTTGAATGACTTGCAAGCGAGAATTCGCTTGAAACCGTTTGCATCGACACCTGAGGGACCACCGGACCCTTTTGTTCTCAGCGCCGCCTCGCGAATCATATCGCCGTCAATTTGATGGTAGAGAGAGTCATGCACTTCTTCAACCGGTCCGAAAAGTAACGAGCCGAGCTTTGCTTCTTGTGCCTCCGGGTGTTTATCTTTGAGTTGGCTCATGACGTCATCGGTCAGCGGTAACACGCCGCCACACTCGTTCTCGCTGAGGTATCTCAATGCTGAATTAATCTGGCCTTCCATGACTAGCTTGGCGAATATCTTCGCTTTATTTGGCGGTTCTGTCCTCTTGGTCTTAACCAGGCGCTTTTGGATAGACCTCCCCTCGCAAAGGACACTATCGATTTCACCTTCTTTCCATAGCGCTAAGCGCTTAGCCAGACACTCTTGATGAATTTTTGCTTTCGACTTCATGCTTGGCTTTTGTAGCGCCGTTGCTAGGAGAACAATGGCAGCTTTGAGCGCTATGTGTTGCATTTGCGTAGCATTGTTCCAGTCGGTTATATGCGTCGTAAGCTGATCAATAAACTCTCGCCCGACTTTCCCATAAGGGACTAGGAAGGTGTTTTTACGCCATTGCGTGATCTCATCATAGGCTTTTGTTATGACTGATGAATAGACTGTTATTGTACTCCCATCCGCTCTTCGCCCCCAATTAACAGTTAATGGAGTGTCGACAGCGTTGTAGTCAGGCAACCGTCCTGGTAAGTGCACGCCCGTACGGGCTTCGCTCAAGTCATTAGTCATCTCATTGTCCAAGACACTTACTGGTTCTTGTTGTTCTTGGAAATATTGCGTGGAATCATCACTCTCTATATCTTTAGGTCTCTCTGGGGATCGCGCCACTGCCATATGCAAATCCATCAAACTTTCCGAGTCCACGCAATTAGCATTTTGAGCTGTAATATTCTGTTTTCCAGGATTGGATTTTTGCTGAGAAGTTTGGTCTAAAGTTCTCTGATGCCCACTTCCGCTCGAATCTTGTATGCGATTGCATATCGAATCCTTATCCTGGTTCTTTCTTGCGAGAGCGCTTGAGCCAGTCGTGTGATCAATTTTCTCGAGTCTAGAGGCTTGATCCCTGAGATTCTAGCTCTTAATTTCAAGATGCGCATAGCCTTTCTCATCCCATAGCTCCTTCATCACTGCAATATATCCCTTTCTCTTGCTGTTCCCGTTTCATGGTGGTGTCTCTGATGCCACGAGTTCCTTGGCTCTCGCCTTGCATTCCAAAAGATCATTATTCATCCTTTCCGTCCATTTCAGCTTTCCTCGCGAAGTAGCCGACATCTCGTTTGTTGCGTAGAATTCCAGTATTTGGAGCAATTTTCTCTCGTTTCGACTGCCCTCAGGACGTGAATAAGCTTGAGTAGAAATTTCCTTAGATGGAACCAGCCATTAAGAAAGTGTTTTTCAGAAAACCGGTTTTAAAGTCGGAGCTCTGAATTGGCGTGCCAGCCGCCATGGCGCTCAAGAGAAAAATAATAAAATAATAAAATAATAAAATAATAAAATAATAAAATAATAAATAATAAAATAATAAAATAATAAAATAATAAAATAATAATAATAAAATAATAAAATAATAAAATAATAAAATAATAAAATAATAAAATAATAAAATAATAAAATAATAAAATAATAAAATAATAAAATAATAAAATAATAAAATAATAAAATAATAAAATAATAAAATAATAAAATAATAAAATAATAAAATAATAAAATAATAAAATAATAAAATAATAAAATAATAAAATAATAAAATAATAAAATAATAAAATAATAAAATAATAAAATAATAAAATAATAAAATAATAAAATAATAAAATAATAAAATAATAAAATAATAAAATAATAAAATAATAAAATAATAAAATAATAAAATAATAAAATAATAAAATAATAAAATAATAAAATAATAAAATAATAAAATAATAAAATAATAAAATAATGATACCCACTTCATCTCAAAAGTTCCACATGAATAGGCTCATTGTCATGTTGTTGCTCCATAATATTGCCTGATAAATTTGAAAACATTAATATGTTTGCCTCTTAAATGCATTTCACTAGCTGGAGAAAGTAATCTGGTTATTTGTGTTCGCGATTTGGTGTTTCTTTTGTAATGTATAGACTGCAAATGCACTCTCGTTCAAGAATGCTACACGTACACAGTGATGCGCCCCCGGATTCAATTGAAAATCAAACGCAACACTCAAAATTCGCGTTCTAAATAAATAAATTCAACTCCATAAGCATAAGCACTGATTTGGAAAGTAATTTTGCTGGATAATTCTAAAGCATAAAAGCAGTGTGTGTGCTTCAGCCTAAGGTAACGTGACTGTTAGTACCGTGGATGTTCGAGCCAACGCGCCTCTTGTTTGGAAATTGAATGTTAACTTTTACAGGGTGCCTGTTACTTTATATATAAAAGTATTAATAAATAAGCCTATAGGTCGTCAAAGGACATTTGAAAGATTGTCTCCGAGACGCTTTTTTTTTCTATAAAGAATAACGATGGCGATTAAATACGTTTTTTGCTGAGTTGTTTTGATGGTGGCACTCCTGCGAGAAATACCCGTCTCTCTACCTAATATTAATCACTCAGAATAGAAAGTAGAGTGGCTGAGATTAAAGCAAGGCAATTCAGATTCTGTATTGGGCATCAAAATTTTGTGAGGGAATTTTGCCTAGGTATGTGTGCCGCTGAGTCTAGAGGGGAAACCTGTTCTAGAGAATCTGTGACATAATTATATCCTGGCCTAGTAAAAAAACGTAAATTTCGCCACATGGCGAACAATCTTTGAAAATACGCATAAATCTATAGCCTTTTCTAGAAAAAGTGGCGAATTTATGTACCCTGTACAGCGACAAGGGCAGTACCCCTCCTGCCCCATAAAAAATAGCCCTCTCGGGAGGGGGGGTCTAATAACCATCCCCGCATACTTGGAAGTCCCCAGACAGGCCAATTTTCCAAAAAAAAGGTATATTTTAGGGTGTTCGCGGCAAAAATGCGAGACGCCAGTGCTGGGTTGAAATTTTATTTTCCCGTCGAGCACCCCCGCCGGGAGCACCCTATTGTTTCAAAAATGGTTTAAAATGGAGAAAGGGCAAAATGCACAGAATGCAGGCCTAAAGAGAAGGTTTTAGCAACCCAAATGGCAAATCCGGCTCCTCGGACCAAAAACGCATCCCCCCTCCTTTTCAAAAACCTGCATCCGCCCCTGTTGTAATAGTTGATTCGTCCTGAGCTTGCCTGCCCCGGCAGATGAGCTGCACATCAGCCGTAGGAGCTTTCAAAGCTCCGGTTTAACAGCGGATGAGTCGAAATGGTGGGCTTGTTAATCCAATAAAATGGCATGGTCGTCAAAATCGGCTTGAAGAGGGCTTGAAGAGTGGCATCGGACAAGCCGTTGCTCGTAGCCTAATCCTTCGTCTCAGAGTCCATGATAATAAGAAAAATAATAATAATCTAGCTACAAGACGCGATCAAAGTGCTATAAGGCGCACTGAACTACTGAACATAACTTGCGAGTTTTTATAAAAGGCTAGAGCATGATCTCGTGATATCATTATCCATCAGATAATAGTGTCAATCAATAATAGTCAAATAAACATGCTGGTTATTTGAAACGTGATATGGCTCGTCGTTTTTTTAGCGCGATTTTGATTGCTAACTCTTTAAAAAAGCGCATGCACTCAGATCCCATCCCGCCATTCGTTCCGAAGACCAAAGGTGTGAATGACCCCATCTCAACGTCGAGAAATCGTTGCTGGTTTCTTTTCTTCTCAAGTGTATTAAGGCCTGGGTCAGCCCAGAAAATTGAGAAAATTACAAAATTTCAAATATCTTTTTAACGATGGAGCATGAAATTTTCAGGATAGTTAACATTCATCGAGTGAAATGTTTTAGTATGGAATTTCGGCTGATACACTCGTCACGTGGCCAGTCACGTGACCTTTTCACTTTTCAAAGTTTACATGAAAATTTCTCCGGTGGTGAGTTTCATTTCTTTTTGAAAAGTTAATAGCTAATAATATTTCTCTCTTAGGGTTCTACATAGTGACGTTTTTACATGTGAAAAAGTTTGCTCCTTTAGGGTGCTTTAAGGGGCTGATATATTAATTAGGTCACGTGACCTGATTCCGACCCTTATATCTCGTTAACAGTAAATAATAGTTCAGCAGCCAAAACGGTACGATGTTTCTATTGCTGAGGTCTATCCATTTTCACCAAAGCTGTATTGTTAGATGTTATCTCCATCACCGGAAAAGCAATTTACTGTTTTGTCACGTGACATACCTTGCGACGTCACTCCGCACTAAGTTATAGCACCAAAATATTAAGTTCCTCGAGTTTTATCACTGTGCCAAAAATTTGCCTGCCTTAAATAGATTAAAGCAATTTAATGCACATTTTGCGTTTTGGGGGCTCACAGGTGTTATGGAATTTTTAATGAGGAAATTAAGTTGGTGCATGCGCAGATCCAACCTTTGAAGAACAAAGAACTAATTACGTATGCAGGGATCACAGCAGAGATGGGCCAGATGCAACTTGGAAGCTTACGACGGTCTGATTTTGGCCGTATTTTTCCTCATCTAGTAGGAAGTTCAGCTTCATATCCCGAAACCATGTAAGTCGAGTATTCAACTTTACTGTGCGAAAGTAATTACAGCGATCAGCATTGTTTTTGCTTCAGTATTTATCGCATCGCGTTCGAATACCTGTTCTGACGAGGTTTGCAGAATTGCGAAATTATTCGTCATACTTTTAGATATACTTGACCATATCTTTGTTCTCGACATTTTCCCGAAAATGTGATTGCCCGCCGCAGTTAGTACATGCCTTTAGCGGCTTAAAAATCAGGTGAGTGTCATTGGCCGCTAGCTAGATCGCGAGAATTACGTGCTTTCAGTTGAACATTGTTTCGAAAATCGAATGCAATTTTCACATAAATCTGTACGTGACAAGTATGAAATGATTTAGAAAATTAATTCGAGGACGCAGGTTTTGCTTACAATTTCTCATACTCATTAATTATTCACGAGGATAACAGCCAATTGCAAGAGCGAAAATTGGGTCACGTGATGATACTGGAAACCCGGTCCAGTACAATCTAAAAGCCGGGGAGGGTATTGAAATCAGCAGGGAAGAGCTGGGGCTTAATTAATTCTTTTCCAGTTGCTCAGGGACGCCTATTCCCTGAACTGATTTAATTTTGTTCCAGTTCCTTTGGGATGTCCCTTAGGTACTGGAACAAAATTAAATCAGTTCAGGGAAAAGGTGTCCCCGAAGAACTGGAAAAGAATCAATCTCTGTAAGTGAAAAAGTTCAACACAACAAACAACAACATAGACTTTATTTGATGCGTTTTGCATCCAAAGTACAGTAAATTATAAAGACAGCGTACTGTTTTACAAATTGGTAAATGGTCACATTGCAATAATTCCCACTAATGCGCGTAATTCCAACTGCGAGCAGATGACTTTTCAGGCACGCTATACTCGTTTAGTAACTAATATATTTCATCTAACCTGAAAACTGGCAAAACTGCCTCATTGCCAACATCAAGAACACATCTCAAACCTGCAAAACTAATAAAAAATACGCATATCAGTGAAAAGAATAAGCTTCTATTTTCCACCCACCGACGCATTTCTATCGAACCGGTCAGAGTCCGAACCCGGTTTCTCAATAAACACTAGCCTGCGAGCCGGCTCTACAGTGGGTTTTTTCGGATATTCGATTTTTTGGCGCGCGGGATTCGTAAGAAATTCTTCTCTGGAAAACCCACTGGAGAGCCGGCTCGCAGGCTAAATAAACACCAGCTCTTACATTTCATGCCTACGCCACTCTCGTTCTCCTAGGGTTACAAAATTCGGTAGTTTGATTTATAATATTATAGTACATTTGAAATCTTACCTCATGTTTTTTCTTGTCCAATATATTGACAGCTGTTCGAGTCTTGCTTTCCAAACCTGGTACAAACTTTTAGCTGGGTATCTTTCACCTATGAAAGGTATACAAATAGCAAACAATTTAACTAAAATTTCGTAAGTTTGCGTTGTGTTACCAATATTGCACAATTCTAAACGGAAAAAAATAATTACAGGTTTACCTTTCTTATTGGTCACCGTCTGCACAACTTTCACAATCCAAAAGTCAAGGGACTGCACCGACATTTTCGTCCCAGTTATTCTTATCGAGGCCATGGTGCGAATCAAGTGAAGTCGATCGCGACCCAGCGCTAAATGGAAATTCAGACTTCAACACGACGAATACACCTCAAGTCCCAAGTGATTTCGATTCAAGCGTAGTTTTTATAAACTCCGCTCAAAAGTGTAAACAGAACAAAGGGCTATGTAATTAGTTTACTGTGATTTACGGGCTTAATCCAACCGCTTATCACTGATGAAAGTCGGATTATTTCGGTTTTGATAATAACACACGGGTATATGCAAACCACTCTTATAATGAAATTCGCTCTTGTTCTCTTTGTTGTATCACCGACATCAAGACAAAGAAGTTGATTCTACCACTTCAAGTCTTTCTCTTTCAATTTTGCCTCCCAAATAATTAATGAGCATGAGAAGTCATTTCAAATCCTCCAATTCGGACTGGACCATATTTCAAGTCCTTGCAATTAGTTCCAGTCCTCGGCTCCGCCTCGGACTGGAACTAATTGCTGCGGACTTGAAATACGGTCCAGTCCTCATTGTCGGATTTGAAATATTACGTCTAGAAAACTGGCAATGAAATACTAAAACCTTACTTTTTGCCAGCATTGGGAGGTAATGATAATCGGGTTTTGTGGGAACAGTTTAAAAACTGGAAAAATATTGGGGGTTGAAAGAAGCATAAAGTTGACTTTTATTTTATTTGGTTAAGAATGTGAGCTGCTGCAGCAGGCATCTGTAACATTGAGCTATCCCTTGATTATGCTGTTCTAGTGTACAGCTGTTTTGACATTGGTTTTCATGGTTTCTGATCTATCTGCAGTGCAACCAAAATCAGTGGCGGACCTAGGGGCGGATTTAGACTATTGCAACCGTAGCAAATGCTACAATCAGATTTCAGGGAGATCTTATGTTTGTTTTATCAGTTATTGTCATAAATGACTACTGCACTCAGGGGCGTAGCCAGGGGGTCCAGGGGGGCCTTTCTCGGAAATTTTCCCATACATTTACTGTATTTGCTGGAGAAAATGTGAATATTTTCGTCCCATGTTTTCACTATCCGCCCTCCCCCCCCCTCCCCCCCTTCAGAAATTCCTGGCTACGCCGCTGGCACTACAGTCAGAGTTTACCCTAGATTCATTCCTGAGTGCCTCCGCACCCCCCTTTTGTAGCAAAAAAGGAAAGAAAGAAAAACTAAGTAACAAAATAAAGTTCAAACGACGATTTATTGCGTTATGTTATCGATATCGGAAGCAATAGAATTTCTTGCTTGGAAATTGACCAAGCTTTGCAAATACCCCCTCTTCAAAAAACCTGGATCCGCCACTGAAAATACCTACAGTCAGTTATTCTGAAAGTAGAGTAATGTCAGCGTTAAGGTACCTTGCTGTCATTATGTGATCACCTTGTACTCAATGTTCCATGTCAAAAAGCTTGTCTGTGGCATAGCCAGTATTTGGGAAACGGGGGCCACAACTACTGAAAATGTTTTACTACTCTGACCAATTTCCTTGAAATATTTTTGAAAACACTAACAGCGGTGGATCTGGATCTAAAATGGATGCAATGTCCCAATAAAATCGAAGACAAATAGAGAGAAAGGACAAAACAGTAGTGTTTGGAAGTGCTCACAAAACATTCCATACTGGTTTTGACCCAAATCTGGATAAAATAATTATGTGGCTGACAAGACGATAGCATATGAAACACAATAGTGGAGAATTAAAAAAAGAGTCAACTGGCCACGTAATTATTCTGACAAGATCTGAGTCTGGGATGTTTGGCTTGAGCACGCAGACACCTCTTTTGGAGAGTGCAAAGTTGTATTGGTTTTATAGTTTGCTAACAGGGTCATAGCAATGTAAAACATTATGGGGGCCAGTTGGCATTGGGGGAACGTAGATAGCAAAATGGTACCAAATTGAACCACGTTTTTGGAAAAAAAAAAAAAAACAAGCCATAGCTTTAACCAAATATTTGAACATCATTAGCATTTGGTGCATGAAAATTCAGAGCCTTGGAGAATTACACTACTGAGAGAGTGTATGTGGCAGCCAGCAGGCTGGAAAAGATTATTATTTTGAAACAAAGCACTGGACAATTCCAGTAAGCATATGTACCCTGGGGCGACGGGCAGCATTTGGAAATTCTGAATGGGAGGGGTGTTTTTCAAGCTCGGAATTCTGCCTGCATGGGGGGGGGGGGGGGGGGGGGGGGGGTTGAAGCTGGAAGCTATGTTAACCTCTATATGCCTGGGGGTAAGCCATTTCGGAAATTCTGGATCCGTGGGGGGTGAGGAGGGGGGGGGGGGGGTGTTTTTTTAGCTCCAAGCCTCGTCTCACTGATTGGCTGGCTTTGAACGTTAGTGCATTCACAGAGGGATCTTTCTCTCAATGGCTCTGTATCAAATGTTGCTCATGCGTCAATGGCTGTCTCCAGAGCCTCGCTTGCGAGGTGACAATCTGGGGAGCTCTGGGTGAGAGAATGATGTATTATAAATAATAAAGTCAATATTAGCTAATATTGCTGATGAAGTGCAACGTATGAGGAAACATTCTATAATACCACTCCTTCTCTGTTGTCCGTGGCCCTCTCACAAGGCGAAATCGTGGTTGCTAATCATGAATTTAATGTAGACAATATACTGGGTCACATAAAAGAAAAGAACCACTCTTGAAATGAAAGGTCTTTAGCGAACCGATCCCCCAAAAATCGTTTCGCTGGGAGAGTGGGAGCTAATTTGCATCCGATGAACCCCCCTGGATCTGCGCCTGGCCCCCATGGATGGCAAATTGCCTTGCTAAGGCCTCTCATGAATGTTTTACCTTGTTTGCTGCAGCAGGATTACAGGAACAAATGAAGTCCTGTTCCTCAGAAGATACACAATAAGTTTGGAGTTCTGTGGTGAACAGATCAGCACTAGCCCAACTCTTCATATGCATGTAAGCTCCATGAGAAAATAAGGTAAAAAACAGGCAAAACAGGAGCCGAGAGATGCCATGAGAAAAGAAATACAAGCTTTTTAGACATGTATAACAATGGGAACAAGGTGATCAAAAATAATGACAGGCACCTTATTGAGGTAATAATAATAATTTAAAATAACTTTAATTATCCATGGTTTAAATTAAAGCTATACAGCTTGTGGGGCCATGCTTAAAAACAATATAAATTAATAATAATATATACCAATAACTAATAATAGATAATGATTTAAAAATAGTTGATTTACAGTCTAAAAATATATGAATGTTGAGATTACTCTAATTTCATTATTTTGGTTGCACTACAGATCAGAAACGTTCAAAACCAATGTCAAAACAGCTGTACACTAGAACAGCATAATCAAGGGATAGCTCAAGGTTACAGATGGCTGCTGCAGCAGCTCACATTCATAACCAAATAAAATAAAAGTCAACTTTATGCTTCTTTCAATCCCCAATATTTTTCCAGTTTTTAAACTGTTCCCACAAAACCCGATTGTCATTACCTCCCAATGCTGGCAAAAAGTAAGGTTTCAGTATTTCATTGCCAGTTTTCTAGACATTGTAAGCAAAACCAGCGTCCTCGAATTAATTTTCTAAATCATTTCATACTTGTCACGTACAGATTAATGTGAAAATTGCATTCGATTTTCGAAACAATGTTCAACTGAAAGCACGTAATTCTCGCGATCTAGCTAGCGGCCAATGACACTCACCTGATTTTCAAGCCGCTAAAGGCATGTACTAACTGCGGCGGGCAATCACATTTTCGGGAAAATGTCGAGAACAAAGATATGGTCAAGTATATCTAAAAGTATAACGAATAATTTCGCAATTCTGCAAACCTCGTCAGAACAGGTATTCGAACGCGATGCGATAAATACTGAAGCAAAAACAATGCTGATCGCTATAATTTCTTTCGCACAGTGAAGTTGAATACTCGACTTACGTGGTTTCGGGATATGAAGCTGAACTTCCCACTAGATGAGGAAAAATACGGCCAAAATCAGACCGTCATGAGCTTCCAATTTGCGTCTGGTCTATCTCTGCTGTGATCCCTGCATACGTAATTAGTTCTTTGTTCTTCAAAGGTTGGATCTGCGCATGCACCAACTTAATTTCCTCATTAAAAATTCCATAACACCTGTGGGGCTAGCCCCAAGCCCATTTCGAATCCCAGGCCTTAATGTGCTTGAGTTCTCCTCAGCTTCTTGATCTTTGAATACCTCTGAAGTAGTCTTCATCCGGTAGCACCTGGAGTTAACATGCGTCACTCTGACATCGAAAAATGCTGTAACTCCTCTGGCCCAGAATCCACTTGCCTTGATATCTAACCTTGCCTCTGAGCTGGTGACCGCGCTCTACAGATGTAGCCGCTCGTTTATCTAGGGGTTGTAGACGTGGCTCGACTTCAACATTATTGCAGATAATAATGATAATGATAATGATAATGATAATGATAATGATAATGATAATATAATAATAATAACAATAATAATAATAATAATACCACTATTACTATTACTACTACTATTACTACCACTATTACTATTTCTATTACTATTATTATTAGATAACGCAACCGCCCGCCCAACCAAGAGTGGATTACCAAGAGTTTCCATATTTACTATGTACGCCCGAATCACAGTCAGAAAAGTGTCTATTTTTAGAACTAGGATGCCCGCGAAAATTCGTCATCCACAGGGTTCCCACTTTCTCGCCACGCGAACAGTTGTGAGATCCAGCCTAAAATTAAATCGCAGATCAATGGAAAAACCGTTAAAATCGCAAAGATAAGGTAGGATATTCTCTATTTTGTTGTGTATTGGGTATACGAGCATTCGAGCCTGAGCATTCGAATACTTTCGCGCGCGAAGCTCAAATCTAAAAATAGACACTTTTCTGACTGTGATGTGGACAAATACAGTAGGGAAAGATTCTAACTCTTGTTAATCCACTCTTGGCCCAACTTAGTTTATCGAATTTTAATATTTTTATTGATTTGTTTTTATTCTTTATTATCTTTTTTTTAGATTCATATTTCTCTATTATATATTTTTAATTACTCTGTAAATAGACCAAAAATTTGTTTGAATTTGTAATCATGCTTCAATATAACAATCCAGTCAAAATATATATCGTGTAAAGATCCCGGCTTTTTATGTAAAAAGCCCGGCTTTATACACCCGGCGTAATCAATCGAACGTTCGGTAATCGAACTCAATCGACTTCCAATCGTTCGATTGATTTTCGACTTGTTCGGCGATCGAACACAATCGAACTCAGCAAAATCTTCACCATCGAACAAAAATCGAACGTTCGGAATCGAACGTTAAACATCCTTAGATTTTTCTCCCTAAAGGTACCAAATTGGGAGTGGTTTTAGCTGATTTTGACTCCTAAAAATTACCAACAAGTCCGAATATAGTGTAGATTTGTAACACACCTGAACTACTAGAGGTTTTAAGCTACAATGTTAAGGCAATAACCAAATGTCGACAAATGTTTCACGCCAAAAATGCTGCCTGATGTTTTAAGACGGAAATAATGTGGTAAAAAAATGCCTTTCCTTTTTTTACCTCCAAAAGGTGAAAAGGAGTCGATTATAACCCCTAGAAATTAACATGGACGGCAAGCATCCCCATCCCAAAGGTTTTGGAGTCCCTCTTTCCCCTAATTGCTGTTAACTAGACTTATTTTCCCTGTCACACATTATTCATAACTTAACACCGAACAAAATCGAACAATCCAATCTGTTCGATTGATGGTGTTCGATTTGTTCGAAAATCGAACTCACAGCAAGCTCGAGTTCGATTGTGTTCGATCGCCGAACAAATCGAACGACTGGTGTTCGATTGAGTTCGATTGATTTTTTGTTCGGATTTGTTCGATTGATTACGCCGGGTATACACCGTAACAATCCTGGCTTTTTACATGTAAAAATCCCGGCTTTTTACAAAATATATATTCAGCCTGGATTGTTATGTAAAAAGCCAGTCAAAATATATATCGTGTAAAGAACCGCGATTGTTATGTAAAACACCGGTCACAAAATATATAAATATATTTCGGTGTAAAAAGCCTGACTTGTTACATGTAACAATCCCGGCTTTTTATATAAAAGCCTGGCATCTTACAAAATATATATTTGTAACAATCCAGGCTTTTTACATGTAAAAAACCTGGCTTTTTACATATACAATCCAGTCATGATATATAACGTGTAAAGATCCTGGCTTTATACACGGTAACAAACCTGGCTTTTTACAAATACGTATTCAGCCAGGATTTTATTTAAAAAGCCAGTCAGCCAGATATATCGTGTAAAGATCCTGGCTTTTTATGTAAGGAGCCCGGCATTATACACTGAAACAATCCTGCCTTTTTGCAAATAGTGGATCTTAATAAAAAAAAAACGCGCTCAACATAAACATCTTGCTTTTAAAATACGTATTAAGATCAGGATCTTTCTGTAAAGAGACAGGATTTCTGCATTGTGAAAGTTACAAGCTTTTTACATTCCTAGCTAAATGTACATTAGTCAGGGACTTTTGCGTTAAAATTCTAGGTGTAAACGACGGGACTTTAACTTACGAACTTAACAATCCGGCTTTTTGCACGATATATATTGCGACCGTCTTTTTACATAACAACCCGGCTTTTTACACGATATATATTGCGACCGTCTTTTTACAAATATTATATATAATATTTTGTAAAAAGTCAGGATTTTTACATAACAAAACGGGATAAACACGGGCTACAGGAAATAAACGGGAGATTTTCGCAGCACAAGTTTTCCGAATAGTACTAGCCACAATTTCATCTTTCTTCTATTAATGCGTTTCCTTCTACAGGAAGTTTAGTATTTAATATC
Organism: Scolanthus callimorphus; assembly: GCA_033964015.1. Classification (NCBI taxonomy): domain Eukaryota; kingdom Metazoa; phylum Cnidaria; class Anthozoa; order Actiniaria; family Edwardsiidae; genus Scolanthus; species Scolanthus callimorphus. The sequence continues at coordinate 26,258,908 of CM066913.1, forward strand.
AATACTGGAAAGACTATAAATTACCGACAATCAACTTGCACACAGATGGCCGATATGTTGCTTTAAAATTCCTTCACTGCTAAAAAGCACCGTTTGGATATCGCCACAGCTAAAAAACTCATACTTGATGAAGATTTGCGAGCCTGGAAAAGCTTCACTAGTCACTAATATAAGTAATGCAATGGATGCCAAAGATGAGCAAATTTCAGATAACTGTAGCAAACAAATCGCAAAGTGATTACACAAAAAATCCTGCTTGAACACATGAATCAATTACTCATGAGCAAATCCGCTTATACTTCGGATCTCGAATTGCTTCCCGAAATAAAAGACATTTTCTGTCAAATGTCATTCAGAAGTTTCCTAATTCACGAGTGTGAGTTTCGGCCTGCTTGAATGTTATACATACTAGGCACTACTGTGCATTGGCTTGCTCGAGTGATCTTACTACAGTCAAGGGTTTCATCTCCTATCCGAAGGGACAATTTTATTCACTGGTAAGGGCTTTTCCCTGAGCCTGCTTTCGGTTTGTTACACGATATATATTGCGACCGTCTTTTACATAACAATCCCGGTTTGTTACACGATATATATTTTTAAAAAAGCCGGGTTTGTTACATAACAAAACGGGCAAACACGGGCTGCAGGAAATAAAAGGGAGATTTGCGTGATTTTCGTAGCACAAGTTTTCCGAATAGTACTAGCCACATTTTGATCTTTCTTCTATTAATGCGTTTTCTTCTAAAGGAGTGTTTTGTGTTTAATATCAATACGGGAAAGACTATAAATTACCGGTAGTAAACCCTTAATAAAGCGAAATGTTGGTTTGAAACCCTTCACGGCTTAAAATCGTTTCGATATCGCCACAGCTAGAAAACTACTTGATGACCCGGCGTGTCGTCTCGAACTAAATGGAACTAAAAAGAGCTCGAACCGGATCGAACGCGGATCGTTCGATACGGTTCGAGCTCTTTTGAGATCGAACCGGATCGAACTCTAGAATTTGGCTGAGTTACGATCTCCGAACTAGATCGTACGATCTTCATCGGATCGTTCGATCCAGTTCGATCTAGTTCGATAAAAATAAAACATGTCAGAATTCGGGGCTACGCTTTCTATGCACTCTGTTCAGTATTATCTAATCGGGAAACTATAAATTATTCAGCTTTTAGTGTCTCGTAAATGGTATTTTCATTTATTGAATTGATATAAACATGAACAACATGGGACAAAACACAATCCCCAGTTTTGTCCCAGTCTCAGAGTTCCTTCAGTGCCAACTACTTTAAAAGCCGGGCCTCGATCTCCAATTTTCCGGGCCTCATCGCGACGTATATGTCCCCAATCCTTGTTTCAAAAGGGCAGTTGTGGTAGCCCTTGACAACATTAGTTTCCCATTCTGTGTTTGTGTGTTCGTTTGTAAACGTGAGTGATTGATCTTTTTTTTGTTACATAAACCTTAAAATCAAGTTTTTATAAACTCTATTACATTGTACGTATACCTCGCATCTCTAATTGCTTGCCGAAATAAAACAATTAGTCTGTCCAAATGTCATTCAGAAGTTTCCTAAATTCACGAGTGTGAGTTTCCTGATTGAATGTTATACATACTAGGCACTACTGTGCATTGACCTGCTCGAGTGATCTACAACAGTCAAAGGTTTCGTCCCCCATTCGGAAATTGCAGTTTTATTCACTGGTAAGGGCTTTTCCCTGAACCTGCTTTGTCAAAAACGACAACATATTAACTTGTTTCCAGTTTTTACCAATTCTCACTGACTGCGCACTGACACGGCTTGCATTGCTGTTATGGACTTGCTGTAAAGTACGTTAAAGTCACTGAGCTTAACTGATATTGCTATATCAGGTCCAGTGAAAACTCTAAATGTACCTGTTTTGTTGGAATAATTCACAATTCACTATTGTGAATTATCCCACAAAATAAAGCTACATTTAGAGCTTACCACTCGACCTGTAAAGCACTGTAGAGCTACAAAACTATAAGTTAAGCTTTAGTGACTTAAACGTACTTGACAACAAGCATAACAGCCACGCAAGCACGTGTCGGTAAACAGTCAGTCAGAAGTGGTAAAAACTGAAAACAAGTTGTTTTTGACAAATGCAGGTTCAGGGAAAAGCTCTTAGCAATGAATCAAAATGGAACGGAATGGGAGATGAAGGAAAATCCTTGAAACTAGCATTTGCTGTAGTAAATTACTCGATAAAGTTAATGCACAGTAGTATCTAGCATGTAAAATATTCAAGCAGGAAACTCACACTCGCGAATTTTAGGAAACGTGTCATTAATACTTTGACAGATAATTGTTCTATTTCGCTGATTTCGCTAACCAACTCGAGATGCGGTTTGGCGTATAGACTGCAGTTATCGATTCATTGTTAATAGTCATCTAAAAATTCTATATCTTTGGTATCCATTACATGACTAAGTTAAGGTTTTGCCACCTCGCAAAGCTTCTTTTCTGGCTGTGGCAAAATAAGGGTGCCTTCAAGCCGCGAAGAATCTTCAAAGCAACATCTCGCCCATCTGTGTGAAAATATTTTATTGATGGTTTGATTGCCGGTTATTTATAGTATTTCCAGTATTGATATTAAATAAGAAATTCCCTTATCAAAATGTGGCTAGTATTATAGTCGGAAAACTTGTGCTGAGAATATCGCGTAAATCTCCCGCTTATTTCCTGTAGCCCGTGTTTGTCCCGTTTTGTTATGTAACAATCCACCAGGCTTTTTACAAATTATATATCGTGTAACAAAGCCGGGATTGTTATGTAAAAAGACGGGCACAATATATATCGTGTAAAAAGCCGGCGATTCAGAATAACTGAGTATAACAGCAAATCACTTGCCAAATGTTCGGCTTTAAAAGACTTCATCAGGGCAACTCTTACTTACCGGGAATGTTACGTAAAAAGACGGGCACAATATATATCCTGTAAAAGAACCGGGATTTGTCACAAGTACTAAAGACGGGCACAATTTCTATCTTATCAATTATGTAAAGAACCGCCGGGTTGTTAAAAGTAAAAATCCCGGCATTCTACAACGTAAGAATACTACCATATTACACGCAAAATTCGTATACTTGAACCATATACAGTTAGTACGATTTCTATGTAAAAAGTTCGAATCTTTACAAAAAAGAAAGCCTGTCTCTTTTTTATAGAGAGATGCTGAACCTGCTTTGCCGAAAACGACTGACTCGCTGACTGCTCTCACTGACTGCTCACTGACACGGCTTGCATTGCTGTTATGGACTTGGGCCCCCATTTGCGTAAAAAGCGAGGATCTTTACACCATTATCTTATGACTATATTTCAATGCAAAAACCCGCGCTCAACATAACATCTTGGTTCTTTACATATTAAAAGAGCGCTCGTCTGTAAATATCGACCAACTCGCGAAATTCCAAAATTTGCGAAATCGCTCAAACTTCATCTATCTCTACCTCTAGTGGATCTTTAACTTCTGTGGGAATTTTAGTTCGATCAGATAAATATTGTAGGAGAACAGGGGCCGAGTTGAATCACTCGGCTGACTGCCGATTTTGAGGCCCGGTTTTGCCTTTTCTACCATACCTCAAAAGTCAACAAAATTCTAACAGCTCGCGCTTCACAATCAAAAGATAACTACATTAAATCAAAAGAATAGACAATGCTTGCCATTCTGAGAGGAATTTGACATCAATAGGGTAAATACTGAATATTTAACGGATTTTTTAATTATTTTTAATTTTTTCACCTTGATTTCGGGGCTGAATTTCGAGAGCTTATTTCTCCGATGTAACCCGGAACTCAGTTGATTTGAAATTGCCATTCCCTAGAGCAATGCTTAAGGTCCGTATTTGTCAAATAATATTTTTGGGCCAGGCAAAATGAAAAGTTCTAGCGCACCTACGAGTGAGCCCATTTGGAGACTAATTACTGACATCTTCCAGACACCTCTCGATCACAAACTACTCGCTTTGTAATAAATCAGAACCTAATCCTGAGCCAAAAACATAAACAAATTAATGCAAGGACATTTTTATTACGCTTTATCTTACTTACAGTTCAGAAGTTTCCATGAGCGTGAGTTTACAGCTGAAAATTGGTCTTAGCATGGCCCTCGAACGACTCCATTGACAGCGGGATGACAGGGAAAACATTGGAACCTTTCCTCAAGCAGGCTAAAATGTTCCGGTTTCTTGGTTAATTCTCCAATCTGGTGATCCTCCTTCAGTTTATAAAGTTCTTGACAGGAAATAAGATCTACTTTGCTTTATTTCGAGGCGAAGAAACCGAAACGTGAGCCATTCCTACCAAACAAGTCGGCGACAACAAAGGCCAGTAAAAGTGGAGTACGTGACATAAAAAAACACCTTCAGGATCGAACCAGAGAACTTGTTGAAAAAGGCGTGGCAAAGAACGGTGGCAAAAGTAAGGGGGTCAACTCTGGGGTCAACTAGAGCTGGTCAGTTTCTATATGCAAACTTGCAAAGTGTAGTGATAGAGGTTTGCCGCTCTGACAGATCCAATATCGTAGTAGTGCGCGCCAAGAGAAAACTCAGGTCTCTTGCAATCCTTAAGTGATAACTGCACGACAGGGATGATGGCTATACCGACCTTTCTACCAAAGAACTTCTCAACGCATACAGCTGTGTTTATCAAGTGATGTAACTTAGTAAAAAGTCAAAGAGTGTAGACGAGAAAATTATCAAAGTGGTTCCCTCGTGTGCATCGATAATAGGTCATAATAGCGCAGGGGATTTCTTTGCTTTGTTTTATATTTTGTTAACATAAAAACGAAACCATCGATAATAAACGAAAACCGGGTCACACTCCGGTCATCTGGTAGCATGTGCGCTGCTCGGTCATCGTGCGCTTATTTTGCACGGGCTGCGAACCGCAAGAATTTTACCATACTTGCGTTGTTGTATATCGGGTTATCACAAAAAACAGGGCTCATACATCAGTAGAGTATGAATACGCATTTCAAAATTATATTGCCGCTTTTATGACTGCAATATTTGCCTCGAAAAGGGCGATTTAAAACGAGCCTAAATGAAAAACAGAAGACCACACGTGTGGGTTTCCTGTGGTTATCGTATGTCACGCGCGCTGTGCTCACACGCTTTGTTGTCGTCCGACTTGATGGTATAAGGACTAAGTTTGCTGGCTTTATTTGGCTCCATCGCCTCGAAATATGTACAAAATCGATCTTACGTCCTTTCAAGAACTTTATGAACTGATGGAGGATCACCGGATTCGGGTATAAGCCAGGAAAACCTCTTGATTGAGCAAGGTTCGATTTCGGGTCAATCGTTTTCCCTGTCATCCCGCTGTCAACGGAGTCGTTCGATGGCCATGCTAAGACCAATTTTCAGCTGCAAACTCACGCTCGTGGAAACTTCTGAACTGTAAGTAAATATTCAGTATTTACCCTATTGATGTCAAATTCCTCTCAGAATGGCAAGCATTGTCTATTCTTTTGATTTAATGTAGTTATCTTTTGATTGTTAAGCGCGAGCGTTAGAATTTTGTTGACTTTTGAGGTATGGTAGAAAAGGCAAAACCGGGCCTCAAAATCGGCAGTCAGCCGAGTGATTCAACTCGGTCCCCGTTCTCCTAAAATATTTATCTGATCGAACTAAAATTCCCACAGAAGTTAAAGATCCACTATAGGTAGAGATAGACGAAGTTTGAGCGATTTTGCAAATTTTTGAATTTCGCGAGTTGGTCGATATTTACAGACGAGCGCTCTTAAGATCAGGGAAAACCCTTACCAGTGAATAAAATTTTCCCCTTCGGATGGGAGACGAAACCCTTGACTGTAGTAGATCACTTCTTGAGCAAGTCAATGCACAGTAGTGCCTCTGTATAAAGAGAGAGTTTAATCCAATATATAATACTAAATAATAGTACATTCGGATAATTAAAAAAGTACGTTCGGATAATTAAATGCCAAAAATACATACTTGTTAATCAAACAATTTTAAAACCTCACCACAAAACTTGAGGCTGAGTTTCATGATTGACTCATCTTGCATACTTAAGATGTATTGAAATAAATGTTTATCATCAAATTTACGAAAAGAACTATTCACTAATCGCAAGGCCGTTAGCAAGCTGTCGCGCACTTTCTTAGAGTGACAACAAGACATCAGTGCATGAAACTCATCCCTGATTTGACCCGAATCACATAAGGTACATAAACGTTCATTCAGGGGCAAGCCACTGTACCGACCAGATTCAATGGGCAGCTTGTGAGCAGAGACCCTGAGTTTAGTCACAGCTTGTCGATGTTTAACATTTGCTTCGTCAAGGTAGGTTTCATACTTGAAATTGCACTTGACTGTGCTGTAAGTTCTTAACTTACCACTTTGACACTGAATCTGGTCTGTCCAGTAACTACTGAAAAGTTTAAATAATTTTCCCTTTAAGCATTTACCGAAGACAGGTAATTGTTTACTCGGTACACTGAAATCACTTAATAAATTACAATCACACATTTTCAATAGATTGTTTACAAAAATCACAGGCTGTCGATTATTAACAATGCATTCTCTTGCAGCACAACCAACAAGAGAATATTGAAAAATAGGATCCTTAATTCGGAGCCAGAACTTCGTCACCAGGGTCGAGATTTGAACAATCAGTGGAGCCTTTCCCAGTTCCCAATAAACTGCTAAATTAGTAGCTTTGGAGTTAACTCCAAGAATCCGCTTGAAAAACTTCAGTTGTAATCTCTCTACTTTGTTAACAATATTGAAAAACTTCTTTTTAAATACATCAAAATTCGGAATCCTGCCTAGGAGATATGGGCCCCAAATCTCACAACCGTACAGGAGTATTGGGACAACCAGGGAGTGAAATAACTTGAGCAGGACCTTAATAGGGACATTCTCAATATTAGATACGTGCTTGAGAAGCGCGTGATGGGCGCGCAGGGCCTTGTTATATAGCCTGTTAAGAGCGATCTTAAAGGTTCCCGAACAATGAAAAGTTAAACCTAAATACACATACTCATCTACACACTCTAAAAGGTCATCACCAAGGAACCAAAACCTATCCGCACAGGAACGCCTCTGAGTTGGTGTCCCAAAAACAAGCACTTTTGACTTTTTCATGTTCACCCTAAGCCTCCATTTACTTGAGTAACCGTGTAACTTCCTAAGGCAATTCTGTAGACCAGAAGCTGATTCAGACAGAAGAACCAGATCATCCGCATAAAGAAGACAACTCAGCTGAGTATCCCCAAGCTTTACTGGGTCACACGCAGTAGAGAAAAGATCAGGAATATCATTAATGAACATATTAAACAGCGTAGGACTCAAATTACATCCTTGTTTCACCCCAACAAAGGACCGAAAAAAAGGGGTGATCCCAGACCCCAACTTTACGGCCGATTCCAAATTAGCATACATGCTTAAAAGAAGACCCACGAAATTCCTACTGCACCCAGATTGGATGAGTTTATAAAATAAACCCTCTCTCCACACACTATCGTAGGCTTTTCGAAAATCTACAAAACACGCATACAGAGGTTTACGTCTTGACGCAATCAGCGTTTTCAACACCAGTAAATGATCGGTGGTACGGAAACCGCTCCTAAAGCCAATCTGATATTTATTCCAAATCTCGTTCTCCTCAAGAAAAGTATTGAGGCGCGAATTTAGAATAAGTGTGAAAAATTTCCCTAAACAACTGCTAATGCAAATGCCCCTGTAATTCCCAGGGTCAGCTTTGTCACCTGACTTATGGATTGGTACAATTAACCCCTTAGACCAACTACGTGGAAATACACCCTGAGACAACACCAAGTTAAACAGATCTACAAAGGATCTGCCCGTGACCTGGACGGCTGTTTTTATCAACTCATTAGACAAAGAATCACTCGCACTAGCCTTCTTAGACTTCAACTTTCGTGCCATATCTTGTACTTCCTTTAATGATATAGGAACATCAAGAGTCGGAACCTTCTGGGCAGCCCATACCCGATAATTTTTCACAACATGTGCTTCGGCGCTGGAATCCTCCGAAACAAATTTGGGGGCTGCATTGAGCTCTTTGAAGTAGTTGAACCAACCATCGGAAGGTATTCCGCCCAATTCCCCAACAGAATTACCAGGCGATTTAAGTGAATTTAAATATAAATATAAATGACTTAGCTCCTCCTTATCTAAAAGATCTTTTGTTGGTCTACAAACCAGCCAGAAATTTACGCTCCTCCTATGATGCAGTCAAACTAAACTTACCCTCTTTTAATCTGAAATCTTATGGATACAAGGTATTTTCTACAAACGCACCCAGGCTCTGGAATGAGCTCCCATCGAGTGTAAGGGGTGCAGGGAGCATTACAGAATTTAAATCTAAGCTGAAAACTCATCTTTTTAGGCTCCATTTTAATTAGAATTATCTTAGTTTTTTATGATTTTTACTTATTTTTACCCTGTTTTTACCTTATATTATTTTACAGTTCATGTAATTGCCATTTCTCTTTTTTATTTTATTAACGTGTTACGATTTTACTCATTTTTATTTTTTATTTTATTTATGTCATTCTAGTTGTAAAGCGCTTAGAACGGTCGTAAAAGCGCTATATAAATGTATATTATTATTATATTATTATTAGTATAATAATCGAGTATAACATTCAAGCAGGAAACTCACGGGTTTGCTTATGTGTAATTGATTCATGTTTTCAAGCAAGAAATTTGTATATGTAATCGCTTTCGACTGGTTTTACTACAGTCATCTGAAATCTGCTCATCTTTGGCATCCATTGCATTACTAGTGACTAGTGAAGCTTTCCGCCCCGCAAAGAGTCATCAAGTGGTTTTCAAGCTGTGTGGCGATATCCAAACGATGCTTTCAAACCAACATTTTGCCCATATCTGATCGAGGGTTTATTATCGGCAATTTATAGTCAATCCGGTATTGATATTAAATACGAAACTTCCTTTAGAAGGAAACGCATTAATAGAAGGAAGATCAAAATGTGACTAGGACTATTCGGATAACTTGTGCTGCGAAAATCACGTAAATCTCCATTTTATTAACTGTAGCCCGTGTTTGTCCCGTTTTGTTATGTAACAATCCGGCTTTTTACAAAATATATATCGTGTAGCAAACCGGGATTGTGATGTAAAAAGACGGGCTCAATACAATATATATCGTGTAACAAACCGGGATTGTTATGTAAAAAGACGGGCACAATATATATCTTGTAAAAAGCCGGGATTGTTATTTAAAAAGACGGTCGCAATATATATCTTGAAAAAAAGACGGGATTGTTATGTAAAAAGACGGGCACAATATATATATTGTAAAAAGCCGGGATTGTTATTTAAAAAGACGGTCGCAATATATATCTTGTAAAAAGACGGGATTGTTATGTAAAACACGGGCACAATATATATCTTGTAAAAAGCCGAGATTGTTATTTAAAAACACAGTCACAATATAATCCAGTAAAGATCAATCGAACCTAATCGAACACCAATCGTTCGATTGGTTTTGATTGGGTTCGGTAATCGAATATAATCGAACAAAACTTTTTGGTGAGTATGATTACCGAACTCAATCGAACATAATTCAAAATGATTGGTTTGATTAAGTTCGATTTTGTTCGGAAATTTTGCATGACTTTAGAAATTGGGTAAGACTCATCAGTGACACGCAATGGGGTAATACACAACAAATAGACGGCCATGAACAGTTAACATAACTATTAGCTTTATTCAAATTTCATTTTCAGCTGGGACACTTGCCTTCTAAATAACAACAAAACCTGAAAAAACTCAGTATAATGGGTATAATAATAAACCGGGAACAAATTCGCTATTCTGCAAAACCCATGGAAACGTATTCACTTTTATATATGTTTCTGTTAATGTGTTCGTGACTCAAGTCTTTTGATAGATAACATTCTTTCAGGACACCGAAACACACTATTCATTGCACATTATACAAATGCCATTGAGTTCAGATAATTCAAGCTTCCTTTATAAAAAACACTATTGGTTTAACGTCTCATTAACACCTGCAGTTCATGTGCGGTGCAGTTCCCAGTATGCGCCAGGCGAGCCGGAACTGGGGTGCCGATTTAGAAAAATGCATGTGTTTCATTTGAAGTTCAATTGGGTTTGATAAAGCACATTGTTCGGTAATCGAATTCGATTATGTTCGATTAAATTTTTTTTGGGTGAGTTTACCGAACTCAATCAAAATCAATCGAACGATTGGTGTTCGATTAAGTTCGATTACCGATTATTAGTTCGATTATTAGTTATGCCGAGAATACTGGAGTGATGTATTGTGGATTATCCCACAAAATATAGCTAAATTTAGAGCTTACCAAAAATATAAGTACATTTAGACCCCGTCCACACTACACCGTTTTCAAAAGAAAACGGATACTTTTTGCTCCGGATACGGCTATCGTCCACACTACAACGCCGAAAACGATCACCTAAAACGGCGAAAGCAATACGAAAACGATAAGTGTGGACGCAAATCTTTTTGAAAACGGAGCAAAAATTATCCGTTTTCGTTTGAAAAGGGTGTAGTGTGGACGGGGTCTTAGAGCTCACCACTGGTCCTGATAGCAAAACTATCAGTGTCTTTGACGTACTTTACAACAAGCCCATAACAGCAATGCAAGCCGTGTCAGTGAGCATTCAGTGAGAAGTGGTAAAAACAAACTTAAAATAAATTATGTTGTCGTTTTTGACAAAGCAGGTTCAGGGAAAAGCCCTTACCAGTGAATCAAATTGTCTTCGGGAATGGGAGACGAAACCCTTGACTGTAGTAAGATCACTCGAGCAAAAGTCAATGCGCAGTATAACATTGAAGCAGGAAACTCACACCCGTGAATTTATAGGAAACTTGTGAATGACATTTGGACATCAGATAATTGTTCTATTTCGCCAAGCGATGCGAGATACTTAATAGAGCCAGGTTTGCGTATGAGTAATTGATTCATGTATTCAAGCAAGAAATTTGTGTAATCGCTTTGCGATTGGTTTTACTAGTCCTCTGAAATCTGCTCATCTTTGGCATCCATTGCATTACTTATATTAGTTAGTTAGCTTCATCAAGTTGTTTTTCTAGCTTTGGCGATATCCAAACGGTGCTTTGAACCGTGAGGGAATTTCAAACCAACATCTCGCCCATCTGTGTGCAAGTACTCTATTGGGGTTGATTATCGGTAATTTATTGAAAAATGCGAAACTACCTTTAGAAGGAAGTGCATTAATAAAGATCAAAATGTGGCTAGTACTATAAATTTGTGCTGAAAATCAGGTAAATCTCCCGTTTATTTCCTTTAGCCCATGTTAGTCCCGTTTTGTTATGTAACAATCCCGGCTTTTTACAAAATATATATCGTGTAACAAACCGGTCGCAAAAAATTAATATACATCGGGTGTAAAAAGCCTGGATTGTTACATGTACAGGCTTTTCATTGTGACACGAGCCAGGCTTTTGATTGTGACACGATTTATACAGCACATTATCATTATTACAAGAAAACAGCCCGTCACTTCGTGACGCTGGAAGACCCAACCTAAGTTCCCCCTTCCATAAACTGCTGATTTACATTACTAAGGGAGGGGGGGTGGCAATTCCCAAAAAAAAATTTCGCGCAAGGCCAATCCTTCCAAAAAAAAAATCTTGCAGAGATTCAAGCTAGGAAATAAAAATCCTACAAAGACATGGCTTGGGTTCTCATTAAAAAGATGTCTTAAGTAGTTATTCCAGCAACTTCTCTTTTGCATTTTTCTACTTCACTTAATAAAAATTTCGGCGCGCTTCGCGCGCATTAAAAATACCACCAAATATATAGTTGGTGAGAACTCACTCACCGAAGACACTGCCCTCGCGCCGTTTACAAGAACAACTGGTATCTTGCCGAGGAAAAACAAACTCTCCCAAAAAATGCCCTGTAGTGATAGGCCTGGCAGGCAGTGCAGTCACTATGTTCGAAAGAATCACACTTAGGTAAGCGTGAGTTCAAAGTTACAAGTATAGACGTTACAAGTATATGTGGACCGCTTCACACAAATGAATAATAATAATTTCGTAATTTGTGGCATCAATAATAAAACCTACAGGCACTGTTTACTATACACAAAAAACGGAACGTTTGTCTACCCTTTCTCTGAGGCTTGATGAAATGCGTTTATAAAAATTCGAGCGCGCTTCGCGCGCAACGGAAGAAAAAGACCTCTACCATGTCAAATAGGGGCCGGGGGATGGCGAAAACCTTTAACAGCTTCATTCTTTTTTAACGGCAACCAATAAAAATATATCATAAGAAAATTTGTTGTATCTATACATACAGCACAAGATTTTCTTAATCTATTTCTGAACCAATATAGTCTATAGTATAAGAAAATTTTGTTGATTTGTTGATGCGGATTTGGACGGCCTGTGGGAAAGGAACGCCACGGGAACAGGTAGTGCTCGATGCGCAAGATACCCCTCGTGGGTTTATCCTTTTCCACTTTTTTTGTGTGTGTGTCTGCGAAAAAAAAATTCGTACATGGCCTTCGAGTCCGAAAAAAAATTCCAGCACAACCTGATCCCCGAAAAAAAAATTCATACGCAAAAATATTGCCACCCCCCCTCCCCCAATTTCTAATGGTCCACCCCTAATGACCTCCCTTTTTGTGTGTTTGTTTTGCACTGGTCTCCCTGATTTTGGTGGAGAAAATGACGCACGTGTGTGTGTCTTGGTGAGTCAGTCTGGTTCTCAAATCTGTCTAAGAACCCGCTAAAATTGAAAACGCAGCCTATTACAGAAAAACATTTGACTTCGGAATTGTTTGTATAATGCTTATCAGTAAGGCACGAGAGAAGAAACAGGTAAAGTTAAATTGTTCTAAGAAATTTCTTAGTTTATCATAGGAATATTTAGAGAATATCATTAGCGCGCGCTCTATAGGCAGTGCCAGGTGTAAGTTTGTTCAAACTTGAATGAAATTTTTCTCAGCCCAAATCTTTCTCGAATTAGAATTATCCCTACACACAAATGTATTAAGTAATCTGTAATACAACCATTTAGGTTTGAATGTCTATGGTGCTATCGGCTAAGGGAACTGTGTTCTTTTTTAGTTTATGTGGGATATTTCAACATGGCCACGTGGCGGCTTTGTCCCTCGCTGAAAAAAATCGCTTGAATTAGAACTTAGCCAAAGGTGAATCTTTTTCAACAAAAACACGCCCACTGGAGAGATTTCCTCCTTCTCTTCTGGTTTGTGTCCTTCGTTTTGCGATACAGCGTCAGGATTTATACTTAGAACATATTATTCATGGCTTTGTGGCATTTTGCCTTAGCGTGCTTCCAGAAAGCAAGGCGGTGTACGGCGGTGTACGTTTGTTCAAACTTGAATGAAAATTTTTCTCAGCTTAAAGCTTTCGAATAATAATTATCCCTGCACATTCCTGCAAGTAATCTGTGACAGAACCATTTAGGTTTAGATGACTATGGTGATTTCGGCTGTGCGAACTGAGTTCTTTTTTAGTTTCTGTGGGAGATTTCAAAATGGCGGCGATGGCAGCCCAGGGTGAATCTTTTCCAACCAAAACACGCCCACTGTGGAGATATCCACTTTCTCTTCAGGTTTGTAAACTTCGTTTGGCGACACAGCTTCAGGGCCAAGCGGAGTGAGTGCGGACGATTTAGCCAATCAGAAACGTTTGCGCAGACAACCCGATTATAATAGTATAGATTATAATTATTATTAAAGCTTCAACAACAACAAGCAACAACTATATTTCGCATTTCCAAAAGTTACATTATGTACATGTGCTGTGTAAATCGTGTCACAATCAAAAGCCTGGCTTGTTATGTAACAATCCAGGCTTTTTATACCCGATATATATTTATATTTTGTGACCGGTTTGTTACACGATATATATATTTTGTAAAAAGCCGGTAATAACAAATACTAATAGACAATGTAATTTTTGAGACGCCTATATTTCGGCTCCATACAAGAGCCTTCTTCGCGCGTTTTCTTACTATGCGAATGGAAAAAGTCATCACTATTCAGTCCCTCCGGGTGGAGGGTTCTGAGCCTGTAGGCCCAGTAACCTTCTCTCTTTCTCAGGTCCTTCTCGTTCGCTGCCCTATCAATAATTTGAACTTTAATGTCCTGCTCCCCATGGTGGCCTGGACCATTGAAATGTTTGTAAATAATGTCATCCCTCAACCTCTCATCGGTACTACGATCCGTATGTTTCCTAACACGGCTTCGATTATTGTTAAATCTCACTCTGAACTTGGTAGTGCATGATCCCACATACTGTTCCCCACATATTCTACACGTTATCAAATACACAACGTTGCTAGAATTACAACCAAGCTGATGGTTAATAGTATAGTTCTGTCCCGTGCTATGACTCACAAATCCATCTCCCTCTGGTACGAAGGTGCATACCACACATTTCCTTGAACCGCAATTCACATTTCCCCTTTGTCCCGGTCATTTCTCTCCACTTAAGCCCGCACCAGGTAGTCTTTCAGCGATTTCGGTTTACGAAAGGCTAACATCGGTACCTCCTTTACGGCTTTCGCACAACGGTCAGATGACTCCAATACCGGCTGCAAACTGCGTAGAAAACCGGGCAAATCGGGCAATGTCGGATGAAATGTCGTGACAAAAGGGATACGATGATTTTTTCTCATCTCCTTAGGTCTCAGCAACTCGACTCTAGACATTGTCCGTGCTTTATCCTTTTCCACTTTTTTTGTGTGTGTGTCTGCGAAAAAGAAATTCGTACATGGCCTTCGAGTCCGAAAAAAAATTCCAGCACAACCTGATCCCCGAAAAAAAAATTCATACGCAAAAATATTGCCACCCCCCTCCTCCAATTTCTAATGGTCCACCCCTAAGTAACTAAAACGAAGAGGTTAACGAAACAAATTTACAGTTCAAATATTAAAACGATCTAAAACATCATAAAAAAAGATATAATAATAAAATAACTTAAAAATGACTAACCTAAAATAAAAATATCTAATAAAAATGATTAATAAAAACTAAAAACTAAAATTAATCATATACCTGTTTAAAAAGGTGTGTTTTTAGGTTATTCTTAAAAACAGACAATGTGCTGCTCTGGCGAATATTGTCTGGAAGATCGTTCCAGAGTTTAGGTGCAGCACATGAGAACGCTCTGTGTCCATAGGTGATAAGTTTTGATCGAGGTTGCTTCAACAAATTTTTGGAAGCAGACCTCAAACTCCTGGTAGGTATATATGGCTGTAGCATATTGGTAATATAACTGGGTGCTAAGCCATTCAGCGCCTTGTAAGTTAATAGGAGGAGTTTGAAATTAATGCGCTGGGACACAGGAAGCCAGTGAAGCTGCTTCAACACAGGGGTAATATGGTCGTACTTTTTAGTACGAGTGAGTAGACGCGCCGCAGCATTTTGGACATTTTGAAGTCGATCAATTTGGAATTTAAAGGTTGTCTTGTGCAAAGTTAAAATTCATATGATAGCCAATCTGAATTGGTAGCTTTCACTGGTTAGGGCGATTTCCTTGATTTGCACCGCGCATCTCTTCTGCGCACGGTCGCGCGCGCATTTTGTTCGAAATAAGCCCGTTGAAAAGTGCGCGCGCTGGCCAAACAAACAACAGAAAAGCTTAGGATTTATGGTTATAGCCATGACTACCCAAATTGTTTTCTCTAAAATCGATCATCATACCACTACTGATAATATATCCAAAGAAGAAACAAATCGAGTTCGTAGAACATGTATTATTTTCCATAATTTCCGCGAATATTTAGTTTGGGCCAATTCAAGATGAAACAGCTGATCTTGGTATTATTTTAATGCTAAAGGAATGAATGAATTCTAAACTAAATTATAATAACAGATAATTGTCTTAAACAAATGAATTTTGATTTGCAACTTATTTTTTAACGTTTTTCTACTGGAAAGTTACTCAGAAAATCAATTAGGAAAGAAAATCAAACATCTTGCACAGGGTTTTCTAAACACTGCATGCGCCTTTCATCTCCACAAATTTGATGTCAATATATATATGTCCCACCTAAAGGTCCAAGAAGTAGAACATGTTTCCTCAAAATTGAATCGCTAAAAACCTCCCTCCAAAGCTTTTCAGGACTTTCACGGTTGGTTGGCTAGCTCCGCCTCTTAGTTAAAAGTCAGTTGTACTTAGCCAATCAAGTTCGAGGCATGTGCTGAGATAG
Organism: Scolanthus callimorphus; assembly: GCA_033964015.1. Lineage (NCBI taxonomy): Eukaryota > Metazoa > Cnidaria > Anthozoa > Actiniaria > Edwardsiidae > Scolanthus > Scolanthus callimorphus. Next base: position 26,275,135 of record CM066913.1, read on the forward strand.
CTACGTCACGAAGAATAATATCGAAAATCGTAAATTTGCCAATGTAGTCTAAATTAAGCTATACTTGTACCTTCTTATAACCTCGCCAGGTTTCGTATAGCTGTTTATCCTTCTAATATTCAGTAGTTTTTCCACAATATTCCAGTGCTCCTTCACTCCATGTTACTAGTATCTATGCTTTTTCGAGCTACCTACTTGTGCCAGTGGCTGCCGACGATTCATCTTTATCTTTTCTGAATTTCATTTCTTGGACTGAAATGATACAATATCTTGCTCGCTACAGGTCAAATGTGGCTGAAACTCCTTGGATTGTCCACTCCTTGGATTGTCCACAAGTTTTCCCACCTTTTCCCAAAGCTTTCAAGAGCTGTCAAAATTGACCACGTGTTATGCAAATTATTTGTGAAGGCAAATCAACAAACGTGCGTTTTCTCACGCGTGTAGTATAAAAAAAAACTAACATAACTTTTGATTTTGACTTGAGATTCAATTTCACTCAGTGTTTTTTTTTTCAGTAATACCATGATCGCCTCGGTTTCTTTTGTTCTCCGAGGAACATTTACTAGCTAAAGTCGCACATTATAAATGCAAGGGAAATTTAGTAGACAAAAGAATCCTTTGTCTTATACTAATTTTCCCTGGCGTGACGTCACTAGAGGGAAGACAAATGATTGATCCTTGGTCCAAAAGCTCTTGTATTCAACATCTCCTTCAACTTGTTGAGAGAATATAGTCTACGACAAAACCCCTGTCTTCTAATTGAACAAAGCGCTGTTGTTACACTGTGTGTATCGTTCAAGTGATCAAAATTCAAATCTCGTTAGCTCTAGTCAGCGTGAGCTCGACTCACATCCATGTGGAATGGCTGCTTTCGAAACGCGCATGATCGGTTTTAATTACGTCACGGTTGTTGTTCAACATTTCACTTTTTTACCTGAAATTCTTAAAACGTTTTTTCCCGCCTTTTTCCATGCTCTGTAGTACTTGGTGGTGTTTCCCGCTCACACGCTATTCACTATTAATCGATCTCTGGTTGGCACATTAATAACAGCAGATGACGTCAACGTGAACAGCGCTATAGAGGTGGAAATTACTGCCGAATGTCCGACCAAAATCGCCAAGTGTCGGAACAATTTTCAGTCATGTTCGGCCAATTAATGTCCACAGATGTCCAAACTCTGAGTTAGACGCGATGTCACAAAAACGCAACCACTGTGCCACTCTCGGGAAATTAGGTATTAAATTTCCCCTAGACCCTTGGGAAAATTTAATCCTCTGTTTCCCTCGGTACCATGGTGGTATTACTTATAATAAGTGTTAACGGAAACATATAAGCGAGTTGAAACGTGTAACAAACATACATTGCTTTAGTACCAAGCTGCGGAATATTCGCATGCGGAATATTCGCAGACAGATTTTTGAAAATGATGTTGTTGCAAGACTTCAAGTTGTTATTTGTTAGTTCATTATCACTTACCACTGTTGCTCTACTTAATTTGAGCAAGAAATGAAATATTATGAAGAGAAAACCTGCTTGGGTAGCAGGCGAGAGTTCATTGTTTACCAAATATGGTCATAAACTCACCACGAATAATCCACAGCTTCGCCGTTACATGTTTCAACTAAGTTATATGTTTCTGGGCCTTTCTGGTGTTAAATAAGTAAATTCGGTAAGTTTAGCCCCCCCCCCCTCCCCGCTAAATGATGATATGTCCTAAGATAGTAGGGGCAGATTCTGTGAAGCTCTGAGCCCCCCCCCCCCCCAATTAGTACTACATCGGGCTGTTCCATTATATCCGTTACCCCCTATCAAGGAACCTGGTAATTCCAAAGGGGTCGCTGTGTTTGACCCTGGAATTTCCACAGGGTATTCAATTGCAACTGTGGAGTTTCCACTGTAGGCCCACAAGAGAATGGTGAATTTCCACAGGGGTTGCTTCAAATTTCCACAGGGGTTATACAGGAGCCTGGAATTTCCACAAGGGTAGAGTATTTTTTGAAAATTTGGAGTTCCGCGATAGGGGGTAGGGTTTATCGGAACAGCCCATTATCTAGTCTCCCTCGCAGCCCGTTCTTTGTGTCGGCCATGCAATGTTTCCTTCCGACACAAAGAACGGATTACGAGGGAGACTACCAATTCTCAAAACGGCGAAAAAGGAAGAAAAAAACCGCTTAATCTGCAGAAGTTCAAACCGGGTTCTGTCACATATAAAACTGGCAGGTGCATGTACAGTGCATGTAGAAGTTTGTTTTTCGAAAGGAGATAGAGCTAGTGCAACATTCATAGATTGAATCGTAGCCGTCATGCAAAGCATAAAGCAAACGGAGAAGCAAAATTCAAAAAAATTATTGCCGATTTCCGCTGAAAACGTTTTCCACAAAAAAGCTTCAAAACATGTTGTACAGTATGCAGTGGCCCCAGGTTTCTGTGATTCGAACCGCAGCAGATTTCAATGTTGCATGTAATATGATACTTTGGCCTGACTGTTTGGATGAACGTGATTTAAAAATTACAGTAGGCTGTCTTGCTTTGTTTGTCATTACGGCTTCATTCGTGTTTCTGTCTCGGCCCTGATTATTCCAATCTGCCAATGCCAAATAAAAGTGGGAAGAAATGTATTTTAGCCAATATCACTTTTTCTTAACTTGCTCTGATAAGTACGTGCTCTAGGGATCTATGCAAGTTCATGCCCTTCCTTTATTGTTATCAAACACTTCCAAAAGGAAGCATGGATCACGGAAGGTTCAACGGCTACATAATCCTGTGAATTAGAACTCCGAAAATATAAGCCAATACAAATTAAACAATATTTAACTAAAACGTCTATATCAACTTAAGGTTCCGGTACAGTTTTCCATATGACCCGTTGCCATAGTAACCAAATTATATTTGGGTTATATTTGTTCACCTGCATAAATCTGCATGTAGTTTATTTGTGTACAGAGCCATTTTTCAACAAAAAATCACCAATATACTAGAGAGGTTTTAAAATTTCTTGTTTTGTTTAATTTGGATGTTTGTTTTAATCACTTAAGGGTGCCTGTCACAATGTTAAAGTTGCCAATTCAAGGTGGCTGCCATGTATGTTTTATACATACTTTCAAGTTCCACTAAGTACAAACGTTTTCAAAAGCATTTCCAAAAAAATGACGAGACTTTGTTTGATTTCTTTGGTAATAAACGGACAAATATAGAGATTAAAAGTTCTTGTCTCCTAGGGAACCGTTGCCTTGGTAACGTGAAGCACGTACAATACAGGTCCAAAAATAAAGATTGGATTGTTTTGTACAAGATGCCCAAATATGGCTTCATTTACTGTAATTGTAAATGATACAAATAACTTATATGCACATGAGATGAAATAAAGTATGTATCAAAATATGACTTTTTGGCAATTAAAAAAGGTTGCACTATCCTTATCTGTACTAATTTTGCACTATATTACTTTTTAGGTGCATCAGTGAGCTATGAAAATGTGTTTTTAAGCAACAATATATTAAACAGGGAAAGCGCCTAACAATTTTGCCATATATTTCCAAAAAAATATACAAAAGCCTAAAAATTTGGTTTCCCTGGATACCGTTACCATGGCAACGTCAAACGGGGAAACAAATTGTCTCAAGAAAGAACTGATAGATTAAGACATCATGTCTAAGTATCATTCGGTTTGCATTACACGATCAAATAATTTTAAGTATTCAATTCTTATCACATTTGCTTTCCAGGCCGATATGTTGCTTTTTGACGACTTTGGTGGTCCATATTCAAACGCCGAAAAAGTAATAAAAGCTACCAATTCAAGAAGTCTATCATACACGAATATGAAGTACAGATACTAGGTATTTCAAAAAGGTATGATAGCCCTTGTTTGCAATTTGGTAATGAAAGGCCAAATTTTTGGTCCTAGCTCATGGACTATACGATCCGTATGTTTCCTAACACGGCTTCGATTATTGTTAAATCTCACTCTGAACTTGGTAGTGCATGATCCCACATACTGTTCCCCACATATTCTACACGTAATCAAATACACAACGTTGCTAGAATTACAACCAAACTGATGGTTAATAGTATAGTTCTGTCCCGTGCTATGACTCACAAATCCATCTCCCTCTGGTACGAAGGTGCATACCTCACATCTCCTTGAACCGCAATTCACATTTCCCCTTTGTCCCGGGTCATTTCTCTCCACTTTAGCCCGCACCAGGTAGTCTTTCAGCGATTTCGGTTTACGAAAGGCTAACATCGGTACCTCCTTTACGGCTTTCGCACAACGGTCAGATGACTCCAATACCGGCTGCAAACTGCGTAGAAAACCGGCAAATCGGGCAATGTCGGATGAAATGTCGTGATAAAAGGGATCCGATGATTTTTTCTCATCTCCTTAGGTCTCAGCAACTCGACTCTAGACATTGTCCGTGCTTTTTGGATCTCTCCCTCTACAAAATTCCTCTTATAACCCTTGTCCACGAGGTATCCACAAAGATCACTCGCGCGCTTCTCGAAATAGCAATTTCTTGAACATATTCTCCTGAGGCGTAGAGCTTGGGCATAGAGTATACTCCTCTTGCAGGTATTAGGGTGGCAGCTCTTGTTGTGCAAATACTAGTGGCTATCAGTAGGCTTAATATGGACATCCGTCTCCAGTATCCCTGTGTTATTTATTATTCTTACTTCCCAGAAAGTCAATTTCCTCGTGTAAAAAGCCGGGATTGTTACATAACAAAACGGGACAAACACGGGCTACAGGAAATAAAAGGGAGATTTACGCGATTTTCGCAGCACAAGTTTTCCGAATAGTACTAGCCACATTTTTATCTTTCTTCTATTAATGCGTTTCCTTCTAAAGGACGTTTCGTATTTAATATTAATACCGGATTGACTATAAATTGCCGATAATAAACCCTCAATCAAGTATGGTCGAAGTGGTGGCTTCAAAGCATCGTTTGGATATCGCCACACAGCTAGAAATCCACTTGATGACGCTTTGCGGGGCGGGAAAAGCTTCACTAGTCACTAATTGCCAACGAGCAGCCGAGCCAAGAGTCGAGGCTGCGAGGCGGCAGCATTATAGAGCCGTGCGAGGAAAAAAATTCTCGAGTTTAGAGTGGTGTAACCACTAGCCAATCAAAGTGCCAGGATTTCGAAAGTAACCAAATACTTAGCACTGTCAGTATCAGAAGAGAAATCTACTATTTGACCCCTGGTCCACTTCTGAAGTGCGCCCGTGTAGTCAACGCCGCGATGTTGTGTTTGCATATATCTGTGTTTGCATATATTTCTCGCGCTATATTATTATTACACAATCTATTACACTATTATTATTATACCTCGCATCTCGAATTGCTTAGCGAAATATGCAGCATTTTTCCGCCCAAGGAGAAATGCGGTTTATGACGGGTCGTGACGCTGATCATATCAGCTAGGTGTTGAAGATGTTGGCGCCAAGTGAATTAAAGATGTCTGCTCTCTTGAAGTGATGACAGGGGAGTAGTGACGTGTCACCTTGCGCTTTTTAATAACGTACGACAGCAAAGAGGCGCTCTCTTTGCTTGCAAGCGGTCAAGCATAGAGTATCTCCGATTTATGGTTCATGGAATCTCCGCTTTCCCACCGCCGCCCGCATCTCCGCCCTAGCTGAGTATGATTGTATAAGAGTTTTCTTGTTGCCAGAAGGGAGGGCGTAAATTGCGCCCCACCTTCGTTTGGCTTTCAAGGTTTAGCATGTTTTCATAACTTGTACAATTTAGCGGATTTATTTGATTGTTTGATAATTAAACGCCACTCACGTGGCCATTAAAATCCACATTGGATTTACGTTATTCATTCTGGATGAAGCCGTTCACACACCGATGCAAACCTGTAGTCGTTGTACTGTATCATTGTTGTTACGTTGTAATTGCGCGGAACGACCCGGCATAAAAAACAATTATCTGTCCAAATGTCATTCAGAAGTTTCCTAATTCACGAGTGTGAGTTTCCTGGCTTGAATGTTATACATACTAGGTACTACTTGTGCATTGACTTGCTCAAGTGATCTTACAACAGTCAAAGGTTTCGTTTCCAATCCAAAGGGACAATTTTATTCACTTGTAATAGTCTAGGAGCAGCGACCGGAAAAAATCGCGTCGTAGCACCCAACGCGCAGACACAGGAAAATAACATAGAAAGAGCAGGTTCAATTTGATCCCTATCACACAGATTGGCTTGTGGGACCCCGATATTTAGCATTTTGTTCCCCTGCTGCTCACATGTCCTTTGTAAAACATTGCGAACTTATATGCATCTAAATCCCTCATTCAAGGATCAAATGTATCCAAAACTTTCTATCATTTTACACACACTCTAAATTCATAGCTGTAAATCTGCCCTTAATTCCCACTCTAACGTCAGAAACAGAAATTAAAAGTTAGCAGCCATATATTAGTTATTTGTTATTCAAATGAGTTGTGCCTCCTCTCCTGAAGACATAGATATAGGCTGTAACGCTACAAGTACAGCGTGCCTAAATGTGTGCGTTGGCAAAAGATATCCCTCCAATGCATTGAACACTTATGTGGACATTTTACTGATTTCGTAAGCTTTTTGTGATCTCTGCTGGCATAAACAAAACATTAGAGGTTTATTAGAAAATACCAAAAACATTTTCTTTATTCGAAATTACCTAGTGACATGATTCAGACAACGTCGGTGAAGAGATACCAGACCATTAAAACTATATACATTAGGCCGGGAAAGCTGTACAGTCTATGTCATTCTTGACTTTTCAGTTGTCAGGAACTCATGAATAACAAAGGACTCATGAATAACAAAAGTTCAAAATTGCCGCCGTCACAGATATCTGTTTAACCTTCACTTTTACAGTACGTACGAAAATTACGGCACAATTTTATATCTTACCATTTGAAACGCATTTACTTCTACAAGTATGCCGAGTTTTGATGTGTTTCTTGGTAAGATTTTGACTTTTACAGGCATTGAATTAGTTTAGAATTTTACAAAGAACATGTGAGCATCTTCTAACAAAAGTGCCCGAAATCGGAATGTTGTCCCATCGGCTCATTTGTAACAACCGGTCTAAATTAAACCTTATACACATACCTATCATCCTATGCTACTTTCCCGGGTCTGCGCGAAGGGTGCTACGAAAACCACTTTCTAGGCCTCTTTCCCAAGATCTGCTCCTAGACTATAAGGGTTTTTCCCTGATCTTAAATATCAAAGAACCAAGATGTTATGTTGAGCGCGGGTTTTTGCATTAAAATCTAGTCATAAGGTAATGATGTAAAGGTCTTTGCTTTTTACCCAAATGCATTTAATGCTGATGTAAGAATCCCGGCTTTGGCGGCGAACAATATTGGAGCAGGATCCTGAAGGGGTGTCCCAATCCCGTTTCCCGGCCGATTTTTGGGCAAAATCCCGTTCCCAGTAGGTAAAATCCCGGTCCCGGTAGGATCAATAGTTAAAATCCCGGCGCGCGAAAACTGCGATGTCGAAATTGAGATTTCTGCTTTTATGGGCACTATCTCTTGGTACTGTCAATTTATCGAAACTTTTAAAACGAATTTAATATGTCGATTAGCCGTCAGCTGACTCGGGGAGTGTCAAGGCAGGCCTGATTTCGATAAACACAGTTCTTCAAGCCTCAAAGAGAAGGTCGATGAACATTGCACTTTTTGTATATAGTCAACAAAGCCTGTAGCTTTTATTCTTCATGCACGCCGCAAATGACGAAATTGTTATTATTGCGGCCCAAATGACGAATTTCTATGCTTAACGTCGATCTCACCGCTTACAATATCATTTTCCTTGTGCGCGCAAGCGCGCAGAAATATTTAGTATTCTATTCAAGAACACTCACATTCATGCTCAGTTATAATTAAGGAATGGAAAATGATTGATCAGCGGACTAAGCAAAGCTTGCAACTTATTGCAACTTAAATTGGTTATCCATTGTCATTAATGAGCCGACATAAGCGATTGAGATACAAGCCAAGCATCTTAAAAATAACAATCTGTAGATGAAAAATCAAAGTAAACAATTCATTAAACAAACTTTCCGTATAACAATTTGCAGGTATGACGAGGAGCATTATCACACTGAGCACAAACACGCAAATGCACAAAAGGGCTGTCGTGGGCGGTTCCCACATAACTGTAAGCAGCCCCTTTTTGACCGGATCCCCCGGGCAAAAAAATATGCGAAACACACAAGATCTGATACACCAGCCAAGCCCCCTTATTGTTCTTATTCATTAGCAACAAAAGCATATAGCCGTTCGGTAAATGTTCACAATAAGAGCCTCTGATAATCGGAAGATATGGCCTTTTTTATTATTAATTCTGCTCACAGTCTAAAAATCTCCGGCTTGTGTAAGTTGCGTGAATGCGCTGAGGCTCTTTTATTTCTGAAGAAGCAGGACCTCTATGACGTGACCCGTCCGCCATAGACAGTAACATAGATATATGTTGCTTACTGGCTCGGATTGCCAGATGTGTGATTTTGTGCTACTTTGATGAAAAACAAGCAAACGGTTATCGCAACATACAATCTTGGACAAAATGTGTTGACAAAATTTAGCACCTATTGTGAATTCACTCTCGTTGCCGTATAAGAGCTTTAAGCAGACATTTCTCCCCCTCCCCTCCAATCAGTGTTGGTCCTTTCAGCATAAATTCGTTTGAAGGACCACAGCCAAGAAACAACATTGAAAAAGGGGGAGGTGGGATACATTTTAGGCGATAGAACCAGTCCATAGGCGTTTGTGACAAAAAATGCCACTTTTTGCCAACATTTTTGTCCAAGATTGTAGGTCAGAGTAAGGGATAAAGTTTCCCGCGCGCACATACGTAAATAAATCCAACTTCACCTCAATCTCAACCTCGTCCCCAGGGTCTTCTTGGTCGTTTTTCAAAATGGTGGTTGACTCGGGAAGAAGGCCCTCACTAGCTGCGTCACATGATCGTTTCGAATCAAAGGACAACCCAGAGCTCCCTGGCTCGCTCGTCACTTCGCAGGGGAGGCTCTAGGGACATATCCATTTGAGGGCCTTGGCTGATTGGCTCATTTTGAACGTTGGAGCATGCGCTGAAGGTCTTTCTCTCAGCGACTCGGTATTTAATCTCGCGCATGCGTCAGTGGCTGTCACCAGAGCCTCCCCCGCGAGGTTACGAGAGAATTCGTTCTTATTTCCTCAAACAGTGGTTATGTGACTCAGCCTCCCCCAGGGTCTTGTGCTCGGCCAACCGCCATCTTGAAAACTACCCACAAGTTTCAATCTCGTACTCAGAGCCTGTAATTTTTTGGCCAGCGATAAGGTTCAGGGCTCCTGGGGAATCCATTTTTTTGAAAACTTTGAAAGTTCGTTATGTTTGTTATGCAATCTCATTCCCAGAGCCCGCGTATTTTTTAGGCCAGCGCCGCCTGCTCAAAGATGCACTGGCTCTGGGTACGAGATTGTTTGTTATGATCGTGATCTACAGCGCATGCTCACAAATGGTATTCCCACAGAACCCCGAATTATCTTGCCACTGGCCAAAATGTACGAGATTTTAAAAAGACTTTTAAATTGTCAATACAGATACACATGCGTCAGTGTCTGACACCAGAGCGTCTGAGCGGGGAGGAGCTGACGAAGAGAATAAGCATAGATTTGTAAATTACTATAGTAGGGTATGTCCTTTTGGCTACAGCTATCTGTGATAAATGTCGCAAGTCACAGGGAATTTCTGTAGAAACCCATCCATGGGAACAGCTGAATTTCCCAAGGCAGACGCAGCGTGGGAAGTGTTCGGAAATCACAAGGAGAGCCATGGGAAATCCAAACACTATTCTAAACACTCATAATGATATGCAAAGTTGAATTACACTCAATAATCTTCCATTCAGGATTAAACAAGCACAATCACATGTGTTACGTCACTGCTATGCAATAAATACTGCTTTGGCGTGAAATCAGATCATTCTAGCTCAGTTTTTTGTTCAGCGGACAAAGTCTGGACGGCCCAAAAGCGGACAAAGGCTGGACGGCCCAAAAGCGGACAAAGGCTGGACGGCCCACCCTCCCACCCCAATTCGCGTGGGTCGTAATACGGCACGCCCTAAGCCAAGCTGTATCACTTTGAATGCGCGTGGAAGAAAGCGGTGTAAAATTTTCAATTGGTTAAAAGCGCAGCGAAATGAGATTTGTTTTTTGCAAGAGACATACTCCAAGGAAAAATGCGAAGATTCTTGGTCCAAGGACTGGGGCGGCACAATGGTCTTTGCTCATGGAGCATTTAATAGTCGAGGAGTGATCATTGCCTTCAAACCCTCGTTGGAGTTAAGTATTCAAAATGTTAGTCGGAACAATGCCGGTAGAATATTAATTGTCGAATGCATCATCGAGCAAAACACGTATGTTTTAGTCAATGCATACATGCCAAACGATGTACCTGACAAAAAGGGGTTGCTACTAGAAATTGATAAGATGCTTCAGCTTTTTGCGGATGGATTAATAATCTTAGGATGTGATCTCAATCGTGCTTTAACAGAAAAGGATGAAAAAGGGGGCAAAAAGTATACAGTCAAAAAAGCCCTTTATTGATGCAGTGAGCGTCTTTCTTGATAAATATGACCTCAAAGATACGTGGCGTCAAAAGAACCCACACGCTATTCAATTCACTTGGCATGTTTTGCTCTACAATCTTAGACAGATTAGTTGGCTAAAATTGATATCCCGCCCTCTCCCCCCGCCCCTCTCAATGTTTGATGGGCTAGGCAAAAGATTTTGGGCGTTTTTTACCAACATTGAAGGGGGGAGCGGGGGAGAAACGATGACGAATAAAGAGGTAACGTGTTGCATGCTTGCTAAAAGGTCAAGTCAACAAATTATTCAAGATAATCTGTCGAGGATTGTAGCTCATTTATGGATAATGTATCAGAGACAAAAATTGATGACGTACCTTTCTCAGACCATAGTGCGGTCAAAAACTCCCTTATATCTAGGGCCAGGCTTTTGGAATCTTAGCATTCATTTAAGAAATCGAAAATTGTATCCTCGAGAGTAAGGAAAAATATCGAGACATTGAAAACCTCTCGCTGAAGTGGGACTTGATCAAGGCTGTTATTGGGAGGTGCGCGCGTAAATTCTCTAAAGTGAAAGCTAAAGAAAGACGTGACCAGGAATTTGCATTATTGAGAAATCTAAATGAAGTTAGAGAGAAAATTTCATTAAATGCTTCACCGGAAAATATAGATAAATACAACTCTATCAATAATAATTTAGTCGAACATAAGATCCAAGGCTCTTTAGTAAGAAGCAGGGCAAGGTGGTACGAGAAAGGAGAAAGTCCACGGGATTTTTTCTCAATTTGGTAAAGCCAGAAACATATAACTCACTTATATGTTTCTGGTAAAGCATCATAGCAAATCAAGTTATATTTCTAAATTAAAGCTGGCCGACGGAACAGAAATAACGGATAACAAAGAGATCATGGCAGAGGAAACACGTTACTACCAATCGTTATATCAATCCTCTAGTGAGCTTGATGTAGAAGAAAATCACCTTATCAATAGCCCCTCCCTACCTCGGCTGAGTGAAAAACTAAAGAAGTCGTGCGAGGGTCGTGTAACGAAAGAGGAGTTCTTTGCTGCCGTCAAAGCTTTCAAAAGAAATAAAACGCCCGGAATGGATGGTCTGCCATCAGAATTTTATCTCCGTATCTGGCATCTAGTAAAGGACCCGTTAGTCGAATGCTTTAACTTTGCCTTTGAAAACGGCATATTTTCAACAACTCAGCGGCAGGGCATTATATCGTTGATACCAAAAAAGGACAAAGACCGCTCACTGTTAAAGAACTGGCGCCCAATCTCCCTCCTTAACGTCGATTATAAAATAGCTACGAAATGCATTGCGAAAAGACTCGAGAGTGTGTTACCTGAAGATTATAAATAGTGACCAAACCGGTTTCGTCAAAGGGCGTTACATTGGTCAAAATATTAGGGTGATATCCGATATAATGGAGCATACGAAGAATAGAAGCAAACAAGGAATCGCGATTTTCTTAGATTTTAAGAAAGCTTTCGATATCGTGGAATGGTCTTACATGTTTAAGGTACTTGATGCTTTCAATTTCGGGCAGAACTGAGGCGATGGATTGAAACCTTTCTACTCTCTGCCATGAAGCTGCATTTTGAACAACGGTTTTGGCTCTCCCCTCTTTGAGTTATCGCGCAGTCTTCGTCAGGGCTGTCCTCTCTCGGGTGTTCTTTTCTCTATAAGTACTCGCTTGTGCGATAAGATCAGATCGGAATATACGCGGAATAGAAGTTGATCAATCTTAAATTAAACTTTCTCAATACGCGGATGATACAACCGTTTTTGTTCGAGATATCGAATCTGGCGTTGCCCTTTTCAAACTATTAGATCGTTTCCAGAGAATATCAGGACTCAAGGTGAATGCGAACCCCAAAACGAGGCAAATGTGGCTAGGAGCGTGGCGAGATAGAACAGATACCATTTTGTAGTGAGTTGGCCGCATCGACCCATCTGTTGTCTAGGTACCCATTTTAGCGGAGCTCCCGCGGGCCCCATAGCTACATGCAGGAGAAAAGGAAACAACACAAAAGTGTATATGCATCGACCTGTTTTCTGATGGACTTCCGGTTTGTTCGTGCGTGTGTCCGTCGTCGCAGAGGCGCGGGTTGCCTGTCTCGGTTTAGGCGGGAAAATGAGCACGCTCGCGCGTTCAAATGGTGATTGGCGATTTTATTTGAAAGGGGATTTTTTTCTTTGAGACTTTACTTCGCGTGAACTTCGTGACTTCGTGTCAATTTTCGTCATGAGGAAGACGGTTTTTCCTCTTCATAAAAAAATGAAACGTTAAATCAAGCTGACAAATCAAAATTGAGAAAATGAGTTATCATGGAGCGGAAAGAAGCTGAGACCGATGTCATGAACTCATAAAGTTTGTCGTGGGAAAGAAACAAAGCGCCGTAGAGGAGAATTGCCAGGTAAGACATGTCGAAAAAGAAGACAAACGAAGAGCTAGCGCGCGAGAGAAAGCACAAACAACGATAAGAAACTAATTCTCAAGGTTGGTACTTGAACTTTGTAGCTAGAGTATAAAAGGGACATTTAGTAGTAATCATTTTTTATCAATCGCAAGCTTTCATTCGAGTTTTTTTTTTCGAGCTTTTGAGGCTGTTTTTGGGCTCGCTACTACGCTAGTTTGAAAAAAGATGAAAGTTGCACGGGATGATCGTAGCCGCGCGCAAGAGAGATTACTTCGTGTGAACTTCGTGACTTCGTTTCAGTTTTCGTCATGAGGAAGATGGTTTCATAAAAAAATGAAACGTTAAATCAAGCTGACAAATCAAAATTGAGAAAATGAGTTACCATGGAGCGGAAAGAAGCTGAGACCGATGTCATGAACTCATAAAGTTTGTCGTGGGAAAGAAACAAAGCGCCGTAGAGGAGAATTGCCAGGGAAGACATGTCGAAAAAGAAGACAAACGAAGAGCTAGCGCGCGAGAGAAAGCACAAACAACGATAAGAAACTAATTCTCAAGGTTGGTACTTGAACTTTGTAGCTAGAGTATAAAAGGGACATTTAGTAGTAATCATTTTTTATCAATCGCAAACTTTCATTCGAGTTTTTTTTTTTCGAGCTTTTGAGGCTGTTTTTGGGCTCGCTACTACGCTAGTTTGAAAAAAAATGAAAGTTGCACGGGATGATCGTAGCCGCGCGCAAGAGAGATTACTTCGTGTGAACTTCGTGACTTCGTTTCAGTTTTCGTCATGAGGAAGATGGTTTCATAAAAAAATGAAACGTTAAATCAAGCTGACAAATCAAAATTGAGAAAATGAGTTATCATGGAGCGGAAAGAAGCTGAGACCGATGTCATGAACATGAAGAAATAAAGTTTGTCGTGGGAAAGAAACAAAGCGCCGTAGAGGAGAATTGCCAGGGAAGACATGTCGAAAAAGAAGACAAACGAAGAGCTAGAGCGCGAGAGAAAGCACAAACAACGATAAGAAACTAATTCTCAAGGTTGGTACTTGAACTTTGTAGCTAGAGTATAAAAGGGCCATTTAGTAGTAATCATTTTTTATCAATCGCAAACTTTCATTCGAGCTTTTGCGGCTGTTTTTCGGCTCGCTACTACGCTAGTTTGAAAAAAGATGAAAGTTACACGGGACGATCGTAGCCGCGCGCAAGAGAGATTTCTCTCGGGAGATTTGTTATTTTTGCACGCTCAGCTTTTTGTGTTAAGCTTTTTTTCAGGATTGCAATCTGGGCAGAATACCGTATTTTCTAGTGATTTAGCAGAGCTGACTGCCGTTACTCTCAGTGGCTGTGTTTATCCTTTGGCGTGGAGACTCGGGAGAAAGTCATGTAATTAATAGTGTCACGCATAGCAGCCATCTTGAGCTCGCGAGCTTTCTCCAAGCGGCTCCAAAATTCAGATTTAGATAATGTTACAATGATTCTTGAATTCTCTAATGTAAGTAAGCTAATAATTCTTAAAATTGAGACACTTTCTATATATTCCGACTTCTCAATTTGGTTCGGCTACAACGAGTTTTCACTTGTAGTAAGTTAGTAGACGAGAGAGACGGATTGATTTGTAAATTTTATCGGGGTCGATTATAAATTAACTTTTGTGTTTAATTTAATTTTGTAGAAATTCCCAAGATGTATTCCTGCAGGGTATGCTTCACAGAGTATTTCACATATGACAGGCAAGTGGAGACACCTATCTAGGGATAATTATTGCTCTCTGTCAATTTATGCAATGACATTTTTTAGTTTATTGTTTCTCTGGTCGGCAGTGTCAGGCATGAACTTAGAAGTGGAAGTTTAAATTTTGCTCATTTAAAATATCAACCAAGGGGATTCAATATAGTGGATGTTTTTTTTCGAATTGTCATTTACTTGAAGTTTTGACAGGCCCCTGAAATTGATTTTATAACATGGTATTGCCTGTTTCAGGCACTCCTATCATTATTTTTTTTTTAAATTATGAAAAATATGATCTACTTGCCTTCCAATAGAAGACCACTTTGTGAGTGCTCTGGATCATCTGCAATTCTCCCTCAATATTAGCCTCATTCAAGGTTGTACACATTTTTTTTAATTATCACTTTTTGTGAATGGAAATATACTGTTGTCTTGAATGTACTAAAAAATTACATTGAAGATACATGTACATTGTATGTTTATTAGTATGTATAAATAAATGAATAAATATCATTCACCATATTTTCCTGCTTCTGATTGGTTGATCACCACTGGCAAATTCTTGATGTTTTTTAAGGCGAGCGACTAATTCCATCAATGACGTCAAAGATTGGATAAGTTGAAAGTTGTCGCAAGTGTGACATCACACCTTTGTAAGCAGGATGGCAAACTGGCTGCTCCGGGGCTTGAAATTGTGCCAGATACAGGTGTAAATACACCTAAAAAATTTCCTTTTACACCTAACTTTTTCAACTTAGGCATAAAATAACGACTGTGTTTTCACTTTCTACAGTGTTCGCTTAGTGTATTTACGCCTAGACTTTTGATGAATTACACCTATAATGTTCATGGTACATGGCATAAAATTACGACTTTGATAATATTTAGTTTCAAGCCCTGTCAGCTCCCTCAAAGAATTAAAGCTGCGAAATCTATTTTGAATGAATAATAAAACAATTAAAAGCTTGAATGAATAATAAAACAATCAATGAATTCAGCTTTGTATGATATGGATAATTATTAAGATCTAGGGGATGTTATCTACACTGACCTTTTACCTCAATGGATAATAATAATACCACCATCGATCTGAATAATTATCCATATCATACTCACAGAATTCATTAATTGCTAAACTGCATGTCACTTCCAATCACCTTTTAAACAGATTTAGAAAAAAAGTTTATCGTGTATGAATTAGTTCTAATTTTTTAAATTTTTTATTGAACTAAAAAATATTTACAACCCTACAACAATTGAATGAGACTAACATGGAGTGAGAATTTAATTTAATTAATTTTGTTCCCAAAATGGAACTAGATGCAATTTAGAGCATGCTAGGGACAAAGTGGTCTTCTATTGGTAGGTTAAGTAGATCATATTTTTCATTATTATTGAAAAATGAATTATGATAGGAGGGCCTGATACAAGATAATTGCACATGATATAGGCATATAAATACTGCTTTTTGGGAGGAGGGCATAGCTGTCAACTCACCCGCATTAGGCAGGTGTCACAATGTAACAGTTGCTGGGCACCCTGTGCCCGGACTCCTTGGGCCTGGCCCGAGAAACAGGACTCTTGGTTATGGCGGCCATTGAGGACTGACTCTTGTTGAGTTAATCGCCAAGTATTTCGCTATTTCCAGTTCGACATATTACGTACGGTTTACACTGGTGGCAGCGGTGTTGGAGAACATTATGAGTGAGTCTAAAGAAGTAGGAAATTTGGCTTGGAAAGCCGGTGAAGATGTGCAGCGATGGATTTTACGTGTTGATTCATACGCAGCCGCGTGTGGCTGGGATAAAGGAAAGACTGCCGGAAAGGCTACGATGGGCTTACCTGAGGATAAGATAGATTTTTTACTGACAGTTCCGAGAGATGACCGCAAGGACTGGTCGAAACTTAAGAAAGCATTCCTAGAGGAATACAAAGCAGACCCAACAACGTGCGAGCAGCTTTTTTTGTCCAGAAAGAGACAGCCAAACGAGTCCTTTGCAGTGTATTTAGCAGTACTCGAAAGCTCTATCGAGAGTCGTTTGGCATAGCCGGAACCACAGAACTATCAGATGAGGCGAAGAAGTCAGTAACGCGTCAATTTTTGCGTGGCATTCCTCAAGAAATCAGTAAAAAACTCCAAATCGATCACGCGGAGAAAAGCGGAAATCAGTTGGCAAAAGAAGCAAAGCGTATGGAGGAGGTGCTGGCCCGAACTAACCCCACAGGCGTCCTCGCGGTTAAGGCTGAGGAGAGTACAGACCAGATAGAGACACTTAGAAAGGAAGTACAAGAGCTCAAGGTGTTGCTGGAAAACAGTCGCGACACAGAACAAGCGAATGCAGTGACACAAAACAGTAAACGATACTACAGGTGCGGTTCAACTTCTCACCTTTTCCGGGACTGCGAGCAGCGACCCCCAGCCCGTAAGCGTGGTGGATCGACCCGAGGGGGTTACCGAGGAGGATCACGTGGCAGAGGGAATAACCGGAGCCAGATTCGATGCTATAACTGTGGAGGTCAAGGTCACATGAAAGCTGATTGCAGTTCACCAGATTTAAACTAGAGGACACCAGTGCCAAGGGGCCACCACTGGTGTCAAATGCTTATAAAGGTACCCCAATCTGGTCACAAGGTAGGTGCACCCTCCATGTGCGGGGCATGGCAGGAACAGTCAAGTGTAACTGGCTGGTAGATACTGGCTCGGATGTTACGTGTATAAGTTCAAACGTACCGGGTGTTGAAAAACTTAATCTGTCTCCACCCCAGAGTGCCCCAACCACAGCGAATGGTTCCCCCCTTGGATGTATCGGAGAAATAACTACAAGAATACAAATTGGTCATGTTGTGAAAGAGAATGTTCGTGTGCTAGTAATCAAAAATTTGAATACCCCAGCTATCCTAGGAATGGACTGTCTAGAAAAATTTGGTTCCTTCACCATCAACTGGTCCCAGAATATCTTGAACTTGGGAGACAGTCGGGTAATGTTAGAGAAAAAGAGACATGACTCAGTTTTAACTCCCACTGTTGTGTCCCTTATTTCAGATGCAACCATACCAGCGCGTTCTCAGTGTTTTGTTTCAGCTAGAGCAAATCAGCAATCGTATGTATATAAACAGCATGATGTCTTGTTTACACCGTATGTGGAAAAAATGGCTAAATTGGATGTTCTGGTCGGAGCAGGAGTTGTTATGTCCTCCAAGGTACACTCAGTCCCAGTGACAGTCATGAATAACAGTGAGTACCCAGTTCATTTATATGCAGGCACAAGGATTGGCGAACTTTCACCCATTAAAGTGGAAGATAGACCCGCAGTAAACCAAACTTTCCAATCAGACGCCCAACTACCTGAAAAAACAGGGCCAGCAAATATTGATTTAAATGAGTGTGACGTCACTCCGGTTCAGAAAGACGAACTGAAAGAACTTCTTCAGGAATACAGGGATGTTTTTGCTAATAATGAGAAAGAGGTTGGGCGTACTAACCACACACACTCAGGAGAACACCATTTTCTCTGCGGCCAGAAGTTGATAAACAGATTCATGATATGCAGCAGCGGGGTATTATTGAACC
Source organism: Scolanthus callimorphus (assembly GCA_033964015.1). Lineage (NCBI taxonomy): Eukaryota > Metazoa > Cnidaria > Anthozoa > Actiniaria > Edwardsiidae > Scolanthus > Scolanthus callimorphus. Next base: position 26,293,431 of record CM066913.1, read on the forward strand.
TTCAAATTCGCCGTATTCATCCCCGATTTTATTGGTTCCCAAGGCAGACGGGTCATACAGGTTTTGTGCTGATTTTCGCGCGCTAAATGATGCTACTATCACGGAAATATTGCCATTACCATCTGTTAGAGAATCCCTGTACTCTCTTCATGGGGCATCCCTGTTTACTACCCTGGATCTGTATAGCGGGTACTGGCAGATACCTATAGAAAAAAATAGTCGACACAAGACTGCATTCTCGACCGCATCAGGCCACTGGCACTTTTGTGTAATGCACCCTCGGTGTTTGCACGATTAATGACTGATATCATGCAGGGACTAAGATGGAATGGGGTGGCTGTGTATTTAGATGACATTATCATTGGTGGGACAAATTTCCAGGAACATTTAAAGCTTTTAAGGGAGGTCTTGCAACGCTTAAGGGAAGCAGGATTAACAGTAAAGTCGTCCAAAGTTCAACTGTGTCGCAAAAAGCTCCTATTTCTGGGGCACCAGGTATCCGAGGCGGGCATTGAACCCGATCCAGCAAAGCTAGAATCGATAAAACACTGGCCATTGCCTACAAACAACAAAGAAGTACGGGCCTTTTTAGGATTTTGCAATTATTACTCTGAGTTCATCCCTAATCTTCAGCGGAGAGCCCGTGTTCTTAATGAACTAACTGGTAAAGCTAAGTTTGTATGGAACGTAGAGCGAGAAGCGGCCTTTAATGATTTGAAACACGCACTGTCGTCCAATCACGTTATACTCCAGTTTCCAGATATGACTAAACCTTTTGAACTGAGTACTGATGCATCAGATTCGGGAGTGGGATGCGTCTTGTCACAAAGGGACTCAAAAGGACGTGATCAGCCAGTTTTCTTTGTCTCAAGGACCTTCAGTAAGAATGAATTGAACTGGTACACACGTGATAAGGAAGCATTTGCCCTGGTTTTTGCATTGCGTAAATTTAGACAGTACTTGCTAGGCCGAAAATTTACTTGGTTTACCGATCACGAAGGATTGAAATGGTTACGTAACTCTAGGGATCCGAGGGGTCGCTACGCGAGATGGATCGAAGAACTCGAGGAGTTTCAATTTGAAACGATATTTCGTCCTGGTGTTCAAAATACACAAGCTGACGCGCTATCTCGCATGCATTCGGCAAGCGCGGTTATTCAGGACGGTCAACTTAGTTTAGACGAATTCAAACGACTTCAATCTGCCGATCCCGTTTTGGGCGTGTTGATTTCGCAATGGAGGCGGGGTCGCAAGCTCTCTGCGACAACGCCGGGAGTGCGCCGTTGGGCTAGCAAGTTCGAGTACTTGGCTCTCGATAGGGTCACAGGTCTCCTCAACATTCAGTACAAATATAACAAACGGCGCATCGATCAACTAGTTGTTCCCGAAGCCCTGATACATAAGGTTTTATCCCTCAAACACGATAATGCGGGTCACATGGCAGCTCAAAAAACAATGCGACTTATCCAGCGGGAATACTTTTGGTTAGATATGCGGGAGGATGTAAAGCAGTACTGTAAATCATGCGTAGTCTGTGCCGCGGCACGTCCACCGCCGAAAAAGTCGCGGGCACCCCTTACTCTTACGTCACAACCTTCTGAAGCATGGCAAGAGATCTCGGTAGATCTAAAGGGCCCTTTTGGATCCCGCCCAACCCCTCGCGGCAATCGATACGTGATGGTGACCATTGACTTGTTGACACGCGCTACAGAGCTAGTTCCCATAGCTGACAAGACGGCTAAAACAGTAGCGAAAGCCATTGTGACAGACGTATTTTGTCGTCATGGGATCCCAGAGTCCGTTTTAACTGATCGCGGATGCGAGTTTGATAACGAGGCTTTAGGTGTGCTTGCTAACGAGCTTGGCATTGACAAAAAACGAATATCACCCATGCACCCACAAGCGAATGGGGTCGTAGAGAGGTTTAATCGGACTTTGGGCGAAATGTTACAGAAGTCGGCTGATGATACTGGGGAAAATTGGGACCTTGAGCTTCCATTTGTCCGTTTCCATTATATGAATCACGAACACTCGTCAACCGGTTTCTCCCCTTTCTTCCTGACTCATGGTCGTGATCCCCGTACCCCTCAGATGGTCTATTCCCCCACCGTTCCCAGGAAGCAACCTACAACCAGGCAGTGGGCCTCCTCTTTAGCGGGCCGTTAAGGGATGCTCACAAGGAAGCAGCAGAGAGAGATAAGAACCAGAAGGAGAGCCGGGTAGCCAAAAGTGTTGGCCGAGAGCGTCAATATAAAGTTGGGGATAAGGTTATGGTTCATGTACCTGTCAAGAAGGGAAAGGCTTCTAAATTACAATCTCGTTGGGAGGGTCCTTACATAGTTATACAGTGTCGTCAAGGTAACACATATCGTATCAAGAAGGTTGACAACTTTCGGAAAAGACTTCTTCGCCATTATGACCAACTACAACCTATACTGGATCGCCCTACAAAATTGTCTGGCGCACACGATGTTGTTGAAGACCATACACCGACTCGAACCCCTGAACGGGAAAGTGTCCCTGCCGCTAGGGAGGTACAGTACGCCACGGATGTGACTGACGAGTCTTCAGTGGAGGTCAGTGATGCAGAGCAAGATGGTGTCGAATTCCATGTTCCCTTCAGAAGGGGCGCTCGTGTTCGGAGGCCCCCTGATAGATTTGGGGACTGGCAGTATGACGCGGATGTAGAAGATTAACTGACGTAGTCTATTGATCCCCAAGGAGGGAGGAGTGTAACAGTTGCTGGGCACCCTGTGCCCGGACTCCTTGGGCCTGGCCCGAGAAACAGGACTCTTGGTTATGGCGACCATTGAGGACTGACTCTTGTTGAGTTAATCGCCAAGTATTTCGCTATTTCCAGTTCGACATATTACGTACGGTTTACAACAAGATTTTGAAGCCTGTCACGATGATTGACATTTTTAAATACATTTACTGTATTTCACCATTGTCGCTCTCATGTTTTCATACATTTAAGTTGTATTTTCCTGCCACGTGAGGGGGAATCACAATATTTTTGACGAAGTTGGGTTGACGGGTATGGGGTGTCCAATACTGTTGACCGGTTAGCGCAGTGGTAGAGCGCCGGGCTTATGTTCGGGAGGTTGGGAGTTCAAACCCTGGCCGGGCCAACACTCAGGGTCTTTTCTAATAATTGAGGAGAAGGTGCTGCCTTTGCTCTAACATCTGCAAATGGTTAGACCTTCGCGTCTTCTCGGATAAGGACGTTAAACCGTAGGCCCCGTCTCTCACATACACTACACTAACCGGAACCAGAGGGACGTTAAAGAACCACGAGGACCGTCGGAAGTTGCCCAACCTCAGTGTCACAGAACTCACAATGCTAACACACACTCATGTTTATAAAGCTGGTTCTATAGGATGAGTTATCCGTTAATGTAAAACACTGAAATGTAAAGCATTGAAACTACGGTGTAATGCTATATCTATATTTATTTATTTTATTTGTTGACATGTTATTATATTTCCTTCTTATACTTTGTTACCAAAATGTATGTTATTTTTTTACTATACAATTATAACATTCCTTAACTAAATGTCTGATGTGGCAAAAAATGAAATTAAAATAGACGAAATTAACAAATTAGATGATAAAAAAGAAATAATTTATTTACCCTGATTTGATGAACTAATTATTATTGTGGCTCTTACAGAAACAATGGTACTCCAGTATGTTCAGCTACTATAAATTATAAGTATCCATAGCCATGCATGGTTTACGTAAGACTGGTAAATAAAAGATCTGTCTTCAAGGCTCATGGCTATTATCATTCAATTTCAGTGACACAACATCCGCCAGAGGTGGCTTTTGGACACACCATACCATGACACAAGTAAAACATAATTAGAGCGGTAGTTTTCACATGACTGTCGTGGGTAATTTAAAATTACTTGGTAATTGCGATTAGTTTGAGTTGTGATTGTTCAAGAGCATGATCTTTGACCCTTCTGCCAATTAGATTGCATAGAGAAAATAATAACACAACTACTTGTAATTACTTCACTCACAAAGGCGAGTTTGTTGTCGAATTTCTATTGCATTTGATTGGATAGTGAATTACTCATGAATTGCTTTCACTACAGTCATATGAAAATGGTATATAGGTTTAGAGAAATTGAATACTTATGTAAAATTTTGGTATCATCCGAGTTATGGCATTGCGAGGTTTCTGTTTTGCATGCGACACAAACCTTGTTATGGCATTGAGAAGTTTCTGTTTTGCATGTGACACCTTTCTCAAGGTGTGTCTGATGTCTGATTTGCATGAAATAATATCAGCTTCTTGTGTTATCAAGGCCTAAGGTAGAAATTTCTGGGGGGGGGCAAGCCTTAGTCATCCTTTTTTTTGCTGTGTGGGCAAGCAGGTTTTTCCCCACATGTTGACATTGAAAATGTTACTCCCCCCCATTAGCTATGGTGCTGGAATGTTTTTTAATGCATTTCTATGTCAAGGTTTTATCATCACTAATTTTGAGAAGCCATACTGAAAAACATACCCTATCAGTGACAAAAAAAGACCTCAGGAGCCCCAAAAACATACAATATATTAGGGAGTGCCCCACCCAAGCCTATTCTTTCATACCTGGGAAATACATTTCTTATTGGCTGTTCAAGTTTTAGTTCAAGCATTCCAGCTATAAATTACATATACGTTTTTGATTGTAATCTAATTAATTAAGTGTTGTAGAATCATAGGATTCCAGAAAAGATCCATACTCATTCCTCCATAATGCGTAATAAATTTGGAGATATTGGAAGATGACACAGTAAATGTAACCGCGCTCCCTGTTCAGTTAAACACAACTTTAATCTGGTATACGAGGAATACAATGAATTGCCATGAAATACGAGAAATGCGAAGAGTTGAATTACAAGAAATGCGAAATGAAATGCGAAGTTGTACGAGTTGTGCGAATTACAATCCATAAACATGGCTGCACTGATAGTCACAAAGTTCATATCCGGGACTTACAGGTCCAGTCGCTTGACCGGGCAACACAGGCGGCCCGACCGAGTGCGGTGGGCTCGAACATTCTCCCCGCCGACGTCATCCTTTGGCGTCCCTTTAGGTTTCCGCGACCTCTTCTTCTGTTTGCCTGAATTAACTACTTTAGACTCTAACTCACTCTTAGACTCCCCGCCCTGGGAAACACTACTCTTAACTGAATCTGACTGCAACACCGATCCTAACTCTAATCTATGTATTCTCTGCACTGGTCTGTTTAGAGTTCCTTTCGCAGTTCGCAATGTAGCGGTTCGTACCAATCCGTCCTTTCCCGGGTGTACCGCCTCGATCCGTCCCATAGGCCACTTGCCTCGTGACACGTTATCTTCTGATATCAGCACTACATCTCCTACACGAACAGGTGCTTGTTCGATCATCCATTTCGACCGAATGGACAGTTTCTGTAAGTATTCTGCTTGCCAACGTTTCCAAAAATGATTCACAAGCCTTTGCTGATAGATATATCTCCGTATAAGGTTGTGACTCGTAGATGGTATGTCCGCAGGAACATCTGGAAGACTGACCAACGACCTTCCGATCGCTAAGTGCGCGGGGGTGATAGGAGAAGGATCACGAACATCATCACTGACAGTAGTTAGCGGCCTGCTGTTGATAACAGCCTCAATCTGAACCAGCACAGTCTGTAGCTCCGTAAACTTAAGCAACGCTTTTCCGAGAACCTTCCGCAATGGTTCTTTCACCGAACGCACGATACGCTCCCAGAAACCTCCCCGCCATGGGGAGCGTTCAGTAATAAACTTCCACTTAATCCCGCGATTTGCAAGATGAGCAGAAACTTTATCGTGGTCGATCTGTTCCCAAGCATTCTGGGTTTCCCTACAAATAAACATAGCCTCGATTTCACGATCCGCTGCCTTGAAGGTCTGCGCGTTATCGGACCATACAGTGTTACAAATACCTCTGCGACTTATCATCCGTACAAATGCCTGTAGAAACTCATCTGTTCCTAGGTCGTTCGTTAGCTCTAGGTGGACCATACGAGAAGCGGCACATGTGAAGATACAAACGTAAACCTTTTCAGGAGGACTTCCACGAATATACAATGGTCCTGCAAAGTCTATACCGACATGAGTGAAGGCTTGCGACATTGAAACTCTTTCTGCAGGTAAAGGACCCATCTTCTGGGATGAGGAAGTGACTCTTTGTCGTTGACACGGAACACATTTAGCGATCACTCTCTTGACCTCGCGTCTTCCTTGAGTAAGCCAAATGTTCTCACGTAGCACAGCTAGGGTAGTCTCGGGACCGGCATGAATCAACTGCTGGTGTTTGTGAATAACAAGTTTCTCAGTGAGCAGATGACCATGCGGAATTATCACGGGATGTTTCGTTTCGTCTGGAAGTTGAGAGTTCTGAAGTCGTCCACCAACTCTGAGAACACGATTTAGCTTATCAAAGTATGGATCTAGCTTGATAATACGACTGTTCTTTGGAAGCGGTTGGTCGGATTCCAGTAGGGCGTATTCTTCTTGATAAACCTCCTTTTGTATCTCGCGGTACCAAAAGTACTCAGCTCTCTCCATCTCTTGTGCGGACAGTTCCTTAGAATGATGTGCTTTTCCTTTTCTCATACTGCTAATAATCCTGAACACGTTGGCAGTAACTCGTACAAGCGTAGACCACTTCTCGAAACGGGTGTAATCGATGACTGGATCTGTTTCCATTACTGTAGCTACTTGACTGCGAGCTGGTTTAGTCTCTCTCTGGATGCGCGACGTTAGTTCTTCGTCCACGATCTGGCTTCCACTCATTGGCCAAGACTCAGGTGACGCTGACAGCCACTGTGGACCCTTCCACCACTTCTCACTCACCAACAGGCTACTTAATGACATACAACGAGTAAGCAGATCCGCGGGATTATCCACTCCAGGACAGTGCCTCCAGTTCTCTGGGTCAAACGTCGACTGGATCTCTGTAACACGATTCGCTACGAATGCCTTCCACTGCGCACTGGAACCTCGAATCCAATGTAAAGTGACCTCACTGTCCGACCAGCAAACTACACGATCAATCTCTTGCGATACAGACAACGAGTCAATCACGAACTTCAATAATCTACAGTTGATCATGGCAGCAAGAAGTTCTAGTCTCGGTAAGGATACAATCTTGGTTGGCGCCACCTTACTTTTCGACATTACAAGATGTGTGCGGACTTCGCCTTGTCGATCAGTAACTCTAGCGTAAATAGCTGCACCATAAGCTTTCGGAGACGCATCGCCGAAACCATGGATCTCAATTCTTGCACTGGCCTTACCATCTTGCATGACACAGCGAGGGATACGAATTCTGTCTAGATCTGATAGCTCGGACTTCCAAGAATTCCATTCTGTAAGGACATCTTCCGGTAACTGGTCGTCCCATTCCAAACCCTTATGCCCCAACTGTTGGAATAGCATCTTAGCTCTAACGGTAAACAGTGTGACCAAACCCATCGGATCGAAGATCTTTGAGGCGACACTTAGCAAGGTTCTCTTCGTCTCAACATCACATGACGACTTTGCCTTCTGCTGAACATGGAACTGGAACGAGTCATCAAGAGTGTCCCAGCAAATTCCAAGTGCTTTCATAGGTTCTCGCTCACAAAAATCGACTAAGGTGCTCGGTGCCCTGTTCTTCTCGTCTACTTCCTGAAGAACACTCTCTGAATTACTAGACCACTTTGTAAGATTAAATGCAGCGCGATGCATTAGCTCAACTAGCGACTTCTGAAGCCCTACGGCGTCCTCAACAGTGTCTGCTCCGGTTAAACAATCATCTACATACATGTTATGCAAAACTTCCTTTGTCGCTTCTGGAAATTCATGTGCAAGTTTCTTAGCGTGGCTTCGCACGGTGGCAATTGCGAGAAACGGACTAGAAGTGACTCCAAAGGTTACTCGTGTCATTTGGTAAATGTCAGGACACTTATCAGCTTGCCTGTCCCTCCACACATATCTGTGGACAGCGCGATCAGCCTCTGCGAGCTTTATCTGCAAGAACATTTTCTCAACATCAGCCATCATTGAGATCTTATGCGTGCGAAATCGAAGCAACACAGAAACTAAATTTGACTGTAAAGCAGGACCGGGTAAAACGCAGTCATTTAGGGAAACGTCGTTCTCTCCGTCACGTGCCGAGGCATCAAATACTACACGACAACGACTGCTACTTGGTTTGTCGTCACGAAAAATTGCGTGATGTGGTAAGAATCGCACGACTTTGTCATCTTCAACCTTTGTCTCGTCAATCTTCTCTGCGAACCCTTTCTCTACATACAGATTCATGGCGTTCTGATACGTTTCCGCCTTCTCCGGGTTCTTACACAACTGTCTCTCTACACCTTCAAGTCGTCTCACTGCTTGTTGATAGTTGTTGCGTAGCTCAGGATGATTCTTTCTCCAAGGTAAGCACACTTCATATCTCTCACCATCAAACTTCAAACCTTCATCAAATTGCTGGACAGCACTCTGTTCTTCACGCGACATTAGGGTGTCTTCTTGGCCAGAGATACCTATCGACTCGAGTTTCCAGAACCTCTTTAAACAGGCTGTTACTGGATCTGGATTGACACGACTCACCAACAACTGGGCCCGATACGACCCATCCAAGGGTAGAATTCACAGCAGTTAAGGTGTCTTGACCGGAACCCTTCAAACACTCTCCATGCACGAACGTGTGGTAGTAGTCCGCACCGATCAGCACATCGACCTCGACCGCGCCTCAGGGGTACGTGTCACCAAGCTTCAGGTTTTTGAGATGGGGATTGGCATCTAAGTTGATGGTGACTGGCTCTAGTGGTTGACAAATGTTGTTTATCGTCAGCACTTCCAATTCTACTGGCGACGACTGGGTATCATCATCTGCAGCCGATAACAGGGATATTCCAACTCTCTTCATGCTCTTGGTCTTTCCTACACTGTCACCAAACGTAAACACGTTGAGAACCTCGACTGGACCCTTTAACTCCATTGCGTCTGCGAGCCATTTCACGATATACGATCTTTGACTGCCTGAGTCTAGAAGTACTCGAACTGGAACCACGTGACCATTTACGCACAGTTTGGCTTTGGTTGTTTGTAGAAGTACTTTCCTGGAACTCGTATGGCACGCAGATGCAAGTCCAGCATGGGTGTGGGGGTGTGGTTGCTGCCCATGCAACAGCCGGTGATGACGCTCTCTACATTCCCCGACTCCACATCTAGCCTGACGACACACTTGAGAGTAATGGTTACTATTTGTAACCCGCAGACAGTTAAAACAGAGGCGTGCTGCCTTAACACATTTCCAGCGTTCATCAAGGGTTTTCTCTGTAAGTTTGGGACATTCAGGGGTATTGTGTCCTGTGGCCTTACAAATTGCACAAAACTTTGAGATGGACTGTTTGCTAGTTTCACATAATAAAGCAGAAGCTGACGATATTTGGGATTCCTGTGGTTTTTGTACAATTTCCTCCCTGGGGGTGGTGCGAATCTGCTTAATACCACCAATTGAACCCGATTTCCCTGATTTGGAACTTCTCTGTACAGCCTCTTTAGAGACCACTTGTCTATTGAGAAACTTGAAAAACAGTTCAAGGTCAACTTTATCATCATCAGTTTCTGACAGTTCTAGTTCCCATTTCTCACATGTTTCAGGGGGTAGTTTCATCTCAAATATGGGAATAAAAATGTTGGCATACAGTCTAGGGCTTTCCCCTAAGCCTTCTAAGGCTCTTACACGATTTTGGAGGGTGTCATGGAGCTCGCGCAATGATGATGCATCTGCATTAGATTTTGCTTGTAAACAAACAATTGACTTAATCAGAGATGTGGTTATAACTCTTTTTCTGCCATAGCGGTGTTTCAGAGTTTCGATAGCATGATTGTAGTTAGCACCTGTAATCTCATACCCTTCTATAGTTTGGTATGCAACCCCACCCAAAACTGATCTCAAATATGTGAATTTTTGTACCTCTGGAATGTCGTCTCGATTATGTACAGCTGCCTCAAACTGATCCCAAAAGTTCTGAAATTTCATAACATCTCCATAAAATTTAGGAAGTTCAAGCTTGGGCAACTTCAAGTTATTTGACTTTGTACTGCCACTGTCTGATGTTTTGGCTTCACTTGATTTGAGTTTGTTCAAATAGGCTTGAGCCATGTCAACTACATCATCTACATCATTCAAAAATGAAACCCACTTTCTAGCTTCCCCTTCAACCTCGTCTTCCGAGAGAGAAGTAACAATTTCTTCACGAATTTCAGTACATTGCTTTCTGTAATGAATCAATTTTTCCAATCGATTGTCCATTTTTGTGACATCTCTCTCAGGCTGGTTAGCTATTTCCTTAATGGAATTAATAACAGCTTCAATGTCTAATTTCAACAGTTTTTCTTTTCTTCTAAGCACATTCAACTCATAATAAACAAAATCAGGATCTGAATCCGATTCAGTGTCTGATTCGGCCTCGGATTTTGCATCCGTCAACTGTTTTTCTATCTCCGCTGAGTCCCAAAACATCTCGGTTTGTTCTGCCTTGTAAGCTTTATCGAGTCTTGTCTCTAATGATGCTCTTTTACCTTTGGCTGAAAGTCCTCGCCTTTTAAGTTCTTTCTTTATCTTATCCATTGTCAAGTCTTTCGATGAAAACATCTTAAATACGTCAGGCTTACCTCGCGTTCCACTCGGCTTGAATCTTGAAGTTTATCCGGCTCGAAGGACCAAAATGTTCAATTAAACACAACTTTAATCTGGTATACGAGGAATACAATGAATTGCCATGAAATACGAGAAATGCGAAGAGTTGAATTACAAGAAATGCGAAATGAAATGCGAAGTTGTACGAGTTGTGCGAATTACAATCCATAAACATGGCTGCACTGATAGTCACAAAGTTCATATCCGGGACTTACAGGTCCAGTCGCTTGACCGGGCAACACAGGCGGCCCGACCGAGTGCGGTGGGCTCGAACACTCCCGAAGGCTTGGAAACGTCTTATTCAACAAACGGCACTGCATCCTGAGACACCCACCATCGAAGGAAACAGCAGATATTGAAAAGTTATCGTGCTCATATGTAACAAAGCTGTTAGTGCGGGAGCAAAAAAACTTGACCGATAAACACGGTATTGCGGATAAGGATTTGCATTATTTCTAAGAACTCAATGCGTGTAGTCTACTGCAATTCGTTTTTAATTCATGAAATTTACATCGAAAAACGGATTTTCACCATTTTTCGTTTAACGTTTCGATAATAATTTTTGAAAACGGAATTTGAATTTGTATAGGTAATCATACGACTTCGAGTTCAATTTGGGATTAACTGTACGAGTGAGTTTTACAAAAAGTATCGAAATTGCACTAGCCCGTTAGGGCGAGTGCAATTTGAGCTTTTTGAAAAACTCACGAGTGTAATTAATCCCAAATTGAACGAGAATAGTCGTATGATTACTTATTAATAATATGGATGCAAAAATTTTCAGAGAAGACCTTATTTGCAGCGGCCAAAAATGCACTGAACGCGTGCGAGACAAGCGAGCAAAATTACGAAACCTAACTTGACATAAATATACTTGACACAACAAATTTATTATATGCAAGAAGCAGGTTCTGTTTTGACAATCATAAACTTTATTTCAGATTCCAAGGTAAAATAACATAAGAGAGGCTGTATTAATTCATTAATTGGTTGGTTTCTTTCGTTTGAATTGCTTTTGAAAGCTTAGTTGCTTGTGCATTTTCGGTCACCAAAAACGGGCAGAATATTGTCCAGAAAGGTGAACATAGCTAGGTAAACTCCCACAGAAGACATACCTGAAGTCTTCTCTTGTGTAAACTTTCTTGTAACAGCTAAACAACCAAGATTGATAGGAATTTGATCCGGAAAACTGTCCGTATCGCATGTGTTCTTGTAGACTTCTAGTTCATTTTCATCGCTGGCATTTCCCGCTGCTAGATTCGCAGTCAACGAAGATTTCCCTTCATATCCTTCCATAACAAAGAATGAACTTAAACAAGTCTTGCTCAAATCCATAAGGAAATCACATTTTCATTTCCACAAGTTTCGGAAGATAATTTTCATGAAAAGGAACCAATTTTCTCCTTCCACATCCAGAGCCGATCTCCGATCTTGTTGACAAGGCTCAAACAGATCGAGTGGCGTGACAGCTAGCGCGCATTTGATTGGCTCGTTCGCAAAATCGATTGTTTATTTAGCCAATCAGCTTCATGTAATACCTGCACTCATTTGAGTGCAATTACTTTTTTGGAGTGCAAATTAGTATAGGTAATCATACGACTTCGAGTTCAATTTGGGATTAATTGCACGAGTGAGTTTTTCAAAAAGTATCGAAATTGCACGAGCCCGTTAGGGCGAGTGCAATTTGAGCTTTTTGAAAAACTCACGAGTGTAATTAATCCCAAGTTGAACGAGAATAGTCGTATGATTACTTATTAATAATATGGATGCAAAAAATTTCAGAGAAAGACCTTATTTGCAGCGGACACAAATGCACTGAACGCGTGCGAGACAAGCGAGCAAAGTTTACAAAACCTAACTTGACATAAATATACTTGACACAACAAATTTATTTCATGCTAGAAGCAGGTGGAATTCTGTTTTGACATTCATAAACTTTATTTCAGATTCCAAGGTAAAATAACATAAGAGAGCATGTATTAATTAATTGGTTGGTTTCTTTCAGTTTGAATTGCTTTTGAAAGCTTAACTTAGTTGCTTGTGCATTTTCGGTCAACAAAAATGGGCAGAATATTGTCCAGAAAGGTGAACATAGCTAGGTAAACTTCCACAGAAGACATACCTGAAGTATTCTCTTGTGTAAACTTTCTTGTAACAGCTAAACAACCAAGATTGACAGGAATTTGATCCGGAAAACTGTCCGTATCGCATGTGTTCTTGTAAACTTCTAGTTCATTTTCATCGCTGGCATTTCCCGCCGCTTAGATTCACAGTCAACGAAGATTTCCCTTCATATCCTTCCATAACAAAGAATGAAAACTAAAACAAGTCTTGCTCAAGTCCATAAGGAATTCACATTTTGCTTTCCAAGGGTTTCGGAAGATGATTTTCATGAAAAGGAACCGAATTTCTCCCTCCATCCAAAGCCATCTATTGATCTCCCATCTTGTTGACAAGGCTCAAACAGATCGAGTGGCGTGACAGCTAGCGCGCATTTGATTGGCTCGTTCGCAAAATCCATTGTTTATTTAGCCAATCAGCTTCATGAAATACCTGCACTCATTTGAGTGCAATTACTTTTTTGGAGTGCAAATTACTTTTGTAATTGCACTGCTCTCGACCAATCAGAATCGAGAAATTTTTGCATCCATATTATTACTTTTGTAATTGCACTGCTCTCGACCAATCAGAATCGAGAAATTTTTGCATCCATATTATTATGAGTTTTATATTGTTGATTTTGATATTTTTCCCGAAATTAAAAATTAAATTTTTCAAATCTAAAGTTTGTCTTTTATTTTTTTGCAGAAATAGGAAAACGAAATTCAAATTCAAATTTCAATTACTGTTTTTTAATGAAAAACGTTAATCGGTTTCATTTCGAAAAAATAAATTCTAACAGTTTTGTAGAGGTCGCCGTAGGTGCTACGAAGTGCAAGAACACTACTCAGAGGGGGAGGGTGGTATTTCCTAACTACTCTCACAAGTGCCTTTAAACCCAAATGTCAGTGAGATTAAAGAGGAGAATATTATATATGTTAAGAGCTAGGAATGGAGGGCTATAGGTCCGTGTAACGTTCCACAGAATACTTTTCATTTTTCTAATTTGAATTGAAATTTGAAATTTGCCTTTTAATTTTAATTTTCAAATTTCAATTTTAAATTGAGAATTGAATTCTTTGTCATTTTAAGCATTTTTCAATTTCCAAACAAAAAAGGAAAATCAAATTCAAAATACGGAATTTACGCGATTTGCAATTATCTAATTCTAAATTTAAATAAAATATTAGGAAACGCTATACTTAAAATATCCTCTATGATAAGAGGAGTAATATGCTTGGGTTGCAGATCTCAGGGGGGTGGCTACGGAGTAAAAATGCCTACAGTAATTTTCCAAGCTGCTTCGATATAACAATAAATTTAGCGCGCGTTTTTTGGCGAAGTGGAGAACTATGCCTCGAACTAGTGTATTAACGGAATTCGAGGAGACCATTAGATGGCTCGTTGAAGATCAAAATTACACCCATCGTCAAGTAGGAATATATTTAAATGAGCAATATGGAATAACAAGAGGGTGCAGTGAGAGAAGTTTGCAAGATTTTTGTTCTAGTAGAGGCATCCATCGGCTGGAGTTTAGGAGACGCTCCACCGAGGATATTGATGCTACAGTTAGGGACCTTGTAAGCGAGGTAAGTTCACATACGCTTGTAGATCTACATTTTATCATTACTTCTATCGGGGAGGATAATGAAAATGAAAATAAAGATCTTTGCTTTGCCTTCATGTATGACAAAACGAGTCAAAATGGCGATTTGGACGCCGCCATTTTGGATGAAAGCTGAATTTGAAATATAAACTTCTCCAGTACCATTTTGGTGATGCCATTTAGATTATAGTGAACATGTTTGTTTTCTTGGTATAGAGTACTCTGACGACATCTCTATTTTAGAGGGGGAGTCCGAGTCATCAAAGGTATTTTGCTGTCCTATATGGCCTATTTTCTATGTAACTATATAAGAAATTTTCACTCAGGCAAACCTAGTCTAGTAGCTGTGCCCAAACTCGCCCAATATGTTTGTCGAAAGAGGTAAACAGATTTATGTTAAAAAATTTTAGTTGTGTTTTGAGGTGAAAATTGGGGGGAAGGAGGATAAAAGTGTGCATTAGGGATCGATCGTTTATTACGTCTACGGGGGGGGGGATTTTTTTTTTTTGGGGGGGGGGGGGGGATTTAGAGGACATGGATTTTAGGGGGGGAATTTTTTGGCACCCTCTCAAAACGGGGTAATTTTTCAACTAAAAATTAAATAATCTCAACTAAATAATAATATGTACAAGCTATCGCGTCATGGCATACGCCAGTTTCGGCGCGATTCGCGCGCATCGGAATGTACAATATAGTTTTTGAGAACGTGCGCAATGGAATGGCTACGAATGTCATTAGAAGAAAATGTATCTTAGCCAGGAGAAAAAACTAACTCTCCCCAAAAAGACGCTCTGCAGTAATAAGCATCGGAGCTGTCTCAGTTCGAAAAAAAGGCCTTATTTTAGGTAAGCGTGAGTTCGAAGTTACAAGGATAGAGATTCGTCATTGGGACCCTGCTTCACGCACGTCATTTGCGATCTTCGTTTACTACACACAGAAAATGGAATGTTTATCTACCTTTTTAAATCGTGGATACGCATAGCTTATTCACGAGTTATTGTGGTGGGCCAGATGTCACTCGCTCACTCGCTCGCTCGCTCATAATTCAAGGGTTAGCTCATGACGTCATCTAAACTAAACAAATTAATATCCCGAGAACAGTACATCGCTAGGTGTTGGACAAAGTTATCTTCGTGACCAAGGGCATCCAGCAACAAAGTCACATGACATTACGTCATTGATGACGTCATCAAAACTAGAAAAAATAATATTTTGAGAACAAAACATCGCTAGGTGACCAAACTTGGACAAAGTTATCTGAGTGACAAAGGGCGTCCAGCAACAAAGTCACATGACATTACGTCATTGATGACGTCATCAAAACTAGAAAAAATCATATCTCGAGAACAAAACATCGCTAGGTTACCAAAGTTGGATAAAGTTATCTTCGTGACAATGGGGGACCAGCACCAAAGTCACATGACATGACGTCATTAAAACTCGAAGAAATTGACATCCGAGAACGGAGCATCGCTAGGTTGCCAAACTTGGGCAAAGTTATCTTCGAGCATGGGAGGTGCATTACACCAAGGTCACGTGGTATAGCGTCATTGATGACGTCATCACCAGACGACCAAACGGGGATAAACGGTATCTACGATTTCACCGAGGCACTCGGTGCCTTTGATTTTGAGGTTTGGTGAAATGCGTTCATGCATACAAATTAGGGCGCGCCTTTCTGTAAATTGTCTTCCATTATTTTAAACGGGGATCTGGTTACAGGGTGGGGGGTAAGCTTTTTAGAACATCGATGTTATGTGGGGGTTATTGTTGTATCGCCTTTTTAATGAGGGGGGTGCTTATTGTAACTATCAATAAATTTAGAAAACCACCGCCCCCTCCCCCCGTGGACGTAATAAACGATCGGTCCCTTCTGGACGTGCACCAAAATGTCCATTATCTAGCCGAGCGTACCGTGGTTTGATAGTCGGACATTTTGGGTGTGTGTGTGTGTGTGTGTTTCCTCAATTTCACTCGAGCAACACTCAATTTATTCCACCATTAGCAAAGAATATATTTCGGGTTCAAACTTCACTTTATCAGGCAGTGCATCAAGTCTATTGTGTATTTCATTAACAATGGGACAGTCGATCACGTGGTTTTCAAAATTTCAGGTCGGCCCAACGTATGGCAGAAGGATGCTAACCGGACTATTGCGAAGTAGGGGGCATTCTATAGGGGAAAGAGCAGCAGCCGCAGCCTTGCGCAGAACAGCTCCTGTTTATCACCATCAACGACAAACTGGAACGGAGCGGTTGAGAAATCCAATTTCCTATTATGCCGAGTACGCTAGACATAAACTACATATGGATCAAAATGAAAAGTTAGCTGAATTTGGCCTAACTCATGTTATCGCCTCAGATGGTTTTAGCGGCAAAATAGTCGGTGCCTCTTCCATGCCAGTCAAAAACAATATCACGATTTACGACCATGTATACAGGTAAGCCAGAGGTAGTTAGCACCTCCGATACCTTAATAGCAACGGTTGCCAGGTCCGAGAGGGGAGGAGTACTGTCATATATTATGGGAATCATCCACTTAACAGTTTTTGAGCTTCTGGCCATAAACAGGGTATACATTTCCCCGGATCCGGATGTTCGAGTCTGTGGTCATGGTATGTCATGGCAATTCATTTTGAGTGGTTTTTACCAGGGTACGAAAATTATTGTTTTTTGTCATAAACAGGGGGAGGAGGGTGTAACATTTTGCGAGTTCGATCGGAACAATTAATCCCCGGGAACACCACTACACAACTTTAGGTGAAGCACCTCGGGGAGAGCCAGCTCGTACGCTTAATACCTCTCAATCTCTTTATCAATATGTTTCTCTCCCTTTTTTGGGGCTACATTAAAAATTTACAAAATGCTGTGCATCAGTTGATTGAATCATATCGCAAATAGTTACAATCAATTCATCCACGCGCTGATTGTTTTATTTCTATAGAACAGCATGTCTCGAATACGGCATGTGGGACCAAGTCCGTGTAGATGGTGGACGAGAGTTCTACCTTGTACTGTACAAGCAGCATTGTCTTAGCCATTTCAGGACGAATACGGAAAGGCAGCCTTTCGTTCAAACACAGTCAAAGCAGGTAATCCAAACTGGTGGGAACTTCGAATTAAACGATATCGCCATTATATGCTCGTAGATCTAGTGCCGGGCCCACACATGCAACAGGAGCGCAAAGTATACTCGCAGAAAAGGAAACGTGAGGCCGGTAGTGGTACTCTACATTAACGCCTAACGCTTTGATATCCCAACAATATTTCTTTTTAGAACCACATGGCAGAAAGAATATGGGTAGAAATAAACCACCGCAGTACCTATCCAATGAAACAAGTGTTGGTCGCTTTGAAAGGCAGGGACGTTCTAGACCTTGACGATGATTGTTGCAAAGGCTGCCTGTCACACTTTCTTTTATCGGTCTCAAGAGTCTCTGTTCAAAATGTTATTGATGCGTGGAACTCCAGGAGTGTACCAGGTGAATCGGCAATTCCAGAAACTAAATGCCCCCCTCCCCACGGGCGGCATTTGGAAATTTGGGTTAAAAAATTTCGGAATTCTGATTGCAAGGGGGGTTTTCGAAGCTGGATTTCTTGTCACAAGGGGGTTCTGAAGATGTCCAACTTCTGTAGGAGTTCGCTGTTTTTCGTCAGAAAGAAAAGAGCGTCATTTAACGCGCAGAACTAAGAGTCTTCGCCGCAATATTTGATAGACAGGATGCTTCTCAGTTCGTACGTAATTTTCTATTGATTTCGACTGTTATTTATCACGCATTGAGATTAATATAAATGATGTTGACGATGTTGAGTGCCGGGATAAGTTGAGCTAGCACGGACGCGTAACTTTCGCCAAAACAATATTATGCGCCCGAGGTCTACTCAACAATAAGCACAGTTTGGAGTTTTTATTTCGTGTTTAGTGCGCGTGCAATTTTAGTCCGAATCTCTTGATATCTTTTGATTAACAAGAACAAAGAGAAGTTAAACAAAAGATTCGGACTAAAATCGCATGCGCACTGAGCACGAAATTTAAACTTCAATTTTAGTATTACCCAACTAGTTGGACAAAAAAAGTGAAAAATTGTGTTAAAAAATCAACAGAAACCTCGACAAAACGTGAAGCGGTTGCCATTGTTTACATATTCAAAATCGGTGCTTTCGCTACTAGAGGTATATTCATAATAGTCCCCTAGTAGCGTAGCCAATCAGAATGCAGTACTAGTTGGGTGATACTTATTGTTATAAATATCGTTTCATTGGCCAACTGGCGGTATATTGACCGCGTAACCAGCGGGGAATTGACTATTCCCAAAAAAACCTGGCAACCAGGAACCTGGCAATTCCGCAGGGGTAGCTCTTTGACACTGGAATTTATAGGGTTTGTTGATTTTTACTCTGAAATTTCCAAAGGGCCGTTCATTTTACCCTGGAATTTCCACAGGGTATTCAGGCCCACAAGAGAATGAAGAATTTCCACAGGGGTTGCTTCAAATTTCAACAGGGGGTTATACAGGAGTCTAGAATTTCCACAGGGATTTATTTTTGGAACAGCCCAAACCCATACATAGGTCGATCAAAGTTTGTAAACTTTGAATGTTTGAATTAGGTTGTTAAACAAGTTTGATTTTACTATCTTTTCATATGTTCCCCAGGAAAAGGGGTTCCTGAGAGCCGTTTTCGACACAACTTCAGATGTGCTCCAGTTTTTCACGTCCACTTACCTACTGGTTGCGAAGCTGCGCAAGAATACAGGCAAATGGGAGGCCACTTGACCGATCCTGCCCCATTTGGTATCGACCTATTGCAAGGTCTTCCAGAAGCAGAGGAGTGGCGAGATCAGATTCAACTCCTTTGAATTTATAGCGAACTCCATAGTGAACCACCACGAACATCTATTTGAACAGGCGTTGCTGCAATATATGGATATCACACTTCATAACCCATTTGTTTAGCCAAGAGGATACACCTTCTTCTTACTCTAGAAACTTTATTTCAAGAAACCCAACATCGCTTAAGTAGCATGTTTCAATCAATCAATAACCTTCTCTATAATTGTGCGGCAATAATAGAGAGATCTGCACAAGTTGTATTATAAAAATGTTAACTTTACTTTAAACCTTAGGTTATAGAGAGACCATTATTCATCAGTTACTGTTTTGAATTAGCCAACTTCCATCAAAAGGTCTAGAATGATTGTCTGACCCTAACTGCGAGTCAAGTAGGAACATATTAAAATCCAACAGATTGATCCTGTTTCATAACTACGAAAACAACTCTTGTAAACGGGCAAATGCAATTCAAAAAGCAACCCGCACCACGAAAACGTGATGATACATAAACCCATGCATGAGGAATGGAGTGTTATAGTACGGTTTGACACCAGGTGTGACTCAAACAAAGTGAAAAACGGGGTCGAGCTGAATCAACTGCAAACATTAAACTCCATGATACTACGCTTGTCAATTGAGCTTAAGGGCGCCGATTTTTGCGATAAAGTTTTGGTGCCAATACGAAATATTCGGGTGTCAAGACTGTGACGTTTCCCGGGGCAAAGTAAATTATACAATAGCAACTAAGCACGCGAAGGTACGAAAAACGAAAGACTGCTACAATGTAAAAATTGAAAATGGCCTTATTTGCCATGCTATGAAATTTGTTAGCAACAAACCTCATGGTGTGGATTTTGTTTGTCAAACAGAAGAAGATATATCATTGTAGCTAAGAAAAATAGTTGAAAGATGCCTAGGGCTGTAGTTTACTCAAAATATCATTAAATCCCCGAAAGGGTATCATCTTGATGGATCTATCTTCGCTTCTACAGAGTGGGCACGTTTCCTCACTCATAAACCAACGAGTTACACACTGCCTACAGCCTACTATCTGGCTGCAACACTGTGCAAAACTTACACCATCCTGAGCAGTGGAATGACAAATTTTGCACTTGAATGCTTCTTTAATCAGCCTTAGTATTTCTTCCTGTTCTGCCAAAGGGCTCATGGTACGTTGAATGTTACCTAGATCCCCTGTAATACCTTCACGTAGGGAGGAAAATTCCACTTCAAGGCTGGATTCTAAACTAATAAACTTATCAGTTAACAGTAGGGAAACTTTGTCGACAATTTGATCTCCTTGAGCCTCTGAAATTGTTGCTTGGTTTGGCTGTTCATCTTCAGTAGAATGTCTGCAAAAAATACAATGTAGATGGCATGCTTAATGGATTATTTTCTCGTAATCATTCTTTTCTTAATTTGAAATAAATGAACCTCGGAAGAAAATTACAAGGTATAGTACTGCAAGACGTACAATTATGTCAGTTTTTTTACCCAAGTAACAAAACAAATACTGAAATTCATTAGTTATTAATTATAATAACGGCGAAATAGCCTGATATTTTCCAAGAGAATATATTTTCTAAGTAAAAATACTGGACGTATGTTTTGCCGTTTAACATTATTATTTTCAAATACTTTCTAGTGATATAGAACCACAATTATTGCCAGCAATCTGGGGCTTTAATTTTCAACATGTACACGGAAAGAGTCCTTCAGAAAGAATGGCAATTGATAATTAATAATTGCCTATTATGTGCAACATATTTTTGCTCACCCTACCAATGTAATTGGAGCACAAAATATTTGTTGATTTTATTTTGATATGTGTAGTATGTAGTTCTTTAACAAGAGTGACTGCAGTGGCAATGATATAACGAACCTCTTTCTTTTCTTTGAAATGTTCTGCTTTCTTGCTCTTGTTATTTCAGCATATCTTGATACATTTACTGCAAGGAACTTCCTTGCACTTCTTGTCCAGAACTCAACACCTGCAAGTTGTAAATGATTGAAATTGCACTTCAGTAAGACACGCTATGAAAGGAATCACTACACCCCTTGGTGATGACCACAACAATTCTAAAGAATTGAAGAATTCTTCTTTTTGGACAATAAAACAATAAAAAACAATCAACAATAAAAAAGGAATATATAGACAAAAATAGAATAAACAAAATGCAAATAAAGTGTAATTATATCCTATGGAGACTTGGAGAGAAAATTCCATAAAAATAATTGTCTGCATGCAGCTCAATCCCAGTTGGAAAGTGGTACTTTTTTTCTCTTGGAACCATCATGCACCATAATATTATCTTTGCTTCTAGTCTTGCTCTTATTCAAAGAGTCATTTCCTAGTAAAATCTAAATTAAGGAATATCAAAAGTCAGTGTTGTTTAGCACTAAAGCCCCAGCCCCAAAAATGATAACACTGCATACATGTATCAGTCTAGTTAAATCTAGTTGTATAAAGCACATGTTCCTATATGTGTCTCCCCATATTATATCAAAGATGTCACTCAGTTCTTTTCAGGCTTTTTCCTATATTTTCTCCTATATCCTGCATTTTTACTGGCACTAAAAATAGATAAAAACCAAGTTGATTTTTTCACAAACTTTTCTGGCCATCATGTGAAATGAAATTTCAAGCTTTGATAGTGTGGGGAAACATGCCCTGTCTGTGGGTTGAAAGCAAGAGTAGTAAAACAGCCATGGTTCAAATAGATGCGCTAGATATTTTCAAAAGATGATCCCATTAGAATGTACCTGTTGTTGAAGAACTGTTAACTACTTCATATCCATTACAGTCACAGATCAAGAACTCCTCTTCTGAGTTTACAGTTTCCTTCACCAGTCTTGCGATATCAGCTGTATTAGCTGTTTCATTATCTATCGTCACATATATGGTTTCAGTGAGCACTGGCTTGAGATTATTATCAAAATCTGCCATGTGGATTGACTTTCTCACAGGCTTGCTCTTATTTTCCCTTCCATGAGGTATATATCTCACAGGCCTGGGCAATGTGCTATAGAAGCTAGAAAAAAAAGGTTTCAGTCACAGTGAGTAAGAGTCCTATTCTTAAAGAGCCTTATCAGTCACTCCTGTTATTCTTTTCGTTCGATATAAGAAGGCGAATTACGTGTAGAAATATCCAAATAAACATCTAAAAATAAAGTTTCAAATTTGATTTGTCTGAGGTTCATCCCTTCCAAAGATATAAACATTTTCTTGTTTTATGACGTCATTGATGACATCATACCACGTGACTACGCCATTGCACCCCCCTTGCCACTTTAACAACTTCACCCAAGTTTGGTTATCTGAGGTTTATCCCTTCCCAAGATATATATACAGCTTTTCTCTTTTGATGACGTCATCGATGACGTCATACCACGTGACCAAGCAGCTGCACCCCCCTTGCCACTTAGATATTTTCACCCAAGTTTGGTTCTCTGAGGTACATCCTTTCCAAATATATCAACCTTTTCTTGTTTGATGACATTTGGGTTGCCTGTGTGTGGGACGGACAGACGGACGGACGCATAAACCATAAATCCATGACAGAATCGGTCGATACATATACATTTTTGTTTTGTTCCTTCTTCTCCTGCATGTAGCTATGGGGCTCCGCTACTCGGGTGCCTTTAGCGCCCGCGGGAGCTCCGCTACAAAATAATCTGGGACCGAACGCAGAAGATTGGTTATTGTCTTGTATTGTCATACAGATAAAAGAGAAACTACATCGGCATACTTAAAATAATGCGGATATCGCCTTTTCAAACGTGTGCTAACCGTACAGAAAATGTTTGGCTGACCTCTGACTTGTTCCTGGGTTGTGAGTGCCACTGTTTCTGCTTGGCCGCTGGGAGAGAAGTGGCGGCTCTGCAGATTCTCCTTCGACGGTGAATGTGTTATTGCTAGCTAAGTCCAGCTCATAGGTATCGCCTTGGGGGAAGACGGCAGTTTCATCCGAGTCAAGTAGATATGTCGATTCTGGAGTTAGCTGAGAAAGAACATAACAGAGTAAACCTGATGTCTTTCAAGATATCATGTAAGCTTTTAAAAGCTTACATGTAGCTGAAAGGAACTCACAAACTGACCATTGAATACCTTAAATAAACTGCATATTCTTTTGTGATGTAGATCTTTGATATTCAGGCATAATCTTTTGCCATCTCATTCTAAGAACACTCTCTCAACAAAGTTGGACGCCATTTTGCGGTGCCGAGAAGCATCGAATGGGAGAATTCTTGGACTTGTTCGTCGAGACTTCACATACGAACAATACAGCACGTGCACCCCATGGCAATAAGGGGTCGACGCCAAGACGACAACCATCCTTGAGCCAATCAGATTTAAGCGTTCCCACGCCACAAAATTTGGAAAACTACTGTACAATTTTTCTTGGGCCCCCTAGTCAGTCTGCTCCCGGTCTCCCCTTCCCCTCCCCAGGCATTCCCTTCTTGGCCTTAATGATACTTGAAGATGTTTTAAGAAAAAGCGTTTTTCAATATTTTATTTAAATTTAGAATTAGATAATTGCAAATCGCGTAAATTCCGTATTTTGAATTTGATTTTCCTTTTTTGTTTGGAAATTGAAAAATGCTTAAAATGATAAAGAATTCAATTCTCAATTTAAAATTGAAATTTGAAAATTAAAATTAAAGGGCAAATTTCAAATTTCAATTCGAATTAGAAAAATGAAAAGTATTCTGTGGAACGTTACACGGACCGGTTTTCCAGCCATCTAGATGACACACTTTTATGAGATCGAAAACAAAATCTCAATATCTTTCGCTTTCAGGCTTTGCGAGGCTTCCCAATCTAGGCAAAATTTTGCGATTTTCGGTGTCGCGACGAGCCCTATTTGGGTGAAATCAGACTTGACGAGATTTCTCAAAAAATTAAACTCGCTAAACATTTTAAACGAAAATAGTTCCATATGGGGGCTCATTTTATAAAATAAACTGGAGGTCGATTTTTTTGATCTGTCGGACGATGCTTGATATTTACAGGCAGCGGCTCTTATTTCCTGTGAATTAATTCCTGGCCTTTTCTGTTCAAGGAGAGATGCATCGTGATTGCCGGCGCAAAGATTCGTAAGAAATCCGTACTGTAATTTTCCGTGCGCTTTCTTTCCGTCATTACCCTTATGATTTTTGCAATTGAAACTTTCATCCTTTATTTGATTAAAACGTGCTATTTTATAATTAACATGAATAAACTTGGGATCTGCTACAAAAAATAGTATGTGTAAATTTAAGCTCTGGGAACGCTATGGAAAACCGACCGAGTAGGGCTGGAGCATAAAAAGGCCTGTTTACCACGTGAGAAGAACAAGGAAAATCATCGCGACATGAAAGAAAGATGCAGTTTTGTTCCTCTAGGATTCTATAGCATTATGATTCCACTCGGAAAGGTAAGACTGTGATTTGCTTTAGTTTCGTAGATATTTCAGCATATGAATTTATTGATACGACTTATTTTTCTGACGTTTTTATGTCAGATACTTACAGACATTTCAGTCCGCTTCAGAATAAACTTTTTCGTCTGCTCATTTATAGATCGCGTGTTAGCTCTGAACCTTGTATTTTGAAATGAACAACGACATTGTGATGCAAGAAGAACTGCAAGATGGTAGCTCATTTAACTGGTCCAAGTGTGCACTATGCCAGGAAGTTACAAAAGAAACCCTTCGGTGTCCCTTCGACTCAAAACAGCCAGATGCCGATACATGGTATGATGCATTGTGTGCTAATGTCTCAAAATTTAATGAGGCTGGAGAGTTGCCAATTGAAAACACTTTCATTATATCAGATATGAAGAGCGAAGACTTGGCTAGTCTGTTTCGCAAAAATAGGGCTAAGTGGCACAAATCATGTAGAAGTAAATTCAGCGAGTCCAGGCTTCATGGAGCAAAGAAAAGAAAGGCAACAAATAAGCGACGGCGTGGTACAGCCAACTAAGATACTCAGGCGCAGTATCGATGCACTAGGTGTCGACACCTGCTTTTTCTGTGAAGAAAAAAATGGCGAACTTCACAAAGTCTCCACTTTTAAAGTTGATGAGAACGTAAGGGAATGTGCTGCTCTGCTTAACGACAATCAATTGCAAGCTAAGCTTAGCGCCGGTGACATGATTGCACTTGATGCTATGTACCATCAAAGGTGTCTTACGATGCTTTATAGGAGGGCAGCCTACGTACGAAACCCAGCTCCTGCAGAATGACGGAGTTCCGTTTGTCACGGTCTCGCCCTAGCTGAGGTAATTTCGTACATGGAGGATTCCCGTAATGAGTCAGATGACGAAACCGTCTTCAAGTTATCTGACTTGTCGAAGGTTTATGCGTCATTGCTAGACAAGATGGGGTTGGATGTATCAGAACGAATCCATGCCACTCGTCTAAAGGAACGCATTCTCGAGCAATGTCCAAATTTAACCGCGTGACGTATTTATATTTTTCTCAGAGGATCTTTCCGCTTTTATCAAGAAGGCCAAGGCTAAGAGCCACGACGACGAGGCTATGGTGATTTCTAGAGCTGCGAAGATTATTCGGAGAGACTTACTTGACATGGAAAAAGCGAACTATACTGGTACATTCGCTGACAAATGCCAACAAAACTCGGTGCCCGAGTCACTGCGATATGCTATCGAAGCTATAATGTGTGGCGGATCTATATTGCGAGAAAATGAAGCCGAAGATAGCGATAAAGAAAACGAGAATCAAGCAGTGCTAAGCGTATCGCATTTAATCCGATTCAATTCTATTGTTAGGCAGCGTTAGCATTCGGCCGGAAGAATGTTTCATGCTAAAGAGCGAGAAACCCCACTACCAACGTATATTGGTATCCTTTTGCATGCTGAAACGAGAAAGAAAGGATTGATTGATAAGATGTCAAGCCTCGGATTGTCGATCTCATACAATAGGGTTCTGGAAATTTCAACCGAGATGGGGAATATTGTGAGTGCACGATTCAAGGAAGAGCAATTGGTGTGTCCGTCGATTCTGATAAAGAGACTTTTCACTACCAGTGCGGTCGATAACATTGACCACAACCCATCATCAACTACGGCCACTCGATCGTTACATTGGTACAGCAATCTCTATCTTCCAGCATGCTTCCAAGGACAATCCTGGAGAAGAAAGGGCCCCTGTTACAGTTACAGATGTTTCTTCAAAAGGACTAAGCCCGCTCCCACAGGAATACGCAGAGGTACCACCTGTTGAGCAGTGGAGAAAGGAGCCCGAATTTCCGCCTACCCATCTTACTACCCATCTGACAGCTTTAGGCGACCCGCTTTGGATTTAACAGAGCAGAAGAACTGGCTGTGTCATGTGGAAGACGTGATCGAGATGGAGAACGAAAGAGAGATGATGATGAGCAGCAGCAGCAGGATATGCGTGTCTCATGGGCAGCATTTTTGCAAGCAAAGATAACTCACCGAGTGCCAATCCCGCAGGCATATCTTCCTTGCTGCCTCTTTTCCAAGAAGAAGCGAAGTCAGTGGCGATGATTCTACATTCCATTAATATCGTAACAAGAACGGTTCAGTTTTTGAATCCAGGTCAGACACCAGTACTAGCCTGCGACCAACCGTTTTTGAAAGAAAGGCCGATCGATAGAGAACATTCCTCCAACTGCTGACGCATTCTCCAGCACATGAGAAGGGTTGCCTTCATAGCGGGATACTGCTGGGGTCAGTGTTTGGTCCCTGTTCCTGTCATGCCATCTCCTGGGGATGGAAGAAATGCGATAATGGGTGGAACCAGTGTGGACCACAATTCCAGAGGCATCCAAGGCTTGCCAGGAGCTCCTGCGCTGTGGGTGCAAGTCCGAGAGGGGAAGCACGGGACGTTGCAAGTGTGTTAAAGCCGAGATGCCTTGCACTGCTCTTTGCAAATGCGGAGGAAATTGCAGACCACAATCGTAACGATTTAGAACGGGAAATTGTTTTGTTTAGTAAATGTATTTAGCTAGCGATTCATATAGTATTTTACAAGAGTCGGTAGAAGAGTATTCTAGGATCACATATACAGCTGCTAGAGTTTACAAGTCATGAGAATACATAGGCCAGATTTTGTAGCCCACAAGAAAATAGGCACAAGTTGTCACTGCTATTGTATAAGTACAATGAGCAATACAGTAAGTCAAGTGAATAAAAGCAGTTTCACTAATTTTGCGCAGTTGCGATGAATGCACCCCCCCCACACACACACACAGTTCTATTGTTTGCTCCCCCCTTACATGGATCTGTAAAGATCGAATTATAATAGGTGAAAAGTTAAAAGAACCAAGTAGTTTGACTGAGTTTTAAAACTCGGGAAATTTCTGGGCACTTAAAGCAAATCGTCACCACCCCTCCCCCCTGAATCCCTATCCCCCCCCCTGGAATGGATCAGGAAATATATAATGCAAAGTGATATGAATAATGTAAATTGCGTTTTTTTTCAAATTTCAGATGTGTTTTTGGCAGAAAAGGGAATTCAGCTAAAACTGTCACCACCTCTCCCCCCTTAGGTCCGTTTTTGCCACCCCCTGGCATGGATCCATAGCTAGGATTGATCGGCGTCTTCGAAACTATAAGTGTGCCAAATTTGGTGCTTTTAACAGAAAGTGCACAAAATTTTCACCAAATTGCTGTACTATAGAAAGACAAGTGTTGACGAATAATGATCGTCTCTCCCATTTCTGCGAAAAATGGGGGAACTTTAAAGCACTATCAGACTGAGCACGGTATCGCCTTTTCTTGCTACAAATGAAATTTACCGACAGTAAACAAAGAGAAAAAAAAATTGCAATAAAAAAAAACAAGAGAAAAGAAAAGGCATGTAATGTCCTTTGGTTTTGTAAAGTAGTGTAGTGCAGAGTTATGCAGTGTTGTGTCTGTTATTATGTGTTATTATGTATATTTATTACTATCAGATAAGGAAAAATTAATTAAGTTGAAAAAAAACTCGTCGTGAACATTTGAATTCATCCGATCGATCGGGTCTAGACAGATCGAATCGACGACCTAATATTCGGATCGTGACGCGATCCGATCAATCGTGTAACGATGATCACCCTTAACCCCTAATAGCAGACGATCCACAGCAAAAGCCTGTAATGTAGCCCACCAGAACGAGCGTGGTCGAATGTCCGGTACAACTAAGGTGAAAGCGCCATGGTAATGCAGATCGAGTACATAACGAAGAAAGGGGGCTATCAAGACGAACGGCGGGAAGACATACACATTATGATCAGCTGGAATTAAATTCGCAAATACATTGACACCAGCTGACGACGGGGTTGGCCATAGTGTGAAGTGCGGTAAAGGCGAGCCGCGCCTGTCTTTTTAACAGTTACTATCAAGGGACATAAGGTCGAATGTATGAGGGCCAAAAAAGCGATCAACCCGCACCCACGCCTTGAGGAGAAAGCATACAGTCCAGATCCGAAAGAGCGCGGGAAGACTCATCTGCCGGATTACACTCTGAAGGTACATAGGTGGTGGTAATGGAGAAATTCCTGTCACGACAAAGACTGTAGATCTCCTTGATAACGGTGTTCATTGCTGAGCTTCTACAGCTATCATTGTCGAGAGACGCGTTAAGGACTTTATTGTCCACGTGGAGGTCTACCCTAGAATTGGCGATCCGATCGTGAAAAGCTCGAAGACCATTAAGCAGCGCTTTCGCTTCTAGGACAGCCATATCCGCAAGGGACTCCACCGGCCAATAATCCCTGGAAACTAGTTTCTGGCCAACATGAAGTAGGACAGCACCCCAGGCCCTAAGCGAGGCGTCCGAGCACAGGGAAACCGAAGCATGCCGTTCTGATCTCCAAGGCAAACAATCCGTCCATTCGTCCAAGAAGCGCCAGGAAATTATCTCATTACGGAGATCCCCGTCAACACTCACAAGTCTCGAGGAACGATTTATCTTAGAGATAGCCTTAGACGCCTCTCGAACGTACAGCTTGCAGGGGGTATACCAGGGGGTATAGCAAGATTAAACGAGATGACTTTTACAGTAACAGAACGAGAGGCCAAGATGCTTTCGCGTAACTGCCTGAACCTTCCTTCTTATCGGAAGGGATGACAAACGCCTGACGGGACGAATCACACACGAAACCAAGGAACCGAATCGAAGTTCACGGAGTGCATTGAGATTTACTGAGGCCTACAAAATACCCGGAGCTGATCAATAAGTATAGCATGATGTAAGCAGCTGCCTCAGCGAGCTTCTCATCTGGGGGCAAACCAGAACTAGCGGCATTAGGGCCGTAAATTTGACCCATGTGGTGCTC
Organism: Scolanthus callimorphus; assembly: GCA_033964015.1. NCBI lineage: Eukaryota > Metazoa > Cnidaria > Anthozoa > Actiniaria > Edwardsiidae > Scolanthus > Scolanthus callimorphus. The sequence goes on from CM066913.1 coordinate 26,322,958, forward strand.
ATCAATGTATTGTGACACAGGGACTCCATACGACCGGGCAGAGCTAGAAACGGCAAAACCCAAATTATGGTAAATGAGGGCACTTGCTTTCCAACCAAATGGCAGCGTACAGAATACCAAATAGACACCATTAAACTCTAAACCAAAGTAGGTGAACGAGGAGGGGTGGAGCCGAACATGTTGATACCCACTCTTAACATCAGCTGACGTCTGGTAATGACCCGGGAGGACATAGCGACACAAATCAGGGAGGTGGTCCAATTTGAAGGGCATGTCTCTAATCCACAAATTCAAGAAGCGTTCGTCATGGCACAACCGAGGTTTAGATGGCTCTATAGTAATGAGAAGAACTAAAGGCTGCACTTCACCGACACTTCACCGACCTTTCCCCAGACCGCGATGGCACCAGACTTGACCCAATCAATAAAAGGTGCTAGCCACGAACGAATGAAAAGACTTGCAGGAGGGAGAATTACCAAAATGAGCCTGAGGGGGACACGGACAGTTATAAGGCTTGAAGAAGTTCTCTACTTTAACACCCTCACGAACAATGCCAAGTAAATCTGCGTGCGTAGAACGGAAATCCTCCCAGATATTAACGTGGTTATGTATTTCCCCTGCTCTGAACGCACGAGGGTCCAAGAACCGAAGTTGACGCAACGATGCTAACGTCGGCGAGGCGACCACCATACTAGGGGAAGGTAACGAGCCAAAGAAAGGGGAGGTCCCCTGGTAGATGTCACACAGTAGCAGCAGGCGGTGGAGGTAAAGGAGCATCATATTGACATAGCCAATTCCTAATGTCAAGGTAGAGACACTTTCACTCTACACATTCAACAAAGAAATGTTCGATAGTTTCGGGTTGCGAGAAACAAAAAGAGCATCTTGAATCAGAAACGATAGAAAAACGATGTAGGTCTTTATTTAAATAAAGAATATTATTTAAGAGCTTATACTGAAAAAAACTTAAATATGCATCGATGGTAGTGCTGTAGATTCTGGAATTAAATAGATTCCCAATCTAATGGTGCAGTGTGCTTTATTCTTTTCGATATATTTTGTTACGCTGTAGGAGTTCTAATTTTTTCTTTTATAAGATAGTTATAAACCAGTTTTGTTTTAAGCCTATCGCCTCTTACACAATTTTCTCCTAAAAATATTAGATTACCTGAATCAGCTGATTTACCTATTCTTTCTAAGTTAGTACCTTGCCTTAGGTTTTTCCAGGACGAAGGGATCGCATGCACTAATCTAAACCAATCAAAGTACTTACCCTCTGCTAAACCTTTCTGTTTTACAATTCCCAGTCTACCTCACTGTAACATTCAGTGTTATTGTACAGCGGTCATTACCCCTAGTGCGCATGCTCGTACTGAACATCGTGGTCAGAACGTCCGCCATGTTGACTTGAGTTGATTAAATCTATTTGTTATGACTAAATCAGGTCTTCTTTTCTGACTTTAATAAGAATATTACATGGTGTAAGAAGCGGGATTTGAAATGGAACAACTGAAGCCACCACCAGAGATGGATTTTTCGATGTCTGAAGGCACGAATCTACCGGAAAAGTGGCGAAAGTGGAGGCACACGACGGAACTCTACCTGTCGCTAGCAATGCCTACAAAGTCGGAAAAAGAAAAGTGTCAAGCCCTGCTTTACGTCATCGGACAGCAAGGGAGAGACATCTACGAAACTTTCCACTTCGCAGAAGATGAGAGAGACAAGCTCAAGCCCGTTTGGGAGAAATTTGAAGCGTACTCTAAACCAAAACAGAACATTTCTGTCGAAAGGTACAAATTCAATACACTAGCTCAAGGCACGGATTCAATCGATCAGTACGTGATACAACTGAGACTCATAGCGAAGAACTGTAACTATGGAGATCTCGAAGATGAATTTATCAGAGACAGGATCATCTGTGGTGTCAACTCAGAAGTTATGCGTGAGAGGTTGCTGAGAGAAGACGAGCTCACCCTCACCAAGACTTTGAAGATTTGTCGAGCTGTAGAAGAAGCAAAGAAAAATTCAAAGCTTATGACAGAAGAACTCGCTACGCATGAAGTTCATGGTGTAGAAAAGCAGCGAAAGGGACAACCCAAGAGTCAAAAGGAAAATAAGAAAAAACCGAACAGTCAATCTCAAGCGAGAAACAAGAAGGAAAGCTCAGAAAGTTGTACCAAGTGTGGCAAAAAACACCCGATGAATCAATGTCCAGCATATGGCAAAACATGCCTGAAATGTGGAAAGAAAAATCATTTTGCTATGTGCTGCTTTAATGAAACGAAGGGAGTTCACTCTGTAACACAGGAACATCCAACCGAAAGGGAACCCCTGTTCATTGGCATAGTCAACACAGAAGTGACAGGAGGAAATGAGTGCTTCAAGAGCCTAAATGTGCAAGGAACAGACATCAGATTCAAGATAGACACTGGGGCTCAGGCCAACATCATTCCCCTATCTGTCTTCAAAGATATGCCCAACACTCACTTGGAGAAGCCTACCACCTCACTAACAAGTTACACAGGCGACCAGCTAAACACTGTAGGTCAGTGCAAGCTGGAATGCAGTGGTCATGAATTAGAGTTCTTTGTTGTCGACACAGACAAGCCACCATTACTCGGCTTCAAGGCATCTCAGGATCTGGACTTGATTAGGGTTGTCATGAACGTCAACAACAATGACATTTTGAAAGAGTTTCCCAAAGTTTTCAATGGCCTTGGCTGCCTTGACAAGCCCTATCACATTGAAGTTGACCCGCAGGTCCAACCTGTTGTATGTCCACCCAAGACCCAACCAGCAGCACTACGAGAGAGATTACGCGCCACCCTAGAGGAAATGGAGAAAGACGGGGTGATCACGAAGGTTGAACAACCCACAGAATGGGTGAACTCACTGGTTGTGGTTGAGAAGCCGAAAACGGGAAAGCTCAGAATTTGCTTAGATCCCAGACCCCTCAACAAGGCGATAAAGAGGGAACATTTCCAGCTACAAACTATTGAGGACATAACAACACGGCTTACAGGAGCAACAGTATTCTCGAAGTTGGACGTCAATCATGGCTACTGGCAAATTCCCCTGGATGAGGAGAGTCAACTTTTGATCACATTTCAGTCACCTTTCGGTAGGTACTGTTATCTTTGTGTCCCGTTTGGAATCTCGTCCGCTCAAGAAGTATTCCAGAAACGGATTTCCCAGCACTTTGGTGATCTGGAGGGAGTAGAGACTGACATTGACGACATTCTAGTTTGGGGATCGACCAAGGAGGAACATGACAAACGCTTGAGGAAAGTCCTCAAGAGGTGTGAGGACATCCACCTCACCCTTAACAGAGAGAAATGTGAGTTTGCTGTCTCGGAGGTCACTTACATAGGCCACAAGCTATCTGCAGCTGGAGTGGAGCCTGACGTTGAGAAAATAAGGGCCATCAAGGACATGCCTGCACCCACTGACAAGAAAGGTGTAGAGCGACTACTAGGAACTGTGAACTATCTAGCTAAGTTCATTCCGAATATGTCGGAAGTTACCGCCCCGATACGAGAACTTCTCAGAAAGGACACTGAGTTCACTTGGACACAATCTCAGCAATCTGCCTTCGAAAAGATTAAGGACATTCTGTCTAGCAGTCCAGTCTTGGCATTCTACGATGTCAGCAAACCTGTTGTTGTCACGTGTGATGCATCAAAGTCAGGTCTTGGTGCCTTACTGCTTCAGGATGACAAACCCGTCGCCTATGCATCAAGAGAAAGAGCTCTTAGCAGTGGTATTTGCTCTTGAGCGCTTCAATCAGTACACTTATGGCAAAGAAGTGGAAGTGGAGTCAGACCACAAACCACTGGAGTCCATAGTGAAGAAACCCCTTGGTTCAGCACCGCCCAGATTGCAGCGTATGCTCTTAAGACTGCAGAAGTATGATTTCAACCTCAAATACAAGCCCGGCAAGGAAATGGTTCTTGCGGACACCCTGTCCCGAGCATATGTGCAAGATACTAGCGGAAACATGGATGAGGAAATCTCCACCTACATCCACACAGTGATTCCAAATGTCCCGGCAAGTGACAAAAAGCTTGAAGAAATCAAGTCTCACACCAAGGAAGATGGGACTTTGCAGATTTTGAGGAGAACCATTCAGGATGGATGGCCTGAGAAACGGTCTCACTGTCCAAAGCAAATCCAGGAATTCTGGAACTACAGAGATGAACTTTCAGAAGCAGATGGAATAATCCTGAAAGGTGAGAGAATTGTGATTCCATCTGAACTGAGACCACAAATGCTTAAAGTCATTCACACAGGCCACCTCGGCATAGAACGTAGCAAGCAACGAGCGAGAGATGTTATGTTCTGGCCAGGTATGAATGATGACATAAGCAGAATGGTGTCAAGTTGCAATACATGTCTGGAGCATCGCAACTCAAATGTTAAAGAACCCATGGTGGAGGCACCACTACCCACCAGACCATGGGAAATGGTAGCAACTGACCTGTTCCACTGGGACAATAATGAGTATTTGATAATAACTGACTACTATTCAAGGTTTATAGAAGTAGCCAAGCTAGAGGATAAGCTGAGTGATACAACCATCCGACATACCAAGTCTGTATTCGCTAGACATGGAATTCCCATGACTGTCAGAGGCGACAATGGACCGCAGTTTAAAAGTCATGAGTATGAGCAATTCTCTAAGAAATGGGGATTTTATCATGCAAAAACAAGCCCTTATCACTCACAGTCCAATGGCCTGGCTGAGAAATCTGTTCAGATAATGAAGAACATGCTAGACAAGGCTAAGGCAGAGGGAAAGGATCCCTACCTAGCACTACTTGAGCAAAGGAATACACCCATTGATGGGATTGGTTCACCGGCACAAATCTCCATGAGCCGTAGACTACGGTCAGTTGTGCCTACTACAGAGGATCAGTTAAAACCTAAGGTTGTAGACCCAAAGTTGATTGAGGAGAGGCTAAAAGAGAAACAATCAAAGCAAAAGCTTTTCTATGATGCTGGGTCAAAAGCACTACCTCCCTTGAATGCTGGAGAGACAATTCGAATGCAGATACAGGACAAATGGCTTCCAGCAACAGTCGTCAGAGCTGGCGACGCCCCTCGGTCCTATCCTATCAAGGCACCGAGTGGTAGAGTACTTGTTCGAAACAGACGACACCTGATGAGAACCAATGAAGGAGGCATTAGAGTAGATAAAGAGCAGAGTCAGGAGACTATCAGGAAGGATGAGAGAAGTCTACCAACTATGGAGGACACACCACCAACCAAGCCCCCACAGGAACTGCCTAGCACCATTGAGGACCCCCCAGTTAAGCGGACCTCAAGTGGGAGAATAGTTACAAAAACCTGAAAGACTATTAGAGCAAATGTGATCTGTTTTAATGGACACTTTATGCATTATGTAAATGTTTTTTACATTCTATTTTCACTGATTGTACTTGTATGTTTAGCCTTGTTCCCCTCATGCCAGAGACACTTTTTTTTAAAAGGGGAGTTGTAACATTCAGTGTTATTGTACAGCGGTCATTACCCCTAGTGCGCATGCTCGTACTGAACATCGTGGTCAGAACGTCCGCCATGTTGACTTGAGTTGATTAAATCTATTTGTTATGACTAGTTCAGGTCTTCTTTTCTGACTTTAATAAGAATATTACACTCACCGTTAGTATTTAACAGATCGCGCATCACATATATGTTTTTTAAGGCAAAATCTTTAAAGAATATTGATTCATTATTCATTCTAATAAATTTATTATTCCACACCCTCAACGCATATTTATAAAAATACGGAAGACATTTTGAAAGTCTCGATACATCAAAATTTTGCCGAATTGTCTTTATTCCTCCTATCAACGCTAAGATATAATGGGGTAAAATTTTCCAGGAACTATTATCCGTGTTTATTAATTGCGAGATTGTCTTAACGCGACTAGCTTTAACAAATACTTCGAAATCTGGACATTTCAGTCCTCCTTCCCCGTATTCGCCAATTAATGTAGCTTGTTTTATTTTTGGCTTCTTGCCTCTCCAGATGAAATCCCTCAAGGCATCTTCTACGTCCTTAACAAACCCCTGTGAAATACATAGCTTCGAGCATACATAATACAGTTTGGACAGTGCAAGCGAACAATTTGTATACGACCATAGAGTGTCAACACCCGCGTACGCCATACAGATAGCACCGTTGTAAAATTATCTAGGACCCTTTTGAAATTATTTTCGTAAGACAGTTTGTCGTTATGGGAAAAGAAAATCCCCAACATATTAATACCTTTTTCAAACATATTTACCCATATTTATACATATTTTTTTATTTCATACATATTTATCCTAATATACAAAAGACTGCATTTGGATTGAAAAAAGTACCCCCTGCAACCATTATGAATAGAAGTCTGGCCCGGCCAATTTCTCTTTGTTATTGAAAATAATTTGTTCTAGCATCACACTATGCGTTATTGCAAACACGCACTTCCATTTTCTGTATTCGTGATAGTCCTCTGGTAGCGAAAGCCCCACAATTCTTAATCAAATAAAACTTCAACATTAGAGAAAATCGCCCTGGATTACGTAACAGCAACATTCTTTGAGAAATGCATGGTTTACCTCTGACTCGTTATAATTTCAGTCTAAATAACTTTGAAACAAATGGCTTTAGAAGAAAACTTTCTGATGAATTATAACGAGTAACTTGTCATGTCATCACTTGATTCCTTCAGAAAGGTTTTGTATAAATTTATGCATTAAAGACATTCTGAGCTGGCGTCATTATTATGTCATAATGTGCATAACAGTTTAAATGTTCGAACGGATAAGTATTATCCAAGTGAAATAAATGGCTTCCACTTCTGCTCCAGCTAAACTTTTTTTTCATATGTAAGGACGGAGCAGGCCACACTAATGCTCTGTTTCCGTAGGTTTTAGGCCGGGTTCTGTCATTATTTAGCGGGAAATGTTCAAAGAAAAATAGCAAAATTCACATGGAATGAAGAAAAGAGAACAGATACTCAGAGAATGCAATACGTAATGACATCGCCTTGTATAATTACATGATACACAGATATATATTTACAAAAGCATTTTAAACACTTTATTTTTTTTTACTTGCGTCACAGCTAAGGAGCCGGTCATTTTTTAACGCCTCGATTATTTACGGTAAAAATGCATGATCCTCCCTCTACTAAATACAATGATTATCAACGTAATCCTACATCAGAGCTATTAAACATTTTCGTGATGAACCTCCCCCGTCCCCTTTTTTGACCAAGAACTGAAGACATTTTACAGAAAAAGAGGGTCGGATTTTTTTATTTGTCATTTTGATAAACGCATTCCCTCAGAGAAAGGGTAGATGAACAAGTTTTGTGTACGATAGTAAACAAAGCCTGTAAGGAGCCCAAGAAGTACGCTATCTCAAACTACATAGGTTGGATGAAAGCTATTGATGAACTCCTGAGCCAACAAGGTTATATTATTCATGCGCGCAACTGCGCGCCGCTAATGACCAAATTATTACTATTCATGTGCGTAAAGCGCGGTCCGAATGACGAATGTCTATGCTTGTAACGTCGAGAGTTTGCTTTTCCTAGTCAAGATGCACTTGTTCTTGGAAATGGCGTGCACGAGGGTAGTGTCTTTGTTGCTCAAAGGGTATATTAGATGTCATTCGTTATGCGCGCGAAGCGTGCCAAAATTCTTATTAAGTGAAAATGCAAATGATAGAGAAGTTGCTGAAATACGAACTATCGGCATCTGTTTTGTTCTCTTTATAGCCCAAATGTCGTTGAAAAAAGTTGGACCCTCCCATAGGACTTTATCACGCAATATTGACTATTAGTATATACCAAATCAGTGAATAGTCATTTTCGCGCGCTCTGATTGGTTCCTGAAATAGTAGATATCCAGCACTATTTACTATTTTGAGAAAACTCTCAAAATGGCGGCTCGTTTCGCGCGCGATATTGCGTTTTCGACCTTAACACACCACAATTTTATTCTACTGATTTGGTATATACTAAAACAACTATCCCCCTCAGGGTCGGTGCCTAGCGGCGGTTATATACCTCGACGCTTCGCGTCTCGGTATATATCCAGAAAGTGGAAAACTGGATTCCATTTCCTGATAACTATTATATATTATTAATCAATATTGCGTGATAAAAGCCTATTAGACACGCGAATTAGGACCCCCGCCGCTAAATCATGACACGTCCCTTAGTATTGGATTTTGTTCTTGTGAGAAAGCTCATATCAGACCTGTAAAGCTCTAAAAGATTATGTGAGGCATAAAACCGCCATTTTGTCGGGGAGCTCTTGGTACGAGAATGTCTCAGATTCACTAAGAATTGTTTGTACGCCAGTGCGCGGCGCTGGAACAGAGTCTGCGGCCCTGAGCAGTTTCGCTAAACAGGAGGGGCGGTGAACAATGACCGGCGCTTTGATCTTGTTTCCATAGGTGCAGCTTGTAGAAAATAGGCATAAAAGTGAAGGAGAGCTTCCGCTAACCTTACCAGGTATTATTCGAATGGACTGGACTCGAATTAGCGCCGCTGCTTATCAGCAAGGCTTATCAACAAGGCGGACGAATGCTTTCGACATGAGTGAAGGCTTGCGACATTGAAACTCTTTCTGCAGGTAAAGGACCCATCTTCTGGGATGAGGAAGTGACTCTTTGTCGTTGACATGGAACACATTTAGCGATCACTCTCTTGACCTCGCGTCTTCCTTGAGTAAGCCAAATGTTCTCACGTAGCACAGCTAGGGTAGTCTCGGGACCGGCGTGAATCAACTGCTGGTGTTTGTGAATAACAAGTTTCTCAGTGAGCAGATGACCATGCGGAATTATCACGGGATGTTTCGTTTCGTCTGGAAGTTGAGAGTTCTGTAATCGTCCACCAACTCTGAGAACACGATTTAGCTTATCAAAGTATGGATCTAGCTTGATAATACGACTGTTCTTTGGAAGCGGTTGGTCGGATTCCAGTAGGGCGTATTCTTCTTCATAAACCTCCTTTTGTATCTCGCGGTACCAAAAGTACTCAGCTCTCTCCATCTCTTGTGCGGACAGTTCCTTAGAATGATGTGCTTTTCCTTTTTTCATACTGCTAATAATCCTGAACACGTAGGCAGTGACTCGTACAAGCGTAGACCACTTCTCGAAACGGGTGTAATCGATGACTGGATCTGTTTCCATTACTGTAGCTACTTGACTGCAAGCTGGTTTAGTCTCTCTCTGGATGCGCGACGTTACTTCTTCGTCCACGATCTGGCTTCCACTCATTGGCCAAGACTCAGGTGACGCTGACAGCCACTTTGGACCCTTCCACCACTTCTCACTTACCAACAGGCTACCTGATGACATACCACGAGTAAGCAGATCCGCGGGATTATCCACTCCAGGACAGTGCCTTCAGTACTCTGGGTCAAACGTCGACTGGATCTCTGTAACACGATTCGCTACGAATGCCTTCCACTGCGCACTGGAACCTCGAATCCAGTGTAAAGTGACCTCACTGTCCGACCAGCAAACTACACGATCAATCTCTTGCGATACAGACAACGAGTCAATCACGAACTTCAATAATCTACAGTTGATCACGGCAGCAAGAAGTTCTAGTCTCGGTAAGGATACAATCTTGGTTGGCGCCACCTTACTTTTCGACATTACAAGATGTGTGCGGACTTCGCCATGTCGATCAGTAACTCTAGCGTAAATAGCAGCACCATAAGCTTTCGGAGATGCATCGCCGAAACCATGGATCTCAATTCTTGCACTGGCCTTACCATCTTGCATGACACAACGAGGGATACGAATTCTGTCTAGATCTGATAGCTCAGACTTCCAAGAATTCCATTCTGTAAGGACATCTTCCGGTAACTGGTCGTCCCATTCCAAACCCTTATGCCACAACTGTTGGAATAGCATCTTAGCTCTAACGGTAAACGGTGTGACCAAACCCATCGGATCGAAGATCTTTAAGGCGACACTTAGCAAGGTTCTCTTCGTCTCAACATCACATGACGACTTTGCCTTCTGCTGAACATGGAACTGGAACGAGTCATCAAGAGTGTCCCAGCAAATTCCAAGTGCTTTCATAGGTTCTCGCTCACAAAAATCGACTAAGGTGCTCGGTGCCCTGTTCTTGTCGTCTACTTCCTGAAGAACGCTTTCTGAATTACTAGACCACTTTGTAAGATTAAATGCAGCGCGATGCATTAGCTCGACTAGCGACTTCTGAAGTCCTACGGCGTCCTCAACAGTGTCTGCTCCGGTTAAACAATCATCTACATACATGTTATGCAAAACTTCCTTTGTCGCTTCTGGAAATTCATGTGTAAGTTTCTTAGCGTGGCTTCGCACGGTTGCAATTGCGAGAAACGGACTAGAAGTGACTCCAAAAGTTACTCGTGTCATTTGGTAAATGTCAGGACACTTATCAGCTTGCCTGTCTCTCCACACATATCTGTGGACAGCGCGATCAGCCTCTGCGAGCTTTATCTGCAAGAACATTTTCTCGACATCAGCCATCATTGAGATCTTATGCGTGCGAAATCGAAGCAACACAGAAACTAAATTTGACTGTAAAGCAGGACCGGGTAAAACGCAGTCATTGAGGGAAACGTCGTTCTCTCCGTCACGTGCCGAGGCATCAAATACTACACGACAACGACTGCTACTTGGTTTGTCGTCACGAAAAATTGCGTGATGCGGTAAGAATCGCACGACTTTGTCATCTTCAACCTTTGTCTCGTCACTCTTCTCAGCGAACCCTTTCTCTACATACAGATTCATGGCGTTCTGATACGTTTCCGCCTTCTCCGGGTTCTTACACAACTGTCTCTCTACACCTTCAAGTCGTCTCACTGCTTGTTGATAGTTGTTGCGTAGCTCAGGATGATTCTTTCTCCAAGGTAAGCACACTTCATATCTCTCACCGTCAAACTTCAAACCTTCATCAAATTGCTGGACAGCACTCTGTTCTTCACGCGACATTAGGGTGTCTTCTTGGTCAGAGATACCTATCGACTCGAGTTCCCAGAACCTCTTTAAACAGGCTGTTACTGGATCTGGACTGACACTGCTCAGCATGGACTTGACATCGCTGGACGACTCACCGACAACTGGGCCCGATACGACCCATCCAAGGGTAGAATTCACAGCAGTTAAGGTGTCTCGACCGGAACCCTTCAAACACTCTCCATGCACGAACGTGTGATAGTAGTCCGCGCCGATCAGCACATTGACCTCGACCGCGCCTCGGGGGTACGTGTCACCAAGCTTCAGGTTTTTGAGATGAGGATTGGCATCTAAGTTGATGGTGACTGGCTCTAGTGGTTGACAAATGTTGTTGATCGTCAGCACTTCCAATTCTACTGGCGACGACTGGGTATCATCATCTGCAGCCGATAAAAGGGATATTCCAACTCTCTTCATGCTCTTGGTCTTTCCTACACCGTCACCAAACGTAAACACGTTGAGAACCTCGACTGGACCCTTTAACTCCATTGCATCTGCGAGCCATTTCACGATATACGATCTTTGACTGCCTGAGTCTAGAAGTACTCGAACTGGAACCATGTGACCATTTACGCACAGTTTGGCTTTGGTTGTTTGTAGAAGTACTTTCCTGGAACTCGTATGGCACGCAGATGCAAGTCCAGCGTGGGTGTGGGGGTGTGGTTGCTGCCCATGCAACAGCCGGTGATGACGCTCTCTACATTCCCCGACTCCACATCTAGCCTGACGACACACTTGAGAGTAATGGTTACTATTTGTAACCCGCAGACAGTTAAAACAGAGGCGTGCTGCCTTAACACATTTCCAGCGTTCATCAAGGGTTTTCTCTGTAAGTTTGGGACATTCAGGGGTATTGTGCCCTGTGGCCTTACAAATTGCACAAAACTTTGAGATGGACTGTTTGCTAGTTTCACATAATAAAGCAGAAGCTGACGATATTTGGGATTCCTGTGGTTTTTGTACAATTTCCTCCCTGGGGGTGGTGCGAATCTGCTTAATACCACCAATTGAACCCGATTTCCCTGATTTGGAACTTCTCTGTACAGCCTCTTTAGAGACCACTTGTCTATTGAGAAACTTGAAAAACAGTTCAAGGTCAACTTTATCATCATCAGTTTCTGACAGTTCTAGTTCCCATTTCTCACATGTTTCAGGGGGTAGTTTCATCTCAAATATGGGAATCAAAATGTTGGCATACAGTCTAGGGCTTTCCCCTAAGCCTTCTAAGGCTCTTACACGATTTTGGAGGGTGTCATGGAGTTCGCGCAATGATGATGCATCTGCATTCGATTTTGCTTGTAAACAAACAATTGACTTAATCAGAGATGTGGTTATAACTCTTTTTCTGCCATAGCGGTGTTTCAGAGTTTCGATAGCATGATTGTAGTTAGCACCTGTAATCTCGTACCCTTCTATGGTTTGGTATGCAACCCCACCCAAAACTGATCTCAAATATGTGAATTTTTGCACCTCTGGAATGTCGTCTCGATTATGCACAGCTGCCTCAAACTGATCCCAAAAGTTCTGAAATTTCATAACATCTCCATAGAATTTAGGAAGTTCAAGCTTGGGCAACTTCAAGTTATTTGACTTTGTACTACCACTGTCTGATGTTTTGGCTTCACTTGATTTGAGTTTGTTCAAATAGGCTTGAGCCATGTCAACTACATCATCTACATCATTCAAAAATGAAACCCACTTTCTAGCTTCCCCTTCAACCTCGTCTTCCGAGAGAGAAGTAACAATTTCTTCACGAATTTCAGTACATTGCTTTCTGTAATGAATCAATTTTTCCAATCGATTGTCCATTTTTGTGACATCTCTCTCAGGCAGGTTAACTATTTCCTTAATGGAATTAATAACAGCTTCAATGTCTAATTTCAACAGTTTTTCTTTTCTTCTAAGCACATTCAACTCATAATAAGCAAAATCAGGATCTGAATCCGATTCAGTGTCTGATTCGGGCTCGGATTTTGTATCACTCAACTGTTTTTCTATCTCCGCTGAGTCCCAGAACATCTCGGTTTGTTCTGCCTTGTAAGCTTTATCGAGTCTTCTCTCTAATGTTTCTTTTTTACCTTTGGCTGAAAGTCCTCGCCTTTTCAGTTCTTTCTTTATCTTATCCATTGTCAAATCTTTCGATGAAAACATCTTAATACGTCAGGCTTACCTCGCGCTCCACTCGGCTTGAATCTTGAAGTTTATCCCAGCTCGGAAGGACCAAAATGTTCAGTTAAACACAACTTTAATCTGATATACGAGGAATACAATGAATTGCCATGAAATACGAGAAATGCGAAGAGTTGAATCTACAAGAAATGCGAAATGAAATGCGAAGTTGTACGAGTTGTGCGAATTACGATCCATAAACATGGCTGCACTGATAGTCACAAAGTTCATATCCGGAACTTACAGGTCCAGTCGCTTGACCGGGCAACACAGGCGGCCCGACCGAGTGCGGTGGGCTCGAACAACCCCCGCCTCTTGGAAGTCCGAAGTACGGTGATTGAAGTCTTCAAAATATTGCAGTTAAAAACAATTCATGTAATAAAGCGAAACTCAAAGTTTTTTCTGGTATATTAGTTTCCGAGCAACTGTACTAGTGCCCGCAGATCCGCAGATACCCGAGTCCGCATCGCCGATTAGACGACCTACGTTCCGATCGATTGTCTTCCGTTGTTCGGGTGAGGTCCGCCATCCGATCCAATCGGGTCTCGATCCGATCAATCGTGTCACAATGATCGGATCGGATCCCGATGCTCAGAAAAGTTGAGTGATCCATTATCTCGGTGGTCTTCGTCGATAGAGTGTGGTTACACACTCCATGGTCCCCAGACCATGGAAAGCGGCTCGCCGCTGTCAATCATGTCTTTATCCAAATGACTTTGATTCGAGCTTTTTGTCAAGCTTGCGGCTCCCGAGTTCGCCCCATCAGTGTTAAGAAATCAAAAAGGAGTTATGACCACGTAGGAATCGCAAAGCGCTTTCAAGAATTCTCGAGGGTTTCTGAGGAAAAGCCATATGAGAAACAAAAGTCTGCGCTGGAGCTGCGGTTTGCCGATTTCCTGGCATCTATGTCCCCCCCGAAATGCTTGTCAACTTGTACCTCAGATGATATTATCAAGTTTTTGATAAGTTGTGATAGTTCAGGTCGTACGGTAGTTCACGCTCAGTCTTGTTCCCATAAGGAGTGTAGTTGCCCGTCTCGGCTTGCAGCCGGCACTATAGATTCTATGATAGGCAAGCTTAGGGCTATTTTCAATCATATGGGCCGCACAAGCGAATCTAACCCCGCGGCTCATCCACCTGTAAAAGGCTATCTTAAATGTATACGTGAAGAGCAAGCGGGTAGTGGTGTCACGCCCACGCAGGCTACGCCATTATTTTTCGTTAAGTTTACTGAGCTTGTGATTTATCTTCGTTCATTGATTCTTGAAAGCAGGAGCCTTTCTGTTCTTAATAAATATATTTTGGTAAGGAGTGCAACCTTTTTCGTGGTAGATTTTTTTACTGGAGATCGTGCTTCTGATTTGGGGCGTATTCTGTCAAGTCAAGTCTTTCGACTAAAGGATCGGTGATCCTTTTTGCTAAAATTCAAGCTTACTAAGAATTTGCGCGGGGGCGTGACACGTCCTTTTATTCTGGAGCCATTAAATGACCCTAGTGTATGCCCGGTCAATTGGATTGAGTATTATTTAGAAGTATGCAAGTTATTGAATTTAGATTTGGCACAGGGTTATTTATTTCGCGTCGCGAAATTAGATTTGGAATTTAGAGTTGGCACAGGGTTATTTATTTCGCGTCGCGTCGCGTCTTAGTGATCGTCCATTTTTGTCTTCTGCGGTATAGGAGGATCCTTGCTGACGTCATTGTTTACATTCTCGAAATTTTGAAACGCCGTTTTTAGCTTTGAAAATGCAACGAAAAGCTCAAAACAAGTTTATTTTTCATTCTTAAAAAAGTATTGACCTGTTTCCTTTCTTTCTGTGTCATTTTTCAGGCTAGTTGAAGCTTTTCAAAATTGTATGAAAATCATTGGGGCAAAACGCTAATTTGCTCACATGTTTCCTCTAAATTGAACGTTGCACCACGCGCTTAGAATTCGAGATACCAGCTTGAAATTTTCCAATTATGTTTTATTTACATTACTCTATTGATATTCAGAACGCATCATTTTATAGCTCCCTCGAACGGTCTGATTCTGAACATTGCTTATGCTAATGAGCTCAAAATGTAAACAAAGAATCCTCCTATATAACCGCCTCAAAAAGCATCTTTCGGATGCCAGGGATCAGTAGTGGGGAAACCCATCACAGTTTCAGAGTAGGTCTACAGGGTGCACGCATGAGGAAATCTCGCGTCATCTGGGGTGGCGGAACAGCTCGAGTATGGTCAAGCATTATACCAGTTTGTCTAATGTAGCTTCTTCGGCTTCGCTCAGTGGAGAAAATCTCGCCGCTGTTGGTGCGCCTGTCCTTTCTGAGTCTTGTATGCTATATGGTTTACATAAGTATTTTCACACGTAATTAGCGTATAGCAATGAGTTGCATAATCCGTCCAATATTCACGGGATGGCGCATGTCGTTTATGTGTATAACGCTGGGCATGCTGCGTTCTTAAATATGCGTGCCATTCCTCCTTAATCGTGGTCATTTCAGCGCTACTCCCGGCCTGGCAGAGTATGTGTGCGACCCGCCCTCCTCCCCTGGTAGCGGTTGACATCTTGACCAGACTTCGCTGCATACTCATTACCTTTGCAGTCGCGAGTCCTTCCCATAGCTTATTCTTTTGCGACTAGTTAATGAGTATGCAGTGAAAAAGAGTAACTATTTTCATCTGCATATATAATTAGCGCATCGTGAAAGTTTATCCGAATCGCCCTATCAATCGGTGTTAACTGCATACTGGCGTGCATGATGCTTTGCGGCCCTATAGTTTAAATTCCCGGCGTCTTCTGTGTTCCGTTGTCAGTTATCGGCGTAACGGGTGGTCAAGCTTGATTTTTTGCTTAAGCCCCCCAACCGACACCAGCTTTCTATAATGGCCGAACCTTTACCTGCTCCCGTCGTTCCTGATGTTCCAGCCGCCGTGGCTGGTAAAGCTGCCCCAGAAGTTGCACCTGTGCCTGCTCCTGCCGAAGTTGAGGTAACTATACTCTTAGTGTATTTCATTTTTTATGCCTTTTCGTTTTCTCCGTGTACTCTTATTCTACTGGGATACCGCTACTAGGCGAAGATCTGTGTCTTTGAATTCCGCTAGTTGGCGAAGAATACATTTTGCTCTTTTTTGGATACCGCTCGTAGGCGAAGATTTATCTCTGGGTATGCCGCTAGTTGGCGATGAGTACGTCATTTGTTATTTGGACAGATACCGCTCGTAGGCGAAGATCTAAATATCTCTGGATTCCGCTAGTTAGCGATGAGTACGTTTATGTTCAATTTATGGATACCGCTCGCAGGCGAAGTTGTATATATCTCTAATTCTGCTAGTTAACTAGGAGTACACTTCTGTTTAATTAATGGATACCGCTAGTAGGCGAAGATCTTTGTACTGTATTCTAATTCCACATAGCATCAGGTACAGTTCGGCTATATGTATGGATACCGCTCGTAGGCGAAGATCTTTAATTATATCCCTGAATTCCGCTACTGGGCAAAGAGTACTTTTCTGTTATATTATGGATACCGCTCGTAGGCGAATATATTTATATCCTTGAGTTCCGCTAGTTGGCGAGAAGTACATTTATCACAGTTATACCACTCTTAGTTTGTTGGAATATATCTGTTCTATTTTAAACCTCTCGCAGGTTAAGTTTGTTTGCCGGCAACGTTTTCCTATCATGTGCATTTCCTCTACTGCTTATCGGTGCTCGTCTATCTGCACCTCGTGCTTCAATACAATTTTCTGCGTATAGGCGAGGGCTCGATTGTTATTGCTTTTAACACTGTTGCTCATCTAGCTGTTCAATTTGATGTTTACTATGTTAGAGCGGATTTCATATTACTGTCGTGAGCTGTTCGCAATTTAACTTTTTATCACTCCTATTTTTCAGTTTTGGTTTTATTGTTTTGCTATTTGTTCCACTACAGTCATGTGAAAACCGCTCTATGTTGGAAGCGTTTTTTATACACTATGTTCTGCTCGTTGGCCTACTTTTTCATATAGTTTTAGCTATTCTTTCATGCCTCAACCTATTCAGTATTTCCATTTTATTTTTATAATCTATGCTTTATACTGTACGCTAGCCATAGCCTGTTGTTTACAATAAGTGTTATTCAAATATAACTTATAAATTTCATGGTTCTTTGCGATTACCGGCTTGTTGTTTGGCATAGCTCCTATTATCTACAGTTAGTTGTTTGTCGCGTTTCTTTCAAAGCCCTTTCGCTTATCACAGATGGTATATTGACGTTACCTTTTAAATTTTTTATTTTCAGCTTTGGTTCTAGGCTTATTAAGATATTTCGTTATATATTTAATTCAGTCTTTACGCATTTTAAATTTCGCGCCACCTTCACTTTCAAGTCTTCAGTACATTCATTAATGCAGTCTATTAGTGCGTTATCCTGTCATCGTGGGAATTTTTATTTTTAACAAATAGTTATCTAAGGTTATCCGTCAAGCCTGTTTTGCATAGTACTTGTTTGAATTTTATATATGTAAAGCAATTCAATAATCAGGATGGTAGCGCTTTGACCTGGTATGATTATGTGGAGATAGAGCGAGGTGTTGTGATGATTGCAATCATAATTACATATCCCCATTTCTGTTTATCCACCATAGGGTGATGGACGCTTAAAAACCGTAGAAGACAGAGTTAAAGTACTAGAGCAAGAAAGATTGCCCGAAAATACAGAAGCAGCCCTCACGGCGCTGAGACGATATCTTAACAGGCCTTTGCAGGGTTTCGACCGCTTCCAAGCTCTTGACCTTATTCAGGTTCTTGTGCGCTTAGCGCGCACTCAAGCCCACGCTAAGGCTGATGAATTTGCAGCGGCCCTTGACGAATCCGCGCTCAGTGGGACTTTTTGAGCCCGCAGGAAATGTTAGACCTTATGGTGGGTCTCGTTGGAGACCCAGTACGAGCCAAAATTGCCAAAGAAGCTGCCGCCATCTTAAAAAGTGCCGCGAAAGCATCGCCGCGTGGTTCTCAACGTGGCAGGTCCGTTTATGGTTGTAATCCATACCCTCAAGTTCAATGCCATAATTGTGGTCGTTTCGGGCATTTTGCTCGAACCTGCAGGGTTCAGCGGCAAAGCAGGCAGTTTTATAGTTATAGGGGTCGTGGAAACCGAGGCGGTTGGGGGAGAGGTTTCGGCCGTTACTAACTAGAATTGTATAATGTGAAATGGATCTGGATCGGAAGTGGATTTCGCACTAGCGGTATGCTGCTTGCAGAGTAGATTCATGTTTTTGCGTAATAAAGTTAAGTACTTTGCATTGTTTACATTTGTCATGTATTTATATAGCCCCTTTCCTCGCCCCCTTTGCTGAAATCATAATAATATTTGTAATAATCATAATAAACTCAGGATAAAACTTAATAGTCACGCAATTCCCTTCTTCTTACCTACCATGGTGTTATATACCATGGTACCCTGTCATTTTTGCCAACCCCCCTTTAAGGAGACCGCGGACAAGCCACGCGGGTCTCCTGTGTATGATCAGAATAGTTATCGGTCAGTTCTGCACAGGAAGGCGTCGTACAGATAGGCTTCGTGTTGTCCATCATCAGTAATCTCTTGAACCACAGCAATTAACCCCGTTTACGTTTTTGGAAGAGGTTTTTAGAGTTCGTTATAGGTCCTGTGTTTCTTTACCCTTCATTCCTTCGTTGACCCTGGGGAGCCTGCTCTGTGTTCTATACCACCCTGTTCTTCGTGTTCAGGGCTGGGGTCGGCGAAGGGTTGGGTTCCCTTCCTTTAGCTTATCGCGTCGTTTTCTGTTTTGTTGTAGGCAAACCGCAATTTGTTCATCTCACGCGTAACGACTGCCGCAAAGATAGAAAAGGCGCGACACATTCCAGTTTGTAGTATCACACAGGGAACCCAATCCTTCGTTGGCCCTTTGGTATCAGCACATATGGTTTCTTCTCACCCGGAATTAGGCGTTCTCAGCATCCTCCGGTTCCGTGACCCAGAATTCTTCAGGGCGGGGATGATCCACAGTAACTTACCAGTAAGGGAACACCTCCTTGCTGATTCTGTTAACCGCCACGATGTGGATCTCTTCCAAATCATTCGAGACGGGGTCCGCGTAGAGCATTTCTTCAAATCATTTAGAGGGAAGTTCAAGGAGGGTTTCTACGATGCTCCTTCACCTCCGCCCATTGTTATAAAGAACTCTCCATTATGTCGTAAATTCTCGTCTTTTATCACCGAAACCATTTTGCAATGGGTCACCGCTGGGGTTTTCTCGGTCTGGGGGGAGGTCGACCACGTTTCCCCGCCGCACTTAGTCCTTCCTCTCACAGTAGAGCCGTCAAAACCTCGTCTTTGCCACGACGAGAGGTTCTTGAACCTGTGAACTAAGGATCTCCCTTTCAAACTCGATCACCTGTCTGATTTACCGAGATATGTACTTCCGGGTCATTGGCAAACCACGTTCGATGATAAGAGCGGGTATCAGCACGTGCTTTTGCACCCGTCTTCCGAGACGTACTTTGGATTTCAGTGGGATGGCCTCTATTTTTCGTTTAAAACGTTGCCCTTTGGTTGGAAAGCCAGCGCCTTCCTGTATCACAACATTGGTCTTGCAGTCTCGCAATCTGCTCGATCTCTTCGAGTGCCGCTCTCGCAGTATATCGATGACCGTCATGTGGGACAACTACTTCCTCCTGCACCGCACTCCAGTTATATCCCGAGCCAGCAGAACGCCGAAGCCGCAGCATATATCGTATGTTACATCCTTATCGAAGCAGGGTATTTCATCAACATTGAGAAATCTCAATTTATCCCCTCCACGTCTGTACGTTTTTTAGGGTTTATATGCGACTCTCGGCGCCAGTCCTTTTTCATTCCGCCGGATAAAAAGGATAAGTTTGTAACCCTCAGAGAAGGCATATTGTCATCCGCCATGGTATCCCTCAAAACACTACAGCGTTTTGCGGGAAAGATTGTCTCGTTCAGTTTGGCTATCACATCTTGCAGATTGTATGTGCGGGAAGTGTTCCAGGCCATCGCATATTTGTCCCGCACGTTTAAAGCATCCGATCCCGGATTACTGGCAAGACACTTCTGAAGATATAAATTCTTTAGAGGCCAAAGCTTTGCTCCAATCCCTTAGCGCTTTTAAAGACCAGATACGAGATTCCAGGCTCGACGTGCACACCGATAACCGAACCCTCAAGGCTGGGGTAGAGAACTACGGTTACAAAAATGTCCTAGTTAACAACTCTGTCAAAGAAATCCTCCAGCTTAGCCGACTATTCAACTTCAGCATTAATATGCACTAGCTGATGCCCGTGAAAAATTCACGGAGTGTAAGGGGGAAATTTATTTTACCTACAGTGTTCTCTGTTTAAAAAAAACGGGGGAAAAAATCACAATGGCCATATGGATGTGAGGAGGGGTTCATGATTTACCCTGCTGGATTTACATTACTAATAACCTCCCATCAGCATGAGTACCCCGTCCCGCCATGCCGAAATAAATGAAGTGAGCCCAAAAGGATTTTTTTTTGCTCTGGTCTCCCTGATTGGTGCGACAAAATCACGCGTGTGTGCGGACACGATTTCTCTTACGGTATTAATATATAGATTATATCCTCTCGTGTGACAATCCCGCAGACTGGCCGTCAAGGGAGCTCTCGGATCTCGACTGTACGCTCTCGGAAAAGGCATGGAATTTGGTAGATCGAATGTATGGTCCCCACTCTTTCGATCTCATGGCCTTAGACAGTAACTGCAAGCGTGACCGATCGAGCAATATGCTTCCACATTTTTCTCCTTGGCCTACACCTGCCTCTCAGGGGTTAATGTCTTTGCACAGCCTTTTCCTACCGGATATAGTGTGTATATCTTCCCACCATTCATCTTGGTTGGACCCCTCCTGCGTTTCATTCATGACCAGAGATTTCAAGGAGCCCTTAAGGGCCGTTCACACGGCGCGATTTCAGCTGCGATCTGAGGTGCGATTTCTGTGGCGATCCCATGGCGATGTCATATCGCGCAGTGTGAACGGCCGGCGATCTTATGGCGATTTCACTTGCGATGTCGCCGCGACGTCGCAGGCGTTTTGAACATGTTCAAATTCCACTGCGATGCGGGTGCGATTTCTTCAACAAATATCGCAGAGCCAAATCGCCGACCGTTCACACCGCGCGATATGACGCCGACGATGGCCGCAAAAATCGCACCTCAAATCGCAACTGAGATCGCGCCGTGTGAACGGCCCTTTACTCTGATTGTTCCCGACCTCCGTCCGCGTCATTATTGGTGGGCCTTTCTACAGTGTGTTGCCGTTGACAGTTTCTGCCTGGGTAGAAAAGGGGACGATTCTGTTTTGTTGTTCCCATCCAAAACCACACATGGTTGGTCGCCTAGAGAACTTCAAGATTTCAAGGCCATGGAAGCCTGCGCGTCGCTGTACTGCCTGCCTGTATCCCAACGACGCGGATGCTAATTTCTGCCAAGCATGTGGAACGGCCTCTTTCTCATAGCCTTCTTTGGCCGCGCAGAAAGATATAGACGAGGATGCAATACTTGATCGATTCCAAGAATTCAGGTCGTCCTTCGCGGCAAAGCATACCAACGACAGATATCAGCCTTGGAGAAACAATTTAATTCTTTCCTCTCATCCTCCTCTCCGCCCAAGACTATATCGTCTTGTACAGCTGATGATATTATCAAGTTTCTCATCTACAAAGATAACACTGGGAAAACTGTGGTACATTTATTATTGTGTCCTAGATCGAGTTGCAGTTGTCCTCATCGTTTAGCGGCAGGGACAGTCGATTCTTTACTCGGAAAGCTCAGGGCGATATTCAACGGGTTAGGTCGCCTAGACGCTTCTAATCCGGTTGCGCACCCACGGGTCAAAGAATATCTGAAGTTTGTCCGGTGCGAACAAGCAAGCCTCGCAGTCACCCCATCACAAGCAGTACCTTTGTTCTTTGTAAAATTTCAGAAACTTATAGCTTACCTTAGAAACGTTATTCATAATAGTCAATCATTTTCCAGAGTTAATAAGTATATAGTCGTTAGAGATGCCACTTTTTTCGTCATTGACTTCTTTACTGGAGATAGAGCTTCAGATTTAGGACGTCTACAAACTAATCAGATTTTCAAGCTTAAAGATCTCGAGGGGATTTTGCTTAACTTTACAATTACTAAGAGCTCGCAAAAGGGACTTGCCCGTTCAGTCGCTTTAATACCCTTTTCTAAGCCCGATGTTTGCCCTGTTAAATGGATAGATTATTATATGTCTGTTTGCAACCTTCTCGGAGTTAGTTTGTTGACAGGTTTCCTCTTTAGAGCTACTTCCCACGGAAGGGATATCGGTCCAGGGCCTTTTATAGGTTCCACAGTAAACAACCGCCTCCGTAAGCACCTCATCGGGGCAAAGCTTCATGATGGTAAAACTCCACATAGTTTTAGGGTAGGGTTATCCAATACGTTACGGTTATTAGGATGCAACCCAGACGAGGTAGCACAGTATATCGGATGGAAGAGTGGGGAAATGGCTAAGCATTACTCAAGGTTATCTAATACGGCTACCACTCTGTCGGTCTTGGAGAGCGTCTTGCCTAACGCCATAGATTTAGACAAGAGCCCAGTCTCCCATCCGGTAATTTACGACCTGCTATAGAGACTTGAGCTAAGGAGAACCCTTTGTTAAAGAGGAATTCTGAGTGTTGGAAGAGGAGTCCATTAAAGAGCTTATCGTCTTTCCTTTTAAGCGTTTCTATTTTTTGTAGGTCTTGCGTAGACAGCAATGAATATTGCAAGGGCATGGGTAGGAGCAGACACATCCCATAACTTAACTTACCATGATGCGGTAATAGGTATGCAGTGAAAATAAATTACTATAAAGCGAGGGGGGCGCATCACGCGAAAAGGGCCTGGACGACATAATGCCACTGTTTTACTTTACGGTGGAAATTTTCTAATTTGTTGATCATATTTTCTAATTTTCTAACTACGTACAAGTAAAAACAGTACTTTGAAAATACACAATATCTAGGCATGTTCAAACAGAGTGCAGACAAATTTAGATAATAGAATTTCAAACTCAAATTTACGGTGATTTTTGTGTTGCTGTCCGGTCCCTTTTTGCGTGACGCGGCCCATGTGTTAGCGTCCAACATGCTCTGTGTCTAACATGCTCTGTAAAGCGGCCGCTTTCTTGAAAAGTCATCTCTAAGTCAATAATATAATTATAATTATTGTAAGTCATGATTAGTATCAAACAAAATGAGAAGTCATGCTATGTTTCTGAAAATAGCTTCTTATTCTTATTAGATTTTTTTCACGTAATACGGGAAGATATTTAAAAAAATTGTGGATGTTTCCCATGCACAGAAGAGGATAAATGGAAGCACCAACTACTAGTAATATGCATGCCCATATTGACATGAAAAACATCTAATGGGTGATGAGTGCTCTTTCATTTGAAAACATAACATTTTTTTCAAACAATAAAAATTTCTCTAGTGACCGAAATGTTATACCAGGTTTTTCAAGAATGATGTTCTGCCATTGAGAATTTCGCACGTGTGAAAAATTCCCCATGACTATTGCAAATTCATCCAATCTAAAAATTTTCACAAAAATAGTATTGACCATGTTCGCTGTGCTCACTTGCGAGATATCATTGAACACTCAAGAAAGAAAATTGCACACAAAAAATACTTAACTCCTGAGCAAAAACTTTTATTCTCATTATCTGAATCTTTTCATTTCAAGGTTCCACAGGAAACAAATGCCAAGGGACAGCCAAAAGGAGATGTTCCATTTTACCTACCAACCTTTCAGGCAGTAATCAACACAAAGGCCCTACCTCTGGCATATAAATTTACCAAGACACATCCATCTTCTGTGATTGTAAGGAAACAACAACCAGAGATGCCATTCGCCTAAGCTGTTTTCACACTTTCCACAAAACATGTTTTGACCTATTTTGGTAAAAAGTGTCCAATCTGTACTACTCTCTCTGACAGACCTAGTTATTTTTTGAATGGTTTTACCGGTAACAGTAAAGTCTTTGTTTGTCTAGCCAATCAAATTCGTTTTATCAGTAGCTTTACAAGCGCCTGTCATTTACAACCGATATTCACGCGGCAAGCACTGATTTATTTAATTAAGCAGATTTTTTCCTGGTATTGTTGCTCTAATATACGTGACCGCAGCGAATATATATCACAGGAACGGTGCTATTTATGAGCCCTTGTAATTGATTAATTCTATCACTTCGTTTGTGCAAAGCATTCTCAAAGTCTAGATATAATTTTGATTCCGGGGACCCGATAACTATCGTGAAATAACCGTTCCTGATAAGTTAGCGCACCCGGCAAGTTTTGAGAAACTGGCCCCTATATGTACTGCAAATATAGCTTCGCCGGTGAAATATATAACCACGGTGGTCATTAGAACAGAGAGATGGGAGTTTATTTGAGAGTAGCAGTTTATTAGATAATTTGCTGTGCCTTTAATGAGTACGCACTCCTATATATCATGAACTATTCCAATGTCCCTTCGTTATAATTATGATGTTTTAGGTATAACTTTTGTATATCTAGCTGTAATTCTGCAGTCTCTTGCGCCAAATCATGACCTATTTTCTTCCTCAGTTCAAAGAGAGCCTGCGCCGACGGCACATTCGTTTGCAGTTCTGTAGAACACTCACAAGGGACCACTACGGGTGTCGCTAATGTTAAAAGTGAGTTACGACTGATGGATGCAAAGGATTTTGACCGCATGTCATTTTGAACTAGCGATGTCATTCGTTGTAAGGGCGCGGAATTACAAGTCATTGTAAGGCGTGGTTTCAATGGCTTCCTGTCCACATCACCTCGTGTAACATGTTGAACATCAGACCCCTTTTCGGTTTTATAAGAGCACAGCAAGGGGGTCGTCCCGATATCCTCTCCATCGACGTCACTGGCGCTCGGGAGTTCCCGCTCCGACGTTGGTACACGAACAGGCGTTCGTAATTCGCTCCTGTAAGCTGAGTAATGTCTTTCTAGGAAGTTTTTGGGGCTCGAAGGAGGAGCGGTAAAAGGTCTCGCCTTCGTCTGGCGACTTGGTTGTTGAAGGTACTCCTCGAATTCGTAGTCCCTTTCAGACGGCAGTCGTTCATGTGAAGATCGCGGTCTTTGTTTTGAATTACCTTTCGTTTCCTGGAAATCACGAAGAAATAGGGGATGACGACGTTCTTTTTTTGTCGTCACTTTTTCTGGTGCAATGTTCCGCGCTGACTGCAGAATAGAAGCACCCTCTTCCTTCCCTTGCTTGAGTTGCATCCTTTGGTCTTCAAAGCTAACTTTCTTGTTTGCTCTAGTTTCCTTAGCATCATCTGAATCAATGTACATGTTTGAAGAAGTTAAAACTTTCCCCTGAGGTGGTTTCTCCAGTTGTGCACGAGGTTCCTCCTCCAGTATTACCTCAGATCCCTCCTCCTTTGCAAGATGCGTGCGCTCACCCTCAGAACTAACCAGACTGCGAGGGTAGAGGTTTTCAATATAATCTATCGTCATTGTCATGTCCATTTTATCCGCATCAATAGATTCTCGGGATTTTGAGACGAGTCTCCTTTTATTTAGCATTTCTCTTGCATCCTCCAGCTCTACGGTTGTTATGTATTTTTCGGAACAGGTAAGATTGCCTCGATCACATGGTAAGCTTCGTGTTTCACGGCCCACTCGGTAGGCACTGGATGTACTGCTTCTATCATAAATGTCGTTTAAGGACTTCCTCTCTCGGGGGTTAAAACAACTGGTGTCATCTCACAAAGACTCTAAAGGAAAAAAAACATTTATAATTGTGTTAGACACGAGAAAACAAAGACGGACGCAAACCTGTCAGCTGAAATTGGCTGTCGCAAAAAATCAAATCAATTAAAATAATCAATCAAGAGTTCGCGAAGTTAATATTTAATTATAATATATACATGTAGGCACTTCCTAAAAGCGGAGCTCCCATTAAGCTCGGATGACGTAATTGATGACGTCGCACCAAGTGACCATGTTATTGCACGGTCCACGTGACCATGTTATTGCACGGTCCATTGTACCCTACCAATTTTGTCCAAGTTGGAACATTCTTCATCGATGACGTCACATCACGTGACCATGTTGTGTTGTCTCCCTTTAGATAATTTTCCATAAGTTTGATGGTCTTGCTTACTTTCCTTCCCGAGATATGAATTCTTCTTGAAATACCACAGGGATTCCATACAAAGGTATTACACAAAAGTTCTTAAATGATGACATCATCGATGACATCACATCGCATAGTAACGTTGGCGCACATCCCTTGGCATCAAGACAATGCTGTCCAAGTTTGGTTGTCTTACTACCTGCCTACCTTTCCTTCCTGAGATATGAATTCAGAAGAATAATGAAGAAAGAAAGATGAAGAATAGGTTTTATTCAGGAATAGACAAAACAAATCATATCTTCACGAAAAAACCTTCAATTGCAACCAAACTTTGCAAAAGCTGTCTTTGGTGAAATAGCTATCTGCTTTTCGTAGTCACGTGATATGACGTCATTGATTACGTCACGAAAAGTGGCAAAAATGTTTCAAACCACTCAAAAGTGACTTGATGGTTATATGATTCTTGTTATACCACTTTTCCTTATGTATGGTGCTCCGCTCGCGCGGCGCTTCGCGCCCCTTGCGGGAACTCCGCTAATATTCAACTAGGGGCCTCTTCACATGATTCCGGAATGACTTTCATTCTGGAATGAGTTCATTCCATTCCCGTAAGATTTCTATATATTTTCTATATGTCTCTTCACATGATACCGGAATGAAATTTTGCTCCCGTGCTGGTCATTCCGGAATGAGTTCACTCCGGTTTTCAATCGGAGTGAAAATTTCGTACAAAAATCACAAACAGTGAAGTCTGGAGCGAGTGGCGCATGCGTGAATATTTGTTTTCTTATTTGGTACCAAAATCTGAAACTGATTGATCACGTCATGTGAATACAGTACGAACTTCATTCTAGAATGAAACTGATTCTGGAATGAAACTCATTCCAGAATCATGTGAAGAGGCCCTAGGACAAAACGTACACAAATTGCCTAGTCTGTAGAGCGTAGGAATAATATATAGATTTAGCCACTGGCTAAAAGCGGAGCTCCCGGTTACATATTTTTATGTGTTAAGGGTGCGTTTACCTATATTGATGGGTCATTGCTAGGGAAAATTATAAGTCCTGTAAAAGATTCATCATGTGACGTATCGCGACGTCACTTGCTACAGAAAACATTCTTCTCGTTCTCCATTGCATACTTGCAAATTCAGATTTTTTTATGTTGGCACTTCAAAGAGCTCCACACCCACAGACTAACGGATGCTTTTCTCGACTGTACCCAAGTTTGGTCGCCTAGCGATGTTGCCTTCGCGAGATATTGACTTTTCTAATTTTGATGACGTCATTGATTGCCACGTGGCCTTGGTGGTGCACCCTGATAACCTAATCCAAGTTTGGTCGCCTAGCGATGTTTGCCTTCTTGAGATATTGACTTTTTCTAGTTTTGATGACGTCATTCCGGACGAACGAACGCACAAACCGGAAGTCCATGACAGAATCGTTCGATGCCTATACACTTTTGTTTTGTTCTTTTTTCTCCTGCATGTAGCTATGGGGCTCCGCTACGCGGGCGCCTTCGGCGCCCGCGGGAGCTCCGCTATAAAGCATTTTTATCCGTTAGCAAACAACCGCTCCCTCCACGTGCGGAAGACCTGACTGTAGAAGAAATTGATTAAGTTATTTTTAAAGTTATTTATCTCAGCACTTCTCTCAGCAAGATATATGGAAAAGCGGAAGGTGCGAGCTCTGCTATGCGCCGTGCTACGTTTTGCTGGAGGGAGGAAGTCCAAAACACGTACTCGCACGGTTGGGATTTTTCGGCCACTAGATGTGACGTTTATTTTTCAACTCGTAAATTATGTAAATTGGATTACAGTGCTAACTGAATCACTTCAGCAAAAGGTGGGGAAGAAAAAAAAACGCCACCCACATTATCTAGACTATTTAACAATTAGACCTCGAGGCCGAATGTGCTATGATGAATAGACCATGAGGCCGAAGGCCGAATGGTCTATTGACATCATAGCACATGAGGACAAGAGGTCTAATTGTTTTAGTATAAACCAACTAGTTGGTCGGTTTTGGCAATAAATACCATTATTTTATGTTGAAAAATGTTTCCTTGCAAAGAAAGGTGGTGGTTTGTCAGGTACGGTCTATCACTAATAGACCATTAGTAGCTCAGCCAATCAGAATGCACGATTTGTAATAGACCATTAGTTAGTTTATACTAAACACATATATACTATACTCAACCTTGCGGACTCGCTTCGAAACAATGTTGACAAGATAAGTTCAATACAAGTGTGGGCTGGAGTTGGGGAGGCGGTGGGAAAAAAACTTGAACTGAAGAAGTTTTGGTTGAAGGCTGTCGCTGTTTCTTCCAAAGAATAAGCTTAACTGAAATGCTAGTCAGCCGATACATACAGGAATGGAACCACGTGAGTGCTCTGCCTTGATTGGCTAAAACAATTGCTTGGTATTTTCCCACTGACAGCCCGCGCGCCAGCTTGTCTACCAACCGACAGTATGAAAAGATACGTGCTCAGATAAATGTCATTATCTGTGCCAGATAATGTTTTTTTTTTATAAACAACAGTTTCTAAAAGGAAGTCGAATGAAGATGACGATGAAAACCAACACTAGCAAAGCGGGCAATGCTCGCTTTTAGTAGTAGTAGCTCAGCTACTACAGAACCAGACTAGGAGTTTGACCCAAGCTCGCCTTTGGTACAAGATTTGGTACAAGGTTAATTCCTTATCTCCACTCTGTTGAACTTAGTGCTACGCGGCCACAGGCTTGCCTGAACATCTACATATATTCACTTCATTACCGCGAACATAACATCTAATTTACCCCGACCTGCTCCCAGTCTGACCTGGATAGCTCAGCTGGTTAGAGCATCGGATGTACAATTCTGAAGGTCGTGGGTTCGAATCCCTCTCGGGGTCAGAGATTTTTTCTCTTTCTCCGCTTACTAGGGCTAACGCTCAGAAGCACACATGGGACCATTTCATTAGCACGTTAGCTTTCACACAAGGTTAATTCCTTATCTCCACTAAGATGCTCATAAGAAAGAAGAGACTAAGGATGATATACCCTTCCCTCAAATATTAAAGGAGGCACATTCTTTCGGTCCCTCAGTCAAAGCCATGTTGGCTAAGAGGACTAATGCTGCATGCACAACCAAACCTGTGAAAGGCAAAGTAAAGGAACTACAGTCTCGTACCCAGACGTTATTTTTTTGCATCTCTTGCGGTGATTTCCCTGTGAAAATTGTTTTGGAAGGCGTAGGGGCTTGGAATGAGTATCACACGGCGCGCAACGAACTGTGGGATATTCGCGAAAAAATTAACGTCTGGCAACAAACCAGGTCAACATGGCGGTGGATGATGTTGTAGAAGGTTTATAAGTCAATAAAGAAAGGCTTTTTCATCGGGCATTTTAATAGCGGAGCACCATAGGTATCGCGTAGGAAGAATACAATAGCTCAAAGTAGAACTCAGGTATACTATCGACTTAATTTTTCATGGTTCAGCGGTATTCCCATTATGGTATCGCTGGCGCGTCCGTGCGTGCCTGCCCCACCACAGGTAAACCAAGACCCTTCTCTGTTTATTAATTATATCTCAGGAAGGAATGAAGCTCAGACAACCAAACTTGGGTGAAGTTGTCTTAGTGGCAAGGGGGGTGCAACTACCTTGTCACGTGGTATGACGTCATCGATGGCGTCATCAAACGAGAAAAGGTTGATATCTCGGGAAGGAATAAACCTCAGACAACCAAACTTAGGTAAAGCTGTCTTAGTGGCAAGGGGGTGCAATTGCCTTGACACGTGGCATGACGTCATCGATGACGTCATCAAACGAGAAAAGGTTGATATCTTGGGAAGGATAAGCCTCAGACAACCAAACTTGGGTAAAGTTGTCTTAGTGCAAGTGGGGTGCAACTGCAGGGTCATGTGGTATGACGTCATCGATGACGTCATCAAACGGGAAAAGGTTGATATCTCGGGAATGGATGAACCTCAGACAACCAAACTTGGGTGAAGTTAGTTTTCTTAGTGGCAGGTGGGATGCAACTCGTTGTCACGTGGTATGACGTCATCGATGACGTCATCATAGAAGAAAAATAATATATTTCGAGAAGGGATGATCCTCAGACAACCAAAGTTGGATAAAGTTGTCTAAGTGGCAAGGGGGGTGCAACTGCCTGGTCACGTTGTATGACGCCATCGATGACGTCATCATAGCAGAAAAACAATATATCTCGGGAAGGGGATGAATCTCAGACAACCAAACTAATTGGGTAAAGTTGTCTTAGTGACAAGGGGGGGGGGGGGGGGGGGGTGCAACTCGGGTCAGAAAAATATGCAACCAGGAGCTCCGCTTTTAGCCAGTGGCTAAGTCTATATATTATAACTGGTGATTGTATTCCCTCAACGAGAGATGCAGAGGTAAAATTGCAATGTACACGCGCAACAGTTTGGACAAACACTACAGAGTAGTTCATAAAAGACCATCGAGCAGTCGGGATTTAGGGAAGGCTAGAGTTGTGCTGAGGGGAAAAACTGAGAGGAAACGCTGAGATGCCTGGAATCGATCGGAACGGTTAAAATCAGATATATTTTGAATGTTTAATATGATGCTCTTGGAATTTGAATTCTAAATGGAAAATCGTTTATGAAACATCATACTGATATTGTTTTTGAATGTTATGCACCTATGGGCCTACCGTCTGAAGGGTATTACACCACGTGGTCTTAATGTAGATGATTTCTCAAACATGTAAACAACAGGTCATTGTTGCTATGCGCGCTCCTTTTGTTCCTAGTTGTTATTGCGCGCGATTAGCGCGCGCGGTATCTTCACGCGTGTATATTTAACGGTTTCTGTAAACTTCATCAGTTGCCCTGATGAAGGCTTTTAAATAAAGCCGACAATTTGGCACAAAGGTCAGTATTTATGCTTATTCTGGTTATTATTCTGAAGAATCAACGACAAGAGGAGTTAATTGAGCAGTATGCACCTATGGGATATACTTTCTTTCAAAAGGCGTACTGAGCGAGATATCTGGTTGACTTAGCCTCCTCCGCAGACGTCTCTCGTTTACGCTCTTCTGTTGTCTCTTTCGACTGCTAACTGGGCTTCCTTCGGAATAATGGTTTGAACGTGGGGAGTGGGAACGAGGCTCTTTCTCGTTCCTAGTCCCCGAGAAACGTCCGCGCTTTGTTTCGGCCTTTCTTCTGTTTTCTTAGAGATGCCTGCGGAGGTGGCTATGGCTAACTCTGGTCAGCATGGTCCAGGTGTACAGTCAACTAGCCTGAGTCCGACGGCTAAAACGAAAATCGTGTATACAATCAAAAGCAGTAGAGTGTCAATTCTGGCGCGAAAGGATTGGTCGCGTAGTGGCGAAATTTTGATCACGTGCTCACTATTTCGTTTACCACGTGATTAACTTTTCCACTGGCTGTCTTGTGGTTTCTTGTCTGCTATGACAAGATGGCTAACTTTCAGAAGGTTCAGCTTTTACGAAACGACTCTTTACGAATTGGAAAGAACTCTCTAGAAAAGAACTCTTGATCCCCATGCTAGCAGAAAAGATCCCAAGGCTTCAACAATTTCAGTCTCTTGTAGTGGAATATCTTAACGACGAAAACGACTACAATAACTGTGTTTTACAAGAAGACGAGCACTCTTTCAAAGAAATGTTGAATTGTGCCAGACCCCTACGAGACCGCCCAGATAGCAGAAGAATAGCATTACGAACTTCAGAGAGTAACACGCCCACCCAGCCAAGAAGACA
The DNA here is from genome assembly GCA_033964015.1 of Scolanthus callimorphus. Lineage (NCBI taxonomy): Eukaryota > Metazoa > Cnidaria > Anthozoa > Actiniaria > Edwardsiidae > Scolanthus > Scolanthus callimorphus. The sequence goes on from CM066913.1 coordinate 26,355,038, forward strand.
GCGTAGAGTTCAAGGAGGGGCGTCGCCACATAAAGCTTAGTTGTACAACAACGAGCGCTGATTCAGTTACGGGAACACCTCCATCCACACGCAAAAAACTGGAAGAACTTCCAAATAATACGCGAGGTATTATTTGGCCAACAGAGAAGCAAAATGAAACTCAAAGTCAAATCGACAGAAAAGGGACGGATTTCTTTGGTCGTGTAGCTGCTGCGCCTGTAGAATCGAGCTCGACTAACCCACGAATAAGTAACAAAATAAAGGGAAAAATACATTCATGTCATTCATGCCGTGTCAGCCAAAGTTTTTCAGTCGGGGTTCAGTGCAACCGTGTTTTTCGAATGAGATCAGACGATTTGTGAGACTTTATTATTAGAGACCGATTTCGAGACAAAAAATATCATGGTACTTCTTCAGTTTTGTTGCCTCCCTTTTCTTCCGGCATTTTTTTACTAAATCTCATCGTAAATATCTGCGACTATCTAGCGCATTCAAACAAAAGGTGCAGGTTTGAATGCGCTGTTAACAAGGAATTCGAGCGGAAATCTAATCGAATACTAGTGCGGACTCGTATCCTGCCTAAATATATGCGCGCGCTGGAATTTATTCATGAGCCCACATTGTAAAATCTATATGTACAGCTGACTTTTGTGTAAAAGCTGCAGTCAAGTTCCAAATTGCGTTTAATTGCGTGATCGTTGCGAAGCGAGAATTCGAATAGTGTTTACGATTCAGATAACACATCGAGTGAATGATTCAAATTATATATTTTCTCTTGATTTGATATAAAGAAAAGAAAATATTGTGTATGTTTTCAGAAAGTCCGCGATTTTCTGATGTGTGCACTCTTTATAGCTAGAAGTTTCTGAATGTTTTTGTGATAGGGCGGATATGGTTCTAATAACGCTTAGTGCAAACTGCGCTTGTACAAATTTATTGCGGCCAAGACTAGAGGCGATTTCTGGGATTTTTCTAAACTAATCAACTGAAAATGCGGCCTACGTAATGTCAGGAAACACACAAATAGGTTGTTGAGAATACTTTGAACCATTCAAGTGCCAGCACTCCAGGCAATGACTTAGTCACCGCTGGCGACAATAACTTCGCAAGCCATCATGGCCAGCCAGGAAACTTTTTTATTGCAAATCAATTTTTACATAAGTGCTATGTTTTTATAGTGCTATGTTATAATCTTCCCGAGATCTGCTTCGCTATGGCGCTGGCTATACTAGGAACCTAACTCGAAAACCAATTTACGTCTACTAAGTAGACTCTAGGCATTTCCGGTCATATATTTCTATTGATGTTTCTCGTTCATATGTTGGACATAAATTCAAAGAACCACTCCACGGCGATACGAGCGAATGTGGATGGCAGAATATCGGTGCTGACTCTCGTCATGGTACTTCGTGCAGTTTTTCCACAACAAAATATTTAACTTTCACCTGAATAATTACTTGCAATGCATTGTTAATTTCAAGTTGAAATCCTCTATATGCTTTTCCTTGGAAAATTCAAATGTTTCATATCTTAAATGCCTCAAAGTCCTCGTAGCATTCTATTCCATACGACTTTAGTTTCCACTGCGGATCAGCAAATGACATTGCTGCACTGTAGGAAGAATACTTATTTCAATGAATTTTTTTCAGTATGTTGGACAAAAATTCAAAGAACCACTCCATGGCGATACGAATGAATGTAGATGGTAGAATGTCTGTGCCGACTCTCGTCATGGTACTTGGTTCAGTTTTCCACAACAAAATATTTAATTTTCATCTCAATAATTATTGCCATAACATTGCTAATTTCAAGATGCAAGCAAACAATACACTTGAAATCTCGATATGCTTTTTCTTGGAAAATTCAAATCTTTCATATCTCCAATGTCTCAAAGCATTCCCTGCTACTTTCCACTGCTTTAAATCGAGTCTCGGATCAGCGAATATCTCTGATTGAATTTTTTCGAGTGTAATTGCAAATGACATCGCTACACTGTAGGAAGAATACTTGTATTTGAATGAAATATTTTTTCAGTATGTTGGACACAAATTCCAAGAACAGCTCCACGGCGATACGAATGAATTTAGATGGTAGAATGTCTGTGCCGACTCTCGTCGTGGTACTTGGTTCAGTTTTTCCACAAAAAAGTATTTAATTTTCATCTGAATAATTATTTCTACAAATTGTCAATTTCCAGATGGCAAATACTACACAGAAATTCCAGGAGAATACACTTTCGTGATGCCTTTTCTGGGTAAATAAATTTCTTCTACACCTCGAAGCATTACATGTGACTTTCCATTGCTGTTCAAAGTGCCTCGGATCAGCGAGGATCACTGAATGAATGTTTTTCATTCGAAATACAATTAGAAACGACCGCTTGAAGAAAATAAATTTCTTATATAACTTCGACATGAATTCCAAAAGTCACTCCACTTCTGCTTGAATCCTCCAAGGAAAACTGAATGTATATGGAATTTTTAGCGTGGTACTTGGTTCAGTTTTCGAGGAATGAGACGTCAAAATAGCCTCTCTCGAATCACATGGCTCATCTTGCTAAAATATGTCAGGAATATTCAGTGAGTTAAAACGCGATCCCGGGAAAATGCAAAGCTTCATCATTGTGCTGGATGCAGAGTACAGATGTTCATCAAGATTAGTTGAAGTTTTCAGCTTTCCTCGTTTCTCCGATCAACTAAAATATAATTATAAAACTCCGCTGTCGTTGCCGTCACATTTCAAACAGAATTGCAACTTCAGACTTTGACTGTGGGGAGGGGGGTTATTTTCTCTTACTGCGCATGCGAAATAACAGCAGGTCAGCAGCTTCACTGAGGGCTCAGCTCAAGATTAGTTTGCGAAGAGATGTACGGCTCGAATTCCTTGTGTGTTGTGGATCGCTTCTGGAAACTTTTCTATCTCTGGCGGGGACAGTGGACATCACAAAACATCAATTCAACTTTAATTGTCATATTATATGGCGATAATGAACCACCCCAAATAACCAAATTTAAAATTTTGCAATAATTATCGCTAAGTACGATATTATGCCTTGTTCATTCAAGAAGCGCAATTCTCTTTTCAAGGATTCTTAGCACTCTTGCGCTTCAAAACTAACATCGAACAATCAATTTACAAAGAAAAATTTAGGCGTAAGTGGAGCGCACTGGAGTCGTGGATAGCAGATGGCTAAGCCCAAGCTGAAGATGAAAAGGTCGTGTGTGCATTTTCTTGTGTTGTTCTTGTGTGGTTTCGTATTCCAACAAAACGGAAATGTGTTAAAGAGAATGAAAAAGAAAGAGAAAATAAAGAAAACATAAATAAATAAATAAATAAGCAAAGACAAATAGAGTATAAGAAAAAGACAGTCAGAGAAAGTAAAAAGAAGCGAGGATAGGTGACCTGAGAAAAGTGTATGTAATTAGGGGAACATCCCCCCTGATTAATCTTATTCATTTATGTATGTCTTTTGTTCCTTGTCAAAGTATGTTGTATCCGTTAAATTCGTGTATTTGAATAATAATAATAATAATAATAAAATAAAAAATACAATTATGGCCTATGGCCTCTTCTGAGTGGAATTTTGATTGTATTAAGACATTTTTTCAGATGTCTAACCTGTGCGATGGCTTCCCGAGTCAGCGGTAAACCTCTACAAGAAGCCCCAGCTTTCTTCTCAATAAAACACAGGAAACCCAGAAACTCGACACTGATATGCAAAAATGGGCAGGGGTGTGCCTGTTGGCCCTCATAAAAGAAGGATTTTTGCGGAAAATGTTTCAGATAGAGACGGACAGTTGACTTTAAAGAGAATATTAAATATCTTCCGGATCAAGCAGTGGATCAGCCGGATCAGGCGGATTGAGCGGATCAGGATGCTTACGTCACAAAGAATCACGGAACCGCAACCAAGGGTGGGATTAAATATTATTGTTCTTGGTTATCGCATGTTGTTATGATTTTAGGGGGATAAGCGCAACCCAATGACTCATCCCCTCGGTAAGCACGTGAAACCACGAGAAACCGAGCCGCCGTTACTGACGTCACGAATTGCAAGAAGGAGAAATCGCATCAAATCGAGGTGTCCGCAGACTCACGTTTATGAGTCACACTCATATTTGAGAAAGACAATGATGGCGTTCCTATTTTCTTGCTTGAAATACAGTAAAAACCCGCATAAAGGAACAAGTGGATTAAGAACATTCAGGCTGAAATTTAGTAAAAAAGGTACCTTAGACATAAGAACATGTGCAGGCTGAAAAATGAAAATTGTTCTTGTATACAAAAAAAAGCTGCCAGTTAGATTCGAGCACAGTAACTCACTGTGGTAGAGTTCTGAGTAGATGCAAAGATCAATATCATGTGCTAGACCATTGCATACAGAATTCTGCAGCAAGTACTGCATGGGGAATTCCAGGGTACATTTTAACAATTGTTTTTGACAATTTTTGTTTACTTAGTGACTGTTACCTTCTGTCACTCACATTCTTTATTTTGACTGTTGGTAGTGTACCGGTATTCAGTAAATGATGCTAAGAAACAATTTTAAGAACACCTTAAGAACATTTTCAGGCTGATTTTGCAGAAAATACCCAATATACAAGAACAAAATCAGCCTGAATCCTCAAAACACCTGTTCTTTTATGCGGCTTAGTATAACTAGTATAACTAGACTAGTATAAAACGGTTTAGACGATGTTCATTTACGCTCTTGAGCGTGATACCACTGATCTACTGTCTGCTGCAGGATTATTACTATCTTCTGAGGGCTCTTGACTTTTACGCGAAAGAACACGGAGAATGCTGTACCAATCGTAGTCTATGCTGACTATCGAGCAGAAGATTGAAAGTTTATTGAAGAAAACATTTCATCTAGTGTACGCAGATTTATGCAAAAAGTCTATGCCCGAAGCACTTAGGAGTTACCCATGCGAGGAATGTCAAGTCGGCAATCTAGTGATGACTGTTTGTCTGAACAAAGATGAAAGTTATTTTACAAAAAAGCCAAATACGCCAAGTAGATGCAAATCTTATATGGGAAACGGTGCAGGAAGTGTCGTATTCTGGACATACCTCTGGATTCCTCTTGGGAAAAGTACTTACCGGAACTTTACAAAAAGCTTTGGAGAGAGACAACAGAAATGCATCGCCCTACGAACTGCCTGGAAAGTATCTCAGTAGTGTAGTAGTTGGGAGTACGAGACCATTTTTATAAAAATGGTCTCATAGCAACACAACTACACACTACTTACCATATGATGGAAATCAGTTTATGGAAACTATATATTTTTCATTTATGAATATCCATTTTTGAAATCTATATGTTTTTCATTTTATGGAAATCTATATGTGTTTTATAATTATGGAAACTATTAAATGGTTAGTCATTCAATGTGTGACTCGGGATGGCGTGACATTCTCGGAAAAACTGGAAGGACTATCATTGCGTGACTTTCTCGGAAAAGCACGAAGCATTTCGTTCATTGCGTGACATTCAAAACAGGAAGTCTACGATGTTATACTATAGGGACTTTCCCGCTGAAGTGTTATGTCTGAACATGTGTATTATACTTTATAATGTCCATAAGCATAAGAATTAATACCATCTTCCAGCAAATACCTTTTGTCATCAAAACAGCTGAGTGATATTTTATTTATTTCATAACTTTCTAACTGATGTTTATTGCTTCTTGTAGTTTTCATAGTGCTGAACATTTGTTTATTATTCATTAACACATTTTTATAGTTTTCATGTTTGATATTATTCTTAATAACATTCTTTTTGATTCCCTTAGCAATCTTTTCACCTTTGTTGTTGTCTTTCATATAACTATACATTTTAGATTTCAATCCAATGAATTCAGTGATTGGAATCCCAGCAGCCTCATCTTTGAATTTACCAATCACTTTCTTATTGGTTTTATCAAAATATGCAGAGTTTTCTGGATAGTTGCTATTATCAAATTTCTCTTTATCATTCCAGAAATCCTGGTACACATCTTCAGCTTCAATTTCATATGTTAAACTGTCAGTATCAGTGAATAGTAGTCTAGCCTTATTACCATACTTCTTTCTAATGTTATTATAGTGAAAATCATACATTAGTGTTTTGCTAATATCTAAAATACACATACCTACATATGTCGGCCTGTTTAGGGTTAGTATTTCTTTAATCTTATGAACTGCTACTAGATTTTCATTGAAGATCTTACTGCTAATATAAGTAGGTTTTGAGGTTTCAATAATTTCTTTTTATCAGTTACAAGTCTAACATCTACTCTTTTTCGAATGTTTTCCATAGTTTTACCAAATACGCTATTATTCATAAATTTAAAAAAAATCCTTTTCAAAACTGTTTTTTGCATTCTTTCGTTTCTCTGTATTGAAATCAATATACTGCTTAAGCCATGGAGATTGATTAAATTCAAGAACTTGATGTACTTTTATTACTTTTAATCCAAGATCTGTATATAGTTGAAGGTTTCTATAGTGTAGAACATATTTTTCTTTGTTATTAAATGTTGGAATTAATTTATTAACAAGACCTGTTGATACATTATATTTGTTCGCAATTTTTTTACAATAATCTGATAACATATTTTCTTGTACTTGTACTCCTTCGGGAGCTAATGGATAATCATTATGTAGGTTATGTAAAATCCGTGGGACATTGCGCTATTTCATTTTTCTTGTTGATTTACAAAATCGAATAATAGCAAATCAACGTATTTTGTCGATTTTAAATTTCTTATCAAATAATTAGGTAATGAGAAATTGGATTTTTTATTTCGTTCCTCTTTTTTCCAAACGATTTTTATTTATGCCTTCCTCGATTGTGAAAATTTACCTAATAGTGTTTTAGAATTATAGTCTTTTGTTCACATATCGTATTTTCTTAGCCCTAAAGCGTGTTAAAAGCGATGCTCAATCGGAAAAGTCGGGGGGTGACAATCGATTCTCGTTCGGGAATCGTATTGTGATTAACATATTGCGAAATACCACTTGCTAGGATATAATGTATGAGAAAGTCAGACGATAGCGTGGGAACAGTCGAACGTGATTGGATCAGAGACTTCAGCCTACTGCTTATCCAATCATCAACTAGCTAATGTAGGAGCACGTGAGAATTCTTTCCCGCCAAAAAGGACGGGAACTTTATCTCGCTTCCGGAGTTGAACAAGAACTATAACAATAATGGCTGCTGATCGCTATGTCAACGTCCAAAAGGACGAAAGGACCCTGAAAATTAAACTAAATTGCAGCACATTGAGTATATTAAGCAGGATTTTCAAACTGGAGGCAAACACAATTTATCTGATTGGAAACGAGTCTGTTATCGTCCCTCAAATACAAGAAAACGGATCACACAGCTTCAACGCTGAAGAAATCCTCTCCTTCGTAACATACGAAGTGTAGCCTGGTTTTGAGCAGCTTTTGGCAGTAGTTTTAGCGCCGCCGCTTGAGAGTTTTGCTATCAGTTTGCAGTACTGTACGAAAACGAAGCGATCGGGAGTCGATACTTGATCGATCTCGTGCACCGAGAAACAATTCCGTTTTAGGCGAAACCATTATACGTTAAAGAACTGTTTTTACCAAAATCCATTCTTATGTAAAACGGTAAGAAGCAATTTCTTTGTCATAAATGATGATTCTATTAAAAAATGTATTAATCGAGAAGAAAAAACATAAAACGAAATAATAATAAACTGTATTTCCATTTTTCTTTGCTAGTTTAAAACAAATGAAAATTTAAAATATATACTGTTTATCATTTTCCGATTTTGCAAATCAACATGAAAAATGAAATGGCGCAATGTCCCACGGATTATGTAATTCTTTGGGATACTCTAAACAACTTCCAAAATTAATCCTTTTTTGCTTTCATCATTATACTTAGCTAAGTTTATTTTGTCAATTTCTTTATCAGTCATCCATCTTAAACCACCAGTAGGTAAATACTGACTCATTACCCAACTATATAATCCATTAGCGTCAAGATACATAATATACTTTGAGGGAGCCTTCTAATCATATGATTTCATGTATTTATTATTAGCTTTACCATATCTATTAGCGATGTAAGAAATACCTCCGCTCATACCTTTTTCAATGACCTGGTACATATCAATATCAACCATCAGTTCCAATTTAATACCAGTCATTTTTAGCATAGCATCCCAACTAAGACATGGACTAGTGGCATGGATCTAGTTTATAGTATTGCAAGCATGTTTTTCTGAAGTTTTCAAATACGTCAGCTAATAGAAGGATATCAGATTGAAGATATCAATTATGGTACTCACCCATGGTTTTTAGTGAGAATGTATTCCATACAGTCTGAGTATGTTTATAATCTTCATCTGTGGTATGCTCATTATTCATGATACTGTAAAATTCTTCTTTTGTTGGTAATTTTGTTTTATTGAAATTTTCAAAGCTATCCATATAATCGTAAGTATAGCTACCCTTTTGTGCCATTAAATCTAGCTTTTTACCATGAAAATTTTGAGAGGTGTATTTTAATAATTCTTTTGGTAGATTACTGACTAATTTTTCTAAACTAGAGCTCATAAATTGGAAACTATCAATAAAAGTAAGATGATTACCTAACATGAAAGCCATATATTTCTCCATATTATTTGGGATAGCGTTACGGTCAGCGGTACGGTGGAAGTTAGATGTGTTTCTGCTAGCTCCGCGATTTTAGAAAAAATTGATACGATATATTGCACCGATCTCATTTATCTTGGTCGCAAGGCTTATCTACATTATCTAGAGGGACATTGGCTTGTTTTGTTGCGAGTTTTTCATCCGTTGAGAGGCGAAAGAAAACGGATGTTCAAGTTTCCCGCCAACGAACTACCTGGTCATCTTTGGATAGCAAACCTGGCTGATCTCTGACTACGCTGTGAAACATAAGTATTTTTGATACCCTCTTCTTTCTTTTCCTCTTGTTTTTCGTTTTTAGTCTTTGAGGGTTTAGTTTTCATCTTTTTACTCTTTAAATTGAGCTACCTATAATTCACAGTTAATTAATACAATCGGCGCGCACTAGTCCGTAAAATTCAACCTGTATTTGCATACATATGCATTGCCCCTTGCGCTGCCTCGCTTCACGCGGGATCTACGAGACTTGTTTCGAGCTTTGAACTATCGACTTTCTCAACTTTCTTTTTTCAATACTAAGTAGTTCACTGCACTCTGCGCAATTGCTTCGCTTAGTAACAGTTTTTTGTACAATTCTTTTCGGCAAAGTCATTTCAGCCTGAATACTAGTTGCATTCTATTCTTAAAAACTTATCTAAATTGCATGTTTGTTGTTGTTGTTGTTGTTGTTGTTTTTAATCCTACAAGAAATATATTTTAAACCTATACATATTATATTATCCAAAGTTAACTTCTTAATTATTATATATAATTGTTTATAATTTTAACGTACGAAATAAGAACATTATCTGAATAATAAAAACATAAAGAAAATAATTATATAGTTGATGTTATATAAATTTAATAAACAATTGTACAACACATAGTATATAAACAAAGTAAATAAACAAAGTATATAAACATATTGTTTCTACTCATACACGGGCTTGGTATCATGAGACCCAGCCACGCATCAGGCCTTTTTGAATTTCTGGTTCTGATCCTCACTCTGAACAGCATATTCAAAGGCTACCATAGATTGGATAATGGAACTGATGAACTCCCATCTCTTGTGAAACCTCTTTGTACTAGGGATCAAACGACATTGTTCGTCATGATTTTCCTCCTTTCTCCTGACAATCACTTACTTTTTCTGTCCCCTGGTCTTTCAGAGGAAATTCTGGTTTACATTTACTACAAGCTTCCTTGTTAACAGCCCTGCTGATTCTCTTGGCTGGGGATGTGAGCCAGAATCCCGGACCCATTGACATCTCTAGTCTTCCTCATTCTGTCTCGAATCACGATTGTTGCCACTCATTTATTCCTACCTTGATTTCCAATCGTTTGGATTGTGCGAGACGCTTTCTAAGACCGGAAAATCGTACCTTGGTCAGCATCGGTCACTGCGCGTCTCAGGGTATTCCTGCGCGAGTTACTCAACGAGAAAACATCCCAACAAACACTAAAAAGCGGTTTTGTCCTTTACGCAAGGGGTAAACTTACACAACCTCTGCCCTGTTGAGCGTGTAAATGGACACAATTTCGGAAATCCTTTAAAACTTGGTTTATTCAATGTGCAATCTGTGGGAAACAAGGCCTTATTTATTAAGGATTATTTTGTGGAGCATCAATTTGATCTTTTAGCTATCACGGAAACATGGGCAAAATCTGACTCTGTAAATGCCATCAGGGAATTATTTCCCAAAGGTCATGGTTTTTATCATGTTCCTAGGAAGAGCAGGAGTGGCGGAGGTGTCGGTTTTTTGTACAATCTGGATTTAAAGATAGTCAAACAAGATGCTGGAAAGTTTTCTTTATTTGAATCCATGGAATTATTGTTACATTCCTCTAAAATATCATTAAAGATTGTCATAGTCTATAGACTTCATGCAAAACCCAAAAAGAATGGTGTCACGGCTCCAATGTTTTTTGAGGAATTCTCGCAGCTTCTTGGGCGACTGACTACTTCTGCTGACAAGCTGCTGATAATCGGTGATTTTAATTATCATGTCGATGAGCCCAATAAAGATCATAGGGCTGCTCGACTGTTGGATCTACTGCATTTGCATAATTTAAAACAAAATGTAACAGTTCCTACACACAGAAGTATGCATACTCTAGATCTGGTAATAACTCGCGATGATGAGGACGTTTTGCTAGATTGCTCTGTTCGTGATCCCTGTATGTCGGATCACTTTTTTGTGCACTGCAAGCTGGCACTAGATAAACCTCCTCCTGCTAAAGTTGAAAGGACTTATCGGAAAACACGGAATGTGGATCTTGGTGCTTTCAGCCACGACCTTGCTACTTCTTCATTGCTAACGTCACCTGCGAATTCGCTGAATGATTTATGCGATCAATACCAGGAAGTGCTTAGTAGTCTGGTGGAGAAACACGCCCCTCTTAAGAAGCGCACCATATCATTACGTCCTGCTGCACCCTAGTATTCTGAGGAAATAGCACAGGAAAAGTGTAAACGGCGCAAGTTAGAAAGGAAATGGCGCAAATCTAAACTCATATTGATCGAGAGCTGTTTGTTGAGCAATGTAACGTAGTTAAAAAGTTAATCATGTCCACTAAGATGGATTATTATTCCTCAATTATCTCTGATAACGCATCTAACCCGAAAGAATTGCTTAAGTCTATTGATCGTCTGCTTTATCGCAAAGCTGAACGTCTTTATCCTTCCTGTGAAAGCAAACTTGAACTGTGCAACAACTTCTCTAACTTCTTTTTGAACAAGATCTCTACCATTAGAAGTGAACTCACTCCAGTCCCGGATGACGTCATTACCATGTTCGATCAATTGGATAATGCCAACATTTCCTGCAGACTGGAAACATTTGTACCAACTGATTCTGAAAAACTCTCTAGTCTTCTACGTAAGAGTGCATCTAAATCATGTTTTCTTGACCCTATTCCATCGGGGCTACTTCGTCATTGCCTAGACGACCTACTACCCGTTATGGCTAGAATTGTGAATTTATCTTTTCAATCCTGCACAATGCCCGCTTCTATGAAGCTGGTTGTTTTGTCTCCGTTGTTGAAAAAAGCTCTTTTAGATCATGAGCGTTACCCCAACTTCAGGCCAGTGTCCAATCTTCGGTTTTTATCAAAATCGATCGAAAAAGTGGTTGCAAAGCGTGTGGTGTCATACCTTCACGACAATGATCTTGGTGACCCCTTTCAATCTGCGTATAAGATATACCATAGCTGTGAAACTGCCTTGATACGTGTACAAAACAACGTTTTACAGTCTATTGATACAAACCGCCGTGTGATACTAGCGGAGCTCCTAAGCGGCCGAAGGTATCGCAGGAAGAATACAATAGCTCAAAGTAGAACTCAGGTATACGATCGACTTCATTTTTCATGGTTCTGCGGTATTCCAATTTGGTTATCGCTGGCGCGTCCGCACGTGTCTGCCTGCCCCACCACAGGTAGACCAAGACCTTTTTCAGTTTATTATTCATATCTCAAGAAGGGATGATGCTCAGACAACAAAACTTGGGTGGGGGAGGGGGGAAGTTGTGTTAGTGACAAGGGGGGTGCAACTGCATGGTCACGTGGTATGACGTCATCGATGACGTTATCATAGGAGAAATAGAATATATCTCGGGAAGGGATGAACCTCAGACAACCAAACTTGGGTGAAGTTGCCCAAGTGACAAGGGGGTGCAACTGCGTGGTCACGTGGTATGACGTCATCGATGACGTCATTAAATGAGAAAAGGTTTATATCTTTGGAAGGAATGAGCCTCAGTCAACCAAACTTGGGTGAAACTATCGAAGTGGCAACGGGGGTGCAAGTGCTTAGTCACATGGTATGACGGTGCAAGGCTAGCTATGTACAGTGGCAACCTTTTGTGTCTCATTAAGTAGCGCTCCGTCTTAGAACTATAGCGGAAACAATAGGGCCGCGGAAACAGTGGTCGTCTAGTGATGCTCACACTCGATTTTCTTCTTGAACAACGAAATGCTATGAAATATCCGGAAGACCTATTCGGAAAGAATTCAGCACTGCAAACGAAGTATTTCGCTACGAAATCGGTCAAAAACAAATTTCAACCAATCTGAAGGCCAGGATTTGTTGACTAAGCCAATTAGTTGTTTAGAAATTTAACAATTTAAAATTTTACACAAAGCATAACTCAAATTCCCCATAGCCGTTCACGCTATCGTTCTTGGACGGAGCGCTACTTAACACAGAAAAATGTAACCGGGAGCTCCGCTTTTAGCCAGTGGCTAAATCTATATATCAGTATTACTGGACTTGTCGTCTGCATTTGATACCGTAGATCATAGTATTTTGTTACGCAGGCTGTCTTCTAGATTTGGCTTTAAAGGAAATGTACTATCGTGGTTCGTGTCGTATCTTGCGAATCGTTCTCAGTTTGTTATGGTGGATGGTACTGCGTCTGAGCCACTCCACCTAACTGCGGGGTACCGCAGAGATCCGTTTTGGGCCCCTTGCTCTACTATCTCTATACCGCACCCCTTGGGGATATTTTTCGTAATCACGAGCTTCAATTCCACTGGTACGCAGACGACACTCAAGTCTATACAACATACAGCTGTCAGGATGGCAAGGAGCTTGCGAGCGCCAAATACCGCATCGAATTATGTCTTTCTGATGTTAATAATTGGTTGACCACGAACAAACTGAAATTGAATACTGATAAGACCGAGCCCCTCCTGTTACATTCTAGATTCCGTCCCTATACTCCTCTCCCTACACTTTCTGTTGGTGATGATAGCATTGTACCCTCTGAACATGCTCGCAATGTAGGAGTCATATTCGACAGCACCATGACTTTTTCAAGACACGTTGATGCTGTTGTAAAGTCTAGTTTCTTTCATCTCCGTAACAAAGCAAAAGTGCGCAATTACCTATCAGTTGACACTACTAAGACTCTTCTGGTCTCTTTTGTTTTATCTAAACTAGATAATTGTAACTCTTTACTTTATGGCCTTCCACAACACATGTTAGACAAATTACAATATGTTCAAAATGCTGCAGCTCGTTTGATATGCAGATCAAACAAATACGATCATGTCACGCCTTTGCTAAAGCAGCTACATTGGCTTCCGGTTAAATTAAGAATAGATTTTAAAATCAACTTAGTTACTTTTTAATGTCTTAAAGGTTTAGCGCCCGTCTACCTGAGGGATCTTATTGAGGTCTATACTCCTGCTAGAGCATTACGCTCTTCAGATGCTCCTCCCAGACTTGTCACTTCTAAATACAAGCTAACAAACTATGGTCTTCGATTTTTTCGCACATGCCCCTTTTTATGGAATGAATTGCCTCCCCATGTAAAAGTATATGATTTGTAACCTTAAATACTTAAATTTCTTATTTTTTAATGATTGTGATTTTTAACGATTTCAATTTCCAATGTAAAGCGCATAGAACGTGGCTATATGCGCTATATAAATGTTGTATTATTATTATATTCACTTTTTTTTTCATTTCCGTTTTTGTCAGTATAGCTGTTTTTCTTAACAATAGCGCCAATTTCTTGCATTATAAAGTGAGAATCATGACCTCGCAGGTTGTGGAAGATCACGGGTATTTTTATGTCTTCTGGTTTTATTCTAAGTTTCAGATTACATTCTTGATGAGCCGAGCCCCTATATTTCCCTGTAATATGGCAATGGTCCCTCACACGTACATCAGTTTTATTATATTTTTTATCACATATATGACATTTATCAGCTGTTTTAAAATCTTCATCTAGCTTAGTCATTTTTAATGGTTTATTGAATTTATTTTTCTTAATTTTCTTACAATATTTAACCTCTTCCAGCATAGCCTTCATAAATTTGTATACAGCTTTTCACCCCTATATAGTGCCAGAGGTTTGGTATATTTGTCATCATAACAACAAACGATTTTATAACCACAGTCACAGTCTGTGTTTTTGATAGGCTTCAGTATATGATTTATCATTATTAGGTTTGCAACCATCGAACTTCTCTGTTATAGCCTCAAAAACTGCATAAATTACAAATGGTACAGGAAGTTGTCTGTGAAAGTTGTTGAATTTTAGTATATTGTTATCTTTGTCAGGCATTTTTACTGCTTGTGTTCCATTAGCCTCCTTTGCAGCCGCTGTCGTGTCGCTCAATTCACTTTCTTCCCACCAGCGTCTGCTGAGATTAGCCGTTACTTTATTTCCCATTGTTTTCGAGTAGCGACTAACTAGCCAATCAGAGAGCGCGTTAGAATGGAGCTGAATAATTAGTCATCAAGTTTCCCGCGAAGTTGCTGAACCGTCAAATTGAAAGAAGGGGAAGCTGCAGATTCAGGTGAAAATATCTAATAACTTCAATCCAGTGGTGATTTAGATGCCTAGATAAATTTTCCATGGGACTTAAGCTACCTCCCTTGAACAGAAGTTATTCAGATACAAATAAACAAGGCGAGTTTGACGAAGAAAAGTGAGAAAACGGCTGGATTGAAACCGCCGTTGCGTAAGTTTGAGCCAAGTTTGAGTCAAGGCGAAACCGGATTCAGTTGAAAATTCCTAACAATTTCAATCGTATTGGTGATTGCGATGCCTCGATAATTGTTCCATGGGACTCCAGGTACCTTAATGCGAAATTTGAGCAGAGATATTTGAGCAGAGAACAAGTACAAGCCCAAAAATGGATGTGTGCTAAGAAGATTCTGAAGGACGACAATATCTGCACCAAGATTATGGAGTTCATAGTGCCGTCAGTCTTCATGATTAGCAGTTTATTTTATGGAAACAGATAAAACTTAACACCTACTACCACATAGCGATGTACCTGGCGTCAAGCTACAGTCTAGCGTATTCATAGTCTCTCTATGAAATCGAAATAAACAAGCCATAATTGGGTCATGGAGACTACATGTGCAAATGAACTTAGTTAAATTTGTATAGAATACAAAATAACTTGTACTGCTGCTTATGGAACGGAACAAAAACTTACTCGCTCTCAGGTATTTCACTACGAGTGACTCAGTCAAACATGTTCATGTTCTTCCCCTCGAAGGTTTTGAGGGAGTAATAAGTTAGAAATGGACTGCAAAATCATTTAAGGTTATTCACCCTTGTTGATTTTACATCCAAGCATAGTTTATAATCACTTTTCTGCTGCCAAATAAAGTGAATTTACCAAGTCACTGATTTTGTTTTCTCCATGGTACAATGACAATGTAACCCACGTTTTTAGGATTTTACAAAGAGAACTTTAAAATTAAGGTTTCAATCTTCTACATTTATCCCCATATTGTTTACGTTTTTATTTTCTTATCAATTAATTTACAAAAAGAGAAACACCCCCTGCTGGATCTACCACTTACCTGGACAATCATGTATGACAATCATTTATTATATACTGTATCCATGTGATAACACCAGTGAAAAAAATTGTATCAGTGAAGTGATACGATATCACTTCACGGCAAGAATAAAATACAACTTGTCTTTATTTTTTTGCTATTTTATCTGACTCAGAGTATATAACCGACATCAAGATGAAATTGCACTAGCACTGACAAGATATACATATGCCTTTCAAGGAAAAAAATCAATAAACTTCAAACTGAAATATATTGTGTCAGGGCATGGATTAAAATATATTATTCAAAATTTAAGTTGAATTATTTTGTTACTATGAGGCCAAGTGAAGTTTCATTGTGTAATCGGTAGCATCCTGGTAATCTATGATCAAAACCATAAACATATAACTTAGTTGAAACGTGTAACAGACGATTGAATCTTATGTGACAACCAGCGAGCAACTCGCAATCACTAAACACCATATTTGGAAAACAATGCCCTTGCATGCAGCCAATCAAAATTCACATAAGACTTTTCCGTTGGGATTGCACGCGCATTCGAACTCTTTTCCGTTGGTTTAGAAGCCTGCACCTGTGTTGATGCAAACAGTGTTGTCTCCACTCTTATTTACCATGGCAAATCAGCCAATCATATAACGAGAACAGCAAAAGTTATGATAAAAAATCTTTTTGGTGGGTTTTGAGCATGGAAGTAAAACAGTGAACTAAACTCATTTTGTGCTTCTGTTCTGTTGTGAGGAGTTCGCGCACGTTATTTTCAGAAAATATGACGAATCAAATTTCCCGTTGCTTATTAGCTAAATAAAGAACCTGATGCTTTCCAAATATGGTGTACATGATGACGAATCAAATTTCCCGTTGCTTATTGGCTAAAGGAAGAACCTGATGCTTTCCAAATATGGTGTTTATTGATCGCGAGTTGTTCGCGGGTTGTCGCGCTGTTACACGTTTCAACTCACTTATATGTTTCTGTCAAAATTTGACAGCATTTTTGTGCCACCTTTCTGCTTTGAATATTTTTCTGGAACTTGCCTTGATTTGAGGCTACACTGCAGAGTGAAGCTCATTCATAAAATATGTGCCACAATTAGCAGCATATTCTTTGGTGCAAAACATTGAGCCTCATCAAACCAATGATATTTGAGAAATCTAGTTCAACTGAAGGTTGCTGGGACATCATCAACTGTACTATTGTCAATGGATTCATTCATTGTAACATCCATCAAGGATGTGGACAGGTTTCCCACTGCTAATTCAATGAGGTCTTCATCATTGATAAGAACATTCCAATTGGTAAGCCACAATCCGCGCCAAAACTAGTTGACACACATACTCCATTTAGTAACGCTAAAAAATGCTCGCAAGAACGATCACAGACAGGACAACATTAATGCACCACCCCTTCTTCCCCTGTGCAATGTTGAAATCCCAACTGCCCCGCACAAAACTCCGATGATATCCCTACAGGAACAACATTGATTGGGGGGGAAGGGGGGAAAAGAGCTTGTTGGCGGGAGACTCTTGCTAGGGAACCAAATTTTAAGAATAACGGTTCAAACGCTGAGAAATGGGTTAACAGTTTTGGCGGGGATTGTATTTTTGCATAAAGTCGAATTAGGTAGTTTCATTAACACCTCAGTATTTACAACTAATATCAATAGGAAGACATCACCGTGTTCTTTCTGCGAGTACAGTTTGTAGATTTCTAATGCCGGCTGATAGTCAAACAAACATCACTAAAGTTCGAGCCGAATCGTGCTGCAGCACGTGATCAATTTATGTCGTTCTCAATAATGTATGTAAAACAAAATAAACTGATAGATCTACGCAGAACGTTAGGTAGACTTGCCACAAATTGTGCACAATGCAAAACTATTAAGGCTGGATCAAATGATTCTGTTCCTGTCTTTCAATACTGCTTTTCCGCGAAACAGGGCTGACCTTTGGTCATTTGAGGGCCACACGTGGGACGGTAGCTGTCACGCAATACGTTGCGTGACGAACTAAGTTTTCCTCATTTCTGCCAAGCAAAATCATGGAAATGCTCAATTTAACGACATGAGTGCAATCAACACATATAAAATAATAGCCTTACATCGTATATTTTACATCCAAGCGAACCTACTACAAGATTTATTGAAACTAGTGCAACGGTCTACGGTCTACACCGATATTGATAAAAGAAATCAATTAGATCATCTTTTTTCTGAGACAACGGTCTACAGTGTAGACCGTGTAGACCGTTGCCCGTCTGCCGTCGTTTTCTAAAACGAAAGTTAAATAAAACCTAAGTAGTGAAGTGAGGCGAAAATAGTATAACCGCTACAGAACAAGGAAATCTAGAACATAGAAAATGTTTTGCAGTCACTCCATCGGCATTTCTGTAGAGACACGCGAAAACTTCTCATTTAACACGTGACAACAGCACAACGAGTTGCATAAAACTCTCAGGCAAACAGTTGCAATCTCAGCTTTACGTCTTGCCCAATATAAACTTCAAGGTCAGTAGTTAAGGTGGAGAAAGTATCACTTCTAAGTCTTTTAATGAGGTCAAATTGTTTTTACTAAATGCACAGAAGGCTATTTCAGAATTTGCAGAAAGTTGAGAGAAAAACTCCAAAATCACAAGAATTTTTCGTGATCGCCTGAAAAATTAATACAGTGGTCTTCCATTTGTTATATCTCCCAATATTCTGTCATTGTAAAGCTCAAAGTTTGTTTTACATGGGACTGCAGCGCGTCTAACGACGTTTTAAAGGAAAAATAAAGCGTTTTCTAAACCACAGGTATCCCTAGCTAGAATAGAAATACCAGAACGGGGCGGGGATTGCAGGTGCCATCTTCATTATCGATGGCATCCACATCAAGAGATACATGGGAGTTGCTGCACTGTCGGTGTCATGGAAAGTCTCCTCTATGATACACATTATGTTGGTAGCATGGTTTTAAAATATGCCAAATTTCAACATACTCCTTAACATCATTTTCTGAAAAAATATTGTCACAGTTATCCAATACTTGAGAAATCTGATAATCAGAAAATCCAAGGGAAAAATGTACGTTTGCCAATGGCAACTTTACATCTTGTGTGCAGTTGCTCATCACATTCTCGACAATATTTTTATGGTACTGTTTAAGTCTTTGAGTTAAGTCAGCTAACTGTAAGTCACTAACAGCCCTTGTCTTAGCCTCATCTAACTCTTCATCATCATCATCATCATCATCATCATCATCATTTCCGGGATAACCTGTCAGTGAGCCACAGTCCTCTGCCCCACAGTTGCATTTGGAAGCACAGTTGTCACAGCAGTTGTGCTTTTCATTTGGATGGACAAGTTCAGATGACATTTCAAAATGGTTCATCAGTTCTTTTCGGCGGCACTCTTTAGTGCGGACATATTGTTTCATGTCCTTGTCAACATGATTTAAAAGGACTCCTTGGTAAATTATATGGCAGATACTTTGCTTACGATGTAGGATGTAGGACTGGTCGAAAATGAACAACTCTGTAAACTTCTTTACAATCTACCCCCTGGGTAGATCACCCGATCACCCGATCCACAACTTGTTGCCGGTGACCAGCTAACAATTGAAAGGGCAGTGAATATTGTCTCATCAGTGGCAAATGGTTACACACCTGAAGACCGCCTTGAGGGATTGAACCTCCAAATAGGGGATTGGCATGCTGGCGTGAAGATGCTTAGTGTAAGTGCATGATTGACATGCTAAAAAATACCTTTGCAGGGCTGGAAATTTTGCCTATATTACACTCTTGCAACTAGCCTTTTCTTTTTCGGCTACTTAAATCTGTGTTACTGTCGCCTACAGTCTGTAAAATGGAAATATGAAACTATTGGGCAAATTGCAACCTCATTTTTTGTTATTTCCTGTCCTGTTTTAAGGCCTTTAAAACAAAACAAAGATTGTTCATGTGCATATTTTTTCTGTTTGATTTTCATTATTTTGCAGCTCATCTATGAGAGGTTCTTTTCAGGGAAGTCAGATGCTGACAGTTGCACACTCTTTTATGACCGAACGCTGATCAATAGACGAAATGTGACAGGGGACCCCTCGTCTGCTTACAGAGCAGACAGAGACTTCCTTACCAGCATCAATGACAGTGCTTGGCTTTGAGAACAAAACATCCAACCCTAGCAAAATCCCCATCCCTGAAGACATGGGGGAAAAAGTCGAAAGCGGAAAAGATAGAATATTTGCATAATGTTGCCTCAAAGATATTAGATAACCTAGCTTTGTATTATGGCCATAACAAAGCTGTTGAGGAAGCAAGAACAGTGCAGGCAATTCAAGATGCCAGAAACCGGCAACGCCTAACAGTGGATGGCAGGTACACATGCCGATTTCCTGGTTGTAACAAATCATTCAAGCATGATGGAAAATGTAGGGCGCGACATGAACAGACACATGATGCTCCCAATGAGGATTCTCCCAATGATGATGCATCACCTAATACAACTGAAACTGGTGAGGTGTCTCTTACTGACTCTCACAACAATGCCACTGATAATGTGTACAACTATAATTGTGCATTGCTGGAAGAAGGACTTTTCTTTATGAACTTTCTTGATGCTATACGAGAAGGTGATGGTGAAAGAGTGGTAAGACATTACAAACCTTTCATGCTAGTGTGTAAGGCTCATGGCATCCACAGCCATAAATATGCCTTGGAATGTCTGTATCAGTTCTTCCTAATCAAGTCACTGTTATCACCAAGAGACAGTGAAAGGTTTTCGTGCAACCGGTTTGTCAACACAAAGGGTGGTAAAGGGAACAATATTCCTATGGATCTTGACATGGAACATAGCAATCGTTTCATAAAACAAGGAATAAAAAATCTAGGTCCCAATGTTACAGAGAAAGCTGTTGCTCGTATCAGTAATGCAGAAAGTTGCACAAGTGTATTGGTGGATGCCATTGACCAGGACATAAAGAAAGCATCAAGAATCAGGCAGACACACAAGCGCCTCAACTGAGAGAGATTTGCAAGAGCTTGTGGACAGGGCAGCATCCCACAGTATATTTATAAAACAGCAAGAACGGCACTATCGCCACTTTCAGAATTTCGAAAGAAATCGCCTCAATGATCTAAACATGTCATCTGTTTTCCAATGGATAAATGAACATAAGAAATATGTACACCTTGGTATTAAAGGAAGATAGGTCAATAGGCATGAAATATTCTATAGGCAAAATAAATTACAGGTGAAAAGACCTGTTGAATTATTTTGCAGATTACTTCCTTTTTATACCATGCCACAGAAAATAGAGCCAATCAAAATGCAGGAATACCAATGTATATTTGTGGGTATTACACTCAGCCTTCCCGTCATGCATTGCATTTACGTAAAACGTTGCTAATTTTCTGTAGCATGGTATAAAATAGTTATACACAATGCTTTCGAGTGGCATACTGCAGAATATCCCACTTGCCACTTGTATTTTCTAAGCATACCAGAACAATACCAGAAAATACAAGTGACGTGTGGGATTTTTTTGCAGTATGCCACTCAAAAGCATTTTCTAACTAATATATACCAGATTGTGTATGTGAAATAGTCCAGTTTTGAATTCTTCACATAATACTACTAAGTATACTCTTGTATGAATCTATCTTATTAGAACAAGGATATACATGTACTGTAGTACACTTGGTATATCATGTGAGGTACCATGCAAATTCTCTAGTTTACCACTGATAGGCATCGACGGTGCATTTTAATACAGTGGGAGCGTCAGTTTGAAGTAAAAAAAGTTCTGAATACTGATAAGAAACTGATGAAGCTTGAATTAAGACAATAGACAAATTTGAGAAAACTTTTGGGGCTCAATGGTATTTGCAGCTCTTTTGGCTTCAAGTTGAGGCTCCTACTGTATTTATGTGTCTCTGGTGTCTATTCAGCAGTATAGAAGCAGAGAATTCAAAACTGGACTATTGAAAATTATTGAACTACCGTAAGACCGATGTAGACGAAACGCAGTATCCCAAGCTTAGTGACTTTGTAGGAGAATGGATTGATGTATCTGGGTTTAGACTCATTTTATAGAGCTGATTTCACATGACACAAGATTGTGGTAAGCCAAATGCAAAGTAAATACACCAATTCTGAACAAACCTTACAGGAGTGCACACAAAGTAAGTGTGAATTTAACTCACGATCACTCATCTTAAAGGGGCTCTCGTATGCTTGTTGGCCACTTCTCTGGCAAGAAAATAGCTCAAATCGCAATCCAATTCCATCCTCTTGCAATGGCGGACAAAAACTGCTGGGACACTAGTGCCTTTTAACCCTCATTTCATGATTCTTTATTGTAAAATATGTTTGTCAACCCCCCTCCCCCGGTACAATGTTGTTTAAGAGCACTAGAAAGTGTACCGAGTTAATTTCCCAACATTGTGACCGGGAGAGGGGATTTTCATGTTATTTTTTCTAGAGCTGTCCGTTTCACGTCGTTGGGCGCTCAAAAACGGGCAGTGTCCCAACAAGTTTTGTCCGCCATTGTCTGAAAGTGCATAAAACTAAAACACGAATTAAACCTTGATTGCCAGTATATTTTTGATTCTCCTTAGGAGTATAACATGCTAAGTGATTGATTTAGTTGCAAAGCTAATAAAAATCGAAAATTTCTTTTGGTTTTGCTAGTGAAGAGGTCTCCCAATGTATTGGGATTCCTGTGGTTTTCGCGCGAGCTTCGGCAAATGTGTGTGTGTTTGTGCACGTTCTTGTTTCGAGATGGATTTAATCAAAGAGTATGAGTCCCACGACAACGAGAATATTTTGGAGCACACTTTGAGACATCGGGAAATACGAGAGGTATATCTCATCACATACAGTCAAGCTGACGAAAATAAGTTTAAAAAAGAAGTGAGTTTGCAAATGCTGTAGTCGAGGGCTTTGAATCTCATGAGGGAACTGTCGTGTATTGGTGCTGTTGCTTAGAAGACCACACCGCTACTAAAGGGAAACACTTCCATTTAGTCCTGAAGTTAAAAGAAAATAGAAGGTTGCCGGTCAAAAGATTTCTGATTGAGCATTATAATGTAAGTGTTCATTTCTTGAATGTACACCACAACTATTATAGCGCGTGGAAATACGTTACCAAAACTGACAAACACTACGAGGAGAGTTCAAATCACCCTGACTTAACTAATGGCGAGCCTGTAACGTCAAAGGCAAGTCGTACAAGACGTAAAGTGAAACAATGCAAGAATGCCAAGGCAAGAAACTCGGTAAATTCGCAAAGTAGTAACTCTGTGGGAGGGAAAAAGAGAAGGGGCAAAAAGCGAAAACTCAGTGCTCTCGATTTCTGTGAACTAATTCAAAAGAAGCACATTACATCTATAACATAGTTAGAAGCACTGGCCCAAAAACAAAAACAGTTGGGGAAAACTGACTTAGCAGAGTTTATTCTAAACAGATCTACAAGAGCAGTGTCAGAGATTCTTAGTACTTCGCTGAAAATGGAAGGAGCGGAAGAAAAGATAGCGCGTTTGAAAAATGATAGGGTTGATATTCTCTACGAAGCTCTGGAGAAAGAGTGCGAGTGTAGCTCTACTTGGCTGCAATGTGCGGAACAAGTACTGCGCTACAATGACATTGATAAAAGTGAGTTTGGAGGTTGGATCCTAAACCTGTTAGAGCATGGAAGGGGGAAGTTTCGAAACATAATGATAACCGGGCCTGCAAATTGCGCGAAAACGTTTCTTCTCAACCCGTTGAACATTGAGACTTTTTCTAATCCCGCGACTGGGCGTTTTGCATGGATTGGGGTTGATTCTGCGGAGTGCATTTTCTTAAATGACTTTCGATGGTCCCAAGAAATGATCCCGTGGCATGACCTGCTCCTTATGTTGGAGGGGCAGGAGCCGTACATTTGCCTGCTCCAAAAACACACTTTTCTAAAGGTATCAAGTTTGCAAAAGATGCACCCATTTTTGCCACAAGCAAACATTAACTCATCTATGTGAAGCATGGAGTGGTGGATTCACTGGAAACAGTGATGATGGACGTACGATGGCGAGTCATTGAGTTAAATCACCAGATTCAGCAGCGAGACCCGCGAGAGGTTGCACCTTGCGCGCGCTGCTTTGCCATGTTAGTCACGCAAGGAAAGTCACGCGATGCGTGACTGAAGGAATTGTTTTTTTCTTTGCTGCGAGCTGAAATTAATTTTATTGATCTATTTTCTTGATATCTATGTTTAGTGAAATACAATTCAGATATGTAGCTCTTTCAATTGGCAAAAACCCTTAAATATTAACGATTAACCACGGTCAACCACGATTAACCATCACTCAATTAGGAAAGAAACTATTTTATATTCTTTACGGCTATCGATGGTTAATCGTGGTTAATCGTTGTTTTTCTGGCCACATGCTCGGATTTGTATATGCAGGGATAGAATATGTATAGATATTATCAAGGTTTCAATTGTAGAACGACATCGTCTTTTAACTTGAGTATCAAAGCGATAGTTTATTTTCCGTATTGGGTTGCCTGTGGTGCAGGCTACACGCGTTGCAATGTAAAAAAGACCGGAATAAGTCAAAGTCAATGGCAATAATAAAAGCTCATTGGTGTAATCACAATTTCACAAATTAGTTTTTTGTTCCCCTTGCTCTTTATAATTAAGTCAATTCTGTGAGGAAGAGATTCTATCGTACGGTCAATCACACCCGTATCCACAGACTTGATGGTCCTCTCTACTCGATTACAAAATTCGCTATAAGATTCCTGAGTGATTCTCATATCTAAAGCCTGTCTGTTAAGGTCCCGACGAACTAGATGAAAGATATTCTCAATCGGATTCAAATCGGGACTCCTAGGTGGAATAGAAAAAATCTCTGCCTTGACTTTGACGACGGCGCGTTTTGCGGCCGCAGAATTTTGACTTGGGTCTCCGTCCTGCAAGAACCACAAATATTGGGAAGCACGTTTCCTGGCTTTTCGTAAAAACGCGGAAATTTTCTTAACACATATGATTTGAAGTATTCGCCGTCCATATTATCATATAGCTTGCAATCTATCACACCTTTTCCGTGAGAAATTGCTACGATAAATTTCGCTACCTTTCCTCCGCTGCCTTCCTTCGCACCCTTTGCAGTGCAACCACTTAAGTCCCTCGTCTACTCTTCTCCAAATGAGGCCGCGGGGTGCTCTAGCCTGGTCAAAAGGATTTCTTTTGTAAGAAAAACTCACCCCGTCTAGGTAGAAACTGATTTCTTTTGTCCACAAGTTCTTCGAATAATTATTCTGGATGTTTCTTGCCCACTTGTACCGTTTCTTAACATCCTTGGGAGTTAAAACTCCCTTCCGTCGCGCAGAACGTGGCTTATATCCCTTGCGATTTAATAAGCGTCTTATAGTTCTATTGCTTACTTTTTCTTCTGAGACATCTGCATGCACCATAAGTCTTTTTGAAGAAATGTTTGGTGTATATCCTTTATCAAATATTTTACGCTTATATTTTGATATACGAACCTTATCACCTATTTTGTATTTCGGTTTCTGTTTTGGTGTTTCCATATCACCGTATAAATTGAAAAATACTAAACCTTCATTCTTCTTTTTGCCAGCTTCTGTAGGTGTCATTTTAATACTTGAATGTTTGGTATTATTGTATTTTTTTTTACCAATTTAGGTAACATGTCTAAGGGACGTGTCATTATTTAGCGGGGGGGAGGGCTCCTATTTTTGTGGGGAGGGTCCTAATTTTTTCGCGTGCCAAAAGGGAGGGTCCAAATTTTTTTCACTTCTGTTTGGGGGAGGGTCATAATTTTTCCAGCAACATTTGGACGATGGAGAGGGTAAAACAGATGCCGATAGTGGTTATTTCAGCAACTTCTCTATAAAAATTTCGGCGCGCTTTGCGCGCATAAAGAAAGACATTTATTATACTAATTGAGCAACGAAGACACTACCCTCACGCCATTTACAAGAACAAGTATATCTTGACGAGGAAAACCAATCTCTTCCAAAAATGCCCTGTAATGATAGGCTTGGCGGGCAGTCACTATATGAAAAAAGACCCCTTAGGTAAGCGTGAGTTCGACGTTACCAGCATAGAAATTCGTCATTTGGGGCGCGTTTCACGCACATGAATAATAACTTCATCAATTGCGGCCCGCAGTTGTGCGCATGACTAATATAACCTTGTTGGCTCAGGAACCCATCAATAGAAGCTTTTATCTACCTTGATAACCAATATAGTTGAGGTAGCGTACTTCCTGACAAGCTTTGTTTACTATACCGTACACAAAACATGTTCATCTGCCCTTTCTCTGAGGCTTGATGAAATGCGATTATCAAATTTCGGGCGCGCTTCGCGCGCAACGAAAGAAATAGCGACCCCATTTTTTGCAAAATGTCTTCAGTACTAGGTCAAATAGGGGACGGCAGAGGCGGGATCACGTTAATCATTATACTTATAGAGGGAGGATAACTGCATTTTTACCGTTTATTACCCAAATGCCTCTCACGTAAATAATCGAAGCGTTAAATAATGACCGCGGTTCTTTAGCTTTGACAGAAGTAAGGAAAACGTATTTCTGTTATTGAGAAGAATGAAAGAGACATTGCACTCGATGAAGAGTCTATCTGACAGGTTTTTCAGAAAATATAAATTACATGGGGAGGGTCCTAATTTTTTTTACCTATGACTGGGGGAGGGTCCCATATTTTTTGTTATGTTCAAGGGGAGGGTCCTAATTTTTTTTAGCCTTGTTCGAAAAAAATGGGAGCCCTCCCTCCCCGGTAAATAATGACACGTCCCTAAATACTGTGTATTGCCTTGGATAGTGAACTGCTTGTACATTAAATTTTTAATTGTACGGTTCCATCGTTCACAAATAGATGACTTTTCTTCATTTTCAGTGGAATACATTGTTATATTATGTTTTTCTAATAAAGCCTTTACATGCTGATCATAATATTCTTTTTCGTTATCAACCCATAATCCATAAATACTGTGGTTTCCTACCTTTCTTGAATATTATTTTAAAAGCATTCATAACCGTTTCATCTTTCTTATCCTTCAATGGGACAATCCAACCGTACTTACTAAACACATCCAATAACATTAGTAAATATCTAAAGCCTTTACTCCATTTACTGAATTTCTGCATTTCAACGAGGTCTGAACACCATATTTCGTCTATATGATTCACAATTACACGCCGCCGAGTGAATTTTCTTCTGATTGGCTTATGTAATTCATCAGCTAGTTTTTCTTGCCAGTTTTCTTCAATTTTTAACACCTAGACCAAGTTTCTGCTTTGTATTAATGATATTGCGTACAGAAGCTGTACCCATGGCTTATCTTTCCAAGGTATCTGGTCAATAGATTTTACCATTTGTTTATCACAGTCACCTTTATTTTTCCCAATATCATAACATATATCGTGGTGAGCACTAATTTCATCCAGTTTATTTTTTGGAGGGACCATCCATCTAGTGACCTCCCCTGTTTTTTTTTTATCATATTCCAATTCTTTATCAAGGGGGTTATACAGACTCATATATTTATAACCCCCAGGTGTAAAACCACCCTTTGGTTTCGGTAGATAACCTATCAGTTTGTGAATATCAACAGCACTCCCCAAGCATCCGCCTTCTGTTTCTTTGACAAACTTACTTTTCGTTATTCCACAACTAGCACATTGACATTTTAACATCATGCGTCCGTTACTAGTTCTCTCATATCGTCCAGAACCTGGAACGCAATCTGTAATTTTATTTTATTTTATACAGTATGATCTCATATATAATTAGAGTAGATTAAAATATTGAATCAAATATCTATGGTTTACTTCTTGGTTTTTTCTTGTTTTTTTTTTAAAGCATCATTATGTACAACATCAAACATAGAGACCCCTTTTTGTCTTTCTAGAAGATAATACAAACACCAATAACCACATAACACGGATAATCTCTCTTGGAGTTCATCACCTGAATAAGTAAGTGGTTTTTTAGATGTAGCTAGATACAGTTCGACTTCATGAGGCATATCTAGACCCAAACTATCAAAATACTCACAGTATCCATTGTCTATGTTTCGATAACAAAATGTATTTTTCTCTGTTATGTTAAATAAGGTTTCTTCAATTACAAATCCGCTATTTCCTCAGGATTATTCTTCACAAATCTGATTGGTTCTTTTCCTGTATAAATACGCCTACAACCGCATTGCTCGTTCTCTCTCTCGCATTTCCAGAAGCGTAAGAGCTCAACCGCTATTATTTCCCGCCCTCCCATCCCATCATAATACATTTATTTAACTTTCTAATGGTGGGTTGTCAACTTCCTCAGGCCTTGGAGACTCTGGTTCAACAAACCTTAAATGTCACAGATGTCACAGAATTGGCCACTGGGCGAAGGATTGCCGAGCAGCCTGGCCTTCTGCGTGGTCCAACTACCCAGTTACAAACAGGTCCGGCTTCCCTTATTCAAGCCCATCCTCGACTACTACAACAGGAGACAGAACACCATCTAAGTGATGAAGATAGTTTCTTTGAGGTACCTCATCATGAACCTATTATACTTAGAAGGAATTCACAGAAATACCCGATTGTAAAAGGAAATTTGAGAAATAATTTACAATTCTGGCGCACGATAGGAACATCTGATTTTGTTATTGACATTATAAAAGAGGGATACAAGCTCCTCTTCTAACAATAAGTCAGCCAGGGATCATGCAGAATTTGTAGATGAAGCAATTATTGAATTAATCAACACCTATCGTGTTTATGAAGTCCATTCTCCTCCATATGTAATACATCCGCTTTCCGTTTCTATACAACCCAGCGGTAAGAAAAGACTCATACTGGATCTACGTCTTGTCAACAAACATTTGGTTAAATTCAAATAAAATACGAAGATTGGAAGACTGCGATAACATATTTCAAGAAAGATGCATATATGATTTCCTTCGACTTAAAAAGCGGTTATCATCATATTGATATACATCCAGATTGTCATACATATTTGGGGTTCTCTTGGACATTTAAAGACGATCCAAATATATTTTGTTTTCTCTGTTCTCCCGTTTGGGCTCGCCACCAGCCCATTCGTATTTACTAAGTGTTTAAAACCGTTGGAGAAATTCTGGAGATTTCAAGGCATAAAGATCGCGCTGTTTTTAGACGATGGGTGGATAATCGAGGATAACAGAGATGAATGCAGAACGGTTGCTAAGCAAGTTAAAACTGACTTAAACAGAGCGGGGTTCGTCACCAATGAGGAAAAGTCTGTTTGGGATCCTTGTCAGAATATACAGTGGCTAGGATTGGTTTGGAATACTATTGAAGGGAATATTTCTATTTCAGATAGAAGGCTATCCAACATTCTAAGTCATATAGATTCTATTTCCGGGAGGGTGTTCTTTATTTCTGCAAGGGAATTAGCCTCATTTGTTGGCAAAATCATTTCGTCCGGACCTGTACTCAGAAATTTGGCAAGTATAATGACCAGACATTGCTCTATGTCTACAGCTGCAGCAGCTGACTGGGATTCCAAATTTTATTTGGACGATTACTGCATACGAGAAATACAATTTTGGAAAGAAAATATCGAACGTTTAAATGTAAAAAGTGTTCTCCCTACTCCGGTGGCTTCACACTATGTTGTATACTCGGACGCAAGCGCTACAGGTTGTGGAGCAGTTCTAGACATTGATGGTGAACGTATTTGTCATAAACAATGGCTGGAGCATGAATCCAATCAAAGTTCCACGTGGAGAGAATTATCCGCCATTGAATACGCAATCGCGTCGTTTAGCGGAATGCTTAAAGGTACACACGTCAAATGGTTTTCTGACAGTCAAACCGCTTGTCAGATAGTGAAGATAGGAAGCATGAAGGCTAATCTGCATCGCATTGCGATTAACATTTTTCGTTTGTGTGCAGTGAATGATATTGATCTCGATATTAATTGGTTGCCCAGAACAGACATGGAACGTGCAGACTTTGTTAGCCGCATTATCGATGTAGATGATTGGCAAATCACCAATGACTTTTTTCTTCGTATTGACTCTACATGGGGGCCCCACACAGTAGATTGTTTTGCCAATTTCTATAACACTAAATTGCCTAGATTCTTCTCACTCTATTGGAATCCCGGGTCTGCCGGGGTAGATGTTTTCGTTCAAAACCTTAAAGCTGAAAACTGCTTGGTAGTACCCCCTGTAGACCTTATCGCCAGAGCTATTCACTATCTTTGTACACAAATGACGGTAGCTACTCTCGTAGTCCCTTTTTGGCCGTCAGCTTATTTTTGGCCATTACTAGCAAGGGAGTTTCATAAAAACATTATTGGACATATACAAGCCACAGGTCGGCTGGTATTGGAACATGGCAGAAATACGAACTCACTGTTTGGATCAGAAAGGTTTTATGGAGACATATTGGCTATAAGGCTAGATTTTAGAAGCTCCTAAGTTAAACGAGTGCAATGAGAGGTTGTTGTAATCAATGCAAGTAATTTATCACCTACATGGTATACATAATGTATAGAACTTAATGGGCGCGGGCCCTACAATGAAAATGGCCAATTATGAGGATCAAGGGCGCGGGCCCGTATGGTGCTAAAACGGAGGGCGCGGGCCCCGCACCAGGAATTAAAGAACGAGTGTTTTGTTTTTGAGATTATCATGTCAGTTTGTTGTTTGTTTTCTTCTCGTTTTTTACACATTTTTGCAGATACTTTACATGTGCACTGATTGGAACAGCCTCCCTCAGAATGTACCTCTCCAAGGAGAAAATAGCTCAGCTGTTACTCAAATCAAGAGCAGACTCCACCATTACATCCTACACCAAGCAGATCAAGAAGTTTATCTCATGGGCCAAGACGATTGGTTCAAGAATCTCGCTCCCCATCCCAGTGGCGCTTGCAGCTACGTATCTCTCCAAGGTGTACGAGGATACGAAATCATATTCTTCAGTTGTATTAGTTCATGCAGCACTCAAATGGTTTCATTCTTTTACTCTCATTCAAAGTCAAAATCCACTAGATAGTGCGATATGTCGAAACATAGTAGAAGCAGCAAAACGTTTGAAAAAGCCTATTGTCAAAAAGCTGCCGGTATCTCCAGAGATGATACGTAAAATAATAGAAACATTCGCTCATTCTAGTGCTGATGTTAAAGACTTAAGGATAGCGTGCATTTGTACATTAGCTTATGCAGGTTTTTTCCGCTCGGATGAGTTTCTCAAGATATGTCCTGATCACTTAGAATTTGATGAGGGATATGTTCGTATATTAGTTCCTAAATCTAAGACTGATGTTTATAGAGAAGGACATTATGTTTATATAAGTAGAATCGATTCCATGTACTGTCCAGTTGCCTTGCTGGAGAGATACCTCCAGCTTACATGTGTAAAATCAGAAAAACATTTACCTTTGTTTAGAGCGTTGACGTTTTGTAAATCAGCAAACAGGTATACGTTAAGGGGAAAGGTTATTTCATACACAAGATGTCTAGAAATCTTCAAAGATTGTATATTGAAAATCGGATATGACCCCAAATTATATAGCTTACACAGCCTCAGGTCTGGAGGGGCAACGGCAGCGGTAAATTTCAACCAAAATATCTCAGAATGGTTGCTTAAACTTCATGGCCGATGGAAGTCCGATATTTCCAAAGATATGTATGTACAAGAAAATGTTGAAAGAAGATTACAAATATCGAAGCATCTAGGATTATGATTACTCTGTACCAGATCAATAGTTTAGTAATAAAAATCGCTCTTGCTTCTAAATGCTTGAGTAACAAACCAAATAGCTGTTAATTCTGTTTATTCTGATAAACATTAAAGTGGAAAATATTTTACGTCCGTTTGAGCGTAGCGAATTAGGACGTAACCCAATGTGTACCCGGTCCGTCAAAATCACCTAGGTTGATAACGCCACATTCTTTTTTTATTAATATGTGGTGGGAGGTTATCCCTCGAGTAAACACCTTTAAAGTGTTTAATCCCAAGGTGTTCAACCCAATTTAAAATTTCAATGTTTTATAACGGTTTATTAACAAATTTTATAGAAGTGCCCCTAGTAATGGGATACCGTTGAATGGGCTGTTTTTTCTAAGTAGCAACCCCTCCCCTTTTGTGTTTCGTGTTTTGGGCTTTTTTTTACCACCCCATAACCACGTGCCATTGGTATGTCACCCCAATTACCATAAAATGGAGGTGGCTGAAGCATCAAAGAGTTTACATATCCCCCATCTTTTACTTTTGGTGGCTGTGGTGGTATATAAGTATTTGTAATATATAGATTTAGCCACTGGCTAAAAGCGGAGCTCCCGGTTGTGTACATGGTTTGTCACTATAATAATCTTTTCAGAAAAAAATGTCTCTAAATATGTGCAGTATATACAGATGAAAATAAGCACGACCTGTCAAAGAAAGGTAAAAAATAGGTACAACCCCTCACAGTGAAATAATTCTAACATGGCACAAAAGTGTAATCAAGAGAAAAGCTTTTATCTTTGTCATGAGTTGTTTTAATATTTCAACATATACATACCATACATCTACCATATAATTACATGTTCAGTGTATTTTTATTAAAATGTGTCACCCCAGAAAATACCCAACATGAATAAGCAGAGAAACTCAGAATATTGTAGTTGGTTGCCAATTTTGGTATTTTTACTGATACTTCTGTTTAAAATTTATTGGAAATTCCAATTGTAAGGAAGGAACGTTTTTTTTTCTTGAGTGGTGGGGAGTGGGGGTAGGGATGGCACAAGGGGAGGGCCATACCTATTTGAAAGCTTTTCAGGGAAGGGCACACCATTCTTTTACATGTTACTTTCCATTTAATTAATTGTCCATTTAATGACTCCAAGTTCATAACTTAAACTACTATTTTAAATATATAATTGATTTCATGATGCATAGTTTTCTCAGAAGCCTTGGAACAAAACATATACCAAGGTGAGGGGAGGTTTGCACCTTTCCTAGGGAGCTTCATTATTTATGCCAGGGGGTTTGGCACGTTCGAGTAGGGGGTCACCAGAAAATGTGAAAACAACTGTGAGGGTCATCTACGTTTTATGGCAGGGACTTTAATTTAACATGGATACAAGAGGTTGCATGCCTGTAAAATAACAACAAACTGTTCATGCACGCAGGAAATTGCAATGTCCTAAAAATACAGGAATGGTCTACTTGGTATCTAGATGTCCCAACATTTTGTCCTGATCTAAAGGGAGAGGGGGGTGGGGGCTATCATTATTATAAAAATTGCCTAAAGGGGTTTTGAGGTTTTTATTGATACTTGGAGGGGGGTCAAGTGGTTTTTTGCGCTGAATGAAAAATATTGCCAGCCCACCCCCTGGCATAAATAATGAATGCTCCCCTAGACCCCTGCAGATGGGGGGCAAGATGTTTTCCCTAAAAAATGCAAGTGAGGGCCAACACTTTATTGAAAACAGTGCTGAAATTCCCCAGTCCTCTCCCCCACCCCCTTAAAATAAAAAACATACCTTCCATGTGTGAAAAACCACCATGGGAGATGAGTATTTTGGTAATCTGGCATTGTGCGGACCTTCAAGAAAATATCCCTCCCCCTCCCATGGAATGGTGTTCAAAAGTAACCCCCCTCCCCCCCCCAAAAAAAAATACAGTATCTGTATGGAAAAAGTCAGGATAGTTGATCCCCTAACCACTCCGTAATTTCCAATCCCTTCCATTGGGGGGGGGGGGGGGGGGGGGGGGGTATGGAGGGTGGATATTTTCTGGAACCACACATAGACAGTACTATCTATGTCTATGTACCACGCATTAGGTACACATAACAATAAGATTGTGAAGATGGAGATTCATATGAGGAAATCTAGAGCAATTAATCAAAACAAAATCAATTCCCATGGGTATCACTAATAGGGGTGCTACATGACTTTGTATCACATCATCTCAATGAAAGTTATACCATTTTTAGCATTTTTAATTTGCTTAATTAGTCATGAAAAGCTTACCCTGGTTCCAGGGTGAAGTTTCCGTGTTTTCGAACCAAGTTGAAGTCGTATTTGGGTGATTTCAATGGTAGTTCGTTTTGCCTAGTCAGTGATTCTAGTCTTGTTCTGTTTCTTGCTGAAACTTCACCTGGGGACACTCACTCTCAGTTCTATCAATCAAAAACGTCAGTCCCAAAGGCGGGGCTTTGGGAGCCTCATATCATTGGATGACGCATTTGGCGCCTTCTCATTGGCAGCAGGTTTAGTTCCGGAATGACATTGTATTATTCAAGGGGAGATGATTGGCATGATCTCATTCCGGAACTAATCCTGCTGCCAATAAGAAGGCATTAAATTCATCATCCAATGATTGGAGGCCCTGAAGCTCCGCCTTTGATTGATAGAACTGAGAATCCTAGTCAGTGTCCCCAGGGTGAAGTTTCAGCAAGAAACAGAGCATCCTATGAGGTCGACCTGGAGCAAGTCTAAACAAACTACCAGAAAGAACCCAAATACGACTTCAAATTTGGTTCGAAAACATGGAAAACTTCACCCTGGGACCAGGGTATGAAAAGCTATGTCTAAATCAAACTGTGTTTGCACTGTGCAATTACAACTAAGGGACTGGTCATAAATTAGAGGGGGGAGGGCTGGTGCATTTCTATTTTGGTCTACATATTTTCCCCTGACAAGATGCAGGAAAACTGTTGGCCCACCCAAATGTGGTGATATAAATTCAATGGTGACCCTCCCCCATCATTCACTGGATCTAGATATTGCTAAAAAGACATTTTTATTAGTTTCTAAAATCCATTTTCATGTTATAATAGCAGTGCAAGATTCAATATGTCTTTCGTTTAGGGAAAAAGAATCTGAAAGTTACTTCATCTGTATGTATGTTTTACATAAAATACTCACAATTATCATATAAACTTCATCAGACTATTTCTCAATTAAATAATAATAAATACACACAAGAGAAATTTTAAAGTTCTGACTCCACCAATATTTTTTTGATAGATAGGGCAGAGCAATACTATTAGAGTATCTTGTACAGTTGAAATATTGGTGGAGTCAGAATTTTAAAATTTCTCTTATGTGCGTATTTATATGTTTTACATAGATCTGTACATTATGTTGCTAAAATCCCAGATAGTAATTATCTTGGCAAGTTGAGTGTTCACTTACAGTGTTTTTGGTAAATCTAGAGATCCTATTACAGGGCCGCAGCATTAGCCTCCAAACACTAAAAAACTGGGGGGTGGGGGAGACAACATAAACAACTTAAGTTAGCTTTTAGGGAAAGTACGATGCGCGATGTGTGCCGGAAATTTAGAGCGCAGCATGTGACTTGGGAAAAACTGTGGGGGCACAGGCCTCCCTGATCACTACGGCCCTCTATTACCCTAACAACGTTTGCGTAAAAAATAATGACCCCCCTTTGTCATTATGCACCAAATTTTTTTACCCTCCCGTTTTCACCTGCATAAAAATTAGAGGCCCTCCCCATATTTGCTTCCCCCCCCCCCCCCCCCCCCCCCTCTAATGTATGACCAGTCCCTAACTGTTTTGCAAAGTGAAATGCAAACATACACATGCCCGGTTATCACCAAGAAAAACAATCAGAGGGCACATACATATCACACACACTATGATGTAATCGGGCTCGACATGCATTATGCATCAAGGCTAATGAAGGTCGAAACTAAAAAACATTTGTATTTTTGTTTTTTCCTATTGTTCTTACTGGTACCTTTTTACTAAGAAGGTTACTAGCATATTATCATAAGGTTTTATGTATTCACTCTAAATAGAGCGGATTTCACAAGACTGTCGTGAGTAATTCGCAATTACTTTGTAATTGCTCCTATAGGTTTTATTCAGAATTGGTGTAATTACTTTGCAATTGGTTTCACTACAGTCATGTGAAAACCGCTCTAGTAGACAGTGCCAATTCAATAACTTCTGCTGTTTATCTGTCGTATCTGATGTCTCATCAGTTAACCGTGAAACAAAAGAATAATCAAATTTTCATTGTTTCACGGTCGACTGACGAGACAGATACGACATATAAGACTATATGGAAACTAGGCTTAAACAACTTCAGTACCATAAGTCAATGTCCTGTTGCCGAGGATCCAAGGCAGCAAAGAGAACATGGCTCCATCACCATCTTCTCAAGTAAAGTAAAGTAGTTTTGATTGCCAGCCAAATGTGTACAGCAACAGCAGGGATCAG
The DNA here is from genome assembly GCA_033964015.1 of Scolanthus callimorphus. Taxonomy (NCBI): domain Eukaryota; kingdom Metazoa; phylum Cnidaria; class Anthozoa; order Actiniaria; family Edwardsiidae; genus Scolanthus; species Scolanthus callimorphus. The sequence continues at coordinate 26,391,228 of CM066913.1, forward strand.
CAGCGAGCAGAGGTTTTCTTGTGTGCCGCTCGATACAATATTATCAGTACGTTTTTCAGCGTTAATTTATCTGTGAATCAGAATAATGATAATTAATATGTTATTCTTTATGTAATGTGACAGGCGTTTATTTGACTCACTTTTCTTTAGCTACCTCGTGGTTCTTGTTTTAATTTCGAGAATTGTACACGTGCAGAAACCTAATGTTTTTCTCAACACACACGGCTCAAGCAATAGTTAGCCTTATTAGAAAGTTAAAGGAATTCTGGAGATTTTCGGGGTCGCATATTAACTCAAATGCATATTTTATTTTGAAGCTAAAACTACCCTGCGAGCAGTGATTTCCTCCTCTCTTAGACCGGCTCGCAGGGTAAGCTAAAACAGGATTCAAAGGTCAAATGCTTGATGTTATATTTACTAACACAGTAAACTAACTTTTAGTTCTTACCTTCATTCCGAGTAGTATTTTCTCCCGTGTATAGAAACAACCTCGGAACTGTGAATGTCCTGCCATCTCCCAATAAACACTGCTTTATCCAGGAATTTTGAACCACGAATTGCTCGACCGCCGTTGCTAATTATTTCTCCAAATAAAACCGTCCCCTCACACGCTTCTCTGCCGTAGTGAAAATGAGCTTCTCCCAGTTAATTTTACTCTTCAAAAAGTCACTGCCCAGTTATTAAAACGCCTCGGCTTTGTTAAAGAAATGGAGAGAAGATGAAGAATGACTTCGCAATGACTCGCACAGCCATTACAATTCTACTCGGCGCTAAAATCTTGGTTGGACTTCTAGATGAAAGGAAGACACTCTTCTGACTTCAGACACGGCTCAGACTTTGTCTTGTAGTCCCTGGCTTTTTGTAAACAAATTATCATTTGCGTAGAGCAGTTCTGCAGCCGCGTACAGGATATTTTTTCTATCAAAAGATTCGTCAAGGTGTTTGGGTTTCCTGTAGTCTGTCACGTGAGCAGCATCCCCCCTGACCACCCACCCCTCCCCTCTCACTGCCATACCGCCATTGAGCGCGCGCCATCCACCCCTCCCCCGTCGCGCCATGTTGTGACGTCACACCAAGTTGTGACGTAGGGCTTCACAGAAATCACGGGAAATGGCGGGAAAATGCCTCTCGACGTCGAAAATTCACTCGCATCCCTTTGCAACCTGTGATGCTTTGGGTACCCTGTGGATATCACACATGCGCTATATTTGCGATCATTTGGACGGTTTTTTCTTAGGTATGGTGCTCCGCTCTGCGGCCTTCGGCCGCAAAGGAGCTCCGCTATAAGTACTCGGTTTTGGGTCGACTTGTAGGCCTTTACCAGATAGGGCATTCATCAATATTGGAATCCCGATACTAGCTAGGAGAGTACCAAGAAATCCTCCTTCCTGTTGTTTTTTTAGTTAGCTTAAATTGTGGGATTCCAGAACCACTTTGTAGGGCGTTAACTATTTGTTCCTTTTGTTTATTAGTCAGATAACTCTTATACGCTATCAGTTTTGTTTATTAGTCAGATAACTCTTATACGCTATCAGTTTATCGACCTTTTCCTGTGGAATACTGAATAGACCGATTTAGGTAATATCTTTTTTTTTTCTTTTTTTTTTCACATTTTATACAATACATTCTTAACCCAACACCAATACATATTTCAACCAGAGTTAAGTGCCAAATTCAAAAACTTCCATTTCTCAAGATGAACAGGTAGCTTATTAGCCAATTTAGCCGCATGTCGCTCTACTTTCTCCATGTAAAAAAGGTGTTGTTTAAACATCGACAGAGAGGGGACCTTGTATCGATCCTTTCCTTTATATAAAATCATTTTGTACATAAGAAGCACAAAGTTGATTGCAGAGGTATCAGACTCAACCCCCAAAAAAATATTCCTAAAATTAATGCTTGGCAGAACCCACCCAATGTCATTCATTTAGGTAATATCTTGTTAACACCATATGATGCTAGCCCAGACAATGCTCCTGATGCAAGAGGTCCTGCCATTTTTGATAACCAAGGTAGTGCCATAGACCCAACTCTAGCCAATGTTGGTAGAAGAGCGCCCAAGAATCCACCTTCTTGTTTTCTAATTTGTGTAGCGCTAATTTTAATATCAACCCCATTACCATCTCTTTTACTTTTTTCGATCTTATTCACATGCCTTTTTGTCAACAGTACAGTATCTGAGCCAGATAGTTGATTGTGTTTAAGTCGGATAGTCATAGGTGCTTTCTTCTGATATGATTTAAGCAATTTCTCTTTTTGACCGCCTGTCAAACTTACATTGTATACATGATCTTATATTATTATGTTATATAATAATTTAATAATATAAACTTTAATTTATATTTTAGACTAGCTCGATGGGAATAAATACCTAAGATCTCAATAGTAATTTACCGTTAGACTGTGTCCTGTTCATACAAGACAAGAGCATATACACTGTAGTCTGCATTTGTTCCAGCCGATAACTTATATTTGAAAGTGAGTTTTGTTGTCCCATCTTTAATATCCTGTTTCTGGTTCTCAAGGTTGAAGTAGATGAATGGGAAGATAGTGCTAAAATTTGATCTAGTCAACAGCGTTCCTCCTTTATAGTCATTAATAGCATGTACGTATTCCAACACATCTGTATAGACTCTAGACATCTCTGTACTTGGTTGGTACTCGTTTTCAGGGTATTGATTACCATTCCCTACTTCCAAATGGGAACTCGTTAAATCATATTATTATTCAGCCATGCCATCTCGATTCTGATTGGCTAAGAGTACACAGCGAAAGCATGTTGGCGCGCAGTTCGTGACGTCAAACTCCAGACATTAGGATTGATGCACTCTAATGACGTCATAACGCAAGCCAATAGGCTTGGCCGCCATCTTAGTTTTCATTTCGAAGGCGAAAGCCAATTTAGCCAATATTCTCGTTGAATCTGCTATGCTTTTTGCCGAGAGATCATTGCTCAGGATATCTAGACATCAACAATGGCTATTTGAATAGAATACGAAGAGGAAAATACTAATGGACGTAAGCTGAAGTTGAAAAACCGTTTCGCCTTGCAAGGCCTCATCATCGACGTCGTTTAGTTAGGTAAGAATTCCTGGTTGCTGAATAATAAAACAATTATTGAATTCTGTTTTCGCATGATAGTGAGATTTGTCAACGCCTCGACTTTGTGTTATCCGCCTCAGCTTCGCTTCGGCAGATAACACAAACCTCGGCGTTGCCAAATCTCACTATCATGCTCAACCTCATCCAATAAGTGTTAATTATTAGCCACTGAAAATGTGTTGTATAAGAAGGGGTTTGCTTTTTGAGCATCTTGATTTGCATCATTGGATATCCACACGAAAACATGCCGTGGACGATTAATCCCAGACGTAATCCGGAACGTGCCTGTTTGTTGCTGAGTAGAATTGCCTCTTTCAACCATTTCTCTAAGATATATGTGGTTTCAGATATCTACTCATATATTTACTCTCTCCCTCAGGTGTGAAAATAATTCTTGGTACCCATAGTTTGAATTTTGTAATAACTACTCGACAATCAGCACCAGCTTGCCAAATTAGATTAGCGTCACTTTCTAGAGTAATCTGTATTTCAACCTTAGTGTTAGGCATAAGTTCATCTTCAAATGATTCAAAAAATGAATATCGATTAAGAGGAATTTCAGTATTCACAGTGGAAGACGTTCCTAGTAATGCCTTCCTCATAGTAAAACCTATATTATAAGCCGCTTCAGCCACTCTCTCCTCAGCACTTCTACTAGTATCGAGATAGAAAAATTCATTTGTTCCAGTACTATTAATATAGAAAGTGTCATATTCGAGAATATTTTTGACATTAACACAATGGTTCGCTTTGTTATTATCATATACCTGTATTCCATTAACCTTAACAATGATTTCCTTAATCAATGAATGAGATCCATTGACGATACCATTATGGTCAGCTATAGCAATATTCTCTCCATTAGCCAGTAGTTGAACCTTAAAATCAGATTCTACATGAGCATTATACCAATCACAAGAAGCAACTTCGCCGGAATTGTCAGCTACGAACCTATATCCTGTTTTATTGTTTCCGACAGCTGATATCAAAGGTGTTTCCAGGTCAAAAACCACATCTTCATACCTTTCAACATATTTAGGATTTCTAAAACTTTCCATTATATTAATAGTTTAGATAAAATGATTCTATTCTTAGCTTTCGAATTTTCCCACCGCTAAGTAGACGTTGAACACGTTCATTTATCTCATTCCCCTGCGAAATGGATTCCAAGCTTTTTTGGAAAACAGTTAAATTGAATGGAATTCCATCGAATTCAACTGTTTTCTAAAGGATTCCAAAATGCGTTTTTAAACGCCTATTTCTGTCAGGGAAAGACTTCTGGAATTCCCTTGAATTCAATGCAATTCCAGAAGGATGCTTAAGGGAAGGTGTCAAATGTTTGGAAAATAATGGAATATAGTTGAACTCTCGGCTTAATTAACAGACTAATCACAGTTCCAGCAAATTCCAAACAATTCCAAACTAATTTTGACAGCTCGAAACATAATGCAGACTCAACAACCAAAGAATGCAATGTTTGGCGGTTGAAAACACGCAACACAAATGCGGGCTCAAAAGAGGTCAAGGAGAGTTTAGGAAGTTCACCTTCGTTCATTATACCTTATCATGGGATTGTACAACGTGGGAATATATCCTGTATATTACAGGTAAGTAAAGAGAGCACGTACCTTATCAATGGATTGAACATGTTGAGTGTAAACGGATTTCTAAGGCTGCTCAGACTAGCTGACGGGCGCAGCCGTTTAATATGTATTATACCTCGAGTTTTGAACAGCTTTAAGCCTGGTTTGAACGATTTCTAATCTTATAGAACTCTTAAAATGCTAGCATATCATATTTTACATGCTTTTGGTATTGATATTTAGTTTGGAGAGTATATTTGGGGCTCCGAGTTGATGTATTTTGGCTGTGCTAATTCTGCAGAGGTGCACCGCATGACTTAACGGGCGCTAGTCGTTATAATCTTGTGTTACGGCGGCGTAAACATTTTAAGCGACGAACTATATGAACTGGTGCTTTCCCTACAGCAATGTTTGCATTCTAATCTAAACCTCGGGTCTCGGTGGCTCGACATTCTCGGATTATTTACCATTCGTTAAGTTGGCATCTGAGTGCCCCTCACTTTCGTGCCATCCCGTGCGAGGGTCGATCTAATCGTTCAATCGTTCAACGCGAATAGTACAAATAGCAAGTAATAGTATTTCTTCGTCTAAATGCTACTTTATACCATAATATTTCGGATAGGTGTGTTGGATATTCCAGCGGAGTTAAATATCTTTTCATTCGAACGTGTAGGTTTTTTGCGTGAGTAGAATATTAACAGCTAAGATGGATTAAGTTACTGCGGTGTTAATATTAACTCAAACATAAACACTTATTATGTTATAGCTAAAGAGAAAGTCGGCTTAGAGTAGGCAGGCTGTAGCAACAGTTAGGATAATTTAACACCAAACAATTTAGGAACAAATGTATTTTTGTCGACATGGCCTTTCTTTCATACAATTGTTTTTTCTTAAATGTGTAGAGGGAAAAGGCGTTGTGATGTGCACACGGCATCTTTCTCATCCAAAACGGACTAATTAGCCTTGCGGAGGAATTGTTAGGGCAAGTTATATTAAAGTTTTACAAAATGAAAGGCAAAATTACGTAGATAATATAGGTTTTATACCAAAAGTAAATGCATCGGTATTAGAAGGCATGTTTTCCGAAAGATTCTATTAATTTCAAATATATTCCATTAATTTCCAATAGATTCCAATGAAGTTCAAATAAATTCCAAAAGATTCTATTAAATTGCAAGAGAAATGAGACAGTTAACGCCAGACAATTTCGTGTATTTCAATTCCATTGAATTCAATGGAATTCTACGGATATTTCCAAGCTCTAAAACGATGCTTGGAATTCCAAGGAATTCCATGGAATTCTATGTTCGAATTTACCATGAAAATTAACACCTTCATTCCATGGAATTCCATGGAATTTCCATGGAATTTCATGGAACTATTCCATGGAATTCGTTTCAATTTCCATGGAAATCCATGAAATTCTAATGGATGTTTCGCAGTCCGATAATGGAGCATTCTTGTGGATGGTTGGTAGTTTATCGACAACAAACTTGTTTCGTTCGTTAACAGATTAGTGATTAGATTATTTGATTTTCTATTAATAAACCGGTTAGTAGATTGACATTTGATTGACAAGACATAAACGCAGCTTAGCGTCGTGTACTCAGTTCAGTTCAGTATGTTATAAGTAATACATGTGAAAAGTCGATAAGAAACACTGCTAACCAGAAACTGCTAACCAGCAATCAAAAGGGCACAAAGAAGAATTACAAGACTTAAACCCGCCACATAAGTAAGTTTTCATTTGTGATTTTGAAGGTTTATACAGTAGGTCTAGAATATAGGTATCGATAAGTAATAAGTCATTGTATCATTTCAGATCGAATAAAATTATAATCAAACTATACGATTTGTGGCTGAGTTATCTGTTACGGAGACGCATGGGATTTACAAGGAAACATTACATTCGATTTATTGGGTTGGCATAAACCAAGCACACGGACGGAGAGAATGGAAGACGCCAAAAAAAGGCGAAGATTAACAGGAGGACTGCGAAAGCAGCGCTCACGAGAGCCGGTAAGACGGTGAATAACCTAATCACTGGAAAACGACCAGCAAGTGAAGTAAGTGATTCCCTCATTAAATACCAGGAAAGCTTTGAAAACCTAGTTCATCTGCATGAGGAATTTGTCAAGCTTATCGAGGATGATGTAGAATTTGACAGTGAAGAAGCGTGGTTAGGCGAATGCCAAGAGAGTTTCATGGAAGCTGAATTTCAAGCTAAAGTTTATTTAGAAACCAATGTTTGTAAGGGTAAAGCAAGCGAGAAGGGGAAAGGAACTAAATGTAAATCTAGTGAACAACAAAGTTCTATTGTTTCACCAACTCATCAGGGCGAAACTATGATTGGAATGTCCAACGAGAATAAAGAACAAGAGTTGTATCAGGGAAAAACTATGATCGGAATTTCCGGCCAAGACAAAGGGGAATTAGGGAAACATGACACTAGCGCAAACAGTCCTAGTACAAGTAACTTTGTTGACACAGTAACTATCACTGAAGCAATTAACACAAGCGTATCAATGTCTAATCCGATGCAAAATAACCAAGGACCGGAAGTGTGTAGTTTCAAGATAGAAAAGCCAAAGCTTCCCAGTTTCAACGGAGATGTAAGAGAATACGCGATTTTTAGATCGGACTTTAAGCACGCAATTGAAAAGCGCTACAGCCATAGGGATGCGATGACGATGCTACGCACGTGTTTAAAGGATAAGCCCCTCCAATTGATACAAGGCATCGGCAGCGATTACAATGCCGCCTGGGATTACTTAGATGCCATCTATGGCGATCCGCGTTACGTCTCGGATACGGTCACGCAAGACATCACAAGGTTTAAATACTTGGAATCAGGAGAAGATGCACGCTTTTGTGACCTTGTCCACTTAGTCAACAGAAGTTACAACACGCTGAAGGAAGTGGGACAGCCCCAGGACATGGACAACAGCCATATGTTGGCCATAATAGAAAGGAAGATGTGCGCTGACGACAGAAAAGTCTGGGCAAGAGAACTGGAAAGAGACAAAAAACCTGCTACACTGCAAGAGCTCTTGTCATGGATGACTATCGAGATGAAGTCAAGAATGAGAGCCACTGCCTCGGTACGAAGCGGCGCTACAAATCGAGGAGGAATCCACCACTTAAGAGTCGGCGAGCAGGAAAGAACCAACTTTAAGTGCTGGCACTGCAAGTCCAATGCGCACTGGCCAGATCAATGTCAGAAGTTTGCCGGCCTTAAACAAGACGAGCGCATGAAAGCGGCTAAAGAAAATCATGTGTGTTTCAGTTGTTTAAAGCAAGCAGGCCGCAACCATCGCTCTAGTAACTGCACTCGAAGGAAAAAGTGTGACAAGAAGGACAACGGCCAGGAATGTGAGTTCTTTCATCATCCGCTATTGCACAAGACGATGAATCCTGTGAATGTGGCAACGGCACGCGAAGACAATGGAACTCTGTTACCAGTGGTAACGGCAACACTTCAAGGTCAAAACGGTATCCTTAAACAGGGCAATGTACTGTTGGATTCAGGCGCGCAAATCAGCCTCATCCGAAACGACACCGCCGCATCTCTTTGCTTGAAAGGAAAATACACGTCAATAACAATCACCAAAGTCGGAGGAGAAGAGGAAACAATAGCGACTAAAGAATACAAGATACCCGTTTCATCCGTTGAAGGTGGTTCACGTTTCACTATTCGAGCAGTAGGAATTCCCAGCATCAGTGACGAGGTGGCGAGAGTTCAGTTGGCGCCATTGAAAACGAAGCTAGGATTGGAAGAAGAGCGCATCCGTCGCGGAAAAGGTCAGATTGATCTACTCATTGGAATCGACCACGCCCACATGCACACGGGCCCAACTAAGCAAGCAGATCAAGTGGTAGCCCGCCAGACCCCACTCGGATGGGTGATTTTTGGAGGTTCGTCATGTCAAGTGAACGAAAGAAATCACGGAATTCTACATGTACGCTTAGCAGAACCGATTGACCTGACGCACTTTTGGAAGACAGAAGTGATGGGAGTTGAAGTTCAGCCGTGCACCTGTGACGCAAACAAGATATCCCGAATTGAAAGAGAAGAAGCGCAAGCTATTAATAGTACATGTCAAAAAGTAAATGATCAATGGCTCATCCCTTACCCGTGGAAAAAGGATCCAAAGTTACTGCCAGACAACAAAGAGCTTGCCATAAAGAAACTAGAAGCAACAGAACGGCGCCTGAAGAAGAACCCAGAACATGCGGAAGCCTATAAGAAACAGATGGACGAAATGTGTGAACTTAAGTTTGCCCGGAAGTTGACTAAAGATGAGATAAAGAACTACCAAGGTCCGGTACACTACATCAGTAACCATGAAGTCAAGCGCCCAGAGAGCTCAAGTACCCCACTGCGCATAGTTTTTAATACGTCCTCCAGTTACCAGGGTCACGTGCTTAACGACTATTGGATGAAAGGACCAGACCTGTTAAACGATCTGTTTGGAGTTTTGCTGCGGTTTCGAGAAAAAGAATATGCGTTGATAGGCGATCTGTCAAAGATGTACCATAGAATATTGATACCGGATCTGGATCAGCATGTCCACCGCTACTTATGGCGTAACCTGGAGACTGACAAACCCCCGGACGTCTACATAAAAACAGTGTTGACATTTGGAGACAAGCCGGCGCCAGCCATGGCTCAGATAGCCCTCAGAAAGACAGCGGAGGAGGGAGAAGATTCGTACCCAGAAGCAGCGAAAGTGCTGAAAGAGGACGTGTACATGGACGACATCTGTCATTCAGTAAACAACTTGAACGAGGCAAGACAGTTATCTGCAGAGATGGACATACTTCTCAAGAAGGGTGGTTTCAGTGTGAAAAAGTGGATCTCGAATGAAGCGTTAGTGGAAGGAAACATTAACGAAGATGAAAAGAAAGTATTCCAGCCTGAAGGAGAAGAGAAGGTACTAGGAGTCGTGTGGAATAGCAAGAGGGACACGCTGTCTCTTAAAGTGAAGTCAGATCTAATGAAGCTTACCATGGATCATCAAAGCCTAGAAGAGTTAAAACTGACGAAGCGATTGCTGCTTGGACAAATCGCAAGGATATATGACCCTATTGGACTCGCAGCTTCGTTCACGATTCGCCTTAAAATCGGCATGCAAGACCTGTGGAGAATGGGAGTCGACTGGGATGACGAGCTATCGGTACAAGTGAAGAAGAAATGGAAATGTATGTTTGAAGAATTGAAAGACCTCGATAAAATCGAGTTTAAGAGATGTCTTCTCACACAAGGAGCTGCAGAACCACCGCTCTTATGCGTGTTCTCAGACGCATCAACGGAAGCTTTTGGAAGCTGTGCGTATATCAGGAAGAAAAATCCGGATGGGAACTATGATGTCAGATTAGTAGCCGCCAAGTCACGAGTGGCACCCTTAAAGCAGCTAACCATTCCGCGTCTCGAGCTGCAAGCAGCTGTACTCGCTTCCCGTTTAGCGCACACTATCCAGGAGGAATCAAGAATTCAGTTCAAGGCTGTTCAGTTTTTTACTGACAGTACTATCGTGTTGGCATGGATACGAAGCCCATCACGACAGTTTAAGCCCTTTGTATCAGCGAGAGTGGGAGAAATCCAAAGCAAGAGTGATCCAAGTCAATGGAGGCATCTCCCAGGTGAATTGAACGTAGCCGATGATTTATCCAGAGGCATCCCTGCGACTGACCTGAGTGGAAGATGGAGCAACGGACCTGAGTTCCTGCAGCTGCCGGAAGATCAATGGCCTAAACAAGATACAGTACATACGCCCCCCGAGGAACAAATGGAACGTCGCCGAGCGGAAGCAGTACTTCAGGCACGAGTGACCGAAAGCCCTGAAGCGAACGACGGCCCCATAAATCCGCAAGACTTCTCTAGCTGGAGAGGACTCATACGAGTGACGGCAAGAATTCTGAGATTTGCTGAGAAAGTTAGACTGAGAAAACACGAGCAACATGGCAAAGAAGGGCCGCTAACACCCGAAGAGCTACAAAAGGCAGAAATATATTGGATAAAGAATGCGCAAAGAAACCTTCATGCGCGCATGGCAAAAGGCGACTTCAAGGCACTTAGCCCCTTTATAGATGAAAAGGGCATCATAAGGGTAGGAGGAAGAGTGGATAGAGCCGTCGCGTCTTACGAGACCAAGCATCCTGCTCTGCTCCCGAATACACACTGGATATCATTGCTGATAACGCGCCATGCACACCAATTCGGTCACCCAGGAGTAGCCACCACAACTGCTAAGACCAGGCAGAAGTACTGGATCCTAAAGGCCAACAAGCTGAGCAAGTCTGTGAAACACCGCTGTGTAGTCTGCAGAAAGATGGCGCATACACCAGAAAACCAAGTGATGGCCGACCTACCCGATATTCGTCTCGCTCCGCACACACCGCCATTTTATTATACATCATGTGATTACTTTGGTCCCTACAATGTGAAGATTGGAAGAAACAAACAGATGAAGCATTATGGTGTGATTTTCACCTGTTTAAACACGAGAGCAGTGCACTTGGAGCTCGCAGTTGATCTGTCAGCAATGGATTTTATGCAAGTTCTACGAAGATTCTTTTCGATTCGTGGTCAACCCGCACTGATCATGAGCGACAACGGATCACAGATGGTTGGAGCAGAGAGAGAGCTGAGAGAAATGATTGAAGATTGGGATGTAGAGGAGCTGAAATCGTTCTGCGCTGAGAAAGGAATCCAATGGAAGTTTGTAACACCCGCGGCTCCACACCAGAATGGGTGTGTTGAGTCTCTTGTCAAGTCATGCAAGAAAGCGCTTAAATGCGCCATCGGTTCTCAAGTTTTGACCCCGTTTGAATTATATACCTGTCTGTTAGAAGCGGGCAACCTGGTGAACCAGCGCCCAATCGGACGCCTGCCAAACGACCCGGATGACGGTTCTTATCTATGCCCAAACGACATGCTGCTTGGACGTGCCTCGCCTACAGCACCGCAGGGTCCATTCAAAGAAACAAGAAATCCAAGGAAAAGAGTAGAGTTTGTTCAAAGGATCGTGGATTCGTTCTGGAAGCGCTGGGCTAGGGATGTATTCCCGATTCTTGTTCCAAGAAAGAAATGGCACGCAAACAAGCGGAATGTGAGAGTTGGCGACATTGCAGTCCTGTCCGACGACAATAAAGTGACAAGAGGCAAGTGGACCATGTGTAGAGTCATCGAGGTGTTCCCAGGGCCAGATGGAAAAGTACGGAATGTCAGGGTGAAGACAGCCGAGGGAGAATACCAAAGGCCGATTTCAAAGATCGCAGTTCTTCACCCAGTAGAGGGATTTGATGAATAAACTAGTGGAAAAGGACAACGCCCTTTTCGGGGCGGAGAATGTTTCGTTCGTTAACAGATTAGTGATTAGATTACTTGATTTTCTATTAATAAACCGGTTAGTAGATTGACATTTGATTGACAAGACATAAACGCAGCTTAGCGTCGTGTACTCAGTTCAGTTCAGTATGTTATAAGTAATACATGTGAAAAGTCGATAAGAAACACTGCTAACCAGAAACTGCTAACCAGCAATCAAAAGGGCACAAAGAAGAATTACAAGACTTAAACCCGCCACATAAGTAAGTTTTCATTTGTGATTTTGAAGGTTTATACAGTAGGTCTAGAATATAGGTATCGATAAGTAATAAGTCATTGTATCATTTCAGATCGAATAAAATTATAATCAAACTATACGATTTGTGGCTGAGTTATCTCTTACGGAGACGCATGGGATTTACAAGGAAACAAAACTTAGGATCATTGTTTTTATTTCCCTGTAGTAGCTTAACGATTTGATCACCGGCTTTATTCCCAATATAATTTCCGGTTTTGGTTAATGTAGTTGATGCTGCCTTATTAGCTAGTTTTTTGGTCGTTTTACCGAATATTTTCGCTGCAATGTTTTTAACAGGATCGAAAATACCTTCACCGTATATATGGTTGTTACGTATTTACCCAATTCTGGGTCTTATTTTCTCTTGTATTCACAATGTCTCATGTATATATTACTAGGTTAGATTATAATGGAGTAGATCTCAGTATTAATATAATGCCATTCAACCCCATTTAGATTTACTGGTCTCCTTATGGAGTTTGTGATATAGAATCTCATACTGCTAATCATGTTTGTTGAAACTGTATTGAACATGGCTCTCTTTGGTTCTATTGAAAATGGATATGACTGACTCAAGTTATCAGTCGGTATAACAATCAGCGTATTACTAGCAACCCCACCTACAATACTATCATTTATAACATCCGAATTGATATGTAATGTGTCTATGGAATTAGTAATGTTTGGTAGCTTGCTTCCATATTCAGTTACTCGAACAATATTTTTATTAAACCCAATAAGTTCTCAAAATGTAGTGTTTCTTAGATCTAATTGGTAGTTATTAGTCACTTCAATGACGAGTTTATATGTTGTTAGCACGAATATGATGTCAATATCAAATTTATCTATACCATTGTGTTGTGGTTTTTAATTTTCATTTTTTGATGTAGATAATCATTAATATCGGAATATGAGTACATACCGCTAGGGAATGTCACCGTAGTCCATGTACTACCGTTATTATGACTATACTTTATGGCGTTGTTGCCATTTCTTGCGTGACGTTGTGCCAAGAGTAGGTCATTGATAGTTTATCAATAGCTATCTCATGTTTATGTTTATTACTTAGCTTGATAGAAGGATTGAATTTTATGTTAAAATCTTCACACTTACTTACACCTGATTTCTATCGATCAATAGATGAAATGTATATTTTTGCTCTTTCAGTTATGTTAGACATTCTTCTAAAATTACTAATTTACATAATATACTCGTTCAGTAATTCTTCAAGCTGATCATTTGAGATGACTTTCAACTTTCTTAATGTATGCGCAACCTCTGAGAACTCGTTTTTCACTGAATTATTTCCAGCGGATATCGAATATCCAAACAACTCCAGCCTACTTATGAGGTCATTAATATTTTTATAATATACTACCCCAGCTCATAATTTTGAGTATTTTTTGAGGTTCTATGTACTGGGTCTCACTTAGTTCGTTCAGTTCATTAAAAACAATCTTAAAGAGGTCGCTATATTTCTTTTTACTGTTGACCTGTTAGTTTTGGGATATCAATCTTTAGATTACCATACTGTCCACATGGGGATATTTTGTAAGCGTTCCGTTTTGGTTGGTTATAGATTCCTTTTCCTGATTGTAATGTCATAGTTCCTTCTTCAATTATACCAATTCGTTTTCGATATTTTTGTATTGTTTCAATCTCTTTGTTATATTTTTCAATATATGGATATACCAAATTATGATAATGGTCAGGACACTAGAACTAACTATATACAGTTGTATCCTTTCATGCCCAGGAAAAGTTTTCGAATGTTAATATCTGGACCATCTGGGTGCGGCAAGACTAACGTATTGATGAATATGATTAAAAAACCATTGATTTATTTTGACAAACTATTCCTGTATGCTAAAAATCTTGAGCAATCTAAAATCGTGACCTTATTAGTCAGTTCAATGAAATTAGTCATGCAGTAGGTTACGACGTCATTGAATGTAGCAATGATGAAATTATGCCAGTGGATAATCTTGATAATGAATCCCAAAAAGTGGTAATTTTTGATGACTTTGTTTGTGAAGAAAAAAAAAAACTATTATTGACTACTTTGTTAGCGGTCGACATAAGAAGCGTAGCGTAATATATCTAAGCCAAAGCTACTTTAATACACCGAAATTTATCCGTATAAACTGTAGTCACTTTTGTGTATACGATTACCCAACCAATAATGAACGAGGTATGATTACTAGAGAGCTTGGTGTAAGTAAAGAACAATATAATCAGGCAACACAACAACCATACTCATTTCTATATGTTGACAAACCGGTTAAAAAGGTTGCATGTAATTTTTATGGGTAATTATAATATAATGTATATATATAATGGGAGTATTTATTGATAATACACTTAATTCAACTGATGCGGTAAAAGGTGACCCAGGACCTATAGGGCCTCAAGGTCCTCAAGGTGATAAAGGAGATACTGGCCAGCAAGGCTCACCAGGACAGGATGGCAATAGTGATTTTACTGAAATGTTAGATCAATCGCAGGATCTGGACTTATATAATAACAGTACAGGTCAAAGTTTAACAGTTGATATAAGTAGTAGTCCTTTTGTTATGTTAGAATTTATGATTAAGGGGGAAAAACGTGGGTACTCGATAACAAATTTTACTTTTGATATAACATATAATATTAATTTTTCAAATACTATTGGGATGAGTATCGTTTGTTTAAACAGAAACAATATTAAAACGATAAATATTATCAAAAACAAAGTGTCACCTGTTACTGATTTTAAATTAGTTAAAATACAAACTTTTCAAATTATAGGTGTTGGTAAAGGTGATAAAGGTGATAAAGGAGATAAAGGTGATCAAGGTATACAAGAGTCAAAGGGTGATCAAGGTATACAAGGGCCAAAAGGTGCACAAGGTATACAAGGACCTAACGGTGACAAGGTAGACACCGGACCATCGGCAACATCTCAATCGATTGTGGTGGACAATGATACACTTTCCATTTGGAATATTAATGACGTAGTACATACGAGTTTTGATCTCACGATATGTGATACTGTGAAGTTTGAGTTTACTTTCAAAAAAGGATCGAACTGGACCACAGCCACACGATTTGCGAAAATAATTGATGTTGGTCAGCGGCTTGACTTCTATTCTGATATGGAGAGAACTTTAAACCCGAGCTTTCAATTTGATCTTAAAGTGCTCAGCCCCACTTCCCTGAAAATCACTCAAAACAACATGGCCTCGGATAACAAACTAACTAACATTCAAGGGCTTCGGTTCGGTGGGGTGTCTATTCCACTTACTAGTCAAGTTTTAGCGACACACACTTTTACTCCAAATTTGGGGGTTTGATCTCATAATGTAGCTTGGAACTTAGCAACGGAGATGATCTGGGTATGGTGTATGGAAAATGGGATTCAATCAAGACCAGTTAGAGTAGATACTATTCCATTTAAGAAAGGAACTAATTTTGTAGGCTATTTTGGTGAGTTCACAATTACAGACAGTGGGATTAATATTATTAGATTATCTACTGAGGGTCTTTGGAAAGTTTGTAGGATAGACGAACTAACTTTTAAACAAGGGTTGAAGGGCGACCCTGGACGAGATGGAGCTCCTGGTGCACCTGGAAGTGATGGTAAAGTGGGGCCTAAAGGTGACCCATTCACTTATCAAGATTTCACAGCTCAACAAATTCGCAAATCGGCAAAACCACGGTGAATAAACCCTTTTCAGATTGCAAACACTAGTATTGTTTCATTCTGAGACGATACAAGACGTCCAGGCTTAATTATTCAGCTTCTTCGAGCATTTTCCCTCAAGACACAAAGTATAAACAGAGTATATCACCGACCGAACTGCTGGCTATTCTGCACATTTTACGGAAATTGAGCCACTTCTAAAACCTTCCTAAGAAGAAAGAATACTTTTCTTCCTTAGATTTGAATTCCTGAGCTGACTTTCTATGGAAAATCAAGTAAAGCAGCGCGATATTGCCGCGTAGTAGTGAAGATCACTTCGCATGTTTTGGCTCAACTGTCATGTCATGTGATATGTGATATTGCGTGACCACAAGAATCCCGAGAGCCTCTCAAAAAGGGCGCAGAAAAAAAATCAATGACGATTTGATGGCAACAAGAGCTCTTGTGATGATAAATGATGATAATTATTTTTTCTTCTCTGCGTTCCACGATTTTATTGAAGAAAAACAAAGTAAAAAAATATCTGCGGCAAATATAGACGAAGAACATTTTGTAGGAAGACAATTCGAATGGAAATTGCAACTCCCGACTGGTATGACATGGCTAGTAATCAGCTACGATCGATTCCTATGGCCGTCAGGTACAACCACATTTCTGATGTTTCATTCTTAGACCGGACTCCACATAGAAAGATATATGGACAGCATTTTACTGCACGGCATGTTCCTATCAATACATAAATCAATACATCACATGACTGAGAAATATCGCGGTCATGCTCGCCCCTCTTTTCTCCTTTCCCTTCCTGCTCCGTATTTTTAATATATTTATTTATTCATTTATTTTCGCACGACGTCCAAAATGGCACCGCGATACCGGAAACCCCGAGTTTCCGGTATAATCAAACACCTTCTACCGCTTGCAAGCAGGAGAAACTGCGGTCAATACGGAAAATCAGCGGTTGGCTTGTTACATAATTTTTTCATACGCTGAGACAAAGTCGCCCGCTATTCGGAGTTGCCGATGTTTTTATTTTGGAGGGCGCAAGGAAGGGTGGATGAGTTTGAAAACAGATTTCGGGCCGAAAAAAATCCTGCATGGAAAAACCCTGACATTACCCATATATCAGTGAAAACATAGTACACTTAAAAAGGTACAGTAATTAAAAATAATAATATTATTCTCCTCCACAAAAGTCATGTCGGTGCGCGCATGTTGTCGTCATAAGAAGACAAATGCATTCATCCGATTTGGCTACAGGAACTAATGAAATGCTGGATAACTAATGAAATGCGGTCAACAAAAGGTGCTTTACTGCGACACTTGGCTAAATCTGATATTTCAAGATCAAGGTACTCTCGTTCCTTAGAGATGCGCGGCCCTTTTCGTGCATTCGGGATTCTTGTGGTCACGCAATATCACATATCACATGACATGACACTTGAGGAGCCAGCATGCAAAGTGATCTTCACTACAACGCGGGAATCGCGCTGCTTTACCTGATTTTCCATAGAAAGTCAGCTCAGGAACTCAACTCTAAGGAAGAAAAGTATTCTTTCTTCTTAGGAAGGTTTTAGAAGTGGCTCAGTTTCCGTAACATGTGCAGAAAAGCCAGCAGTTCGGTCGGTGATATACTGTTTACTTTGTGTCTTGAGGGAAAATGCTCGAAAAAGCTGAATAATTATGCCTGTACGTCCTGTACGTCCTCAGAATGAAACAATACTAGTAACATTTATCTTTCATCGGTAAGAGTTCTAAAACCAATCAATCGGAAGCTTGTTATCATATCTACAAGGATATTAACTGTATTTTTGGCGTGGTAATCAATTTAGAAGAGATTTTGGTCATCTTTCGAAGTAGGTGAAAAATACGAAAAAATCGCTCATTTATTCGATGAAATGGCTTACTTCTTCGCTCCCGCTCTGTATTTATCAGATCGATCTGAAAATTGGACAGCATGAATAGTTCATTATGACCTAACTTCTGACCAAATTTGAGCGATTTTCAATTTTTCCATTCTGAAGCCTATAGGTGATATTTACAAACGGACGCTCTTAATTACCTTACGTTTTGTGATAAAATCATTATCTGATTTGTATGTCCATCCCAGATAATCTCCAATTTTGTTTCCACAATTCTTCATAATATTTCCGTGTTTTAGGACTGATATATTTTATACATTGTTTCATATTTTTATCGTTCTTTAGCTGAAGTAATTGATAAAGAAGGAATTTTATCTGTATATATCGTTTTTTAATAAACAAATTATTCATTGCTGCTTCAACTTTATTAAAATCTTTGATTAAATCTTGTTTTGATTGACTTGTTAAATGTTTTTATAGAATATATATGTTTTTAATGTTTTTATAGAATTCTATAAGATCATTGGCAAAATTATAACCATGAACGACGCCACAACTTCGACAAACCAGTTTATCATTATCATTAATTATATCTTGCATATCACAACACAAGTTATGTTTTACTGAACAATCTTGTAGTTCTTTATCACAAAAATGACAACAAATCTCTCCCATACTCTCAAATTCATTATGAATTACAGTATTACAACTCATTCTATATTATTATATGAGATTATATCTTTATGTTGCTACCACATAACGTCACGGCACAGCTGTGCCGGTCCATATACACGAAGCCACTGAACTAAAAACTCTCCCAGATTCTAAAATTCATCATGAATTTCTAAATTACAACTCATTCTATTCTATATTATATGAGATTATATTTTTTATGTGACTTGCACTTATACGCGTCAATTCCGGATACCCTCGAAGGAAATCGGCGAGAACTGCATCAATATCATTTCCTTTCTCTATCAATTCAATGAATTGAACAAATTCCGCTCTGAAATATGTAAACCTTTCCTTATCCATGTTGGTGAGCTTTTTTTCTTACGCATAAGAAAAAAAGTAACGACGATAGTACAATTATGACTTTAATACAACGTATATAAAACAAATAATTTATGCCATCAGCTGGAAATATATTGCGTTGCTATGCTTGTTGCCATAATAATAACCACTAGAAGTTTCTAGTCGTTGAATACATTGGACATGTTCAGACATGCTTAAAAGGGAAAGCCCCTTCTTAAAACTTCCTGTTTTGAATGTCACGCAATGAACGAAATGCTTCGTGCTTTTCCGAGAAAGTCACGCAATGATAGTCCTTCCAGTTTTTTCCGAGAATGTCACGCCATCTCGAGTCACACATTGAATGACTAACTATTTAATAGTTTCCATAATTATAAAACACATATAGATTTCCATAAAATGAAAAACATATAGATTTCAAAAATGGATATTCATAAATGAAAAATATATAGTTTCCATAAACTGATTTCCATCATATGGTAAGTAGTGTGTAGTTGGGTTGGTATGAGACCATTTTTATAAAAAATGGTCTCGTACCCCCTTTGCCGAGTGTGGCGATTCGAGGCAGTTGGAGAAATTGATAGGGGAGGGGTGGTAGTTTCGACTGCACTTCGTGAGTGGAAGTATCGTGGGTCCGTGAGACATAGCCCCCATGGCCTTTGCCGATCGGGGCGATTCGAGGCGATTCGAGGCAGTTGGAGAAATTGATGGGGGAGGGGTGGTAGTTTCGACTGCACTTCGTGATTAAAGCGGCTTGAAAGCGCTTTCCTGGTGTTTTGAGAACGAGGATAATTATATGGTTAGACATCGTCTTGACAGTGTTGTGTTTTGAAACGAGTGAAAGCGCTTTCGTGATGTTTTGAGAACGAGGATAAATTTATGGTTAGACAATATGTAACGGATTACTTAAAGCGTCTTAAACTGTGATCATGTTTGTCCGTTATCAGTTTAATCTTTGATTATGTAATCTGTGAGCATGATTACTGAGTGGAGTTTACTGTTGAGTAATAATCTGTGAGCATGATTGTAGGGGGATAAACTGTGAGCATGTTTGTCCGTTATCAGTCTAATCTTTGACTATGTAATCTGTGAGCATGATTACTGAGTGGAGTTTATTGTTGAGTAATAATCTGTAAGCATGATTGTAGGGGGATAAACTGTGAGCATGTTTGTCCGTTATCAGTTTAATCTTTGACTATGTAATCTGTGAGCATGATTACTGAGTGGAGTTTACTGTTGAGTAATAATCTGTAAGCATGATTGTAGGGGGATAAACTGTGAGCATGTTAAATAAGAGTTTGTCCATTATACTATGTATAATCTGTGAGCATGATTGCTGAGTGCAGTTGAGTTAATAATCTGTGAGCAAGATTGTACAAGGATTTGAGTTTTGAAAATAAGCTGTGATCGTGTTTGTCCGTTATTAGTTTAATCTTTTGACTATATGTAATCTGTGAGCAAACTGATCGAGTGCAGTTTACTGTTGAGTAACAATCTGTGAGCATGATTGTGCAAGGATATGATTTTGGAAAATAAACTGATCGTGTTTGTCCGTTATCAGTCTAATCTTTGAATATGTAATCTGTGAGCATGATTACTAATTGGAGTTTACTGTCAACAGTAAAGGATTTGTTTTTTGTAAAAGGATTTGGATTTTGTAAAAGAAAAAAAAACTAAGTATGTTTGTCTGTTTTGTTTTTTTTGTTTTTTTTTTCTGTCTCAATTTATAATTAATAATCTGTTAGCATAATTTCTGACTGCAGTTTTTTCTGTCGAGTACTAACAACTGTGACCATGAGTACATAATGATTTCGAAATTATTGTGTATGACAAACTGTGATCATGTTTGACCGTTAATTTTGTAGGATGTAAATCTATGAGTACGATTATTGAGGATATTGATGTCATCATTGTGCAATAATGATTTCTTGAAAAAAAAAAAAACCTGTGTTCATGTTTCTCTGTGTAAAAATCTGAGTAGAAACTGTACAAAGTTTAAAAAAGTCAGGCAGGGATAAAGTTTGTTTGTTTTACCTGAGGTCAATTGGCAAGTGCATGTATGATTTTCTTGGTGCTGTGTCTAACTGGGATTGTGACATGTAGCCTTTTTTATCCCTCTTTTCCTGTTAGGATCCTAATCTGAAGGCCATTAGGGAACGCTTGGAAGTTTTGGAGAAGAGCAATAAAGATAGTGTTGAGGGAGCTTTATCAAAGATCTTTCAGTTGGTGGAGTCCAAGAGCACCGTGTTCTCGAGAGATGCTCTCTTGGATTTAGTACTCAACCTGAAGATGGTTTCCGCAGAGCAAAAGCATCCCAAGGCTGGTTTTTATAGGGCAGCCTTTCGAGCTCTTAGAGAGAAATTATCTTGTCCTGATGAACTATTTAGAAATTATGTCAGGGGGGTCTTGGGAGATAAGGATGACCAAGATGTTATGACTAGATTAGCTAAGGTGGAGAAGGCCGAGAAGGTTGTCCCTCAAGGGAAGTCATATGGGCGTGCTGGGTTTCACCCTTATTATTCCTCAAATGATCAAAGGTGCCATTACTGTCAGCGTTTGGGGCATTTTCATCGGAATTGCTATTTGAAAAGGAGACATCAAGGTCAGAGAGGTGCTCCAAGGGGACGGGGACGAGGAGTGTTTGCTCTCCCCCCTTCTTCCTCGATGAACTCAGGCATTTAATGTATGAACGGAGTCACACATTGGTGCAACAATATGGAATGATATAATATAATTTCGTGGAGATAATTTTTTCTGGAATTTACAATAAAAGTATGAAGAACATTTTTTTTTTGTAATGCATATTAGTTATTTAAATAAAACCTACTTGGTGGGAGGTAATCTTAACTATTTTAAACCCTAGTTTACTGGCAGTGGTTGGATTTAGACTTTTCTTGTTTAATTAAAAAAAAAAAATCCTAGATTAGGGGGAGTGATTAGCAGGGGTGGTCTGATTCCTGGACTACCTTTGTAGCGTGCCGTGTTTTTTTACATGGGCGTGGTGATTGCTCTCTCCTGGTCAGGGATCCCGTCTGTGGAATGTGGGAATGTTTTAATTTTATTTTTGTTCTCGACGGTTGGTTTATAGTCGTGTTTTTTTTCGCGTTCTTTTTCAATTTTAGAATCCTGTCATCAAGCGTCGACGTATAGCAGATGCAATCAAGTTTAAAGTTCATGAATGGGAATTCTCTGATCCTACATTTGACCAAAAAGTTGCTTTATATAATCCAAAAAGTGCTTATAAGAGTCCTTCATGGGTTTCCATGGACGGGATCCCTGGTCAGGAGAGAGTTAATGTCTTCATGCCTGTGAACGAAATCGTCTTGGAGGAGAGTGTGCCGGAATTATCATCCCTTGTTTTCAGAGATCCTTCCAAATTTATTGCAGGGGGTGTTCATAACAACATTGCTTTATGGGAAACGATTTTGCAACAACACCCTCAACGTGATTTATCATTGTCATGGTTACGGGACAAAGTAAATGTTCAGAATTTCGCGCAGTATTTTGCTGGCTCTTTCAAGGGTGTGAAATATGATTCAGATTTTCCACCACCAAGAGTTTTCGTCAATCATGCATCTTGTAAAGGTTTCACCTCGTTTGTGTCTGAAGCTATTCTAAAGAGACTAAAACAGGGTGCGATTGCTGTTTGGGGAAAGGTGAATGAGGTAGATCCTCCGTATATTGTTCTGCCTTTAACTGTGGAGCCTTCTAAACCAAGACTTTGTTTGGATGCTAGATATCTGAATCTGTGGATGCGAGATTCCCCGTTTACCCTGGACAAGTTGATCGATGTACCAAAATACGTTTATAAAGATTCTTTTGTTACCAAATGCGACGATAAATCCGGATACGATCACGTGTTACTTCAAGAATCGTCCCAGTGTTGTTTTGGTTACCAATGGAGTGGTTGGTGGTTCGTTTCAAAGACCCTACCATTTGGTTGGAAGGAATCTCCTTTTATTTACCACTCTATTGGTCTGTCAGTCTCAAGTTTTCTAAGATCGGAAGGAATTTCTTGTTCGCTATATATTGACGATCGTCTTAATGGGGAAGTCCTTACCATGAAGGGACCTTGGTCTAAGGCTCCGTCAGAGCGATCTCAGAACTATAGCCTCGCTGCAGCTAAAGTAGCTGTTTTTGCAGTTGTGTCCCTTCTTGTTCAGCTGGGATATACTATCGGATTAGATAAGAGTGTTTTGCAACCCACCAAGAACTTGGAATATTTGGGTTTTATTATTGATACAACAATGCAAACATTTGTAATTCCGCGCAGAAAAGTTGATATATTCGCAGGATAAGTGCGGCGATTGCGACATCAGCTGATCAGGTTCGAGAGGAAATTGCGCACTGGCGTTTTTTGGACTCTTGGTCTGGTTTTCTTCCGTGGCGCAGTGAAAAGCATTTCAGATTGTCCATGTCGACTGATGCTTCAGGTTTTGGCTGGGGTTGTGTGTACCATGAACCTTCGGGGGACAGGGTTGTCGGTGATTATTTTGGTGCCCAGGAACTTGGATTGGGTATCTCAACGAAAGAGATGTTAGCAATCTGTTATGCTATCCAGGCTTTGCCTAAGGAAATTGCTGTCTGCCGCGTTGACATTCAAGTAGATAGTCAGGTTGCCATTGATACTTATAAAGGCGAAGAGAGTAGGAAGTCATTAGAACTTACGGATGCTACAAAGAGGTTATTTCAAACGATTTCCACGCGGAATCTTCAAGTTGAACTTACCCTTGTTTCTTCAGGTGATAATCCCGCTGACGGTCCTTCTAGACGCTTATCTGCTACTGAAACCACGCTAGCTTCGCCAGTTTGGTTGCGTATACAACAAGAGCTTGGTGGTGAAGAAGGACACACTTTTGATTTAATGGCTTTAGATTCAAATGCTCAGAGAGATAGGCTAGGAAATGTCCTACCACATTTTACACCATGGCCTACTCCGTTATCACAGGGAGTGAATGTTTTTGCCCAAGACTTAACTCTTGGTACTTTTGATATGCGCAACCCTTACGTTTTCCCGCCATTTTGTTTAATCTCAGGTGTGATGAGATTTCTGCGTCATTTTCAGATACCGTTTACAATAGTAATCCCAGATGTGTTCCCTAGGCCTGTTTGGTGGCCTGTTGTGATGGGACTTTCACCCAAGAGTCTTCGTTTATGCTCCCCCGGAGAGGATGGTGTTCTATTGTTTCCGTCAAAGAAGGGTTTCAGGCCCCGCCCCTCGATGCATGCATTGCTGGCGTGTAGAGTAACACGATTTTGACTTTTCTCATCCTCATTGTAGCCTCTCCCAAGGGTTCCCAAGATTTTTGTACCGACTGTGGCTTGTCCTAGTTGTTGTCATGCCAACGATGAGGATTTCCAATTTTGTCAGAGATGTGGTTACAAGAGGAAAACGTTTGCAAGGGAAGGACTATCTTCTACAAAAAAGCTCAAGTTTGTTATTAATGAAGAAACAATTAAAAAAAGGATGACAGACTTGAAGCAGTCACATAATAATTCTAGATATGGAAGGCAAAAGTCAGCTTTAGAGAAAGAGTTTATTGCTTTTTTGTTGGCTAGAGCCCCTCCTAAAGATATTAATTCCGCTTTACCTGCAGATATAATTGCCTTTTTGATTTGGAAAGATCAGGGTGGAAGAACCTTTGTTCATGTGCAAATCTCATGTGCAAATCTCGGCAATTCGAAGGTCGGCTCTTGTTTATGCCCCAAAAGATTAGCTTATGGAACCGTGGATTCATTGATAGGAAAGCTAAGGGCAATTTTTGGTAACAACGGAAGGGGAGGAGAATGGTTTCCAATTCTGGGCATTGGTAATCCGGCTGCGGATAAGTCTGTTAGAGAGTATTTAGCCAGTGTTCGGGAAGAACAGTTAAAAGCGCATGTTACTCCACGTCAAGCAAATCCAGTTATCCTATCAGACATCCAGGTTCTGGCAAGTCATATCCAGAAAAAATTGAGAATGAGTGTAAATAACCCTATTGAAACGTTTATTTTAGCAAGGGATCAGGCAGTTTTTAAAGCTGTGTTTTTCTCGGCAGATAGGGCGTCTGATTTGTTGAATATTTTAACTTCAACGATTTTGCGTTTTCCTGATGATTCAGGATTGTTATTTAATCAAATTTGGACGAAATCTCTTCGTTCTGGGGATGCTAACGTTTTTGCCTTTAAAAGGGGATCCAATAAGCTAGTTTGCCCTGTATATGGTATGGACCTATATTATAACATTTGTAAAGCTCTTCGAGTAGATATATCCAAGGGATATTGTTTTCGTTCAGTTACAAAGGATAATTTAGTATCTGCTAAGCCTTTAGAGCCTTCGGCCGCTCAAGCGAGATTGAATATTTATGTTAAGGAATTGCAAGGTGTTTTATCTAATGATCATTTCACTCTGCATGGCTTTAGAAGTGGAGCGGCTATTTCCTTGGCCCTTGCTGATGTGACTTTAGATCAGATTAAGGATCACGTGGGATGGAAATCAAGTAAAACAGCTTTGCACTATCTAAAGCTAAAAGAGGTAGTTAATCCAGCGGGAGCAGCGGCATGTCTAGAAAACCTAGATGACGCTGTTGGCAAGGATTATAAGTGCGTAGACCAGTTAAAAGATTTTGTAAAGGCTTTCTCTAGTTGATTCAGGGTTTATTTGGGGTTTTGAGAGAATAAGGATTGGAGAGAGTAGTCAAGGATTTATTTCAATAAAGGTTATCTGTGGGTTATATGTATAGTTTGTTTTGGATAAATGTTTAGCGCTTGGCGGTGGAGTAGCGAAGGGAGGAGTTGCGCTTCCATACCTCATTAATAACAATGGATGAGACAGAATAATACACTATGCAAATTCATTGAATATGTATTATTTTGTCAAAGAAATGTGTTTAATGACAAATTCACGCAAGAATGCATCTGGCGCCCAAAACAAGCCCTGTGATTGGTTGTTAGATGGTATTTAACTTAAAGGACGCTTGACTCCGTTAGTTCAGCAAAGAAAAAAGGATTCGTCCGACGGTGCGGTGGCGCCCACCCTCCTCCCAGTTCAGCCGGGTTGATCTCAACCATTGCACTTAATCTCTGCACTTTGTGCCGGAGATACTCCGGTCGGAGTTGCGCTTCCATACCTCATTAATAACAATCGATGAGACAGAATAATACACTATTCATTGATAAATTCTGGAAATCGGAAGAAATAGCCATAAATATTTCTCCAATTGCCCCGAACTGCCTCGAATCGCCCCGATCGACAATCACTGGAGGGGCCTACCAGTTACATTCTAGTTCCCAGGCCTCAAATGGTTACGCGGGCGGCGAAGCGAGCGCAACATGGTTGAGGGACGTTATTCTAAAAGGAGCACAAGGAACATTGTGGGACATCTTTGAGCTACGAAGCTTGCCGGAGACGGTCACCTTCCGTTTTTGTTAAATTAGCATTTTGGGGACGAAAACGGAAGTCAAAAAATACAAGCAAAGCAAGATTGCTCCAATTCTCGAATTGGCTTCCGGTTTGCCGAATGGGCAAAGTCTAGTGGCGAATGGGCCCGATTGGGAGTATTGGACAAGAATGAACTTCAGTACAAACTTCAGTACAAACGTCGAAATTTAAACAACAACTGCATGTATTACTTAGGAATATATTAGAAACGGAGGATGATTATGTTGGTGTTACCGAAATTATGAAAAAAGTTAATGTAGTTTAATTGTCAGTAAAACAATTTATATTAGAAATAACAACAGCAACAACAAAAAAAGAATATAGCATTATGTAAAGCGAGATAGATATACAAATAATATGTCATGTAAATATATGTAACTCACCCGCCTCGATTAGCCTTAGTGCTACCTGCGGGTAACTTTTAATATAAACATATCTTAGTGAATAAAATGATGATGACAGTCGAACTTCTTCTGTCGAACCTTTCCTTTTTCAAAGGATGCCGTTCCATTAGACTTTATAATAGAAAACCTTCTATTGTTTTGGATTGGAACGGCGCGACTCTGGCACGACGTTTACCAAGGGAGTAATAGTACATAGCTCCACCAAGTGCTCTTTATGACTACACTTCTCTTTTTTCAAAGTTCACTCGAGTTTATATTCATCACAAGTCCGCCATTACAATTATGACATCATCACTGTCACGCCAGTGTCCCAGGCGCTCACGATGATGGCGCTATTGTTCGTTCCAGTTTCTCATTGCGTTTCTCAAATATGATCATAGAGTTGCGGATCAGGTTTAAAGGGACATGGTCACCTAGAAAACACTAAAAAAATTATTGTCACAAAATACAAAAATATTCTCTGAAATTGAAAGAGCGAGTTTAAAGAAAGAAGTACGGAAAATTTTATTGGATTACGGTCAAGGATTGCCGAGATATGAGCAAATTAAGATGGCAAATTTAGTATGTTTGAAAAAAGATTGAGGTAAACCGATTTCAAAAGAGTCGCATTTCCTCATGCAAGCTGTAATTACAATCCGCGAATATCTTTGCAATCCTACATCGAAATGACCTCAAATTTTCACCATGTCAAGTTGAAAGCATTCTTTACAAATTTGACTTGTTATTTTTATTATTGGTGATATTATAATTTTGATGTTTTCGGTGACCATGTCCCTTTAAGCGATGAAACAAAATGTTATTTTCTTCCAAAAATGGGGTATGAGTCATAGACCAGTCCGGATCAGATGTAGAATTTCCAAGGGGAAGACTTCCAGGACAACTGTGTTTACCAAGGGGATGAGTCATCGGCCAATCCGAATCAGCTGTAGAATTCCCAAGGGGGTCACTTCCGGGACAGCTGTGTCAAGGGGATGAGTCGTCGGTTTGCGCTTATCCCCCTTAAGAACCCAACAAGGGGCTTATCCTAGAACAATAGGACTAAGTCCTATCCTTGGTTGCGCTCCCGTGATTCTTTTATGACGTAAGCATCCTGATCCGCCAAATCCGGCTGATCCGCTGCTTGTTCCGGAAGATATTTCATATGTTCTCTTTATAGTCAACTGTCCGTCTCTATCTACTAACAATATTCAAATATATAGAGGATATTACATGGCCGCGCGGAGATACGAATTTTATCTTCGAGTGTTGAAAATTTATTTTTAACACGAGAAGATAAAATTCGTATCTCCAAGCGGTCATGTAATGTTCTGTTTAATATATAAACATCAATGAAATACCAAATTCAAATTTTATTTGAGTTAAGCTTAAAAATCGAGCATTCAGCAAAGGCAAGTGTGATATTTTCACATTTTCACATGTGAAAATAACATTATATTTTCACGTGGGAAGATATCAAGTTTTCGCGCGGGAGATCACCTGGTATTTCATTGGTGTTTATATAATAAATATATATATCACCCAAATTATATTATTTATGGCACACTATTACTTTATTACCTTGTCTTCTGTCGACACTGGAATAGGTGGTTTTGATGAAATGACATTTGCCTAGAGCAGAAACACAAATTAGTCAAAAATGCTGGAAACTTGGTTTATTTCTTTTTTTTCTTCTTTTCACAATGGACAACAACTTCACGCTGCTGACCGACCTCGGTTTAATAGCATTCAGCCAACTTCTGCCTCTTCCGTAACCCCACGGGCTACATCTTCTATACAAGAGTACTACTTCATTCTTCTAATAATAATAATAATTTGTTTAATCACAACCATTGCAGACATTGCACAACCATTAACATTTTGTGGTTCGACATGTTTTGTGGAGGCGAACTCTTATACAAAAGTATAAGTACAGAAATGATTCGAAATATACAGAAGCCAGCACTGACCTCGCTTCATCGTCTCATCCCAAAGACTTAGGGAACATAATAGAACAAGTTCAACCGACAAACTGTCTCTATCAAAACTCGAACTTAGTTCTACCGTGTTGCCTTAGGGCCTGGCTACATGTGTCCTAGTTTAGCTGTAGCTTTAGTCTTTCGGATGAGACAATAAACCGAGGGCCCGTCTGTCTTCCCTTCTAACACTGTACAAAAGGACTGCACTCTTCGTAAAAGTATAGGATTGTCTCCTGATGCATGCAATGGGCTGCCTCTCGGGAGCATACAGCTATTTCACAAAAAGTTGTCGGAAGTCGTACGCACCCAGACAGCAAAGTTATCTGGGTAGAAGGTCTTCCACAGGATAATAATTGTTTGAGTACACGAGTAGGTAACTAGGTGGCATTACAAGCTTTAAACGAAGCTCTGTTTTGTAGAATTTAGCGTCCGAACCAGCAGTGAGGATATTGTTTTCTACCCATTCAGCGTTTCGGTCTGGGCGGCGCGTAAGCTTGAGGCTCACAAGGCCGACAGGGTTTATCGAAAGAGCTGTACATACTGCAAAACAGCGCCATCCAATGCATCATTACGGTGTCTCACTCGAAATACAAAGTGTGGTCTTCTGTGACCCAAACTCAAACAGGCGGCCTCATATTTCGGGGCTTAAGTATGTAATGCTTTAGTATGTTTCGGGCTTGAACTATATATTTCCATCTATGACATTTTCGATTCCTGTGAATGACATTTTCAAAAAAGTCCCAGCAAATACTACGGAAAAACAATATTTCCGGCATGGGATTAGTATTCCCAATGCTGGGTGAGTGACAACCTCAAATCTGTATAATGTTCGATGGCTTCAGATCAATGTTTTTACTCCCATCGATGGGATTGCTTTTACTGATTTTAGGCTTGGGAAAAGTCAATACCACTATGTTGGCTATTGTAGAAAGTTCCTGTAGAATAAATGGCGCCTGAGTGTTTTGGGGATCTAAAAAGCTGCACTGCATCCTTAGTGTTAGAACGACTGAAATCACACAAGTTGGTATTCTGGGTTTCGGCCTTAAATTCCCATCCATGGGCTTTTCGATTCCCGTGAATATGTTTTTCTTATATTCACAGGAATGGGAAATGATTTCCCATTCATGAACCTCTCGGTCCCACAATCTGTATCATTCCCATGCATGGGTTTATTTATCCCATCGATGGGAAGAAGATTATTACCAGGGATGGGATTTGAATTCCCAATGATGGGTTAGTAACAAAGTTAAATCAAATCCACGGGTATAATGTTCAATGGATTTTTCAATTCCAAACCATGTGAAACTCAGAAAATCCCACACGTGTGATTTGTTTTCCCATCCATGGGATGAACCCAGCTGTGGGAATTGATAAAATTTCCATTCATTGGAAAATAGTTCCCAAGGTTAAGTTTCTCCGGAAATTTCCTGTGATGGAGTGTCACTTCTAATATTGACCGCAACGGAGACCTTTAAAGTGCAAGGAAATTCATTCACCGGTCCCGTATAAGGAAGTTGGATACGTTAAATTTAAAAGGAGCGAAATTCTAAATCGTACAAGTCATTTTGGTTATTAATTACTGGTACGGTAAAAGCATTGTCACGTCCAATTTGGATCCCGTTTTGGATTCTTTTTTTTACTTCAGTAACTACGCTGGTTAACTCATCTACAGAATAGAGGTTATTTCTGTTCGGGGTCCCGTGACCGCGTCTTTCAACTTAGCCAGCTGCTCCGCCGAATTAAAATTATCTGGTTGCTGTAAAAAATCTTTAAACGGCTGGCGAAGACCACAGACAATCACTTTTTAAAATTTTTTAGGTGTTCGCAAGGCTCCGTATGACAAGGAATTCCAGCCGTACATCTCTTCGCAAACTTATCTTGAGCTGAGCCCTTAGTGAAGCTGCTGCCCTGCTGTTATTTCGCATGCGCAGTAAGAGAAAATAACCCTCCCTACAGTCAAAGCCTGAAGTTGCAATTCTGTTTGAAATGTGACGGCAACGACAGCAGAGTTTTATAGTTATATTTTAGCTGATCGGAGAAACGAGGAAAGCTGAAAACTTCAACTAATCTTGATGACCATCTGTACTTTGCATCCAGCACAATGATAAAGCTTTGCATTTTCCCGGGATCGCGTTTTAACTCACGGAATATTCCTGAGATATTTTCGCAAGATGAGCCATATGATTCGAGAGAGGATATTTTGACGTCTCATTCCTCGAAAACTGAACCAACTATCACGCTAGAAATTTCATATACACAGTTTTCCTTGGAGGATTCATGCAAAAGTGGAGTGACTTTTGTGAGCCGCATTGCAGGCTCACAAGAATAAAACGCAGTTGAAAACTCGATGCAAATTTTCAGTTTGAACTTGTGAAATGCGAAGAACAATACGAACCCCTTTGGGACCTACAGTGTCAGCCAATCACAGCTGTTGAATGACAATAGATCCAATTGAAAACAAAGCGTAAAGGTTCCCGGTTGACTATGGGCCTGAGATCACGTGATCGCGCGGCTAAAAGCGGAGCTCCCGGTTACATATTTTTCTGTGTTAATGAGACATGTGTTAATGCCATTGTACTTAGAAGTCTGCCACCGTCATACAACGCGACTAAGCACTTGCACTCCCCCTACCACTTAAATAATTTCACCTAAGTTTGGTTGTCTGAGATCATCCCTTCCGAAAATATGTTTTTCTCCAATGATGACGTCTGTGATGACGTCATACGACGTGACCAGGAAGTTGCATCTCCCTTGCCACCTAGACAACTTAACCTAAGTTTGGTTGTCTGAGGTTCATCCCTTCCTGAGATATCAACCTTTTCTTGTTTTATGACGTCATTTATGACGTCATACCACGTGACCAGGCAGTTGCACCCCCCCTTGGCTCTAACACAACTTTCCCCCTCCCCCATTCAAGTTTGGTTGTCTGAGCTTCATCCCTTCCTGAGAGATAATTAATAAACGGAGAAGGGACTTGGTTTACCTGTGGTGGGGCAGGCACGCACCCACGGACGCGCCCGCGATACTAGTATGGGAATACCGCTGAACCATGAAAAATTAAGTCGATCCCTATACCCGAGTTCTACTTGATAATAATAATAATAATAATATATAGATTTAGCCACTGGCTAAAAGCGGAGCTCCTGGTTATACAATTTTCTGTGTGAATGAAAGGGATTCCCATGTGTACATGGTTTACATGGTTGCTTTAGAGTCTTCCCTTCACGAGATATTAATTTTTCAAGCATAGATGACGTCATCGATGACGTCATATCACGTGACCACTTCATTTCGCTCATCTAGTGACCTAGACTACACTACCAATGTTTGGTTGTTTTAGAGTCTTCCCTTCACGAGATATAAATTTTTTAAGCATACATGACGTCATCGCTGACGTCATATCACGAGACCACCTCATTTCGCTCATCTGGTGACCTAGACTACACTACCCAAGTTTGGTTGTTTTAGAGTCTTCCCTTCACGAGATATTGATTTTTCAAGCATAGATGACGTCATCGATGACGTCATATCACGAGACCACTTCATTTCGCTCATCTGCCCCGGGTTGTTCAAGGTGGATTAAATTTAAACCAGGTTTAGGTCTGAACAAAACCATCGAGTCACCATGGTAATTAATCCTGGATAAGTGCTAAACCACTTTCGAGCAACCGGACCCTGGTGACCTAGACTACACTACCAAAGCTTGGTTGTTTTAGAGTCTTCCCTTCACGAGATATTGATTTTTCAAGCATAGATGACGTCATCGATGACGTCACATCACGTGACCACTTCATTTCGCTCATCTGGTGACCTGGATTACATTACCCAAGTTTGGTTGGTTTAGAGTCTTCCTTTCGTGAGATATTCATTTTTCAAGCGTAGATGACGTCATCGATGACGTCATATCACGTGACCACCTCATTTCGCTCATCTGGTGGCTTAGACTACACTACCCAAGTTGTGTTGTCTTAGAGTCTTCCTTTCACGAGATATTGATTTTTGAAGCATATATGACGTCATCGATGACGTCATATCACGTGACAACCTCATTTCGCTCATCTGGTGGCCTAGACTACACTACCCAAAAGTTTTGTTGTCTTAGAGTCTTCACTTCACGAGATATTGATTTTTCAAGCATAGATGACGTCATCGATGACGTCATATCACGACCACCTCATTTTGCTCATCTGGTGGCCTAGACTACACTACGCAAGTTTTGTTGTCTTAGAGTCTTCCCTTCACGAGATATTGATTTTTCAAGCATAGATGACGTCATCGATGACGTCACATTACGTGTCCGTGTTACAGCACCCCCCTTGTGGCATAGACAAAATATCCCAAGTATGGTTGTCTTAGCATGTTCCCTTGAGGAGATATAATTTTTTCTTTGCATACCACAGGGTTCCCATGTGTACACGGACGGACGGACGGACGACGGACGGACGGACGGCGTACGCTATAGGTTTAATACCAGAAAAATAAAGAAAAAATCATATCTCCCGAAGGGTAGCTTCTATAGAAGCCAAACTTGGACAAAGTTTCAAAGACCATAAGAGGAACTCTACACCAAAGTCACGTGCCTTTACGTTATCAATGACGTAATAATAAATAATAACAATAACAATAACAATAACAATAACAATAACAATAACAATAACAATAACAATAACAATAACAATAACAATAACAATAACAATAACAATAACAATAACAATAACAATAACAATAACAATAACAATAACAATAACAATAACAATAACAATAACAATAATAATAATAAGAAGTACTTGGAGCATTATATTACCTGAATGCTCTTACTTACAATGCTATTGTATTCTTCCTGCGATACCTATGGTGCTTCGCTAAAACTAGAAGTTTCTAATAGAAAGTTAAGTGCTCGCGGCAGCAGAAAATGTGCCTCCTCAGCATGGTATGCTAATCGACCAACAGAAATCACCAGAAGAGCAATATCCAACGGTCAAGGGAAATGATTGCTTTCATCGTAAATCAGTAGTATTATCAATTACATTGTCACCTATTTAGGTATAAAATGACAGAAAAAAACTGCTGATTTACATTACTAATGACCTCCCTTCAAGAAAGACCCCGTGCCGCATGCCGAAATAAATGAAGTGAGCCCCAGAGCCGTTTTTTGTATGTTTTGCACTGGTCCCTGATATGACGCACGTCTGTCGTGTGATACTTTTTGCTCCGTTTTCAAAAAGATTTGCGTCCACACTTATCGTTTTCGTATTGTTTTCGCCGCTTTCGGTGATCGTTTTCGGTGTTGTAGTGTGGACGATAGCCGTATCCGGAGCAAAAAGTATCCGTTTTCGTTTGAAAACGGTGTAGTGTGGACGGGGTCTAAGTCCGAAGAACCCGCTAAAATTGAAAACGCAAGCCTATTACACAGAAAAACCATTTGACTTTGTTGTTTGCATGCTTATTATATCTCAGTAAGGGAAGAGAAGAAACAGGTAAAGTAAAATTGTTCTAAGAAATTTTTAGTTTATCATGATATAGTTTTTTTAGAGAATTTCATTCATGGCTTAGCGTGCGCACTGTAGGCAGTGACAGTGGTGTAAGTTTGTTCAAACATGAATGAAAATCTTTCTCAGCTCAGATCTTTCGAATTAAAATTATCCCTGCACATAATAGTAAGTAATCTGTAATAGAACCATTTAGTTTTGAATGTCTATGGTGCTTTTGACTGAGGGAAATGAGTTATTTTTTTAGTTTATGTGGGAGATTTCAACATGGCCGCGATGGTGGCTTTGGCACTCGCTGAAAAAATCGCTTGAATTAGAACTTAGCCAAAGGTGACTCTTTTCCAACAAAAACACGCCCACTTGAGAGATTCCCTTCTAAGATGACAAAACTTTCAATAAAAGTAAAACCCTCCGCTCTGCACCGGTGCTCCAGGCTGTTGGGGAACGGACTGCTTGTGAAATAGCTTGTTCAATAAAAACACCTTTGTCAATGGCGGATTCTGTGGCTTCTGTCCAATCATATCCGTCGTCTTCCATTAGCTTGTTTCTGGTCTCTCTTATCTTTTTGAAAATAGGATCTTTCCTAAAAACATGCATCCACTTCATTTTCTCGAGCAATACTTGTCTCATGTCATTTCTATAGCTTGGTAGAAGATCGTTTGCCGCTTTAATTTCAGCCGCTTCTTGGGTATTTCCATCTAGTTCATATTTTTCTGTGATCTCTTTGTGATGTTGTTGGTGATGATCGAATACTTCATTTTAAAGGGGCTCCCAAGCGTCGGGCTCATCAGAATACTCCTCTTGAGAATCATGACGACTGGCGTTTTCCTCGTCAGTAGATTGAGAGCTCGCTTCATCCTCCGAGGAGCGACATGTCATGCTAATGTCTTTGGCGGTCTATATCAACTGAGCAGAGTTGGTGATTTGCTCTTTATATACTTTTTAGAGAAAGCTGGGCTACCAAGTTGCAGAGGGATATCCAATCGTTCATGTTGGTCAATCTGTAGTTAGCGGTAACGCGTCAGCCCTACGGTGTTACGCGATCCAGCCGCTATGGGAGTCAGCAATGTAATGCGATCGCAGGTGCGGTCGCTGCTTGCGTAGAAACGTCGGCGTCGGTAGAACCCTTTTAGAACCCCTTCAGAACCCTTTTAGAACCCTTTCAGAACCCCTTCAGAACCCTCTCAGAACCCCTAAGATCCCGCCCCTGAGCACAGGGTATTAAAGGCCCTGCTCTTTCCTTAGGGTTATCAGTTGACGAAGATATCATGCCGAGAAGGTACCCTCGTACTTGTCCACTATGTGGACATCCCGATCTCAAAAAATTAAGTACACACCTTCTTCAAAAACATGCTTTGACGGGAGATGAGAGAAATCATTTTCTAAAAGTGGCTATGGTGTCCTCATGGAAACCAACTGTTCAACCTTCTCAGCCATTTCTCGCTAGTACTATAAAGAAAACCGAATGACAAAATTTTAAAAAGGCAATGTCAAAGCTCTCTTCAAAACGGCCTAATGCAACCCCATCGCTAACCGCTGAGTCGTATATACCGACTACAAATTCCCAGCATTTTTTTCGCTTTAATGGAGCTCTGGTTTTATTGACTCTGAGAACAATAGAAACCGCAAGCACATGGCCGAGACAAAAGAAACCGCAGCCACGTGTTGGACACAAAGGAACACCTGTGTCAACAATCTTAATGTATTCCTCCGCAATAAAGAACAAAAGAACACATATGTCAACAATCAACCGCAAGCTCATTAATTCCGCGTGGGGACGCTCATTAATTCAACCGCAAAGCTCATTATGTATTCCGCCGCAAAATAAGTATTCCGCAAAAATAAGGCTTATTCGGTCCCTCCTATACTAATGTCATCTTGTTTAATACCGATTTGTCATAGCCGATGGAAAACCAGGAAAAGAAATAAAGATATGCACCTATTATAATTATGTAATTTAATAACTGGAAAAGCAATCATATTAGATTAGGCACGCTTACACCACTTTGCACATTCACCATATAGGACTTCCCCTGTGCTGGAGGCACATGGATTTCGAATCACACAAAGTGATAAAAATTTTGCCATTGCCAGGGAAAAATGTTGTAAGTAATTTGTTGAGGTATCAATCTGAAGTCACTGCAATGAGGATGAAAATGCCAGGTGACAAAAACAATAATTGATTCGTCTCTCTTTACTTATTTCTTTAAAAACTAGGAGTTTAAGAGTAATAAGTATCAATTGTAATATAAATGTTAGTTCCTATTTAATATACTTGTAAAGTAGGCATATTTTTGGAATTTTGTGGTAAGATTTGAAGAAAGACAGCTATGAGAAATAAAAAATAATTCCCAGGCATTTCCAGACAACAGTGCTCAAAAGTAAGAATTATGTAACAATTAGCGCAGGTTAATTATATAATTTGGAATTAATTACACAAGTGAGTTTTTCAAAAAGTATGATCAAAATTACATGACTGCTATAGAGAATAATGCATTAAAGGGCAGTGCATAAATAATGGTAATTGAACTGAGTGGAGTGCAATTTGGTCTGAAATCATACGCGTGATTTCAAAATCAAACGAGCGCGTAGCGCGAACTAATTATAAGAACTAATTATATGCAGAAAATGTCATGTGACAAAATGTTTGTCAAGCGTGAATTTCGATCACTCAGTTCATTCAGAGTTGAGATCACTCATGTTTAAAATTACAGATACACAATTCAAAGTAATCTTCATTGTCTGACACAAGAAGGAATGCTTGTCGTTACGGCCTTGGAGATTGAGTGGAAGTGGAGTTGAAGACGTAGAAGTTTTGCGATGGAACTGTGACTGCTTGGCGAAAGCTGACTTGCGATGGGATAAAACTTTGCTGAAATCCTTGGAAGTCATGAGCTACATTGCTAAATTTCATTGCTTAGTCGCTTGCTGCATCTGGCTGTTTATTGATAGTGATGCTTCGACTGTACTGCATGTTAGTAGTATAGTATGCACCGAATTATCCGTATTTTTGCGGAGGAATACTAATTTTGCGGAGGAATACATAATGAGCGTCCCCACGCGGAGTTAATGAGCTTGCGGTTGAGTGTTGACAAAGGTGTTCTTTATTGCGGAGGAATACATTAAGATTGTTGACACAGGTGTTCTTTTGTTTTCAACACGTGACTGCGGTTTCTTTTGTCTTTTCCATGTGCTTGTGGCTTCTATTGTTCTCAGAGTCTATAAAACCAAAGGTTTAGTGGATTAAAGTCAAAATCATGAAATGTACAGAAAAAAAAAATACGGAGGATGACGTTAAGATTATGTTCTCTTTATTATACATTACATCGTCCCGTACTTAACTATAAAACAGCAGGAAAAAAATACAAGTACACGAAAAAATCAATTCTATCAATGTCCCTTCTAAGAACACTCGGACACAAGCAGCCCCAAGTCCTTTATCTATTATTATTTACATAATAGCGCGCTTAGAAAAAAAGACAAGTAAAATGAATGCAACAACAACGTGACATGTAATTTATACAAGAAAAAAAAAACGGGGACAAAAGGAGACAAAAGGGACAATCATATACTTGGTGAGTATCCTAAATTTATATTCAAAATAGTGCGCATCCGAAAACAGGATAATCTATCCGCTTACGAGCCACAATTATAGAATCTAGTATTCCTACTGCATTTTCATTGTTACACTTCTCAGAGGTAGGGACTTAGCTTTGTACCATAAAATATGGAAAATATTAGTTAGCCTTCTATAGGCGAGCAACAACAATAGTTTATCAACAAAATATTTTTTTAAAAGAGTGAAAGGTTTTGTTAAAAATAAGCATCCCATCGACATCACATCGACATCACATCGACATCAACATCATCGACATCAACATCATCGACATCACATCGCCATTCAATCGACATCACATCGACATCCCATCAACACCCTTCAACAACGCCCGCAGCAACCGCAAAAACGCCCGTAGACGCCCGCAGAGCGCTCGTAAGACGACCGCAGAGCGCCCGTAAGACGCCCGCAGGACGCCCGTAGCGGCCGCAAGACGCCCGCAGCGGGCGCATTGGAGGGGCATTAATGATAACGGGGTAACCAAAGAGTAACCACGGGGTAACCATCCTCCTTCTCCTCCTTACAGAATAGCTCTCCTCCTCCTCCTCACAGAATAGACCTCCTCCTCACAAAATAGTCTTCCTCCTCCTCCTCCTCCTCCTCACAAAATAGTCCTCCTCCTCCTCCTCCTCACAGAATAGCCCTCCTCCTCCTCCTCACAAAATAGTCCTCCTCCTCCTCCTCCTCACAGAATAGACCTCCTCCTCCTCCTCACAAAATAGTCCTCCTCCTCCTCCTCACAAAATAGTCCTCCTCCTCCTCCTCCTCACAGAATAGACCTCCTCCTCCTCCTCACAAAATAGTCCTCCTCCTCCTCCTCACAAAATAGTCCTCCTCCTCCTCCTCCTCCTCCTCACAAAATAGTCCTCCTCCTCCTCCTCCTCCTCCTCCTCACAGAATAGCCCTCCTCCTCCTCACAAAGATGCCCGCAGCGGCCGCAAGGAAGGGATATTTGTAACAACGGAGTAACCACAAGGTAACCATGCTTATTTTTAACAAAACCTTTCACTCTTTTAAAAAATATTTTGTGGATAAACTATTGTTGTTGCTCGCCTATAGAAGGCTAACTAATATTTTCCATATTTTATGGTACAAAGCTAAGTCCCTACCCTACCCCTGAGAAGTGTAACATAATGAAAATGCAGTAGGAATACTAGATTCTATAATTGTGACTCGTAAGCGGATAGATTATCCTGTTTTCGGATGCGCACTATTTTGAATATAAATTTAGGATACTCACCAAGTATATGATTGTCCCTTTTGTCACCTTTTGTCTCCTTTTGTCCCCGTTTTTTTTCTTGTATAAATTACATGTCACGTTGGTGTTGCATTCATTTTACTTGTCTTTTTTTCTAAGCGCGCTATTATGTAAATAAAAATAGATAAAGGACTTGGGGCTGCTTGTGTCGGAGTGTTCTTAGAAGGGACATTGATAGAATTGATCTTTTCGTGTACTTGTATTTTTTCCTGCTATTTTATAGTTAAGTAAGGGACAATGTAATGTATAATAAAGAGAACATAATCTTAACGTCATCCTCCGTATTTTTTTTCTGTACATTTCATGATTTTCACTGTAATCCACTAATTCATTAATTCCCGCGTGGGGACGCTCATTATGTATTCCTCCGCAAAATTAGTATTCCAAAAATAAGGCTGATTCGGTGCATACTATACTACTCATGTTTGAAGAGAGTGGAGTTTGAGAGATTATGAGCAGACTGAGGTGATTTTCAAGATGGCGGGATCGGATCAGCTGTGAATTTGTGAAACGCTTTCATCCAGCTTGTGTTAACCGGGTGTTCTTATTGATCACAGCTCTTCTACCACATTGTCTGTGACTACCGGAAAGCATGTAAAATCATCATCTTTTGATTTTGTGGAATTTGTTCTTGTTTGTTTTTCACTGGACTCGGATTCCTGGACTCGGGACCGGAATTTTGCACCAGACGTGCTGGATAATAATATTCGCTTGAAAATCATCCATATTGTCGTGAAACTGATACCATACTCTGGAAAATCGCCTGATAAAAAGGTACTTTAAATTATTAAAGTGTTACCCATAGTTTTGTCTTTGTTTGTTGTATTTCTTTTCAAGTAGAAGAAGGGGAGAATTTCCCTTAAAAATTGCAGGAAGATGGTTTTCCTGCAATTATTTTCCTGCAATCTGATTTGTCAGTGCCTTTTAACACTGAAATCTGATTGGCTGATTTATTTTGTTGCTTCATTTTGATTGGCTGAGAAAAAGATGCGATTTAGACTCAAAAGGATGCGATTTGGGAATAAATCGCACTGTTGTAAGCCAATCAGATTGCAGGGATTGACAGTCATTTAAAAATGGATGTAACAAAGCATGAAACTGATTAGAAAATTCAAATTAAAAAGTGAACTTATGAGCACATCACACAGGGCTCAGTTTAGAGAAACAAGTGAGCTAAATGAACATTTATGCTGGAGTTCGCGGTGACATGATTAATGATTAATGATTAATGATTAATGATTAATGATTAATGATTAATGATTAATGATTAATGATTAATGATTAATGATTAATGATTAATGATTAATGATTAATGATTAATGATTAATGATTAATGATTAATGATTAATGATTAATGATTAATGATTAATGATTAATGATTAATGATTAATGATTAATGATTAATGATTAATGATTAATGATTAATGATTAATGATTAATGATTGATTAATGATTAATGATTAATGATTAATGATTAATGATTAATGATTAATGATTAATGATTAATGATTAATGATTAATGATTAATGATTAATGATTAATGATTGATTAATGATTAATGATTAATGATTAATGATTAATGATTAATGATTAATGATTAATGATTAATGATTAATGATTAATGATTAATGATTAATGATTAATGATTGATTAATGATTAATGATTAATGATTAATGATTAATGATTAATGATTAATGATTAATGATTAATGATTAATGATTAATGATTAATGATTAATGATTAATGATTAATGATAAATGATAAATGATTAATGATAAATGATAAATGATAATGATTAATGATTAATGATTAATGATTAATGATTAATGATTAATGATGATTAATGATTAATGATACTGATACTGATACTGATACTGATAATGATCCACCCTGGCTCTCCAAATTAGAAATTTGCTCTTTATCAGAGGTCCTAAGAACCTAAGATTAACTATGTGAGGTGTAAATATGCATAAATATGGGGGTATATGCAAGGTAACAAAGGGAAAGGGCAGCAAGGCTTAATTTGGCATTAAGTTTATTTCGCCACTGTATTGGAATGGGCCTTACTCTTTCAAAGGAAAACCTTTTGCTCACGTGTATTGCGAATTTCTTTGGGGAGACAGTTTAAAAGTTTAGCACATAAATGTTGAAAGGTCCCTTCGAATCTGGGTAGTGTTAATGTTAGAGCATCTAAGGATCTCAAGGTCCTGGCCGGGACATGACGTTCAAGAGGCAGATAAGAAGGCCAGACGGGAGAGTGCAATGTCTTGTAGTTAGTTGTAACAGATGGTAATCCCGCCTTTCTTGGATGGGAAGCCAATTCAGTAGAATGTCCTTGATATCTGGGAACCTCTTGAGCACGAACCCAGCGGTTGCTAGTGGACACGTTGCAACCTATTCAACAGATAGGCTGGTGCATACAGGGTCACTAAAGTCCAGCTTGCTTAACACAAGGCACTCGCCCAGCTGTTTTCTCACCATAAAAGGAGCAAGATTCTTCAACTTACGCAGCACAAACAATGTTGCATAACAAGAAGCGACAACATTGTTGATATGGTCGGTCCATTGTAGGTTTTGATGGACGTTAATTGACCAGTCGTTAGTAGCCTCAAGAAGAGCAGTCACAGTGCTGTGCAGCGAGCGAGAGCCTGAATGGCAGTTTGCTAATAGTTGGTTCGCGCTCAAGTATTCATAGAATTGATTATAAACTTTTTTTCAAAGACTTTGGAAACAACCGACGTAACCGAAATTGGACGATAATTATCAAGATCGTCCTTAGAGCCTTTCTTGAAAACAGGCAATACTCTCGCTCGCTTCCAGTCAACAGGGAAGATAGCAGAGTCAATAGAACATTTGAATATGTAAGCAAGAGAAAGGCCCACAATATCTGCAGCAAATTTTAGTAGCTTACAGGGGACCCCATCTAATCCGGAAGCTTTTTTGTCATTAATTTCAGATAAAAGCTTACAAACTATACTAGGAGACGGGGTCTTCAGGGAGAATGTTTTGTCGGCTTCAAGTAACTTTCAGGAATATTTTTTGTTGCTGGAATTTCACTAGAAAGGTTTGAGTCCGCCTAATGGTCGCGGGTCGCGAGTAAAAGGTGCGGGTGCGGGTAAAAAGGTGCGGCTGCGGGTAAAAGGTGCGGGTCTTGGAAATTGACTAAAATACCAAATCAGGCACTGGCTTCTTCGGGCAGTTGTATTTTTGTACCAGGTGCTCGTTTCGTAAGCTCCTGTTCTACAGTACTTTACTCTACTTGAAGGATTATCTAACGGGATGTTCCCAGTTCGTAATTGCTTTTACCGGCGAGTTTTGAAATTCATACAGTCTTTTTTGTTTCATGCTTTTTCTGACCGAAAGTACTATATGGAAAAGGTGATTCATTATTCTCCTGAGCGGCTTTTCAGCTTGGCTTGGAAGGCAGAAAGGTGAATGATATGGCCTACGATCATCTGCTCAAACATAGATATGATATTAAAGTACTCCCTCGCCAATTCATTAAGTAGTTCATTCTCAACAAGTGAAAAAATAAGACGTTACGGTTTTCAGTTTCTTGCTCCGCTGGTTCTTGA
The DNA here is from genome assembly GCA_033964015.1 of Scolanthus callimorphus. Taxonomy (NCBI): domain Eukaryota; kingdom Metazoa; phylum Cnidaria; class Anthozoa; order Actiniaria; family Edwardsiidae; genus Scolanthus; species Scolanthus callimorphus. The sequence goes on from CM066913.1 coordinate 26,433,835, forward strand.
TAAACGAACGTTCTGTAGGTTGTCGTGTAATGGAGCTCGAAATAATTCTATACAATGAATGCTCCGTATTAAGATTGCTTCAACTGGCTTCAGCGTCAACTTTTGTTGTTTTCTTTGGCACCATGTACAATGAGGGAAAGTGTATCCTAGGTAAGCGATAACGTTTTAGGCAACAAACAGGGGCTGACGAATTATGAATTACGCCAAAATACAACTTTACTAAGTGCCCGAAGTAACCAGTGTCTGATTTGGTATTTTTAGACAATTTCCAAGACCCTCACCTTTTACCCGCACCCGCACCTTTTTACCCGCACCCGCACCTTTTACTCGCGACCCGCGACCATTAGGCAGACTCGAAATGTTTGGACCGATATTAGTAAAGTATTCATTAAAGGTATCAGCAATATCTTGCGCGGATGTGACTTTCCGGTACTGGACCTTCAATTTAGATATATTTTGAAAATCACTTTTACGAGAGCTAAGCTCGTTGCCCACGTCTTGCGCGGGTTGCCTTTGCTAGTTTCAAAGCTATCCGTGAAGTATTTACGCTTCGCTATTTTGATGTCATTATTTGTTTTGTTTATTACTTCTTTATACTGTAACCAGTATGAAATTTCATTAGTTGACGCGGCCTTTTTTACGTTTGTGTAATTACGTTTGTGTATTTTCCACAGAAGGTCGTCAGTTATTCAGGGATACTTTTTGTTTCAAACGGGCAATTTTTTCAAAACTTTCCATCACAAGAGTACGCCACATGGCCCACATATTATTGGGGTTATCATACGACAAAACCCAACTCCCATGGCTTGTGACTCACACCTTCCCTGTCAAAATTCTTATACTTGCGGGATTGTACTATTCGGTGCACGCCTGAATGATCATAGCGCGTTTTACGAAAACTAAAAAGCTAGTCAAAGCCACAACAGCCCTGAGTCTGATCTACATACCACCGATATTGATGTGTGCATTGTGTCATAAAACCCACCTCAGTCATAGCATACCCGACGCACTGGTGAAAATATCAAATTACTCGTTATATAGGAGAGACCGCAACTGGTTTGGAAATGCCCCACACAAGAAAGGGGGTGTCGCTATTTACGTTCGTAATAACCAAAACGTTATTGAAGTGACCAGATCAGAGTTGTACAAACTGATTTGCACCACTCTAGCTCTTCCATTTGGACACAAAATGTGCATTGTGGGCCTATATCACCCCCCTAAACCAAAATACCGAGAGCAAGGCCTTATCGAACATCTGTCAGAGTTAACGGACGCCTTTCTGGTGAATAATCCTGACTGTGCATTGGTATGCGGAGGCGATTTAAATAAGCTCAATTTACACTGGCTGTGTTCTATCACTGGCCTTGAAATTTTGGTTGATTTCTGTACCCGCGTCAACTCAATCCTGGATAATGTCCTAAACCAATCACCCTGAGCTGTTCGGTCGCCCATATCTCATCAATACTCTTGTGAAGACCGATCATAAAGGAGGTGTGCTACCCGCAGGTCAGAAGTTGAAACCCACAAGAGTTAAATATCAACTCAGGGATTTACGTGAACACCGTAAAAGGAGTTTGAACAGCGTTTCACGACCTTTGATTGGAGCTCAACTCTGGATAAATCATCGATTAACAACTCCGAAACTCAGCTTTCCTCTTCGATCATCTCTATTATGGATCAGTGCTTTCCCATTAAAACAATTTCAATGTCCTCGCGTGACCCTATTGGATGAATCCAGTGATCAAACTACTCCTTAAAAAGAGAGCGAAACTCCTGTCGCAGGGGAAACCCCTCCAAGGCTTAGCACCTAACTGCAGGATCTCAGGGCTGATAAACAAGGCTCGGCTTAGCCCACTGCATCAGAGACTCGGCTCCAAGCAGTGGTGGAAAACCGTAGACAAAATGTCAAATCGAAATGTGGCGCCACATTCTAACATGGATCGCCAATTTATTGATGAAGTGAACAATTATTTTGTTGGGTTATGCACGGACACTGATTACGTCGCACCGATCGCTGCAGTCATCCCGGAGGGCACTCCGCTTCCGGAACTGTACGAAATAGAGGTTTTGCAAGCACTCCACAAGGTCAAGAAAACAGCTACAGGACCGGACGGGATCCCATTCTGGATATGGAGGGACTACGCAGACATCTTTGCGCGGTATCCGGTGACTTCGCCACCTTTCGACTTCGCCACAACCAATTAAGTAAGTAAGTATACTTTGAGGGATGATTGTTTGCATTTCGAGCTAATTTAGGCCTTGATAAGTTTATTTGGCGCCGTTTCTTTGATGCTTTTGCAGCAAGAAAATCTTTCTTTGCAAGAAAATCCAGTGAAATCGGCAGACCGTTGAAATTCACGTGGGCGAAGGAATGTAGGCAAGCTTGTAGATGTTTGTGGGCGTGGTAGCAGCATGAATTTCAAACAACGCGACAGTTCGGTGAGATCCGTAGTAGTGAAAGCTACAATGTTTCTCTGATACCCCCTAAAAAATACCCGGGAGTCGATTTTGACCCCTAAAAAATACGACGAGCACCCCTATCAGGTCGACATGTGAAGAACCCCCACCCCGGTCGTGATATCCTCAGCTGTGGGTGTGGCTTGTTCCAGATATGTACAAGTGGCTTGTGATCGGTGATTACTGTGAACAAAAGATCCGCCTACATAGATGTCAAAATGTTCGCAGGCCCATACGATAGCCAAAGCTTCGCGCTCGGTTTGCGAGTGCCGTGCTCGACGTCGGTGAGCGCGCGCGTACGCTACGGGTTAGTCTCCTTGAACTAGGATACCTGCGACACAAACAGGACTCGCGTCTATACCTAGCCATACTGATGGAGGTACATCCAACCACACTGGTGGTGGAATTGTGTGGCAAGCTTCTTCCCTTCTGGATTTTTGAGGAGTTCATTGAGGTATCGGAGGCACCCCTTTTTTTTTCTTCTGCCATTGAAGCCCACCTCGTTCGCTACTCGAAGATTATCTGTGACATTGCTTAGTACTTGTTAATGGTGGAATAGACCTGACAGGACCCAAAGACATTGGTCATCACTTGCTTATCTTCTGATGTATCTGCAGGGTTGTTGTCTACCAATGCATACCCATAGGGCTTTTCTGTTTCTTGGAGGAAGACATTCATGAGGATCTTTTCCGATTTTTGTCAAACATTCTATCACCTAAATGCCTATTTGTTTCCGATTACTTGGAGTTCGGAATAAGGAAAGATACTGAGCATTACGGCTAATGTCGGTATTATATTTTTTGGGAACATGTTTTGGAGCATTAAAACCCCGCTTGTATTTCTATGACGACCCTGAATAAACAAACGGGCAAAGAGAGGACTGTCAGAAGCCTCGGCCAAAAGATCATCGAGTACCAAAATGTAGTTTAACTTGGGATTAATTTCACATGGGTCGTCGGACAACTACGGTAAACCCCGTTCGAAGCGGATACTCTTCCCCAGTGATTTCTTTAATGTATCACAGGTGCCTTGCCATTGGTTATAGTACCAAACAATCAGTTTCTTCTTCTTTTCCCTGTAGGCAATCCTGTCTGTTTCCAGAATCTGCTGCACAAAATAGGTCTTGCCGCATTGAGTTGGACCAACCACCAACAAAGAAAACTTGTGGCGGAACTTGAATTCCGGATAGGGTTGCGTGGTCGATTTTTTTTCAGTTGTAACGACGCGACGTTGTGTTGTGCTTTTTCTTGGTTTGATTTGAAAGGTTCGTTTCAGACTTACAGCCTCTGTTGAAAACGGCATGTCACGTGGTACGTTTTGTTTAGAGGTAGACACGATTCTCGGTAAAATAGATGATCTGTCCGGATGTGAAAACACGGTTATTTTGAGCCATCTTTTTCTGTCATCCCCATAAAGATGAGGTTTGCTGCAAACAGGGCATATTTTCTGATAACGCTTCGGCATCTTTACTGTATGAAGGTTCGGATCAGACTGATTAATGTTATTATATGTGCTCGAACTCATATAAGTTGACGGAAGTTCCAACAAGTTCCTTGTTTATGACGTTTTGATCTGTCGGCGAGATGCCGATGGTGTGTTGATGAGACGTCGATAACGATTTTATGGTAGTTGTTTAGCTAGGTGACCTAGCCTACGGTTTAACGTCCTTATCCGAGAAGATTTGCAAAGATGTTAAATCAAAGGCAGCACCTTCTCCTCAATTATTTAGAAAAGACCCTGAGTGTTGGTCCGGCCGGGGTTTGAACTCCCAACCACATAAGCCCGGCGCTCTACCAACTTCTCCCTCGCCTTCTCTAGCGTACAATCTCAGAACGCAGCCTTCAATTTGCTGCCGCAAAATTTATCCTAAAAATGTTTTCAAGTAAAAAATACAAATTTCCTCGCGGTTTTTAGTTGTTGTCATCTTCTAACGACACAGAAAATTTGACGCCGACATCTTAAATTGTGCGAGGTCATGAGCAGAGGTGACCCAGGACAATTGTTTGTGTACTACAACATCGAAGTATTGACAGTATTATAGGGTTTATATGGGGATTGTGGTAAGGGATGTTTGGACCTGGAAATTTATAGGAAATTCTCATTAAAAGTTACTGAAACTTACCATGTTGTTAGTTGTGGTTGTCCTTGATGCTCATGTGAAGTTTCACGGATTTATCTTCAATTCGCCCTCCATACAGTGAGAAAGAAAAGGTGGGAGGCTGAAGCCCAAAATCGGCTCGGGGAGGGGGATCTAGCGCAAACTCGCCGAGCGGGTGCTCCCTAGACGAAATTTGCTACAAATCCATTCTTCTCCAGTAAGAAAATGTGTTTTATATTGTTCGGGAGGTAATAGATTTCTTGTGAAATCGCACAATTCGATTTGCATGATTTTACGCTAGATCCCCCTCCCCCTTGAGGAGTTTTTGTTAATGGCCGCCATTTTTGTTGTTCAAGTTGTGCTGATAACGAGTTTCTCATGACAGTTAAAAAGGGGGTCGTGCGAGTTTAACGGGGTCTGCTACCTTCGCGTATGTAGCTGCAGGATATTTATTGCTTTTGCTGCGTCGGTAACATGTATATCTTCGATCGTGGTGTGTTTGTTTAGTTGTTGAATTCGAACTTTGTGAAAAAATCCGTCCCGAAGTGTGTTCTGCCGATCGATCCGACTATAATACTATAATACTGTCAATACTTCGATGTTGTAGTACACAAACAATTGTCCTGGGTCACCTGTGATTTAAGTGCTAGAAACGTGCGTGAAAAGTTAATTAAAATACAGAAAATGAGTGGCGGGCAATACAAAAGAATGGGCTATTGTAGCCTAGGAAAACAGTTGACACGTCATTTGAGGTTTTAGAAATATACTTTAGGAATCTATTAACTGAATTCCAGGAAAACAAATCGTATTATGAATTTTTATTATTTACCCTGACTGAGACGTTAAATTTAAATGCTTATTCGATTATAGCTGTCTTAATACGTTTGGCGATGTGAAGGTGCAGACGTGTGTTTCGGCTCTCCCTGAAATCTAGTTTATCATCGCCGAAAAGCATTTCATATCCAACCAAGACGTACTAATAACGTATCTGAAACTAATCTGGATCTGCCTGTTCAACTCTGGTTCAACTTTTTGGAGCATTTTGGGTACATTTCGGTGGTCTGAAGTTTGGTTTTTAATCTCGACGCTACATCAAGGTTTCAAGTGAGGTTTCGGATGCCCAAGTGATTGATTGATCGCCTGCATAATACGAAATCCGGTACCGGTAACTTAACTACTTCTAATTCTGTTCTTATTACTGTCGCTTGGTTTTGTTGCCTGTGTTTTGTGCGATTATTTTTGCTGTCTCCTACACTTTCAACTTCCCGCCAAAACCTTCTAAGGTCTGGCGTCTGAACTGTGTACTCAACAACTCTACTGTCTATCCCTAGAATCAGTGCATTTTTCGAATTGCTCTTAAGGAGTCTCGGATCTTGCTGTCAATTTTTTTAATTTCCCTTTTTGGTTAATATTTTTCCTTGAACGAAGTAATTAAATATTCTTAGTTGCAATCAATCGTCCGTAAACTTCTTTCTAGCCTTGCATCTCATTTACTTCGCGTTAATTAACCCTGTCTTGCTTATTCCAAAGTGCATATTTTGCGAACCCGCGCACCTTCCAATATTTACTAGCACACTACAAAGTTTTACAAAGTATTAATTTAATTTGTCAATAATAACTGCTTAAAGTCTCGTCTTTCAACACTGTTCTTGATTTTTTATCATCACCCAATTAGATATTCCACTTTATATAATTACGAAAGATTATTACTCTAAAAGTCTTAAATTAATATCAACAATATTTTTTATCTATAAAAATAAATCAAAAATAATCAAATATCATACACAAATATATCTTAGAAATTTATAAATATTATATAATTATTACAATTAAAGGATTTATATAGAGTAAGGGGTGAGGAAATGAAAGGGAAGTTAATGGGAATAAAGGGCTTCAATATTAAAGGAAAATAATAGAACATAAACAAAGTTTCTTTATTTGAAATATCATGGCTGGTGGCTTCACGACTCCATTCAAACTGTTACTTCTTCTCCCTATACCTACATAATATGCTTCGGGAGAAGTATGATGTACCTTCCAAATCTTGCAGTTTTGATAACTTTAACATTTGGCCATCAATGTTTCAAATAGGCCTGAATGAAGCAAGCCTTTTGGTTGAAGACAATAAGACTCGTATGAAATTTGTCTCTCCATCCTGTTGCACAGGCTTCCTTGCTCTTCGCCTACTTGTTTTGAGTGGGGACATCTCACTGAATCCTGGCCCTTATTCCATCCATACATACTGGAATGTACGCCCTGAAAGAGAACCTGGTCAAAGTAATCGTTCTCGCTCTCCAACTAACTTTATAACTATTCCCCTTACACCTCTCCCCTCTGCGACACTATTTTCTAAGTCAGTTGACTTGGGTCTGCTTAACACAAGATCTGTTAAAAACAAATCCTTTGTTGTGAAGGATTTTGTTGTGGATAGCCACATCGACATTCTGGCGATCACCGAAACATGGCTTCGGTCTGACATTATCAATCAGAATACTATCAATGGCTTGTGCCCTGCGGGGTATGCTTTTCATCATTTACCACGTACAGTTTCCAGGGGCGGCGGAGTTGCCCTCCTTTACAGGAAATGCTTTAAACTAAAAAAAACTTTCTCCTGGTGTATCATTTAAATCATTTGAATTTACAGATTCCATGATGAGCTATTCTAATCTGAGTGTCAGACTTGTTGTAGTGTATAGACCCCCTCCATCTAAAAAGAATCGACTAAATGTGTCGACGTTTCTACACGATTTTGGTACACTGCTTGAGAAATTATCTGTCTCCACTGAACCACTCATCATTGTTGGAGACTTTAATTTTCATCTAGACTGTCCGGAAGATCGGGCTGCAAATCGTTTTTCTAACTTACTCCATGACTTCAACCTTTCTCAGCATGTTCATGAAGCCACTCACAAAAATGGAATTACCTTGGATCTAGTAATAACCAGATCACAGGATGAGTTCGTTAAAAATGTTAAAGTATATGATCCTGCAATATCAGATCATGCAGCAGTTACTTGCAAACTCTCAATGAAGAAACCAAATTTTGAAGGGAGAGAAGTTTCCTATCGGAAGCTGCGGTCTGTTGATAGGAAAGTTTCCATCCAAGATATTGAGAACTCCGAGCTAAATTCTTTCAAATATTTTGACAACGTCACGGATCTTGCTGAGCGTCACAACACCATACTTTCATCTCTACTCGATTCTCATGCACCAACTAAGAAACGAATAGTAACCATGAGGCCCAAGGCACCATGGTATAATGATCACATTGATGACGAAAAAAGAAAGAGAAGGAAACTTGAGCGCTTATGGCGTAAGACCCGCTTAACCATTCACAGGGAAATGTTTGTGACCCAATGTAATCTCGTAAACATGCTCTTATACGAGTCTAGAATGCAATTCTATGCTGAGCTAATTGAGAATAACGCCTCCAAGGGTCTTATTCACAACTTTCTCCAAGTTGATACATCTTAAGGCTGAGCGCAAACTGCCAACTCATGACAATCCCCTAGACTTGGCTAACAAGTTTGCTGATTTCTTTGTGGAAAAAGTCCAAAATATTAGGAGTAACCTAGTACCAGCCAGTAACCCAGATCTTGTGGACACTTGTCGCCGATGCTCCCATGAGCTCACGGAGCTTGCCCCAACAGACCCTCATGAACTGTCATCCCTTATAAGAGCTAAGGCTGGGAAGTCCTGTCTGTTGGATCCGATACCGGGGGCTTTATTGAAGGACTGCTTTGATCATCTGCTCTCTGTAATTACCAAAATTGTTAACCTTTCTCTAGATACTTCAACTGTGCCCCCTAATCACAAGGAGGCTGCAATCTTTCCTGGTCTCAAAAAAGATTCTCTTGACCACCAACTTTTCCCGAATTTTCGGCCAATCTCGAACCTTCAATTTGTTTCTAAGGCAACAGAGAGAGTTGCTGCTGCGCGATTAGACTCTCATCTAGTGAAGGGCAACATGAAAGAGCTTTTTCAGTCTGCATATCAAATAGGTCACAGCACTGAGACGGCACTCACCCGAGTACACAATGACATCTGTGTTCAATTGATGAAGGTGGGTGTGCGGTTCTCGTTCTTTTGGACCTCTCAGCTGCATTCGACACGGTTGATCACAAAATCCTGCTAAACAGACTCGAAGAATACTTTAACATAAAGGGTAAAGCACTCGCTTGGTTCAGGTCCTATCTTTCGGAGAGAACCCAGTTTGTCTGTATTGACAATGTGAGATCATCTACTCGTAAGCTCTCTTGTGGCGTACCGCAAAGGTCTGTGCTGGGACCTATCCTATACACTATGTATACAGCTCCTCTTGGGGAAGTTATACGAAGGCACGGCTTGTCTTATCATTTCTATGCCGATGACACCCAGATATACATGTCCTTTCGTCCATCTGCACGCGGTGAGCCAGATTCTTCCATATTGCGTATGGAACACTGTATTAGAGATATCGAAGAATGGATGACTGCCAATAAGCTAAACCTTAATAATGATAAATCCGAACTTCTTGTCATTTCAGCTCGCCACCGCCCATCGCCGATGCTCAACTCCCTCTCCGTTGGGACTGAACGGGTGTATTGCTCTTCGTCTGCCAAAAATATTGGGGCCTGGTTCGACAATGCAATGTCCATGGACAAGCAAGTTACTACCATTTGTAAATCCGCTTACTATCACCTCTACAACATTGCCAAAATAAGAAAATGTATTTCCTTTAAGAATTGTGAAACTCTGATCCATGCCTTTGTAACCTCTAAACTTGATTATTGTAATTCCCTTTTATCTGGTATACCTAAAACCCAGATACAGAAACTACAACATGTTCAGAATAGTACTATATTCTCACTTGGTCCCATTGTGCTTTATATAAGTTATGGGAAGGAGACCTGGCTCCGCTTATCTGACACCTTCCCGTGCGGAGTTCAGCAATACCGCTCTGACTTTACTATTTCCAAAACTCAGAAGAATCCTAAATCCTTCCCGTAAATAAATAAATAAATAAACCTCACCCTTCCCAAAACTCAGAACCATTTTAATACGAATTCACATAACTCAGAAATATTATGGATACCCTCTGACGTTCGCCATAACCCAGGCCGAACCTACGATAGAAAATTGGCTATTTTAAGATGCGTACTGACATACCGCATACTGTGACATAACACACTCGACATATAAACACTCGTGTAACGTTATATACTCATGGTCTTCTCCCAAAACTCAGAAAATGTGGTCCAATTTTATAGGAGGCGCACGGCTGCTAAAAAATGCCGGGGCTGCTGGACCTGGGGCCACGCCCTTTTCAATCTGTCCAGGAAGACTGTGGGCGATTTTGCTGTTAGGGTGACAAAGAGATCCAAAGATTTTAATAAAGGGTGGAATTAAAACAGCATTTCTAATGCAACATAGAAAGTTAGAGAGACCCGCAGGTCGAGCAACCCCGGAATACCCCGCCCGAGGGCAGAGCAATTAAGGCCATTAGACAGGCCCTCCGAGGCGCAGAAATGCAAGATAGAAAGTTAGGCCTAAAGGTGCAGAAAATTAGTTTTCTTGCATTTCTAGAAATTTTCTTTGCAAAATCGCGAAGACCACAATGACATAAGAGAGATATCTCCAATGTAACCAAAACGCCAGCGAAACTTCCAGCTGGGGACATTTTTACAGCGTGACAACACGCAATGCGGAATACACTTCGCAGCCAAACTGAATTGGGATAAGGGAAACAAATTTAGCGTAACCCATACGCCAGCGAGACAGCTCGCTTCCAAACTAGGCGAATTTTAACGCGTGACAACACGCAATGCGGAATACACTTCGCAGGCAAACTGAATTGGGATAAGGGAGATAAATTTAGCGTAACCAATACGCCAGCGAGACAGCTCGCTTCCAAACTAGGGGAATTTTAACAGCGTGACAATACGCAATGCGGAATACACTTCGCAGCCAAACTGAATTGGGATAAGGGAGATAAATAAATTTAGCGTAACCAATACGCCAGCGAGACAGCTCGCTTCCAAACCAGGGGAATTTTAACGCGTGACAACACGCAATGCGGAATACACTTCGCAGCCAAACTGAATTGGGATAAGGGAGATAAATAAATTTAGCGTAACCAATACGCCAGCGAGACAGCTCGCTTCCAAACTAGGGGAATTGTAAACGCGTGACAACACGCAATGCGGAATACACTTCGCAGCCAAACTGAACAGAAAGAAAAGGAGAAAACACTGGTGGAAACAAAAATGCTGGCAAGACTACTCGCCTCTAAACTGTTGGATAAAAGAATGGAAAGGAGAAGTAGAACCATACATAGAAAACTCACATTCCACGAACGTCTGCCATTTTGTTACACGTTCTAATGTTAGCGGAATTAACGAAGCACATTTACGCGTCCCCGGGCGAAAGGCATCTCAGACGGAAAAGTAGCAAACCTATAGGATATAGATAAAATGAAACCAGTCAAATACAAATACAAGATAAGGCATGTGCTAAAAGTTGTAGCGAAGAGTAGTGTGGAAAACAGTAACACAAACATGAACAAACCCAAACCAAAGAATTGACGCCAAACGAGTCGTCGAGAACTTGAGTGCTGCAGACAGGAGAAGAAATAAATGTAGACGACGAGAAAAAGAAGAGTTTTAATTCTTGAATTGAATGCGAAGTCTTGTGAAGAGAGTAGTACGGAGTTCGATCGAACCAGAGGTACGTCTTCTGTGCCCGAGATCAAGAACAAACTGACAAAGTATGCTAATGAGTTGATAGCTTATATAAGCACTGTTGGGACCAAGTGAGAATAGTGCTGCGCGTCTCCTGACTGGGTCTCGCAAGAACTACCATATCACCCCTATTTTGCAAGAGCTACACTGGCTACCGATATCTGAGCGGATCAACTATAAAGTTTGACTTTTGACTTTTAAGGCATTGAATAATAAGGGAATTGAATAATAAGGGGATTTTACTTGTTTGATCTTTTAAAACCCTATATCCCAACTAGAACACTACGTTCCTCGTCCAAGTCACTCCTTACTAGACCAAAATGCAAACTTAACACTTATGGCCAAAGGGCATTTTCTTATACAGCTCCCTCCATTTGGAACGCCCTGCCTGATGATATACGTGACATTAAATCACTGAGTGTTTTTAAGTCAGCCATCAAAACATTACTATTTAGGCGCGTTTTTAACATATAAATTTTAAAGTTTTCGTTGTTTTATAGTTTTTATCACACTGTAAGCATTTTTATCTTTTTATTTATTCATTTTTTATTTTTTATATTTTTAGTTGATTTTATTTTATTTAGTAGAACAATTATTGTAAAGCGCTATTGGATTTTTAGTAGAAATGGCGCTATATCAAAATTTATATTATTATTATTATTATTAAAAACAATATTTGCTTCTTTTTTTCCGGGATTGATGGACGAATTAAGGAGCCAGATGCATTGAAACACTAGGCATAGAGGTGACGTAAACAACAAGAGCTTCCTTGTCACAGAAGCTTATAGAATGTTTGTTCAAGGTGGGAAAGCGAGATGTAATTCTCTGTTGTTCTTACGACAAAGCCTCACTATCCTTCTTTATAAACGACTAGAAGCCAAGTAAAGCAAAATGCGGATTTGAGCATCAAAATCTATGTATTGATGGACGAATAAAGGAGGTGATCTAAACCACAAGAGCTTCCTGAACGCTGCCATCCATGTTGCAGCGGTTTCATTGGCTCATAAGCCCACGTGACAGTGCTCCGTGCGTCCGAAAGCAGAAAAAAAAAACAGAGCCGGATTTATGACTCGGGTTTCCAATGGAAGCCCGAGTAAAATCCTATAGCGTACGCCGTCCGTCCGTGTACACATGGGATCCCTGTGTTATTCCTTTAAAACTTAATATCTCGAAAAGGATAAAACGTGAGAAAACCATTCTTGGAGAGAATTATATAGAGAGCAAGAGGCACATAATGCCTGGCTGACGTGATGTGACGTCATAACTAATGCCGTGAAACTACTTTTGGCGGGAAAATGTCGAGATCAGGCGCGCGTGTGCATCTGGGGGACTGGGGTCTGGGGACTTTTATTTTGAAAAACATTTTTCTTCGACAGAACAGAAGCAACATTTATTTCTCTTTACTATTATATTTTACCATTTACCTGTGCTGAGGTTAGAATTCTGAGCTTTTACGTTTGCATTTTACAATCAAAGGGAGATGTAGTCAAGCGGAATCAATTAACTCGGAAGGAAACGTGAAAGAAAGGGCGAATTTTGACAAGTTGTTTGAAAGCACATTTAATGGGCCGTGTCACAGAAGTAGATTCAAAGCTTATTAGTATTTCCAGATATCGGTATGGATACTTAATGGCAAAGGACAAGGTTGTAGAAAAGACTAAATGAGGGACTCGTGGCTATCTTGCCGACTTATTGGGCATAAACTTTTCAGGACTTTGGTTGCTAGAAGAAGCCGTGCGGTTGATTTTATGCTTATGGATTGCTGATACCCCGAAATCCATATTTTTGGGGCGGGGGTGCTCGTCGTACCTTTTAGGGTTTAAAATCAGGCCTCTGGTACCTTTTAGGGGTAAATACGAAAACTTGCAAATTTTTTCAGATAGGTACCTGTTAGAGGTCCGTTCTACCAAATCAAGCAAATTACACTTGTTGGTAGCCTGAATTACAGACGTATTTTCCCTCGTAAAAAATACGAGAGGGAAAATACGTCTTGTTAGTACCTTTTAGGGGTAAAAATCAACTAAGCGACGCCATGTTTGGTACCTTTTAGGGGTAAAATCACAAGTTCCCGACGAGCATCCCCGTCCCAAAAATAGAGGAGTCCCCCCTCCCCTGGGAATCCATACCCGCGAGGTTTGGATTTGAAGTTCTTCTTTCGGATTTGAAGTTCAAGCAGGAACGTTGAATACGTTTTTGTGAAATCCAATGCGGGCCTCGTGCAAGATTTGGCCTTTTCTGAACAGTAGAGGATCGGATGAAGAGTACTGTGTAGAAACCAAGCGCTTTTGATTTTGAAGCCATTTACGACAGAAATGGGAGGAGAAACTGACTGGGTATGAATCATTAAAACGCTCCTCTTATTATAAGAGTTATTGGATATATAGACTTACAAATTGTGTTGTGGAGAGGAAAGCAACACGAGCAACACAACTTAACTCTACAATTTAAGGTACTGTTGAAAGTGTTGGTAGTGTTGAAATCAGCTGTTTATAGATATTTACACTGTGAACATTTTAGCAAAGGCCACACCTACTTGAATATATCTGCCGTCAAAATTTCTATTTTGTTTTTTGTACTAAAAGAAATTTGGAAATGCACTTCAAATTCACACTTCACACCTAAGTATTATTTTCTCAGAGGGCAGTCTTTTTGCATGTGGCTTCTATCAGGGGAAACAATCCCTAAAACACCACTCATGAAATTCCCAAAACACCCTTTTGAAATTCCTGGATCGACCCCTGCAAAATACTAGTCTAGGTTTGAGAAATAGCCCTTTAAGAGAATAGCCCTTTAAGAGAATAGCCCTTTAAGTCCCAATAGGCCAAAAATGTACGATTGCTACATGCTGGAACTTGAAAGCGCCTATCGTCAAACTCACGGCAAACTAAACTGACATTAATATCTGGTCATTTGTGTAGAAGAGTGATTTTTCTACTGACCAGAGAAGTGAGTGGATCAGACGCTCGGATTTCTCACAGAAACAACCACTTGATTTCACAAAATAACACGCGATTTTTGGCACGCAAAAACACACGCTCGACTGAGCACAAGGAGGCATTTTTTTTGCGTAAATTTCTAGACTAAATCAAACACAATCAACAAGCCACAGGTTTTACTTAAAAGTACCTTTAATCCTTAGCTCTGACCTGAAGTTTCTCCTCTACAAGTGTACATTCAAGGAAAATATGGCGCTTTGAACTTTGAAGCGACTGAACAACTTAAAAAACCCTTTCGCTCGGGATACCTGTGGCAAACGAATGACATTTCACAGCGGTTACCCCCTGTATTTACAGGTTAGACAAAAGATTTATACTAGTAGTATCTATTTAGATAGTGAAGTGCTCGGAGGGAGACCTACTCTACAGAAAGTGTTTTGTTTGTTAGTGTATAAAAATGAGGTATCTGAATGTTTTGTTCGTAAAATGCTATAACTTGGCTCCTTCCTCCATGTATTATAAGTGCACAACAACTCCTTGTACATATCCACTTTTTAAACCTTGTTTTGATAGCAATGCTAACAATTCATTTCGGTTCCTGTGATAGTTTTTTCTATGGAAGAATAATACATGTTGTCACTCCCTTGATTTGTTGCTTGCTGTAAGAAGATTTGGGTTCCATGTAGATAATGTTAAGTCTTGCTATTATCATTTTTCATACAAAATCAGCAGATGGCAACTTGAGATCACTGGAGAGTATGTTGTGCTGGTTGCTTAAGAGTGGTTATTTATTATAACGCTAGGCTGGATCTACAAAACTGAAAAAAAAAAGAAAAAAATAATTAAAAACGAGGAGCAACAACAACAACAAAAATTATTATCATTTACTTACCTGGAAAAAACACACAACAAATAATATTGCATAAAGGGTATGCTATTTTTGGAACATTTTTGCCCCAATTTATTCAGTTTATTGTAAGCTGTGGCAACTGTAGCAGCAAATTTGGTACTTAGCTTTTCATAGGTGTTTTGGTTATCTGGTCCACACTTTAGGCAATTAAAGTATGAGTAGAGCCAGCATCCAGGTAATTCTCCTCCTGGTATGTATTTAAGCAATAAAAATACTTTCCGCGTGCTCTCTGTTTTCTTACAAACACGAGGGGGATGTTGGGAGAACTGATCAAAACTTGAAAGACACGAGCCACAGGCAAGTGTCTTTCAAGTTTTATCAGTTCGACCAACATTCCCCGAGTGTTTGTAAGAAAACAGAGAGCACGCAGAAAGTATTTTTATTGCTTTTAGAAAATAACATAGACACGCGCGACAGCGTTGCGTGACAATCGTGTTTCTCAGGTCTCTTACAAACACGCCTTTCAACCAATTAGAACGCGCACATTCACAATACAACATAGGTGTTATTTTCTAATTAGTTTTATTACTGGTTTGTACTACAGCAGCGTATCAAACACTACGCTATACAATACGCTTGATGCTGATTGGCACTGGTACAGGTATGAGTACCAAGGTCGGGGTAGTATTCACTGCCATGGAACCACTAAATTGAAAATGACCCAGGCTTATGTGAGCTTACGAAAATTGCATTGAAGGGTTTTTTAGCTGATGAGCATGATCAGGAGGAGGTACTAAACCCATCAGTGCCAGCTTTTGGACCAAAATATTCCAAGGTAAAATGCTTTCTTTACTGCATACCTCCTCTTAAATTCATTAAATTCAGGAATTCAGAACCTTTTGTCTGACATGAGAACTGAATGAAAAGCCATTGTTTCTGAAAGAATGTTGAAAGTTTGTTCTACAACAATATGACCTTACTTCTTTAGCGAGGCAATAACATTGGCTAAAAAAATTAACATTTCTGTTTTCAAAAACTACAAAATGCTGTTTGTAGTTATTAGCAATAACACTCAACATTGATGAATTAGGGGCAGCACGCTTCAGCAGAACTTTCATTCTATTTCTCAATTTTCTTTTGCTTAATACTTGCGTTAGTTGTTTCACAGGAAGTCTAGATGGAGCACGATCTCGAATTTTTGTTTGTTTGTTATCTTTAGCGAGTTTTCTAACAGAACGTCTGTAATAACTTTGCATGCTAGTATTACAACTACTCACCACAGTATTCAAAGGTGTGTTTTCACTGGTGTCAGTTGATAAATTGCATTGAGGCTCATTGGCCCATTGTAATTGATTTGTACCCAAATTAGGGTCAATATTATCTTCCCGCCATGTTAGGCATTGGGTTAGTTTGCTGGACTGTTCACACAGTCCATAGGCGATGGGCTAGATTGTATAGTTTTGTAGGCTGATTCTTTACCCAAAGCCATACAGCCATCAGGCAATGGGTTTTGGACTGTTCATTTGATCCCATACGCCACCAGTCCAGAGGCGAAGGGTTAGTTTGTATACCGGCCGTAATAGGCTAGGCATTGGATCAGTTTGACAATCCCTCACCGGGGCTGATAATCCCTCCAAGTCGGAGAAGACCTGATTATATATGGGGAGATTTGGCAACGCCAAACGTCTTGTGTTCTTGTTGATGGGCGGCCGTTCGAAATTCGCTCTAGAACTCGAGAAAACTGCAGTGAAATTGTTCTCACACCAGTGAACAACAGCCTTTGAAAGCTGCGATAACTTTTACAAATGTAATTAAGGTAATTCATGAATTTAACTTACCGATAACTGCGCCAAACTTCCCAAAAAAACATCCACATGAAAAGCACGCTTCTTGCTGCTCAC
The DNA here is from genome assembly GCA_033964015.1 of Scolanthus callimorphus. NCBI lineage: Eukaryota > Metazoa > Cnidaria > Anthozoa > Actiniaria > Edwardsiidae > Scolanthus > Scolanthus callimorphus. The sequence continues at coordinate 26,450,796 of CM066913.1, forward strand.
GTGACTGTTACTGACCCAGTCGAAAATCAAGTCGCCTAGAAAACAATCGAACTGCGCATGTCCCACAGGTAACCCGGGCCGGCTGAGCTGCAGTGATGGTTTTATATCAACGTGCAATGCATATCTACGTGCAAAACTCTGCAAGATTAGAACTTGCTCTTCGCTCGCTGCGCTCGCTCCGAGCAATAAGTCTTTTTGCCCTGCAACAATTAAAAGCAAAAATATCTTCAGTTGTTTGCTTTTTAGGCTGGCTCGAAGAGCCCAGCCTCATAAAATGGGCTCGTTTCACAAGTCGTTTCCCCCAGTCTCCTTTGCTTTCGCGAAAACCGACGACCGTGTTGAATCTGGTACTCGCAAGCCGAAGACAAACCGAGGACGAACGAAAATAGCCGAGAGTTAGCGACGACTAAACGGCTTTGCAACGAATAGCTCCGAACCTTTCCGTGTCGTGGTTGTGGTTATCCGAGTTAGCCGTCGGCTGTTCGGGTTCTTACGTCAGAACGTGTGCTAAAACTGATGAGCTTGTTGTTCTGTCAGCGAGGATTTCAGTTTCCCCGGGGCATTCGGCGAGATGCGAGATTTGCTCAAGGCTGAAGGTCCAAAAAATAAGAAAGGTTAAAGAATTGTTCACTTTACTATCCAATACAGAGAAAACACTAGTTTTACTGGAAGAGTGTTGCACTTGTATGTCGAGAGCTCGAAATCTAAAGCGACTATTTAAGATCGAAGTTTTGAAGCGAATTGGCGTCGTGAAAGTTGTTCTACTACAGTTGTTGTTTCGCGAGTAGCGAGTCGAGTACATGAAGTTTGATTTGATTTGATTTGAATGGTATTTATTTCTGACTGTATTCTACCGTCTGGATTAGCTGGTGTGGAAAAGCCGAATAATGATAATATCGTAAAAGTACTTCTGATGTCATGTTCTCTGAACTAAGCGTGAGCCATAATTTTTCTATCTGTGTAGTACACTTGACACAATCACTGAACAGATTGGCTTCAAGCATTGTATCCAAAAGTTTATGCGCCTACAACTCCCAAAATAATCATAGCAAATCGTACACAAACAAACCTGTAGCATTTTACGAAATCAAAGACAAGTTATAATAGAATTAAATCTGTTAAAATTCAATGAATAATACAAACCACTTCACAAGGAAAAAAAAAACGCCGAGTACATTGGAAGGCTTCACTCGAAATGTCCAGTCGGTTTCCAAACCAGAAATTTGTTTACACGCACTCCAAATGTTTGGCTTTTGTATTTAGTCCTTTTTGCCCACAATTTCTTGCTTTGTATTGTGTTTCCAGGAAATCCCCCCCCTAAACCAGGGGCGTAGGCCGGGGGGAGGGCGCATGGGGCCGCCCCCCCCCCTTTCTCGGGAGATTTTCCCATACATTTACTGTATTTGCTGGAGGAAATGTTACTGTATTTGCTGGAGGAAATGTGAACATTGTCGTCAGTGCATGTTTTCACTATCCCCTCCCCCCCCCACATCCCAAAAATTCCTGGCTACGCCCCTGTAAACACACACACACCACATAGAAGAGATTGGAAATTCCAGATTATTGGGGGGTTAATTTGCTTTTTTCTTTACAAATATTGTATTTACTACTTTATTTATCTTGTTATATTTTCTGGAACCATCCAATCATGTTTTCAACAGCAGAAACGCAAGATAAGGTCAGAACGTCGTGAATGCAAACAGGAATATAGGGCACACAATAAAAAACGTACATGAACTCCCCTTAACATAAAACGAGCCAGCCATAAAGCCACATTGGCTCTTGTTATGTCTAAAACACAGATTCATACGAACTCTGTGCTGGGCGAAAAGATTCCACTAGAGAGTAGTCAGGGTTTCTTTACCAATATTTTTCAACAGCTCTCACAACAACAGGGGAAAAAGTGAATGAAACCCCTCAGCCATACTTCTTACTTGAAGCACAGTCCAAATGCATTGTCCATAATAGACTTAATGATGTCCTATGGCCTCTTCTGAGTGGAATTTTTGTTGCATTTTTGGATGTTTTATCAGATGTCTAACCTGTGCGATAGCTTCCCGCCACTTGAAAGCAACTTATGGGTCAGCGGTAAAGCTCTACAAAAAGCCCCAGCGACCCTCTCAATAATAAACAGGAAACCCAGAAACCTGGCACTGATATGCAAAAATGGGCAAGGGTGTGGCTCTTTTCCCACATAAAAGAAGGTTTTGGGGGAAAATAGTTTGGTACTTAAAGAGTTAACTACAAAGAGATCATGATGGTAGGCTTCATGGACCTATTGCAAAGTGAATGGAAACGGCAATTTCACAATTAACAGCTTTCAAAGTTTGAGAGTACCCCCTGGTGCTGGTTCTCTGTTTGTGAAGATATTAGTAGTATAGTAGGGGCCGAATTAGCCTTTTTTATGCGGGTTAGCATGCGGGTGAGCCGGATGACGTCACAGACTATTTTTTTTAGGGTGAGCATGAGGGTGAGCCTGGTGGTGAGGAGCCCTATTGTTATCGGAGACAATACTAGGATTAACACTGGAATGCTTTTGTTCAGGAGGGATTAAGAAAAACAAAGGGAGACAATACCAGGATTAACTAAGGGAAGGCTTTTGTGTAAGGGATTAGTGTTTGTTGACTGCAACTCGAATATTAATTATAGTGTAAGGTTTTGTTTATGCGGAGATAACATATCAGAAAATGCAGAGATATGGTTTATTCTCTTTATCATCCATTACATTGTCCCTTATTTAGGTATTACATAAAATACTACTACTAGTGGCACATATAACTATAGAATAGCAGAAAAAAGGATAAATTCTATATGTCCCTCTGGAAAAAAATCAGTGTAGAGATACTCTGGATTGTCCTGGCCAAAGGTTCTCAAAGGATTCCTCTAAAAAAGCCTTGACGGTTGGGGCATCAGGATAGACAGTAATACATTTTGTAACCCCGGTCGTGATGTGTTTCAGTTTCACAGGCCAAAAGCTTCCAAGTTCATCGCTCATAACGGAAGTCCCTGGTCGGATAGGACAGCTTGAAGTCTTATACATTTCAGCTAGGTAATATCCTTCAGGAATGAAATTGGATGGCTTGTCACCGCTACCGATTGGTTGCCATACCGACGGAGGAGCGTCTGACCACACGGGTAATGGGATCGCTGGAGGACTCTCTTTTCTCTTTGCAATTTTGTTGGTGGCTCTTAAGGAATTGGCGGAGGCACTTCGCTTGTCTTTGGTTGCCTTTGTTGATGGTAAAGACTCGACAAGATCCAAAGACGTCAGTCAGCACTTGCTTGTCTGCTGGGGTATCAGGCTTGTTATCGACGAGTAAGTAGCCATAAGGCTTTTCTGTTTCTTGGAAGTAGGCGTTCATGAATCTGTCTCGATTCTTGTCGAACATTCTTTCTCCTATAATTCCTATTTGCTTTCGGTCACTAGGACTTCGAATAAGGCAAGATACTGGGCATTACGGCTAATGTCCGTATTGTACTTTCCTTTGGGAAACATATTTTGAAGCAACAGGACGACACTTGCGTTTCTATGACGACCCTGAGTAAACAAACGGGCAACCAGCGGACTGTCGGAAGCTTCGGCCATAAGATCATCGAGGACCAAAATGTTGTTGAACTTGGGATTGATTTCACTAAGGTCATCGGACAACTCCGGCAAACCGCGTTCGAAACGGATACTCTTCCCCAGTGATTTCTTCAAGGTGTCATAGGTGTCTTGCCATTGGTTATAATACCAAAAAATCAGTCTTTTCTTCTTTTCACTGTAATCAATTTATTTGTTTCAAGAATCTGTTGTACAAAGTAATTCTTGCCGCATTGAGTTGGGCCAACCACCAGAAGAGAAAACTTGTGTCGAAACTTGAAATCGGGATAGGATTCTTTTGGGGGATTTAGAGTTAGACCTGTTTGGTTATGTGTGGTGCTCCTTTTTGATCTGACTTGATAAGGTGGTTTGTGACTTTTAATTCTTCGTGTAGGAGTTACTTCACGCGGTAGAGTCGAAGATGTGGTGTTGAAAACGTTGGGTAGGCGTGTCCGTTGAACCGAAAATATAGCCTTTTTCAGCCATGACTTCCTCTCGTCTCCGAAAAGAGAATGAACTTGTAAAAGATGAGTACTAAGATTTTTAAACTCTGGGCGTCCACATACTGGACAAGTCCGAGTGAACTTGAACGGCATAGTGTCTTGATAAGAATGATGTTCTCAATAAAACCCGTTTTCCTTTTTATACTTTTTTTTGGATGTTTCGCGGCGTTTCGGTATACTTGTATCCTTTGGGAAGCAACTATTGTTTCTATAGGGTTTTTCCATGGTTTCTTTGTGGTTTCTCCAGGGTTTCTATGGGGTTTCTCCTGGATTTCTGTGGGGTTTCTCTAAGGTTTCTGTGGGGTTTCTGTGGGGTTTCTCCAGGGTTTCTGTGGGGTTTCTCCAGGGTTTCTGTGGGGTTTCTCTAAGGTTTCTGTGGGGTTTCTGTGGGGTTTCTGTGAGGTTTCTCCAGGGTTTCTGTGGGGTTTCTCCAGGGTTTCCGTGGGGTTTCTCCAGGGTTTCTGTGGGGTTTCTCCAGGGTTTCTGTGGGGTTTCTCCAGGGTTTCTGTGGGGTTTCTCCAGGGTTTCTGTATGGTTTCTGTGAGGTTTCTCCGGGATTTCTATGGGATCTTTTTATTTGTAGTGTATTGGATTAATCCTGATAAGGAAACGAGCTTGGCAACCTGGCCTTCTCTGAAAGGTATATAAAGCATGCAATGGGGTCAAGTGAATTAGTTCTCGCGAGAACATTGAATAGGACGCATCAACGATGGCCTCCTCGGACGATGAAGCTAGCCTTCCAGCCTCTGAAATCAGTGAAGAAAGTTCTGAAGAGGACAACTCTGATGGTGATTATGTCTGGTCCCGCCTTCAAAACGAAGCTATTCGGCGACACGGCGATCAATGGAAAGAGCTTGTGGAGCACTATGAGCAACTTGGAAATAACCAAGAAGTTGCAGAGGCTAAAGCCGGTAACGATCTCGTGCCTAACTACAGGAACGAGTTGAGACAAGTCCTGTTCGACACCATGAAGTGGATGCATGATCTACGAAAGGATCCCTACTACAAGAAAATTATAGAGACACGACAGAATCTCATGGATAAGGATGATTTTGACTGGAAAGAAGCCACGGAAGCAGCCATTGAGAAGCGAAAATTCTTGATCAACAAGTTGTTCAAGAAGCAACCTATCCCAGAACAGCCAGAAGTTCCAACGTGGGGCGGACAATTTTAGCAGCACTATTGAGTTGACAACCCAGAGTATCTCTATACTGATTTTTTTCCAGAGAGACATATAGAATTTATCCTTTTTTCTGCTATTCTATAGTTATATGTGCCACTAGTAGTAGTATTTTATGTAATACCTAAATAAGGGACAATGTAATGGATGATAAAGAGAATAAACCATATCTCTGCATTTTCTGATATGTTATCTCCGCATAAACAAAACCTTACACTATAATTAATATTGAGTTGTAGTCAACAAACACTAATCTCTTACACAAAAGCCTTCCCTTAGTTAATCCTGGTATTGTCTCCCTTTGTTTTTCTTAATCCCTCCTGAACAAAAGCATTCCAGTGTTAATCCTAGTATTGTCTCCGATAACAATAGGGCTCCTCACCACCAGGCTCACCCTCATGCTCACCCTAAAAAAAAAATAGTCTGTGACGTCATCCGGCTCACCCCCATGCTCACCCGCATAAAAAAAAGTCTGTGACGTCATCCGGCTCACCCGCATGCTCACCCGCAAAAAAAAGGCTAATTCGGCCCCTACTATACTACTGATATTAAACTGCTACCCTGAAACTTTTCTTTTCCATCAATTACTTGTTTGAAATTCTCCAAAAGCAAGATTTCTACGCCAATCTTGAATCTAACATTGAAGATATTATTAGAAATTATAAAGTTGCACCCTGATATTATTATTAGTACTTAATTTTCATTACTCATTGTTAATATTTATCATCATTTCTATTTTTTTTACAAGTCAAGTTTTCCGCCTTAAACCTAATTATTGTTTATTTTTTCCCCGTCTCCACACTGTCTGCCTTGATTAGCCGTAAGCTATTTGCAGACAGTCTGTGTCTTACATTCTACCTGAACTATAACAATAAAGATTGATTGATTTGATTGATTGAATTCAAGTGATACTTATCGGAAATATAACAATCAGAAAATTACTCATTATATCTGATAATTTCCTAAATCCCTCCCTGGCTCACTCCTGGGTTTTGGCAACACAATTTTGTGGATTTAGGAAATGATCAGCAGACTGATTGGATTTGAGAGTAGAATGGATTAGTTTATTGGAAGAATTCATGGTTACAACGTACATAATAAGTTCTAATTATTCTGATTGTTATATTTCAGGCAATGCTCCTTCAAAGGAAATTTTGTAATTTTAGGCCTCAAGACAACCAGAAATGCATGAAAATTTGTAAATAATCTTTGCACTCACCATAAAAAATAGTCTCGGAAAACACCACAAAACCACCAGCTATGCAGGAGCATTCCATAGCCAGAATTTTGTCAAAAAGGGGAGGCAGGCTTTTTTGTTGCTATTTTCTCTATATATTTAATTTTTCTATATGTTTACAGTATTTTTTGGCTATGCCCCTGCTATTAATCTATGTTGACCATTTATTACTTTCTTAGTTCTTAGTTTGTTTCTCTCCAAAATAGCTAGTACAAGCTAAAACTAGGAGGCTAGTAAGAATATTAATATTATGTCAGTATATAATATAGATAAGTTTAGTAATTAGGAGCTTACTAGTGAAGCCTTTTAATATACAAATCATGACAAAAAAAATACATAAAAAACTTTGCTTCCTATCACTATAGTTCTTTAGAAATTTTCACAGCAGAAAGTTTGCAGGGAATTTTATTAGGATGATCTAAGAAGTATTTTTAAATACTGTAAACTTCCACAGGTTTTTTATGTAATCAGATGCAGTCATTGAAGATATGATAGCAGATTATCACACAGCGGTCAAACACTGCGCATGCTCAAGAATGAGATCCAAGATGGCGGACATTCAAGCAATGGGAATCATGAAACGAAGGAGAAAATTGTACTTTTCTGGCCACTGACTTCTGTTCACCTTCTCAAAGAATAACAACTTTGGACATTAGAGGATTTTTGTACATGTTTATATTTTTATTTTGTCGATCTGTGCGTCGGCGACTTTGTTATTGGATGCCAAACTCAGAATTCAGCGGATATTTCCCTATTTCTTAAAAGGTAATAAGTTACGCCACGCCCAAGCTAACTGTTGCTGAACTCTTTTACTATTTCAAGCACGACTCTTTTCCCATAGAACCGTATTTACAGAAAACGCTACTACTACTGTATTTGAATACGCCAAGGAGAGAGCTTACACAAAACCTGGTGATATGCTTTCATTCAAAGAGAAAAGGAAAATTTAACTTTAGCTGAGCAATCTAGCGGTGCATAAGCTTAATCTTATTAACATATGTATAGCTTTGCCCTTCCTAACATCATCCATTCCAAGCCTTCTGCCTTCATCTTTCTCTCCATATTGTTTTGAAAAATCTTCACTACCTGTACTTTATCCTTACAGCCAATTGCTGACTGAATTATTTACAAGCATGGGATGGATAATAAGCTTTGCCAACAAGGGTACCAAAAAATCCATACAAATAAAAAGGAGAAGATTGTGTTCAGGGGAAACATACAAACAAGTTATTGATTATTACAACTGCTGCATGATTGGACTCTCTAGTTGTGATGACTGTTCCTTTTTGTATACTCCAATGAAGATATCAGGAGAATAACAAGTCAAAACAAAGACCATCAGGGACACGGTCATTATTCAGTACTTCCACTGGATTGCCCACCTGTGCAGAGGTCACGGCACAAGACTCACGAAAAAGATACTGTTTGCCCTTCCATCAAGAATGTATTATAGAGACCTGTGGGTGAAGATAGCAAACTTGTTGATGGTAACACCAGGCAAAGTGAGCTACGCAGTCCAAATGAGAATTCAGCAGGCCACTGTGTAACTATTGTCACAAAGGAGAACTGTACTGTACTCGCATACAGAACATGTGATCAACACTTTTTCCATGTGAATTGCTCTTCAAACTGGTGACTGTTGGTTTAACTTTGAAATGATCTTAACTTTGAAATTATTATTTTAGATAGACCGTGAGTCTCTACTTTGGGCTAAAAATCTGGCTCTACCCCGGTGTAAGAACCTGTGTATTGTTCACAGCTTCTTTTGTTTAGTAGAATGAATCATGGTCAAAGTGAGAGCTGAACACAAAGGTTTCGTGCAGTTAACCTCAAATTCTGTCACAATCATGTTTCTGCAAATCAAGGCTGCACTATTTCCATTGTATTTGCCAAAATAATTTCCATGTAAGAGCAGGTGTTGGAACCATTTTGGTCATTAGTTAGTGTTTAGATTGAAAGATTATTCTCAAAGAAATATTCAGAATTGCAGTCTTGAAAGTTGTAGTAGTTGGGTATTTTTGGGGGGTATCAATTTTTGGGAGCAGGTATTTTTTAGGGTATAAAATTTATAGCTCTGGTATTTTTGGGGCTCCATTGGAACCCCTGTCATTGGAACCCCCTGCAGGGGTTTCAATAGAAGGCAGCTACGGGTGGTGAACCGCCATCTACTCTAAAAAAAAATCTACTCTCAAAACATGAAATGCCAATTATCTTGCCCTCAAAAGGCAGGAAATGGCCTTTTCTGCTACCGAAATTTCATGAGGGGCATGCCCCTGTACCCCCTTATAGAAGGCTCAAGGCTTATGGCCTTTGTATGGGAACCCCAAACCCAGCCACCTACTTCCAAAACTTAGCCTGCTACTTCAAAACTTATTGAAACCCCTGCCCAGGGCCTATAGCCTCTTATAGCGGAAATTTTCTGTCTGGTATTTTTATCAAATATCTAGCCCATGTGATACCGGTAGCTCCATTAGCTGGAAAGCAACTTTTGTTTCTGGAATTTCATTTTTGGGAAATAGCAACCCTGGAATTTTACACATGTACTACAATACAAACCCTATAATTCCAGGTTTCTTTAAGAACACCTACCCTGGAATTCTGGAGCCTTAAGGTCCTCAATGAGATTACTGATTGTGCGTGGACTGGTGAAAACACTGAAATGTGAATGCTTAAATACTTAACATTCTGTTGTTGAAGAAGGCAACATAATCTAATATTGGCACATACTCACTGAGAAGAAACCAAAGGTATTTGCTGATAATCACAGAGTTTGAGGTGACTAATTGTTTTATTATGATTGCTCATTAGATCTTGGCACAAAAACACTTATTTTAGTTGGCTATTTCCATGAAGTAACAAATCTCATGCACACATTCCCAATGCTTTCAAAGTTATTGCCACCAGTAAGTGATTATAGAAGAAAAAACAAAACTTGCGTTTTAAAAGCTCCAGAAACAGCACACTATTGAAACCCTTTTCTATACTGCAACACAAAAAATCCTAACACTAACACTTTGGTGTATTGCCCAGTAGTTTAGTACTTTTCTTTTGCCTGAAGGGTTGGGGGTTTTGGGGATTTCCAGTGACAGGTGCATTATACAGAATCTAGTGTTTTTTGCTACCCTTTTATATAACTTGAGCCTCAAAACCCTACCCCTTTTAGGTGGAGGATTCCTGTGTCGTTGGCATGAGGGAGAACTCCCAGGTTTTGAACACAACTACATCTGTCTGTGGCAACATCCCATTTTGGAATCAAACCTCTTGGGGCGGACCCCCCTACTTTTTGGGCAAGGGTGCTTGTCCTACCTTTTGGGGTTTAAACTCAGGCCTCTGGTACCTTTTAGGTGTAAAATTCAAAAATTTGCAATTTTTTCCAGATAGGTACCTCTTAGAGCCTCTAACAGGTCCGTTCTAACAAATCAAGCAAATCACACTTGTTGGCAGCCTGAATTCAGACGTATTTTCCCTCTTAAAAAAAATACGACAGAAAATTACTAGGGAAAAATGTGAGTTTTTGGTACCTTTTTGGGAGTCAAAATCAACTAAGCGGCACCATTTTAGGTGTAAATCGAAAGTTCCTGACAAGCATCCCCGCCCAAAAAAAGGGGAGTCCCCCCCCTGGGATTTTGTACAGTACAGCTGTACAGCTTTTTTTGCTGGTAATAAGATTTGCAATGCTCATACTGTGTTTATCTTTCCCAAAAGGGGATTTTTTGCCCCGAGAGGCAGGGCTTTCACTGAAGGTAAAAGTGATAGCCCCAGATATCCCCCAGTAGGGGGTCCGGGGCTTTAAAATTACTGGTGCACGTGACTACAAAACATTTATGCTCAATTAATTTATTACTAAAAATGTGATATTACTTCTAGTAATACTATTCCAGTTCCAGTTAAAAAAAATGCACTTACGACCTGATAAAACTCCTTGATGTGAGATGTGCAGTAGTTTCCCTTCAGTTTTTCATTTTCACGGCAATTCGTGCAACATTTTGTAGCGGATGAATAGTTTTCTGTGCAGCAGAATATCCTTGAGAGGGAACTGACTATTTCCTGTCGTTTTTCCGGATGAGATGTCTCGATGTCGAATACATTTCCAGCTCATAAATGCTTTTTTGTTTGCCCTTACAAGAAAAACACTGTTTTCAAATTCTTGTTTTCGAGTTTTTAGCAAACTAAACATCCGCTGCCGAGATTACACAGGGACCTGCCAGCGAAAACAGACAACCAGCGACTTCAAAGCTCTAAAGCACGATCTAGAAAAAAGGAAAAAAATCTAGAAACTAACATAACACGGATAACTATTCACTAAACAAACTCACAAATTTCTGAGCTTAAATATTCAGACAAATCCTTAAAAACGGGCAAAATGTTCATTGGAACGTGTTTACAGTACTAATTTTAGGCATGGGTGCTGGTACGTACTGCGCGTGCGCGTGGGTTTGACCGCTGTGTGGCAGATTATAAAATATATTTTTATAAACCTTGATACCTTATCTTAGTCCGGCGGATTAGAGCGAATTTTCGAGGAACTGGCACATTTTAGGCTAAAGCCCCAATTTTTTTGCCAGGTGATAATTTTCAATGTATTTTCAAATCGTAGATATGGAGGCACGCTAGAATCCATTCTTAGCGAAAGCTAGAGAAGTTTTAGAGTGAACTATTGTTTAGCTCAATAGAAGCCATTTTGAATGCTTTGTTATTAATGAGGTTTAGAGCTCACCTTTGTGAACATCCAAGTTGTTCTCTAGAGTACACAGCCATAGCAGCTCAACATTTGCTAATTCTGAACTATGGATTGAACTGAGTGACTTCGGCTGAGCGTCTCCTTAGAGTTTTTGGTGATTTATTAAATGCCACGACCAGTTTATTGTGAATGTTTATAATTTATATTGTAAAACAATAGCCTGACTGAGAATTGATGAAATGTTTCAAGAATGACCAACACATTCTAAAAAAGATCGAGATAATTGGTACCTCATGTGTCGAATGTGTAAAAAGAAGCTTGTCTCTAAAATTTTGACACGATATTTCTTCCTAGTACTGTGCTATACTCTATAAACACGGATGATGGAATATTTCACTAAGTGCCGCAGAGCTCATGAATAACAAAGGATTCAAAGATGGCTACCAATGGCAAAACAATGGTTCACATTAAAACTGTTCTAGCTTTCGCTACGAATAGAATTTAGCGTGCCTCCATATCTTATCTTCCACAAACTACTGAAAACTATTGACATGCAAAGTTTTGTATCTTTAGCCAAAAGTGCGCAATTTTTACGCTAATCCGCCGGACTATCTCATTTATTATAATCACTGGAAGATCCGCTTTTAGGCAGTGCCTAAATCTATATATTAGAAACTAGACAGAACTTGATGGACAATTTTATTGGGCAGAAGCAATAGAGGCGGCCATTGACAAGCGTAAATGTTTGCTCAACAAGCAGCCCATCCCAGAACAGCTAGCCAGCGGTACACAAGCGTGACGGACAATTTTATCAACGATATTAAAAGTGACAGGCAACTTAAAGTCCCTCTTTGTTGACTATAAACTTGTATTGCAGTATTGAAATAAACCATGTTTATCCTTTAAACTAGTCGTATGTGCTTTCTCAAAAGTAACTTAAAATAGCCTATGACGTCATTACTTATCCGGAGGTGCCGTTCCCGTTTATACGGCCAAAGCGTAGGCGGCTTGAAAATAGGGACGGGGTTGATCTCTCTTGTGGCTCATATTTCAATTACTTCAGTCGGACCTTTGACCTCCAACGAACATTTGCGAAATCGGTCCCTCCTATGCTATCTCCTATGCAGATTTTCTTGCAGCATTTACCATAGACATGGCACACATCTTCTTGTGTTTTGGGAATGTCTAAGATTTCCAATGAATTCTGGCTTACAATAACTTCCTAGCTCATAAAAGTGTTCCACAGTGTTTAATCTGGGCACATTTATGTACTTAAATGAAATTCTTTTGTTTCAAATAAATTGTCTTCTGATAAATATATCTTAAGAAATATCTTTTAGCTCAATGTTAATCTATTTAGAAACACAAAGAAAATAAAGAAAGATTTAGTTTGTTGATGATTTGTTGCAAAGTAGACATTTATTTTCTTTTAATATTTTTCTGGTTCCTTAGTGCCAAACGTGCCTTAGGGCCAAATCATTTTGCCCCGGTCATCAAACTGTTAATCACATGCAAGACACCACAAAAGTTTATGACGTTCTATAAAATACCTGTGTTAAATTTAGTGCACATCTGAGTTGTTAATTCATCTTAAGCTTGCACCAATAAAGCAAAGTATGTTTTTCCAAGTAAGGTGTTGCAGATGAATATTGCTCACTTTCCTCTTTGTAAACATTGCCCAAGTTAAGACAAAAGCTTGAAAAGTTCTCTTTTGGAAGCCATGTCTAGGCCGAAGCGAGTTGCTAAAACCTCGAGCTATTCAAATCGGCCGAAAACATTCCACGGGCACTGAGAAGCACGGAAACCACTAAAATGTGAGCTATGCTCACCTAGAACACAATAAAAGAGCGAGCAATCCTATTGCTCACTCTCTTCTCGCATTTTGCGAGTGCTGGCCGGATTTGCTGGTGTTTTGTTCCTGTGACATGGCTCAAGTTCCCGTCCGCCCCGCCACCCCGTTGTAGCCCCAACACCTGTTCTTGGTTCTTGCTGTACCAACTGCCTCAGCTCAGCTCCAGCCGTTCCTCCAGCTCCTGTTGTTCCAGCGCTGGCTCAAGCCAACCAGCCACTTAGAGCAGACCACACGTAGACTTTACCTTGAGTCCTTGGTGGTTAAGTGGCCGATTTGCTCTGTCTATCTTTGCACATTTTGCTGTAGCCACTCCGGCTTCGCAAGTGTTTAATTGGTTGTGTACTGGACTTCGGTTCGGTACGAAAAATTATCCACTGTTTATTATGGCCATTCGGGCCGGGCACGATTCACTGGAAGCATATTTCAGGTGCCCTGTAGGAGTTTAATTGGTTGTATACTGGGCTTCGGTTCGGTACGAGAAATTATCCACTGTTTATTATGGCCATTCGGGCCGGGCACGATTCACTGGAAGCATATTTCAGGTGCCCTGTAGGAGTTTAATTGGTTGTATACTGGGCTTCGGTTCGGTATGAAAAATTATCCATTGTTTATTATGGCCATTTGAGCCGGGCACGATTCACTGGAAGCATATTTCAGGAGCCCTGTAGGAGTTTAATTGGCTGTATACTGGACTTCGGTTCAGTACGAACTTTCGCTTGTTTATTATGGCCATTCGAGCCGCGGGTACGATTCACTGGAAGCATATTTCAGGTGCCCTGTGTTTATTTGGCATGGACCTCGGTTCGGTAGGGACACTGTTGTCTGTTTAGTGCCATTCGAGCCGGGCACATGACAATATAGTAATGGGAAAAAGAAAAGACAAGCGTGGAATCTGTGATTTTACTTGTGGAATTGTCATCGCATAAATGCGTAATAAGGAAAAAAAAGGCATGAAAGAGAAAACGTAACCTTTGGGTGATTTAGGGTTCACAGTCCCAGGGTCATCTAAGGCCCTTCGTGCCCGACTCTTGCAGTTGCGCCGGGACTGCGTTCTCCTACTGATCCCAGGGAGTGTCGCTTATCTCTACAGGCTTCGTTGTTTTCTCTTCTATAATGGACGATTAGCCGCCAATCAAGCGATCACGTACACAATCTTTCGTCCTTCCAGAATGGGAAGGGGTTGAAAGATTTAATCGAAACGGCGGCCTATCAGGTATCTCAAAACGGTGAATTGGGTGACGCTCCCGGGGACCAGCTCGGTGGAACCAGTCCTGGCTGATTCTGCTCTTGGTTCCGTGCGGGAGAAGTCTATCCGAGATTGTAGATGAGCAACACCCGGTAGCGGAAACTGTCTCGAGAGAGGTTCATGATCTCAATTTAGTCATTTGTGTTAGCTTTCCCCCTTGCGAGAACAATAAGAAGCTCCAGTCAGACGCACAAAGGAAATCGTACGGTGACGGGCGCCGTGCTGTGCTCTTACACAAATTATGCTATATACTTCCTATTGATAGTGTATAGGGGGTATGGTGACAGTATTGGGGAATGAGTAGAGGGTGGTAAGATATGGATGAGATATGGGGGAGCCATATGGCTCAAATATTCCCTTGGGGCAAGGGCTGGGCGCGGGGTGCCGTCGGATGTGGGTTCATTGGACAGCGGAGTGATCCACACCATTGCTCAGGTTACTGGACAATGGAGTCTGTCGTTCCCATATCTAAATCAGTGATCTGGAACAAATATATAATACCCTTGGGGCCACGGGGAGCTGGCGCGGGCGAGTGCTTATGTGGGTGCATTTCAGATAGTGATCCACACCACTTACGCTTGCTCAGGTTACTGGACAATGGAGTCTGTCGTTCCCATCTCTAAATCAGTGATCCGTGGAACAAAGGCCGGTTTGGATATAATACTGTTCGAGCACTTTCTTTCCGTTTCTCACGACAAAATAGCGCAGACTTTCCCTTTGAAATGTTGCGAAGTTCTTTGATGCGAACGAGGCTGAAAACTCGCAAAACTTGATGAATACTATCTGCCTGCACTTAAGCATGCTGGTAGACGTTGGAGAGTGTTTTTTAGGTCGAGAAACCCAAGTTTGCTTTCGCATGGACGCCATCTTGGATTTGTGACAAAATACGACAGATCGGGGGGAGGATGCGGGGAGGAAAGAACCGTTCTAAGCAGCAAGCTGATTGGCTGTCTCACAGAAAAATAAGCAGCAAGCTCATTGGCACTACTCACAAGTTTACTCACAAATCTCGCCACTTTCAATATCCTCATTGATTGGTCATCAATGAGGATAAAAAGGCACACAAGTTATGACCCTGAGTTTGCCTTTGCAGCTTTGCATACGAGTCACAGTTGGCTTCATTTTGAATTTCGATTAGCCCGCACTGTGTGCAGTAGCAATAATAAGCACTGTTCTTAAAATGCTACATTGTAGGTTGCGTCAACCAAAGACTAGGCCGAAATGATTACATACGACAATATACCGGCCACCACTACAGTAAATTAGAAATGCCAACGGTTAGAAATGCTAGAAAGTTGTTTTCGTAGCACCCTTCGCGCAGACCCGGGAAAGTAGCATAGGATGATAGGTATATGTATAAGGTTTAATTTAGACCGGGTGTTCAAATGAGCCCATGGGACAACATTCCGATATCGGGCACTTTTGCAAGATGCTCACATGTTCTTTGTAAAATTCTAAACTAATTTAAAGCCTGTAAAATTAAAAATATTATCAAGAAACACATCAAACACTGCATACTTATAGAAATAAATGCGTTTAAAATGGTTGGATATAAACTTGCGCCGTAATTTCCGTACGTACTGTAAAAATGAAGGTTAAAGAGATACAGTAAAAACCCGCTTGTAAGAACCTAGCGATTTAAGAACCTGCTGGCAGAAATTTGCCATTTTAATACTCCAAAACATAAGAGCCTGTTTAGCCAAGCAAATTCAAACAGGTTCTTATATTATATGTGGGGTTACAGTACATTTCATTAGATGACAAAATTGAATTACCCAAAACCACATATGTATATGTAATGTTAGTACAACTGTTTTTCATTTTTAACTATTCGTTTTTTGTTTCATTTTATTTACTTAGAATGAACTGAAAAATGTTTAAATTTATGAAGGACAAAACACATCTTCTACTATTTTCTAGTAATCAACAACCATGTCTCCTCCATAGAAATTAAGAACCTAATTAAGAACCTATTTAGGCTAAACTTTCAATAACTACCCCGAAATATAAGAACCTGTTTTGGCTAACTTTGAAAAACGTAGGTTCTTACACGCGGGTTTTTACTGTATCTGTGACGGCGGCCATTTTGAATCCTTCTGTTATTCAGGAGGTTCTTTTGTTATTCCTCACGTCTTGAAAGTCAAGAATGACATTGACCGTACAGCTTTCCAGGACTAATGTGTATTGTTTTAATGGTCCGGTATCTCTTCACTGACTTTGTTTGAATCATTTAACTAGGTAATTTCGAATAAAGAAAAATGTTTTGGGCATTTTCTAATAAACCTAATTTTTTCTTGTGTCAGCAGAAATCACAGAAAACATACGACAGCAGAAACATTTTCACATAAGTGTTCAATGCATTGGAGGGATATTTTGTGCCAACACACACAGTTAGGCACGCTGTAATTGTAGCGCTACAACCTATATTTATGTCTTCAGGAGACGAGGCAAATAACAAAGAACTAATATGGCTACCAACTTCTAATTTCTGTTTCTGACGTCAGAGTGGCTATTAAGGGCAGATTTACAGCTAGGAATACATTTGATCCTTAATGAGGGATTTACAGCTGTTACAGGCGCGTATAAGTTTTTTTACAATTTATTTAAAAAGGACATATGAGCAGAGGGCGAACAAAATGCCCAATATTTGGGAGTTGTCCCACGAGCCATTCTGTGCGATACGGATCAAATTGAACCTTAGGCATGTACCTGTATTTCTATGTTATTTTCCTGTGTCTGCGCGTTAATTACTACAACGCGATTTTTTCCCGGTAGCTGCTCCTAGACTAGAAGTCCATAAAACCAACACTTACAGTTTGCCAATTGAGTTGTTCCTCCCATGACAACGGCACTGGTCGAATCATTTTTCCATTTTCTTCAGCTTCCTGCGCTCCACTTCCCATGTTTCCAGTAACCTCACATGCAGTTTTCTCTAGCACATTTGCATTCCCTTCTCTTATCATCCCATTCTGACCTATCCGAACCTTTATCCTATTCCGCAGTAACTTGGAAACTGGTTTAGCAAGTGTTCTGTCCACTGAATAACAAAGTGCCCTCTTATTATGTGCATCACAAGCAAAAGAGTCAATGGAACCTACACTGACTGCCTTGTCAAGATTAAACCACTGTTCAGGCTCATATTTCTCATGTCCTTGGGAATGCTGCCCATAAAACGATTTCGCAACAGTATTTTGTTGATTTTCGTACGTTGGTGTTGCTTTCTTGAATGACTTTTTACGACTGGTAATATAGCCTGGACAAGATTTACTGGTTCTGGCACTTCCATGGTTTCCTGTCACTTGTTGCTCCACAGCTGACTGAGGTTTCCTTATGTTCGGTGAGCATGTTGCTCTTGACCTTGACTTTGATGGTGAACCATATCTTGATGGAATACTAGTAAGAAGCAAATACTTTTGGCTGACTGCATTTTTAAACCGCACCGGGTGGGTCGAGGACCTCCCTCAAAAAGACCCCCTCCCCTGGAATTTCTACTCGTGAATCAGACTCCTTCCCTGGAATTTCCATTTTTTCTGGCAAAATACCCCAGGAAAATCTATGTTCAGATAACATGTCCCTGGAACCTCAACCCTCCCCCCCCCACTTCCCGGTGCTGTTTAAAAATGCAATCAGCCGTTAGGTATAGGACGTCGGTCTAATCATGAGCCGGGGGGAAGCCGGGGAGTGGGGGGGGGGGGGGGGGGGAGGATACAACATAGACACGAATATTGTGAAGTACTTATGATATTCTAACTTTTGTACTTATATTAAATTGAATGTGCATTGAAAATGAAAGAATTTTCGGGTGTTTACAAAAAACGCCAATCATTTTGCAGAAAGCATGCGCAGAAGGCATGATTCCTGTCCCACATGGAACTAGCCGGATTAAAACAACATATAGTCTCTCAGGTGAAGCTTTTTTAGGTACTGCTCTACGAGAGAAGACCATGCTTGGACCTCACTAGAGTGGTCCCCTTCAGCTTTTAGTCTGTAGGGGATATTTGAAACAATGTGCATTGAAAATGAAAGAATTTTCGGATGCACAAAAAACGCCAATCGTTTTGTAGGAAGCATGCGCAGAAGGCATGATTCCTGTCCCACATGGAATGAACTAGCCGGACTAAAACAACATATAGTCTCTCAGGTGAAGCTTTTTTAGGTACTGCTCTACGAGAGAAGACCATGCTTGGACCTCACTAGAGTGGTCCCCTTCAGCTTTTAGTCTGTAGGGGATATTTGAAACAATGTGCATTGAAAATGAAAGAATTTTCGGATGCACAAAAAACGCCAATCGTTTTGTAGGAAGCATGCGCAGAAGGCATGATTCCTGTCCCACATGGAATGAACTAGCCGGACTAAAACAACATATAGGCTCTCAGGTGAAGCTTTTTTTGAGGTACTGCTCTACGAGAGAAGACCATACTTGGACTTCACTAGAGTAGTCCCCTTCAGCCTTTGGACAGTAGGGGATATGTGTTATTTGAAACAAATATCCAACTGTTCAAAGACTGAGAAGGAAGGTGTCCTATACAGAATACTAATTGGTCTAATGTTTTAAGAACGAAGCCTGTGTATAGAGCGAGTATTGATGGGCCTTAATGCTTTAAGAACGAAGCATTATATAACGAGTACTGTTACTGTTAGGAAACAACATGTCTATAGAAGGAATACTGTTGGATCCTCATGTTTTAAGAACGAAGCATGACTATTGTCATGAACTCGCACATTCGTGCGCTAAGAACTATATTTGTTTTATTTTATTAACCTTAATCATTTGACACTTGATTTGAGCTTATTATTAGAAGGATTGACAGCTAGTTGTAACGCAATTATCATAATCCATTTAAATAGTATCCTGGGCGTGTACTATGCTCAGTTAGTCAAGTTGGAACGTGGAGTTTGTAGTTTTCGGAGTTTAGAGTTAAAGGAGTACGAAGTTTCCAGTCAACAGAGTTTTGGAGTTCAGTGGAGTTTACGGAGTCAAATAGTTTTCTACTAGCTACTTGGAGACGGGATCAGATGTAAGTTATAAATGTTATTACAAGTTTTGATTTAGTGAGTTTTGCTTAGATTGGTAGTTTATCGCTTAGTCCTGATCCACGAATTGTAATCTTTTTCTAGTTTTCACCGCGTGTATGTGCGGTGATTAAACGTGCTGTAAATTACGCTGTTGCCGTACTGTGGTTGAGCTGGCGAGCTGGACGCACAACACCCCGTGTCTGCTAGCGTCGAGAACGCGACAACCTCATGTTTTAAGAACATAGCATGTGTATACATCGAGTACTGGTGGGCCCTCATGTTTTAAGAAGAAAGCATGTGTATACAGCGAGTATTCTTGGGCCCTCATGTTTTAAGAACAAAGCATGTGTATACAGCGAGTACTGTTGGGCCCTCATGTTTGAATAACAAAGCATTTGTATACAGCGAGTATTGTTGGGCCCTTATGTTTTAAGAACAAAGCATGTGTATACAGCGAGTACTGTTGGGCCCTCATGTTTTAAGAACAAAGCATTTGTATACAGCGAGTATTGCTGGGCCCTTATGTTTTAAGAACAAAGCATGTGTATACAGCGAGTATTGTTGGGCCCTCATGTTTTAAGAACAAAGCACGTGTATACAGCGTGTGCTGTTGGGCCCTTATGTTTTAAGAACAAAGCATGTGTATACAGCAAGTATTGTTGGGCCCTCATGTTTTAAGAACAAAGCATGTGTATACAGCGAGTGTTGGTGGGCCCTCATGTTTTAAGAACAAAGCATGTGTATACAGCAAGTATTGTTGGGCCCTCATGTTTTAAGAACAAAGCATGTGTATACAGCGTGTGTTGTTGGGCCCTTATGTTTTAAGAACAAAGCATGTGTATACAGCAAGTATTGTTGGGCCCTCATGTTTTAAGAACAAAGCATGTGTATACAGCGAGTATTGTTGGGCCCTCATGTTTTAAGAACAAAGCATGTGTATACAGCGAGAATTGTTGGGCCCTCATGTTTAAAGAACAAAGCATTTGTATACAGCGAGTGTTGTTGGGCCCTCATGTTTTAAGAACAAAGCATGTGTATACAGCGAGTGTTGGTGGGCCCTCATGTTTTAAGAACAAAGCATGTGTATACAGCGAGCAGGTGGGAAATTTGTAAAGAGCATGCGCTCGTCAAAGTGAGGCCAGGCTTGTGAGCTTATGCTAGCGTCGAAAACTTTGCATTCCTGGCAAATTTTCATGCGGGCAGGTTAATGAGTTCATCGGCACGGATTATTTGTTGCGGTCAATACCGCCTAACAAAAGAAGTTTTGCATGATTGAACGTCCAGAAGTAAACTAATCCCGATTGCACGTCGAGTGAAGGTATAGATTGCCCTCAAGACAAGACAAGACAATTTTTTCAGCCGATGAAACTAGCAAAACTTAGTAGGTTTCAATGCAAGAATGAACCTGTGAAAGTTTGGTTCTGGTGCAAAAGCTAGTTTCTCGAATATCTTTATATTTTGTATTTTTACACGCATCCTCTGTCTGTACAAAGTAACGACACAATCATAATTATCAGCCATACGTACCCTGATCGCCCTGAGGGCTCAACACATAGAAACATATACCTTTAACGCGTAAAAATATCCAGGGCGATCGTGGTTCTTAAGTTTGATACTCAGATCTTGAACTTACATGCGTACCTAGTTCCCGGCAAATGTTGCGTGTAGAAATATAAAATATGAACATATAAGAGGAACTAGCTTTTGCACCAGAACCAAACTTCCTCAGGTTCATTCTTGCATTTAAACCGACCTATTTTTGCAAGTTTCATCGGCTGAAAAAATCGTCTAGGTATATTTTGAGGGCCGTGTAAGCCGTTTAAGCTTTGCCTTCTCCTCATGTTCTATCATGCGAAAATTCTTTTGTTAGGCGGTCTTGACTGCAAAAATAAATCCGTGCCAATGTAATAAAACAAAGAACTAGTTTACCCGGAGCATGAAAACTTGCCAGGAATGCGACGTTTGCGCAAACTCGCAAGCCTGCCCTCTTGAGTGCGCCCGCATTCATTTGTCAGCGTCGACAAATTTCCCACCTGCTTATACAGCGAGTATTGGTGGTCCCTGATGCTTTAAGGTGACTCAACGAAAAGTCCAAGCGCATTTTCTGTAAATATAATTCGGTCATAACTTTCATAATATTCCTGTGACGAATATAAAACTTGGAGGACAGTAGCAGGCATCTTTTAGCAATACCTTAACATACTTCGATCTTTATTTGCATTAATACTTTTAATAATATCCCAGCTACAGTGGACCCCGTTGTTCAACTTTAGATATCTCTGAAAAAAAAATGTTATCACTTTTGCACGAAATTTTAAAATTGATGTTCAATTTAATTGCCCCATGTAATTCGAGAATCTTAGCCAATTCCTCGGAACCAAAATTGAGTTTTTATACACCTCTTTCATAATTCAGTTTTCCTTAGTAAAGGACGAAAGAAATATTTACTGTAGTCAAAAACTTGTTAAAAAAAATTATACATCAGAATACACAGTTTCAGAAAATTCCGTATAAATTGGATAAATATTGACGAAATTATAGGACCACAAAAATACAGAGTTTTGTATGGGATTTTCACTAGAAGACTTTCTAGCCTCGTTTTGGTGTATTTTGAGAACTTCAGATGTTTATATCTCGCCCAAAAATTGCTATTTTAAACTCAACTTCACAAATGCTTTCAAAGTCATCAGGCGCTATAACTTCTAGTAATTTTCATGTCAAAATTTGAAATAGCATAAAAGTTTAAATGCCTCATGCAAATCGGCGGCGGCCATTATGAAAGAGGTGTATAGGAGCGACAAATTGATGACATTAAAAGTCCTATAGCATCACCAAAAAACACCGAAGCTTTCTGAAATTTTGCGGAGAAGACATGTTATTACTTTATGTCTTCAAATGCTAAGCTGATCGTCCCTTGATAATTGCGTTGGATCACTCTATGTTTTATAGACGCTGGTGAATATTATAAACTCGTCAAGAAAGAACGAACGATTACCTTTGTTGAGAAAAGCCTATATTATATAGCTTTAGCATGGGTCTTTGCTTTCTACAATGATTCAGGCCCGTAGCTTTAGGTGTTAGCTCTAATAGTTCGGCGAAAAAAACATTTCTAAGTAGAGAAATAATATATTTTGGTCGCAGAGTACTACACGCTCAAATCTTTGCAAGCCGTCTAGCGTTCTTTGTTTATGAATCGGAATGAGCGGGTCGGAATTTGCACCCTGTTTAAGGAGGGTACAAATGATGTGCCCCTGAGGACTCAAGGGGGGAGGGTATGAAAAGAAATTGTCTGCTCTAGTGAAGGCTGACAAACGAAAATTGGTTTTCAAACCGTCCCCCTTGAGTCCTCAGAGGCACAGCATTTGTACCCTCGTCACACGAATATTATAAAAGTTATGACCGAATTTATGTTTACAGAAAACGCGCTTGGACTTTTCGTGGAGTCACCTTAAGAACGAAGCATTATATAACGAGTACTGTTGGGACCTCATGGAGGGGGACGTTGGGGTGGTACAAAAACCGCATAAAAGTTACGACGCACCAAAACCGCGGAACTCCAATGTCCCACTCCTCATGTTTTAAGAACGAATGATGTCTAATGGCGCTGTCACGCTGACGTCATCCATTGTTATTAATGTGCCAACCAGAGATCGATTGGTTCACAGGGGCGCAGGGGATGTCAAGTATTCTTTGTTGTGGATTTCGCTGAAAATCTTATTTTTCATTTTTATTTCAAGGAGATTATCTTTTGCCGGTCGTGAACTGCGACTTGTTAGCATATCAGAACGCGCTAATACTATCATTGCCATATAATGGTAACATGAATTTTCTTGATTTAATGTAAAAAACTTCAACTCCATTTATACTGTCCGAGCATTTATAATTCGTTTTTAAATGTACTTTAGTTTTCTCGTCTTTGAACGAGTTCTCATTTCATTGAAAGTGAGACAAAATATAAATAAAGAAGTGAAACTAAGGTATTAGTACAATATCGGTAGACATTCCTAGGCCATTCGCGGTTGTAGCCATTTGGCTGCAAATTGTCCCCGGAATCTCTCAATGCGAAATTTACCTTTATTCTATTTGCAGAGCAACTATTTCGCAGTTATGTTACTTGACTTTTTGCGAAATTGGAACTCTGTTTATAGTGTCAATTCATTTTTATGTTTTTCCACTGAGACGAAATTGCGAAATCTGTTTCTTCTCTATAGAAGACGTTAACTGCGAAATGTGCAAATGTGTCTTCCCCAAACGTGCTCTGCATTATATTTTATGCGGCGTTATTTTCTGTATGGGACATTGTAACTGCATGCCAATCGATAGCTATTATAACTGGTGTTGTAGTTCGCAAAACCCGACGCGCTTGAGATGAGAAAACCAAAATTCCCCAACCCCCTCCCTCAGGGAAAAACAATTCCCGACCCCGGGGCCAGCAAAATTTTCAAAATTCCCCACCCCAGGGAAGGCAGTGGTGTGCAAATGCCCCACGGTGTCCGGGGGGGGGGGGGGGGGGGATGGTCACCGCTGGAATTGACTGATACATAACTGTAAAGGTGAGCTCCCTGTGAGTAAGACGTGGGGTGTGTATGATTGGAGTTCCGCTTTTAGGCATTGCCTAAATCTATATATTAACTCTGTGTTGGTTAATATCAATGATATTTACATTTTAACTATACAAACTCGCCGTTAACGTGAGATGAAATATCGTTTGAAAGAAATGATTTCAGTTGTGTAAATCTGCTAGTTTCATAAGAAGATAAAAATATGCACTGTTTTTAGTTGAAGAAACAAAATTTTATGTAAAATAATAAACATACGAAGATTACTTTTTTGTATGAAATATGAATATGTGTTATATATCAAAAGAAGAGATAAAAGAAATCCGAGCTCCCCGTATCCCGCTTCAGAATAACACAATCGCAGGATAGCACAATCCCATCGCAGAATAGCATCGAAGTGCAGTTATATTCCTATCCTGTATTCCACGCTGACCTATATCGTTTCCTGAACATCCCGCATCCCGCGTTAGAATAACCGTAATAGCACTGAGCCAGAAAAACACAAACGCAGAGTTCGATTCGTAATATCCCGCGGTTATATATTTAGCATTTTCAGTTCATGCCGTATTCCGCGTTATTTCCCGGCCCGCGGTATACATTTTTGTATCGTCGTTCCCCGTAATCCTACGTGCGCGCTAGCACAATCACAGAGTAACACAATCGCAAAATAGCACAATCACAGAATAACACAATCGCAAATAGCACAATCGCAGAGTAACACAATCACAAAATAGCACAATCGCAGAATAAAACAATCGCAAAATAGCACAATCGCAGAGTAACACAATCGCAAAATAGCACAATCACAGAGTAACACAATCGCAAAATAATACAATTGCAGAGTAACACAATCGTAAAATAGCACAATCACAGAGTAACATAATCGCAAAATGGCACAATCACAGAGTGACACAATCGCAAAATAGCACAATCACAGAATAACACAATCGCAAAATAGCACAATCGCAGAGTAACACAATCACAAAATAGCACAATCGCAGAATAAAACAATCGCAAAATAGCACAATCGCAGAGTAACACAATCGCAAAATAGCACAATCACAGAGTAACACAATGGCAAAATAATACAATTGCAGAGTAACACAATCGTAAAATAGCACAATCACAGAGTAACATAATCGCAAAATGGCACAATCACAGAGTAACACAATCGCAAAATAGCACAATCACAGAGTAACACAATCGCAAAATGGCACAATCACAGAGTAACACAATCGCAAAATAGCACAATCGCAGAATAGCATAATCGCAGAATAGCACAATCGCAGAATAGCATAATCGCAGAGTAGCACAATCGCAGAATAGCACAATCGCATCTCGCGTTATATTTCCAGTTACTCACACCCCGACACTCACTTATGGCCGCTCTAACCGGATCATCCCGTATCCCAGTTACTCGTATCCCGACACTTCACTTATCCCGATCCCGTGTCCCGCGCCGCATCCCGATCATCCCGTATCCTGCGTTATATTTTCAGTTACTCGCATCCCAACACTCACTTATCCCGCGTTCTATCCCGATCATCCCGTATCCCGCGGTACGGTAGATTCTGCTATTTAGCAGAGAAGCAGAATCGCAGAATACAAGTAGCGAAAATGTAGATTCTGCTATTTAGCAGTTATCGCACTCCTCTGAGCAAATAGTTGAAAGCAGCTATTTTGACCCTTGGTTTACTTTTTCCATGGAGTTATAATTCTCTTGAATTAATGCTTAGTGAGTCTTCAAACCAAAACGCTGAGATATTTGTTTTTTGATTTTCCGCTTTAATTTCGCGCGAGACCCTTTTTAGTTCTCTAGAAATCTGTGTTTTGGACAAGAATATCGCTCAGAATCAGTTGGTTAGGTTTTTTTGAAACGGGAAAACCTTACGGAGCTGAAAATGATTTTGAAGGGCATGGTAGCGAGTGGAATACTTCCAGTTCAGCGAGATAATGATGGTAAATGTGAAGACTTAATTAAGGCTTACTTCAGAAGAGTCTTGGCTACAAGAGGTAAGAAATGAACAACAGAAATATCAAACACATTCCTCCTGATTCTTCTTTAATTTTCGCGGGGTTTTCACTGCGGAGTCATGTGTTTTTTTTTTGTATGTCGGTTGTCAGCTTACATTTTTCTGTGACTGTTGCACTTCGCTTTAGCAGATTAGTTGAAGATATTTCGAGTTAATAATTCTCCTTGTAGTATGCAGTACTTCAATAAATTTCCTTTTTTTCCATTTACCATCCTAAGCGTAATAAAAATTGGTAGAAAAGTCAGCGATTCTAATTTCAAGCGGCTGGTCAAACCGCGCGTTTCGTTTCGTCTGTAGACTGCTAGCAGCCCCTACTTTGGCGCTTCCCCAGAGAAGTGCGCGCAAACCCCCGAGGAACGCCAGAGGAGCGCCGAAGGCGCGACGATGGCGTAGTGAACAAAACTAAAACACCACACCTCCAAAATTGCTCAAACAGCTAACTCAAGGAAACTGAAATCCTCATCCACTGCAGTTTGATAAATCTTTTTTTCCGCTCAGAACTCAGAATGTATAGAACAATTCAGAATGTATAGAAAGATGTGGCTTTATGGCTGGCTCGTTTTGGAAATTCCCTGGAACCACACAATACAAAGCAATAAATTGTGGGCAAAAAAAGAGGACTAAATACAAAAGCCAAACATTGCGACTGCGTGTAAACAAATTTCTGGTTTGAAAGCCAACTGGATAATTTCCAGTCAAGCCCAATGCACTCGTTTCCTTTTTTTTTTGGTGGTGGGGGAAGGGGGGAGTGCTTTGTAATGTTCATTGAATTTTTACAGATTTAATTTTGTTTGAGTACGATTTGCCGATTTGCGATGATTATTGATGGAAGTTTTAGGCCTAGTACATACGCCGCTCTTATCATGAGCCGATCCAACCTGTTGCCGTAAAATACACGAAAATTGGGGTATTTAAATGGATTCTACATTACCGGTATGATTTAGAATAGTCTAGGTGACAGGCAGACCAGAGATGGACGAACAATATTGTTTTATCGAGATTTTGCAATTGGATCGGCTCATGATAAGAGCGGCGTATGTACTAGTAGGCCTTAGGTGCATTAACTTTCTGGATACAATGCTTGAGGCCAATCATTTCAGTGATTGTACCAAGTGTACTACACAAATAATATATAGATTTAGCCACTGGCTAAAAGCGGAGCTCCTGGTTATAAAATGTTCTGTGTGAATAAATGGTTTACATGGTTGCTTTAGAGTCTTCCCTTCACGAGATATTAATTTTTCAAGCATAGATGACGTCATCGATGACGTCATATCACGTGACCACTTCATTTCGCTCATCTAGTGACCTAGACTACACAACCAAAGTTTGGTTGTTTTAGAGTCTTCCCTTCACGAGATATAAATTTTTCAAGCATAGATGACATCATCGCTGACGTCATATCACGAGACCACCTCATTTCACTCATCTGGTGACCTAGACTACACTACCCAAGTTTGGTTGTTTTAGAGTCTTCCCTTCACGAGATATTGATTTTTCAAGTATAGATGACGTCATCGATGACGTCACATCACGTGGCAACCTCATGTCGCTCATCTGGTGACCTAGACTACAGTACCAAAGTTTGGTTGTTTTAGAGTCTTCCCTTCACGAGATATTGATTTTTCAAGCATAGATTACGTCATCGATGACGTCACATCATGTGACCACTTCATTTCGCTCATCTAGTGACCTGGATTACATTACCCAAGTTTGGTTGGTTTAGAGTCTTCCTTTCATGAGATATTCATTTTTCAAGCGTAGATGACGTCATCGATGACGTCATATCACGTGACCACCTTATTTCGCTCATCTGGTGGCCTAGACTACACTACCCAAGTTTTGTTGTCTTAGAGTCTTCCCTTCACGAGATATTGATTTTTCAAGCATAGATGACGTCATCGATGACGTCATATCACGTGACCATCTCATTTCGCTCATCTGGTGGCCTAGACTACACTACCCAAGTTTTGTTGTCTTAGAGTCTTCCCTTCACGAGATATTGATTTTTCAAGCATAGATGACGTCATCGATGACGTCATATCACGTGACCACTTCATTTCGCTCATCTAGTGACCTAGACTACACAACCAAAGTTTGGTTGTTTTAGAGTCTTCCCTTCACGAGATATAAATTTTCAAGCATAGATGACATCATCGCTGACGTCATATCACGAGACCACCTCATTTCACTCATCTGGTGACCTAGACTACACTACCCAAGTTTGGTTGTTTTAGAGTCTTCCCTTCACGAGATATTGATTTTTCAAGTATAGATGACGTCATCGATGACGTCACATCACGTGGCAACCTCATGTCGCTCATCTGGTGACCTAGACTACAGTACCAAAGTTTGGTTGTTTTAGAGTCTTCCCTTCACGAGATATTGATTTTTCAAGCATAGATTACGTCATCGATGACGTCACATCATGTGACCACTTCATTTCGCTCATCTAGTGACCTGGATTACATTACCCAAGTTTGGTTGGTTTAGAGTCTTCCTTTCATGAGATATTCATTTTTCAAGCGTAGATGACGTCATCGATGACGTCATATCACGTGACCACCTCATTTCGCTCATCTGGTGGCCTAGACTACACTACCCAAGTTTTGTTGTCTTAGAGTCCTTCGGCCCGCGCAGGAGCTCCGCTAAAAACATTTTCACGCTTAGTTCAGAGAACATGGCATCAGAAGTGCTTGTACAATATTAGCGGAGCTCCTGCGCGGGCCGAAGGCCCGCGCAAGCGGAGCCCCATACCTAAGGGAAAAACGTATAGTAGCGGAGCTCCTGCGCGGGCCGAAGGCCCGCGCAAGCGGAGCACCATACCTAAGGGAAAACGTATAGTATACTATCGAGTTGATTTTGAACGTCACGAGCATTATGGATCATTTTGATGACGTCATTGATGACGTAAGGGCACGTGACTTTGGTGTAGAGTTCCTCTTATGGTCTTTGAAACTTTGTCCAAGTTTGGCTTCTATAGCTGCTACCCTTCGGGAGATATGATTTTTTCTTTCTTTTTCTGGTATTAAACCTATAGCGTACGCCGTCCGTCCGTCGTCCGTCCGTCCGTCCGTGTACACATGGGAACCCTGTGGTATGCAAAGAAAAAATTATATCTCCTCAAGGGAACATGCTAAGACAACCATACTTGGGATATTTTGTCTATGCCACAAGGGGGGTGCTGTAACACGGACACGTGATGTGACGTCATCGATGACGTCATCTATGCTTGAAAAATCAATATCTCGTGAAGGGAAGACTCTACAACAACCAAACTTGGGTAGTGTAGTCTAGGCCACCAGATGAGCAAAATGAGGTGGTCACGTGATATGACGTCATCGATGACGTCATCTATGCTTGAAAAATCAATATCTCGTGAAGGGAAGACTCTAAGACAACAAAACTTGGGTAGTGTAGTCTAGGCCACCAGATGAGCGAAATGAGGTGGTCACGTGATATGACGTCATCGATGACGTCATCTATGCTTGAAAGATAATATCTCGTGAAGGGAAGACTCTAAGACAACAAAACTTGGGTAGTGTAGTCTAGGCCACCAGATGAGCGAAATGAGGTGGTCACGTGATATGACGTCATCGATGACGTCATCTACGCTTGAAAAATGAATATCTCATGAAAGGAAGACTCTAAACCAACCAAACTTGGGTAATGTAATCCAGGTCACCAGATGAGCGAATGAAGTGGTCACGTGATTTGACGGCATCGATGACGTCATCTATGCTTGAAAAATCAATATCTCGTGAAGGGAAGACTCTACAACAACCAAACTTGGGTAGTGTAGTCTAGGCCACCAGATGAGCAAAATGAGGTGGTCACGTGATATGACGTCATCGATGACGTCATCTATGCTTGAAAAATAAATATCTCGTGAAGGGAAGACTCTAAGACAACAAAACTTGGGTAGTGTAGTCTAGGCCACCAGATGAGCGAAATGAGGTGGTCACGTGATATGACGTCATCGATGACGTCATCTATGCTTGAAAAATAAATATCTCGTGAAGGGAAGACTCTAAGACAACAAAACTTGGGTAGTGTAGTCTAGGCCACCAGATGAGCGAAATGAGGTGGTCACGTGATATGACGTCATCGATGACGTCATCTACGCTTGAAAAATGAATATCTCATGAAAGGAAGACTTTAAACCAACCAAACTTGGGTAATGCAATCCAGGTCACCAGATGAGCGAAATGAAGTGGTCACGTGATGTGACGTCATCGATGACGTCATCTATGCTTGAAAAAATCAATATCTCGTGAAGGGAAGACTCTATAACAACCAAACTTTGGTAGTGTAGTCTAGGTCACCAGATGAGCGAAATGAGGTGGTCACGTGATGAGACGTCATCGATGACGTCATCTATGCTTGAAAAATTTATATCTCGTGAAGGGAGGACTCTAAAACAACCAAACTTTGGTAGTGTAGTCTAGGTCACTAGATGAGCGAAATGAAGTGGTCACGTAATATGACGTCGTCGATGACGTCATCTATGCTTGAAAAATTAATATCTCGTGAAGGGAAGACTCTAAAGCAACCATGTAAACCATGTACACATGGGAATCCCTTTCATTCACACAGAAAATTTTATAACCAGGAGCTCCGCTTTTAGCCAGTGGCTAAATCTATATATTATACTATCGAGTTGATTTTTGAACGTCACGGGCATTATGGATCATTTTGATGACGTCATTGATGACGTAAGGGCACGTGACTTCAGTGTAGAGTTCCTCTTATGGTCTTTCAAACTTTGTCCAAGTTTGGCTTCTATAGAAGCTACCCTTCGGGAGATATGATTTTTTCTTTATTTTTCTGGTATTAAACCTATAGCGTACGCCGTCCGTCCGTCGTCCGTCCGTCCGTCCGTGTACACATGGGAACCCTGAGGTATGCAAAGAAAAAATTATATCTCCTCAAGGGAACATGCAAAGACAACCATACTTGGGATATTTTGTCTATGCCACAAGGGGGGGGTGCTGTAACACGGACACGTGATGTGACGTCATCGATGACGTCATCTATGCTTGAAAAATCAATATCTCGTGAAGGGAAGACTCTAAGACAACCAAACTTGGGTAGTGTAGTCTAGGCCACCAGATGAGCGAAATGAGGTGGTCACGTGATATGACGTCATCGATGACGTCATCTATGCTTGAAAAATCAATATCTCGTGAAGGGAGACTCTAAGATAACAAAACTTGGGTAGTGTAGTCTAGGCCACCAGATGAGCGAAATGAGATGGTCAAGTGATATGACGTCATCGATGACGTCATCTATGCTTGAAAAATCAATATCTCGTGAAGGGAAGACTCTAAGATAACAAAACTTGGGTAGTGTAGTCTAGGCCACCAGATGAGCGAAATGAGGTGGTCACGTGATATGACGTCATCGATGACGTCATCTACGCTTGAAAAATGAATATCTCATGAAAGGAAGACTCTAAACCAACCAAACTTGGGTAATGTAATCCAGGTCACTAGATGAGCGAAATGAAGTGGTCACGTGATGTGACGTCATCGATGACGTAATCTATGCTTGAAAAATCAATATCTCGTGAAGGGAAGACTCTAAAACAACCAAACTTTGGTACTGTAGTCTAGGTCACCGGATGAGCGACATGAGGTTGCCACGTGATGTGACGTCATCGATGACGTCATCTATACTTGAAAAATGAATATCTCGTGAAGGGAAGACTCTAAAACAACCAAACTTGGGTAGTGTAGTCTAGGTCACCAGATGAGTGAAATGAGTTGGTCTCGTGATATGACGTCAGCGATGATGTCATCTATGCTTGAAAATTTATATCTCGTGAAGGGAAGACTCTAAAACAACCAAACTTTGGTTGTGTAGTCTAGGTCACTAGATGAGCGAAATGAAGTGGTCACGTGATATGACGTCATCGATGACGTCATCTATGCTTGAAAAATTAATATCTCGTGAAGGGAAGACTCTAAAGCAACCATGTAAACCATTTATTCACACAGAACATTTTATAACCAGGAGCTCCGCTTTTAGCCAGTGGCTAAATCTATATATTATTATTAATACAGTCAGAACTATAAATACCAATCAAGCAGAATTCATGTACTCGACTCGCTACTCGCAAAACAACACCTGTAGTAGACAACAACTTTCACGACACTAACAAGTCACTTCGAAACCCTGGGGGGGGGGGGGGGGGTTCTTCACATGTCGACTTGATAGGGGTGCTCGTCGTATTTTTTAGGGGTCAAAATCGACTCTCAGGTATTTTTTAGGGGGTATCGAAGAAACGTTGTGGCTTTCACTAATAAAAGGTATTTTTAAGTGTACGCAAACGAATGAAAGGGTCACAAACCAAGCAAACGTTTTCTCTCTTTCTTTATTCATTTATAGCTCTAAAATAAGCTTGGTTTGAGATGAGAAACAATAAACAATAACAAAAAAGGTTTATTGTTTATTTACTAGGGGTCATATTGTTTTATAAGGTATTTTTAGGGGGTTGATTTCTTTTGTCCTGGTATTTTTTAGGGTATATTTTCCGATGTCCCGACGAGCATCCCTATCACTCTTACATGGGAGAACCTCCCCCCCCCCCCCCGGCTTCAAAACTTCGATCTTAAATAGTCGCTTTAGATTTTGAGCTCTCGACATACAAGTGCAACACTCTTCCAGTAAAACTAGTTTTTCCTCTGTATTGGATAGTTAAGTGAACAATCTAATTTGTTGGACCTTCAGTCTTGAGCAAAGCTCGCATCTCGCCGAATGCCCCGGGGAAACTGAAATCCTCGCTGACAGAACAACATTTTAGCACATGTTCTGACGTAAGAACCCGAACAGCCGACAGCTAACTCGAGTAACCACGGACAAGACACGGAAAGGATCGGAGCTTCTCGTTGCAAAGCCGTTTAGTCGTCGCTAACTTTCGGCTATTTTCGTTCGCGCTCGGTTTGTCTTCGGCTTGCGAGTACCAGAGTCCACACGGTCGTCGGTTTACGCGAAAGCAAATGAGACTGGGGGAAACGACTTGTGAAACGAGCCCATTTTATGAGGCTGGGCTCTGCGAGCCAGCCTAATTAGTATAATCCCGGCGTAATCAATCGAACAAATCCGAACAAGTCGAAAATCAATCGAACGATTGGAAGTCGATTGAGTTCGATTACCGAACGTTCGAT
Source organism: Scolanthus callimorphus (assembly GCA_033964015.1). Lineage (NCBI taxonomy): Eukaryota > Metazoa > Cnidaria > Anthozoa > Actiniaria > Edwardsiidae > Scolanthus > Scolanthus callimorphus. The sequence goes on from CM066913.1 coordinate 26,483,855, forward strand.
TGATTACGCCGGGAATGTTGAGGGCTTTTTTCCTAGTCAATTTACGGCTTTACCTAGATAAGTAATTTGCAAGAGCAGACTTTTTTGAAGCAAACTAACGTGGAAATGTAGAATGACACACTGGAAGTCCCAGGAAATTGCGCGGGGGGTGGGGGAACAGGTTCAAATTTACGATATACTATAACAAATTTATTATTCAGAGACTCAGATTTACTGCAAAAGTATGGTGGCTCGCGTGACGCATTAACATGAGCATAATTAAAACTGACACCTACATTTCACTTGAGGATTGCATACAAAAGAGATAGTCCAGTGAAAAGAGAACGATACTTATAAAAACAGCTAGCGTATAGCCGCTTCGAGATGAGTAATACTAGTATTTTAGCTTGGATATATTGTCGTATACAAAAAGGTATTGCTACTAATCTAAATCAGGGGCGTACAGGTTTTTTTTCGTGAGCCGTGATCGACTCTTTCGCTTACGTGATCCGTGAAAAGGCCAATTTTATTTCGCGATTCGTGCCCAAGAATCGTGGCGTGACCCGTGAAAGTCGTTTTGAAATGCTCGAGAGTCGTGATTCTGAGCAGAGTAAAATCATGATTTGTGATTTTTTTTTTGTCCCGGCTGAGATTACGGATATAGCGAATTTTCCGTGTCAAAACATATCATAGTCACATGTTTGTCAAAGTCACGCGCATTTGATTTTGAGGATACTTCGTTCAGATACTTAGAGACCGGTTATTATTTATCGCCTGGGGGGACCGTTCAGATACTTAGGTACCGGTCATTATTTATCGTCTGGGGGGACTGAGGATTTGGGGGGATCACTTCATTGTTGGGTGAGCGAAAGGGGGGAAACTCTCGAAACCTGATGCCCAGAAAGGGGACACAAGAAATTTTGTGAGGAGTTATTCCAGCAACTTCGATAGCTAATCATGGGCATTAAAAAATTTGCGCGCGAACATCTAATACAATTTTTGAGAACGCGCGCAACTAAACCAATAACTAAAGTTTAGCGGGCAATCGCTATGTTCGAAAGAAGTGACACCCGCTTAGGAACGGACCATTAGAAAGGCCCGGAGGGGGAGGACAATTACATTCATCATTCGGGACGCGCTTTACGCTCATGAATAACAATTTCGTCATATGCAGCGCGCTTTTGGCGCATGATGAATTTCGCTTTGTTTACTTTACACATAAAATGAAATGTTCATCAACCTTTTCTCTGAGGCTTGATTTAAAAATTTATTAAAATCAGGGCGCGATCCTCTCTTTCTTTAAAACGTCTTCCACTACAAATCGGGAAGGGGATCACGAAAACTTTTAACAGCTCTGAGGGGGATCACGTTAACCATAGTACTTATAGAGGGGGATCACTTCATTTTGACAGAGTGTATTGCCCAAAATCCTCAGAATCCCCCAGAAGATAAATAATAAACAGTGAGCAGAGCTCGTGATTTTTCATTTTTTGCACTCGTGATCGGTGCGGCATACCCCATTACCATTACGTAGGGGCTGGCTTTGGAGTTCCTTCAAATGCCGACTTATTGATGTCTGAGCATTTCAGGAGCTTCAGAAAGGGGGAACCGGACATTGAAGTTAGATGACACAATTTTGAAAAAGTCTTCTACCGTATCTGTCGACCGTGAAACAATGGATTATTCTTTTGTTTCAACGGTTGACTGATACGACCGATACGGCAGATACGACAATATGGAAACCAGCATTTAGCAGCTACAGTAAACGTCTTGGAACTGAGGTTTAGTCACAGAAACGGAGTGCGGCTCGCTCAGCCCGGCCCCCTCTAAAATCTGTCGATGTAGATTGACCTTACGCAGTAACCACCTGTGAATAAAATGTTTTCGATTGGGTTCATGGAAATGTCTTGAAAAACAACATTTCAAAATCTATCAACAGCTTTATTACTTGTATCGACATTTCTCTATTTACGGTATTTATATTTGCATATTTCGGGCTCCCTGTGCATTTGCCTGAGAGACTGGAATGACAATGAATTCAACATGGCGGATGCTGCCAGCATACCATCGATATACATAATGTTCTCTGGCAGATTTGTCAACTTTTCGGATTTTTTCTTCTTGAAAATATCATCCTAGCAGATGAAGTAGCCAGTTCTGTGTTGTGAGGGAATATTGCAGAATGCCTAGCCACATAACACCAGCCCAGCAAGTATTCAGGTGGGCTTCGCGCGCCGGCTACGGAGTCTGACAGTGACAGAGCAAAATCCATACAGTTTCAGGTTCTTTTTCTACTTTTAAATTGTATTGTACTAGTTGTAGCTCTCGCTAAAAGTGCATATTTCGGGCAATAGAACAGTGAATCATGTTTTGCCCTTATGAAATAAATTATGAGTTCCTCTGACTCACTGCTGCCCAAAATTTCATTTGGCTGACTATAGGTCACTTTAGAGACAAATATCTACCTCTAAATATCATACATGTAAAAGTTGTATTTCCATTCGCATATGAACAAGCTAAATCACTGTGATAGCAAAGACTGTGTAATAATAACAGCGCGAGAAATATATACAAACACAGCATCGCGCTACACGGGCGCACTTCAGAAGTGGACCAGGGGTCAAATAGTAGATTTCTCTTCTGATACTGACAGTGCTCAAGTATTTGGTTACCACTTGGATAATTTATAGCTCTTTCGAAATCCTGGCACTTTGATTGGCTAGTGGTTACACCACTCTGAACTCGAGAATTTTTCTCCTCGCACGGCTCTATAATGCTGCCGCCTCGCAGCCTCGCCTCTTGGCTCGGCTGCTCGTTGGCAATTATATATTCACTCAGTTTAGAGGGTTTTACATTAGTATAATGATTTTCTCTTAACATCTGGGATCGGTTGTTTATGTTGAATCACCATGGTGTTGTGACTCCCTTGTGCTGGGGTACCATTGCTGCTTTCGCCTCTCCCGGTAAGACCACAGGCTCCCCAGGATTATTGAGCGAACTCCAGAGTTGATAGTTTGCAGTTTTCTTGTGTCGCTGTGTGAAGTTTGATTGAGTTCGATGAGCGCTAAAATGAAAGTACCTACGAAAAATAAAAATTGAAAAACGCCCTTATCTAGTCCTTTAGTACCTAAATAAACCACTACTAGCATTTATTCGGTCAGAAATGCACTTTTAAGCGAGTTTTAGCCAATTTATTGTCACCTCTTACTCTTACTATATGTTCTGGAAGGCTGCAAACTGCAAAATTCCGAACGCTCAGCGATCCACAAATTTCCCTCGATTTTTTTCCAAACATCATTGTCGCTTGCTCAAACAAACCACACAGAATAAAAATACAACTATTCAGCTTTCTTGTTTACCTTTTTCCCTCTCTGAATGATATAAATGCGAATCTTTTCAGCCTCGTCGATTCGGCCTGAAATCCATGGCAGACACGCTCCAACGACTCCGTGGTAAAAACAAACTGTTGTGACGTTTTTGCTCCCGTCTAGGGGTGGGCCAGACATTTTCGCAGACTAGAAGGACAAGTGGTGAGAGCCTGACACAATGTGCATTTCTGACCGAATAAATGCTAGTAGTGGTTTATTTAGGTACTAAAGGACTAGATAAAGGCGTTTTTTCAATTTTTTTATTTTTCGTAGGTACTTTCATTTTAGCGCTCATCGAACTCATAGTGCAGGAATATCGTGCAAAAAAAGCGCGTAATTGTTCATTTTGATGGAAAAAGCATGAAACTTGGCAGAGTGATAGAGCTTCCCATGCTGAGCAATTATGGATGTAGACCCACCCTAAATAACGTATACTTACAGTTTTATAGCAGTGGAATTAATTATCCTTTAAACTAGTAAAACGACATGTTGCCTGTTATGTTCATGCATGAAATCTTGTATCGTGATAGAGTACTGACTACACTACAATTCTACAATAAGTGAAACCCCCCTGATCATGTATTTCCATTGTACCAAGTGGAATTCATTATTGCATAAAATCAGTAACAGAGGGCGTTGCCTTCAGGATACATGGAAATTCATGTGACAACCGACCATAGTGCTTTGGTCTAATTCGCATGTAGACCCACGCCCTAAGTCATGTACTTCCAGTTTTATCGAAGTGGAATTCATTGATTTATTAAGGGTATTAGGCTTTTGAAGGTCAAGAGTAAAATTCAGTATTTGATAGTGTATCGCATGGTATAATTCATGATGAGGCAACTCACCCTCATATACTTCCAGTGTCAAGGATGGAATAAATCTCAGCAGTGATTTCAGTCAAAGGTCATAACCTGTCACAGATACATGCGTAATAATTCCTGCGACAAACCGATGTCGACTATGGTACTTCTTCAGTCAACAACATGGAAGACCACGCCCGAAACTTGAACTTACAGTTTTGTGAATTATTTAGTAATATTCATGTTTTTATAGCGGCGGGACTGGTATCGTTTGGACAAGAGCGTTAGTAAGATGGGGGCGTCATAAGTGTTTAAAATTACTGAGAGTTTAATCTTTCACCATACTTTAAGCAAGCCATGGAATTTCTAAATCTAGAAGGAAAAAAAATAACCAGTGCTTGCAATTAACCGTGTTGGGGGTGTTTTCAAGTTGATTCAGTGGAACTTTCCTGAACAACACGTCAAAAAGAGATTTGTGGTGATGTTTGGGGGTCTCTACATTGAGAAGGCTTCACTGAAGATGACTGTCTAGAGTAAGTTGGATATAAAGCGTCAATACTTGATCCCAATATCGCACATGGCGGCTCTGCAGATGGGCTCTTAGGGTCACACATGTGTATCGTACTCGTCACGCTCATTAAGTAAGCAAGGCGATTTCCAGTTTTGTTTGACGTCCAAGTTTCAGCTTTGATCTATTACACTTGATCTAGAAGCTCATCGTCCTCGCTCTGAACCATACCCATTCGAAGTCTGAAATCGAGGAATTCCTACTGATTTCTGGTCTAAACTACATTGAATTTAGGAACATTAAGGGGTATATATTGACCCCCACCCACCTAGAATTTCTAGTCCCTCGATATAATGGAATATGGCGGGAATGTGGACAGGAAGTACACACAGGTGTGCAATGAAAAGGAGACGTGGCAGAAGTCAGATGAAATCCGAGGATATGGTATTTGTTTTTTAAGAATATTTTAATTCTATCATAGATTATACTGACTCCCACAGGCAAGGACGGTATTTATTCATCATGTTGTTACAAAAAATATAGAAATGTTTCTTCTTTTGTGGCTGCTTCTTTAGGAAAAAACTCTCATGAAACGCAATTGATTCCAATATCACAAACCTGCAAGTTCCTTGGTTCAAGGCGTGACCTTACACGTGGATTTGACCACAGTCACTTGGTGGACATCGGCAGTCGCAGGAATTATTTTGTTAATTTTGTTACTGAAATCGTGTTATGATTTATTCCATCCTTGACACTGGAAGTATATGACGAGGGGGAATTGCTTGATCATGAATTATAAAACATGCGATACACTATTAAAATACCGAATTTTACTATTGTTCTTCAAAAGCCTAACACCCTTTAAAAATTAATGAATTCCACTTCGATAAAACTGGAAGTACATGACTTAGGGCGTGGGTCTACATGCGGATTAGACCAAAGCACTATGGTCGGTTGTCACATGAATTTCCATGCGTGTATCCTGAAGGCAACGCCCTCTGTTACTGATTTTATGCAATAATGAATTCCACTTGGTACACTGGAAACACATGATCAGGGGGGTGTCACTTATTGTAGAATTGTAACGTCGTCATTACGCTATCGCGATAAAAATTTCATGTATGAACATAAAAGGCAACATGTCGTTTTACTAGTTTAAAGGATAATTAATTCCACTGCTATAAAACTGGAAGTATACGTTATTTAGGGTGGGTCTACATCCATAATTGCTCAGCATGGGAAGCTCTATCATCCTGCCAAGTTTCATGCTTTTTCCATCAAAATGAACAATTTTTCACCAAATTCCTGCACTATCAGTCAAACTTCACACAGAGACACAAGAAAACTGCAAACTATCAACTCTGGAGTTCGCTCAATGATCCTGGGGAGCCTGTGGTAAGACAGCAAAAACTTTACAGGTTTTGTATTTTGTATTTAGGCTTCTCAATGACCAAAGTGCCATGTGCCATGTGAAAGTTTCTGCTGAACGCCACATTTCTGATACAGGGGGGTCATTTGACCCTAAAATTCGATAGAAAACAAGTCACGCACACATCTGTCCTAAGCTATAGCTGTAGCTGCAAAGCAAATCAATGAAAATGCAGATCTATAAAGTTTCTTAATATCTGACTCTTGGTTGTCAATGCTAGAAAGTATGAAGCTTAAAAATTAATTGTTGTTTTAGAGACAGACCTCTGATTTTAGGGGCGAATTGACTTATTTTTACCCAGTTTTGGCACCAATTCACTCTGGTAGCTATAATATCTAAACCATTCAGAATTTTTCAAAAATATTTGGCACATTTCTTAGTTAGGCAATAACCATCCACTGTTACAAATTTGAGCTAAATCTGAAATGTATGGTGTAGACTCATTTTTTGCTACCTGCATGGTTTTCAGGTGGATACACTCTTAAAAATCGTTTATTTGACGAAGTATTTTCGATTTTTTAATTGAAATGCGCTCCACCCGATAGTAAAATCACCTTAGATCATGTAATAAGTCAGTTAAATACCTCGGTCTTCGGCAATATGGCATATAAATACCTCGGGCCTACGGCCTTCGGTATTTATATGTCATATTGCCTCAGCCCTCGGTATTTAACTCTTACTTACATTCTCCCTTTATAAAGAAGAAATTCTTAGAACAAACAGATCAAATAAAATTGTTCTAAGAATTTCTTCTTTATAGTTTCTTCTCTTCCCTTGCTGAGATATGGTACACAAAACCAAACAGAAAATTCCAAAGTCTAAAGGTTTTTATGATTTTCGAACCACAAGTCAGGGCAATCAGGGACGGGTGCGAAAAAACTAATTATTGGGGCTCACTTCAGGCATTTCGGCATGGAGCGAGGAGGGGTATATGTTGAGGTGGAGGTTATTTGTAAATGTTTATTATTTAATAAATCATGTTTATAGCGGAACTCCTGTGGAGCCCTATAGGCTAATGTGTGAAAATAAAACAAAATGAATAAAAGTAACCCTTCGAGCTGTATTCGAGTGGTTGTATTTTCCGTTGGACAGCCGCTGGTCTAAGTACCGTCGGCGTATTTCTGAGTGCGTACATGGTGTGTTGCCATGGGTTACCATATTCACCTTGGGCGGCCCTTGTGCAAGTCAAGATTTCGTCCGCCATCTGCAGTTTCTTGTAGCTTGTATCATTGTTATTGGCCACAAAACTTTGAAAGAACTTTCGGGGATGTTCGGAAAAGATACATGAAGCCTTTGGGTTACCTGTCTTTGGTTGCTGGCAGAATGGACTGGGATCAGGGAAGGATGAGTAATCGATAAAGTGGTTTTTCAGCCCGGATGATCATAACAGAAAGACTAAGAGGTTTAAAATCAAGCTATGAATCATTCTAGATAATTAAAAAACAAGGAAAATAATTTGCAGCTTTGTTACAGCTCAACACGGAATAAATTAAATTGTCATAGACACGGAATTCTCACGGAATTTAGCCAGCCTTTGCAGTTGGCTTGTTAAAGAAAAGAAAGCATGTCGCTCGAACTCTTAGGAGAAAACTCAATATTTGTACATGGAAAGAACAATGTACGAGTCGCTTCTCAAGGACATCCTTGGAGCTGAATAAGTTTCTAACGACAGAAATGCTTTGGCATCACGATTCCTTCAAGAAGAAAAGATACGATATTCAGGTAAGTTTTAAAGTAAGTTAGTTCCAAAGTTGAGTGCTTTGCTCATCTCTTTGCTTAGGGCTCATGTTCTCCATTGAAAATGCAACACATGAATCGCTAGGATATCATACTTAAACTACTCTATCTATACTTCATATCCCTTGTACTTGCATAAGATAATTGTAAATACACATTAGCTGTATTCACACTAGAGACGAGTTTCCCGTCTGAGACGAGCTTCTTGCCTTGAATTTGGTTCCCTGTTCTTCTGTGATCACGTGAAAACAATTTTTTTGAAGGAGAAAGTTTAGACAGATAACAAGCAAGTGTTTTCTGAGCAGAATTGACATAAAGCATGAACTTTTTCTGACGAGAAACTCGTCTCAGACGTTTTCCGTCTCTAGTGTGAATACGGCTATTGGAATCGTGTTTCAGTCCCTTGTGATTCATTCAGCAACTCTCTTTAATTTGACTATTGGAAATTAGATTTAATTAACTCAATATTTGAAGCTTAGCTTTGTGGATGAGACTGTGTGTTTTGGTGAAAACTTTTTTTGCTGAAAAGGGGTGTGCACTGGCTTGAAATCATAGACAGAAATAAATAAAGATTGACTGTAACATTGTATCATGATAATAAAGCTTAAAGTTGGTGGCCAGCATCACAGCCAGCTGAAAGACAAAAGCATTTTCCACTTTTTTAATCCTCTGGTAATGTCATTTTTTTCAACAGAGATCAGGCTAAGACATTTTTATTTATTAGGCAGTTTGCTAGAAAATGCAAGGGATTTTCTTGATTTTATCTGCTCACATGCATAACAAAGTTCCCAGGCACAACAGGCTTTGGCAATAAAAAAAAATCCCCCCCAACCCCTGGACATTTGCTGGTTTTCCTCTACCACAGTTCGAAATGCCTACAAGCTAACTTTGCATTTATAGAGCGTGGGAGAAAAATCGCTCACATTTCCTAACAAGCTGCCTTCAAAGAAAGAAAATGCCTCGGCCTGATCTCTGTTGACAAAAAATGTTATTACAACAGTAAATACTTTAAAACAGTGGAAACACGTTTGTCTTTCAGTTGGCCAAGACGCTTTTATTCACTGTGCATTTTTTATGCCAATTTAGCTTGTAGATCTCATTTCTACAAGCTAATTCTAAAGAAACAAAGTTCTAACCCTGCCTACGGACAATTAAAAAAAAATCATTTGGGTCAGGACTTTTTCCCCGCAAGATTACCCCTGATGGACATTTTGCACATTACCCCAGGGTAAAACCAAACAACCAATCTGACTCCAAAGGGGCAGGGAGGAATGCTTGTGTACATTTTCTTTTTTACTTGTACCTGGAATATGCTATTATGCAAAAGATACTATCATCTTTCTTTTTCTTGCATGGGTCTTACAGGAACGTCAACTCTCCCGGTTTTGCCAGGCGTCTCAAGAGTTTTCGCTTCATTTCCCAGCAAAACTTCAAGATGACTGCCATACATTTACTGTATTTCAGGAAATTTAGCCATTTCAAGACAATCTCCAGATTTTTTAAGTCCCTGGGTTGACGTCCCTGGTCTTAGAGATTCCATGAAATGAATGATTTTCTGATTTTCTTGCTAGAAGTCTGGAATCTTAGAATTCAGACTTAGGTTAAGATTTGTCACCACACTCTAAATTTTCTGTGGAATTTTAAATGCTGTTTCAAGGACTTTAAAGGTACTTTAAGGTATCAGTTATGTTATTTGATGATCCAACCCTCCAAGCCTGTAAATTTCTTTTACTGACTAGGCTACTTAGCTGTAGGTGACCCGTTTGACTTTGTTTTTTTTTTCAGTTCTCAGGTGCTGATGCTAGGGGCTGGTTCACACATGAATTGCAACACAAGGTGCAAGAAGGTAGCCAAGACTTTTTCCAGGGCATCAGCTAACCCATCCTGTAACTCTAGACTTAATTTGCACTAAGCACTGTGAAAAACCCTGGAATTTAAGAGGTCATATCTAGCCTGCCTATGGCTTGGTTCATATAAACATACCACCTTTCCAGAAGTATTTTTTCAATCTTGTAACAAAAAAATGAATGCAACACATCAACTCACAAGGATAGCCTACTCAAACTCTTTCCTTTTTGTTGTTCGCATAATTATGATATCCCAAGTGCAAAATTTCAAAACACTTTGTGATTATTTGTACTTATACTTTCAACTAGACCATGAATTTGTACTTAATCTTTTTAGACATCGAACCAAGCTTCCTGTGGTGTCTTGTCTGCCTTGTTTCCAGGTTCTTGACCGTGAAAAACACAGTGGAAAATGTGCATATCATCCTTTCTCGAGTGTATCTGAGTTCTGGTTGAGTTTTAAGTTTTCTAGGCCAATAGAAATATTGAAAAACTTACTAGGATTCCAAATATGGTATGCAGATATTTCCTTATAAGGAAGTTGGAGAAAGTCGACACTTTTTCAAGGGAACTATTTTGATATGTTATTCCAAAGCAGGATCTCACCTTTCTTTTGGTAGTTTTTTGTTTACTTTTACTTTAAGGGAGCATTCATTATTTATGCTAGGGGGTGGTCTGGCAATTATTAAGGGGCCCATGTTAAATTCGGCGCATTCAAGTAGGGGGTCACCAGAAAATATGAAAACAACTGTGAGGGTTCATCTACGTTTTACGGCAGCAACGATGTTAATTTAACATATTGATACAAGAGGTTACACACCTGTAAAATTACAACAAACTGCTTATGCACGCATCAGGAAATACTGGTTGTTGTCTACTTGGTATCTAGATGTCCCAACATTTCTTCCTCATCTAAAGGGGGGGGGCTATCATTATTATAAAATTGCCTAAAGGGGTTTTGAGGTTTTTATTGATACTTTGAGGGGGTCAAGTTTTTTTTGGGGCTGAATGAAAAATCTTGCCAGCCCACCCCTTGGTATAAATAATGAATGCTCCCTACCAGAACAATGCTTAAAACTGGATTTACTTAGATATATTTTTTATTCGGAACGGTAAGAAAAAATAATGATTTACATTGGCAAAACTCTAATAAATATAAAAAAGTACCTTAATTTTTGCCTAATTTTGATTGTTTAATTTCACTTATTTGTTCAAAGAGGGGGTTCGAAGGCTTGTCATGATGGAGTGATTTTGCAAAGTAGTTCTTCTTGTTCTGTTTTGGTCGCCCGTACAAAATTTTGCTATGTTTTCGGATATTTTCTATTAATTTTAGTAACATTATTCTTGTGATGCATCCAAGGGGGCCATTTGACGTAAATTGATTTTGGTTTTGATTTCTATGGTATGGAAGAGTTCATACAGTTGGGTAGGATAAAATTCCTCTTCCATTTCAGTTCTTTACTTTTTTTCTAACACCTTGAATGACCTGCTTTGTCTCCCGTTTTCGATCCGTAGATCAGGGAAGGACGTTGGAAATCCCGGAGGGGTGAGGGTGGGAGTCAATTTACTTTCTTTGGAGGGATGAGGGGAGGGGGTCTCCTCTCAACACCCTTCTGTGTGGGGGGATATTTTCTGGAAATGTCTGGTTCCAGATTATCCATACCCTCCTACGAAGGGATTGGAAATTCCGTCAATTTACCTGATCTTTTCCATACAAATACTGTATTTTTCTTTGGAAATTACATAGAGGGGGTATGGATATTTTTTGGAAACACATGATTATGATTTTTATACTACAGTACAGATTTTTTAGGGTTTTTTTTCTGACTTTTCTGACTAGGATTCTGTTAGGGGTAGTTAGGAAACTCAGTATTATTAAGCAACTCTTTCCAAGCAAAAAAATCTTTAGATGTTTAGGTTTTGCCAGATTTCTAGGATTCTGTAATGGGAAGTTATGTTTCTCTGGGGTTAAAATACGTGTCCACAATACACAGCTCTTCAAATTCCATTTTTCCAACAAGCACCCCCACCCAACTGATATGAGTGAGTGCTCGACCTTGACTTTTTTGATCACTAGTCCCATCAGGACAAGTAGCACGGAAAAGTTACTTGCCTTAGCCAACTGGCTTATCAACTATAGTCTAGTTTTGGTCATTTCTAAATGCTACTGTCCCCTCTGGCGACCATGATTCATAGCGCAAAAACAATAGAGTGTTTTGATATGACGTCATAGTGAAATAGGGCAATTATTGTCAGAAATTTGCTATAATATTATTGCATGTATAACAATTAGTCGTTCTGTAAGAGGTATGAACATTGGAGTTCCGCTTTTAGGCAGTGCCTAAATCTATATATTAAAGTTTTAATAGCTGAGGGTGTTGGGAAGGGGAGCTCAGGGAAATCATGCTCCCCCTCAAAAAGACTATGTCCGTTGTGATTTTTTTTTCTAAGAGAATACAATAAGTTAACGGTAAACTAAATTTCCGTGAATTTTTCACAGGCATCAGCTAGTTTATAATGATTTTTCGATACTGAAAAACGTTTTTCAGAAAAATTATTTTTCCAGGGAAAGTTGAGGTGCATAGACGTGTGCTTAGCCAATGAGCTTACTGCAAACCGATGCTTTAAAATTGATTTTAACTGCAAAAAATGGCGCATTGTCTAAATGTACACCACCTCGCTGCTTCCAGTCATCTGCAATGCAGTTTTAAAAACTAGTAGAAAGCTTATAAAAGATCCATAGTAGCTAAATCCTACTTGAAGAAAAAATAATATCTTGTGTCATTTACTGCTCTCAGGTGAGCAGGTCTGCTATTTCAGTCATAAACTGTTATGGCCAGCTTGAAATAGGGGGGCAAAACTTTAAATCAGTAACATTTTGTTTGACAGAATGTAACATGCTGCTATAAAGTTTATAAATTGCAAAACTGCAATTTGTAAACTTCTCCTGGGACTAATTGCTCGGAGCGAGCGGAGAGCAAGTATAATTTTGCAGCTTTGCACGTTCCTTTGCACGTTGGTATGCATTACAGTCGATTTACAGACGCATTACAGTCGATTTTGCAACGGAATCACATTTTTCCTGAAAATTCGGCGCGGGCTACTTGTGTTTATCTGCGGGTTACCTGTGGCACGCGTGCGTACGACGTTTATATTTTCGGGACGTGATTTTGGGTTGGCGATGCACCCTTATAGATTCCTTCGTAGGCATTTACCATAGGATGCGAAGACGGCTTCTAACTGCTTCCGGTTCCCGAAGTCCTTTGCGTCCTTGGAGAGTTTGGTAGACCATAATACTGTACGGCTAGAAAACGTGGGGTGATCTGTCGATCTGTTAGGTGGATGTTTTTACAGGGAGCTCACAATAGACCAGTTTCGAATTCTCTAATCTACCGATGAATAGGTATCAAAGGCGCATAAATACAGTGGGAGCCTCGATTTGAGCCCGAAAGTTACGAATACCAACGAGTCCAAAAAGTATTGTCTATTGTCTCCATTCAAGCTTCATCAGTTTCTTGTCGGTATTCACAACTTTTTCTACTTCAAACTGAGGCTTCCACTGTATTTATGCGCCGTCGATGCCTATTCAGCGGCAGAGTATAGAATTCGAAACTGGACTATTCCGGTAAAAAAAGTAAATGTTATCTGTCAATGGGAATCCTGTGTATTGTTTTACCTCTTGGACCTTAGGGAACGAGGTTACGTCATGCTAGTTGCTGATTGGCCACTATTAGTAATTTTCATAACAAAGGAATTCATTGACCTTCACAACCTAGTGAATAATAGCAAGGGATGTTAAGAACTATTTTGTAACCATTTTGTTGACATTTGAATGCTCCTGGAGCGGGCCTCCTGTGGTCCAGTGGCCGCGCACCGAGTGGGAAGCACGTGGGTGAAAACGTAGGAAAAACGGTGTGTTGGGTTTTGTGATCGAAAAAGGACAGGAGTTTCTTGTAAATGTAAGTCTCTATTTGTGCCTAGAGCAATAAAAGTCAGTCGTCGTCATTAACAGCTGGTCCTTCGATTTGCCGGATATGTCGGAAAGTGAAAGATGCAGAGTAAAACGGAAAGTCGCCAAGTCAAGTATTACAAGAAACACCAACAAGATCAAGGAACTGATCACCGCCGAAAGTAGCGTGGAGAAGATCCAACAGTACTCGAAAAGCCTCGAGAATGCTTGGGAAAAGGTAAAAGAACTGAACTTAGAATTAGAAACGCTAAACCCGGACTCTTTGGAAACATACGGGAAATATCTACCAATATTTACCAATGAAATACCAGGTGATCTCCCGCGCGAAAACTTGATATCTTCACACGTGAAAATATCATGTTATTTTCACATGTGAAAATATCACACTTGGCTTTGCTGAATGCTCGATTTTTAAGCTTAACTGAAATAAAATTTGAATTTGGTATTTCATTGATGTTTATATAATAAACAGAACATTACATGACCGCTTGGAGATACGAATTTTATCTTCTCGTGTTAAAAATTTATCTCACTCGTTCGCTGCGCTCACTCGAAGATAAAATTCGTATCTCCGCGCGGCCATGTAATATCCTCTATATCTAAGACCTACAAGTCGATGTGGATGAAATTGTAGGTGAGATAAATGCAAATGTGAATAAGAAGTCGAATAAGTCTTTGTCGAGCCAGAGTGCTGCCAATGCCAGTGATAGCAGTGACAATGATATTAGTTTATCGGCGAAAAGTGGCTTGAAAGGCGCTCAAGTCCCTACGTTTGACGGAGATAGAGATAAATGGCCATATTTCTGAGGGATTTTTAGCGGAGCTCCCGCGCAAGCGGCGCACCATACCTAAGGGAAAAACGTATAGTATACTATCGAGTTGATTTTTGAACGTCACGGGCAAATATGGTCATTTTGATGACGTCATTGATGACATAAGGGCACGTGACTTTGGTGTAGAGTTCCTCTTATGGTCTTTGAAAGTTTGTCCAAGTTTGGCTTCTATAGAAGCTACCCTTCGGGATATTTTTTCTTTATTTTTCTGGTATTAAACCTCATTACCAGCAATGCGAGACTTTTCGCGCCTGCGATTATTAAGGTCAGCCAACGCACTGAGCATGCTCATAAGTGCCATCTAATATGGCGAAAAGAGGGGGGAGGGGTGATAGCATGTAAATAAAGCTGTATTTCAGAGATGTTTGAGGGCAGATATATATTTTTGCATTATATTATTTACCACAACGCTGCAGTTTAACTTTGCATTAAAAGAAAACAGGCATTCAAGATGCGAATGATAGTGTACGAGGCTCAGCGAGGGTAAAATGATGGCTGACTACGTCGAGTCAGACAACTATAAGGGGACTTATTCGGTAAACTATAGTAAATCATACATCAAGAACCTGCCCAGTGAAGGCCTGGTTATCAGTGAAAAACATGGCGATCACAGAGGGGAGATTGTACGGCCGTAGCAGTTATTTTGAGCTACAAAACGACTTCAAGCCGATGTCTTCTTCTTCAAATCTCGCGTGGATTATAAGCAAAAAGTGTGCTGTGTTCAAAGAAAATTGGCGGAGTTTTGGGGGCGTTCTAAAGGCCGATTTCTAGCTCATTTTGATGTGCAACAACAGGGCTCAATTTTGAGAGGTCGGCACCTGGATTCGAGTACGGACAGTACCGTGAACTTTATCAGGATGCGAAGGAAAATGGCCTACGGATGGATTTTACTGTAAAACGTAAGGGACAGACAGCCGTTAGGACAGCGTTTGCTAAAATAAATTTGGCGCTTCGTAAGTAAAGTTTGAAGCTCTTTAACATGTATCGAAATGTTCTATAGTGTTCATTCTTTTGATCTAGAGGTCGGCAAGTTGTCCACGAATTACAGTTCTCTTTTTATTTAAGATTTTAAACTTTTCTCCATACAATGCCTATAAGACCGGCGGCCATTTTTAAAGGGCCTGCAAGGCCTGCATAATTAGCTCGGCGGCCATTTTGTCTCAGATTGCTGGTAATGTATAGCGTACGCCGTCCGTCCGTCCGTCCCTCCGTGTACACATGGGAACCCTGTGGCATGCAAAGAAAAAAATTATATCTCCTCAAGGAACATGCTAAGACAACCATACTTGGGATATTTTGTCTATGCCACAAGGGGTGCGTGATGTGACGTCATCGATGACGTCATCAATGATTGAAAAATCAATATCTCGTTAAGGGAAGACTCTAAAACAACCAAACTTTGGTAGTGTAGTCTAGGTCACCAGATGAGCGAAATGAGGTGGTCTCGTGATATGACGTCAGCGATGACGTCATCTATGCTTGAAAAATTAATATTTCGTGAAGGATAGAGTCTAAAACAACCAAACTTTGGTAGTGTAGTATAGGTCACCAGATGGGCGAAATGAAGTGGTCACGCGATATGACGTCATCGATGACGTCATCTATGCTTGAAAAATTAATATCTCTAAAGCAACCAAACTTTGGTAGTGTTGTCAAGGTCACCAGGTGAGCGAAATGAAGTGATCAGGTGATATGACGCCATCTGTGCTTGAAAAATTATTCTGTTTATTGCACTTTTGAATCATTCCATTTGGAGGTTCCGGTATAAAAGGGATAACCCCGGGGCTCGAGAACAATCAGTTATCATCAGCTGTCAACGAGTGAACATCTCACTTCATCTCTCTGTACCGCGAAATTCAAAATTTAGAATTCAAAACCGATGCAAAAGTACAAATAAATAATTTCCTAGCTCTTTAAACCCATGTGCCTTTTCATTTATTGCAAAATAATTTTATTCGAACCTATTTCTGACCGAACAAAAGCGATGTTTTATTCTCAGCGGAGAGCGAGACTAATTAGTATTCAAAAGAGCGAATAATATTCTGTGCCGCGAAAGAAAAGCGTTTTTATCAGAGCCAAATCAGGTTCGAATAAAATTATTTTGCAAGAAATGAGAAGGAATACAAATTTAAACAGGTAGGAAATCATTTGTTGGCGTTTTTGCTCGCATTTTGAATTCTAAATTTTGAATTTCGCGGTACAGAGAGATGAAGTGAGATGTTCACTCTTTGACAGCTGATTAATAACTGATTGTTCTCGAGCCCCGGGGTGGAGGAGTTATCCCTTTTATACCGGAACCTCGTGTTTAAGTTTTCTGAAGGAGGTTTTTTATCTCACTTGACAGGATGCTTATTTTCGTCCCTGTATTTGTATTGTGTCAATGCAGCAACATACCGAAGAAAACACTGTTGTATACATATCAAGAGACATTTTTCTTAAAAAGCCTATAGTATAAACCATGTACACATGGGAATCCCTTTCATTCACACAGAAAATTTTATAACCAGGAGCCCCGCTTTTAGCCAGTGGCTAAATCTATATATTAGCTCCTTAGGACATGAAAACAAATCGTTAAGTGATGCAGTGAAGGTTGCACACCTCAACAATTCAGTGACAGAGAAAGTTAGGGGAGTAATCTCATGCCTAACCGGGGCCCCAGGGGATTATTTGAGAGCCGTCAAATTTCTTCGTGATAGATATGGGGATCCCAGGGATGTGGTTGAAGCTCACTTGCATAGGATCACTGATTGGCCTAAAATAAAAGACAATGATCGAGAAGGATTTCAGCAATTCGTTGATACGTTCCAGGCTGCAGTTTTCGTTCGCTTCCATGTCTCTTATTATCGTCTTCCTCTGTAACTTTTACACGAGTCGAACTCGTTTGTTGAAACTCAAGAGAATCTGTAAAGCAAATGTTTGTTCCTCGACAACAACGTCCTCTGAAGCCTTTTCTTGCACAATTTCTCATCTTGGGCAGGAATGACGGTTGAACTCAACATAAATAAAGAGCAAACATCTTTCCTTGCACTGCTCTGTGTCCGAACGCGCCGCAATTTTTAGAAATATGCAACCGCTGACCGCGACTCACGTCTTGGCGAACGTACCGCTTTGGCGCGCATTTAGGCCCGCTGTGAGTGTGCCACTTCAGAGTGTAATCGCTATCACTCATTTATACCTTCTGCTGTCGCCCTGCTCTTGCATGCAAGAGCAGGGCTCGAAATTAAGAAAAAATCATAAGCAACACGATTGTCAATGAAAATAAATATGGTTGGAAATGCTTAACCAAAGATGAAACTCTGGCTCTTCGAAGGTCGCACAAACCACAAATTTGTAGGCCATGTTTTGCCCAGATCATTAGTTTTGATCAAACTAAAGGGTGGAATTGGTTGTATGGTTATCACAGACTCGCTAAACACAACTGGAAGCCATTTCATGACATCATCATCATCATGTTTTCCCACTTGGCGCCTTGGCGCATCTCTGGCCTTGGGGCGCTGCTGCTGGAGAGTTGGAAATCTCTGATCCAACAGTTGCAAGATGGCTGTCTTCGTCATCATGGCTCTCCTTGCCTGGGAGCTATCCACTCCAAGGATAGTTTCTAGCTTATTCCAGATTTTTTTAGGCGTTTCGATACTGAACAGTATTTGTTTTTGCAGAGCTGTATTTTGTAGCCGACACACATGTCCGATGTATTTTACATGTTGCCGGTAACAGAAAGTACGGATCGGTAGCATTTGAGTCATCTCTCGGAGGCGCTCGTTCGATATTTTATATCGCCAGTCTACATCCTCATCCTCACCCCTTTGCCTGCTCTTATCTGTGGGTACATTCCTTCGGACGTACCCATCCTTAACCATTTTCCTCAAGAAACCAGTCCATATAACCTCAAGGGTTTCAAGTTCTGCCTCAGTTAGTGACCAAGCCTGGATACTGCATAGAAGGTGAGACCGCACGCACGTCGTCAGAAATCTAACACGCGTTGATAATCCTATTCGTCGGTCTGTAAGAACATGTTTAAGTTTGTTCCACTTCTGGAAGGCAGCCCCAATCCTCGCATGCAGGAAGCGAGATGTTTTTAATTCGTCATTAGTGATCGTACACCCAAGATACTTGAAATTTCGTACATTCTTGATTTCGTTATTGCCAATATTTATCAGACTTCCCTGTTTTTTTATTTCATCATCCACATTGAAGGCCATAGTCTCGGTTTTACTGTATGACATCTTCAAGCCGAAGCGTGTCCGGTGTTCGGTCATAGATTTGTAGGATAGTCCTCAGTTCTTCTACGGAGTTGGCAAAAATTGCCTCATCATCAGCATATAGCAGTTCAGTTATCTGGGTAGTCCCGCGAGATGGAGCTTTCAGGCGATATTCCCGGGGCAATATTTCGTTAGGGATGGAGTACTAACTACTTACTAACCGAGAGTGAGGGCATTACGTGAAATATCAAACTGAGGTTTTGGCGTATCGACCGAGCGATAGCGAGGTTGATACGCCAAAACCGAGGTTTGATATTTCACGTAATGCCCGAACGGTCGAGGTTAGTAAGTTGTTTATTATATGGCACTTTTTTTCAAACTTTTTACGAACCGGAAGTCGCCTCGTTCATTTTCCCGCCGAAATAACTCAGACACGCGCCCGCGTCGCGCTCGAGTTCATTCAGAGTTGTTCATATTCGCCGAGTCAAGTTGATAGAACAAACCCGTGTGTGCAAACCACGCCAGACATGCTCTAAAGTAATCAATCTCTTATGGATGTCAAATACTTCGGAATCCTTTCTTTTACAGAAATTTTATAATGTTGTTTAGTCATTTGTGAGAAACTTTTGAGGGAGTTACAGAAGTTTCAAACGGCAAGCAACCGGGAAGCAAGTCTTCGACGTCAGCTCAACTTTTTTTAGCACCATTGGGGAAACATTGCTACTTTTGCACTAGAAAAGGCCTTTAATAAATACGGAAGAAGAGTTAAACCTGAAGAAGCTATTTCACAAGCTATCCTCCAGAAAATTGCGATGGTTATTTTAGCCGGCTTTTGTGCAAAAGCAAACGTCAAGTAAGAATGAATTTAACTCGAGGAGATGGAGAGAGAAAAGAAATCAACGACTTCACTATCAGTTATCGGTAAGCACATTGTTTGAACTCGCTTTCTGTTATTATTTTTAGCTCTCAAGTTTATTGAATTCCCAATAAATTTTGACTTTACATGTAGCTTTTACCTTTTGCTGCTATTTTGACTCCCTTAAGTTCTCATTTTCTCCGGAAAGACTCGAATTTCTTAGAGTAACTTTTTGGCTCTGCTTTGCTTTTGTAAACAGGTCATTTCTGATATTCAGGCCTTTATTTTCATCTTGTCACAAGTTAGAATTGTGACAAGATACTGTGTCAAGTATTCCTTGTTGTGAATTTCGCTGAAAATCTTTTTGAATTTGTGTTATTTCAAGGAGATGAATGCTTGTCAGTCGTGAACTGCGAGCGGGCATTAAGAATTTCCATAATGCCCGTGGGCATTACGGAGAGTTACGCCCGCTCGTTAGCCAATCAGAGCGCGCGTACTATCGTTGCCATATAATAATCAACCTTAATACCTGAGTCTGGGCGCTCCTTCAGAACTTCATGACGGGCGACTCGGACAACGAAATCCATATAGATGTTAAAAAGAATGGGAGATTCCAGTGCTCCCTGTCTACATCCTACCAGTGTGTCAGTGACTGGTCACGTGGTATGACGTCATCGATGACGTCATCATAGGAGAAAAAGAATATATCTCGGGAAGGGATGAACCTCAGATAACCAAACTTGGGTGAAGTTGTCTAGTTGGCAAGGGGGGTGAAACTGCCTGGTCACGTGGTATGCCGTCATCGATGACGTCATCATAGGAGTAAAAGAATATATCTCGGGAAGGGATGAACCTCAGACAACCAAACTTGGGTGAAGTTGTCTAGTTGGCAAGGAGGGTGAAACTGCCTGGTCACGTGGTATGACGTCATCGATGACGTCATCATAGGAGAAAAAGAATATATCTCGGGAAGGGATGAACCTCAGATAACCAAACTTGGGTGAAGATTTCTAGGTGTCAAGCGGGGTGAAACTGCTTGGTCACGTGGTATGACGTCATCGATGACGTCATCATAGGAGAAAAAGAATATATCTCGGGAAGGGATGAACCTCAGACAACCAAACTTAGGTGAAGTTTTCTTAGTGGCAAGGGGATGCAAGCTATAGTCACGTGGTATGACGGTGACAAGCTACTTAATGTACAATGCATGGCAGCTTTTTTCTCTCATTAACACAGAAAAAAAAGTAACCGGGAGCTCCGCTTTTAGCCAGCGGCTAAATCTATATATTAGCTATTATACTCAGCCCTCTATAGTTCTCCGCCATCGACTTGCGGCCCTTCTTGTATAAGCAAGTAATGCTTGCTGTTAGCCACTTTACTGGTACCTGAGCGCATGACCATATCAAACCAATGAGTAGCATGATGTAGTTAATCAGTCCTGTTGACTGCACGTACTTCAGTTGTTCTGCATAGATGTTATCTGTCCCTTGACATTTGCCATTATTCAGTTTCTTTACGCTGTTCTCTACTCTCCGCGTTCTGGTGTTGAGTCATCTATCGTGGGTGTATCATCTGGTGGTACTATGTGGGGATAACACTCCGGTTGTTCTAATTCGGGTTGCGGCTCGTATTTACGGTCACTAAAGTGCGCAATGAAGTGTTCCTCAAGTTTTCGAGTTGGCACAAGTGGTCTATTCAGCCGTGCCATTGCTCTGTCATTATTTCTGGTTGAATAGGTTACTATCTACTTATTGCCCTGTAAATTTTAATGAATTACTAATTGACCTAGTTATTCATACATGTTTATAATGACCATTTCAATTCTATTCGTCAACCCCACATCTCCCTTGTAAATTCAAATCCCTTCCCGGCTTTTAGTTTGTAGAGAGGGTAGTAACCCGGGGGGGGGGGGGGGGGGGGGTTTACCCCTAAAAGGTACCAAAAGGGCATGGCTTAGTTGATTTTGACCCCTAAAAGCTACCAACAAGTCAGCCTGAATTTCAGACGTATTTTCCCTCGTAAATTTCTCTCATATTTTTTAAGAGGGAAAATACGTCTGAAATTCAGGCTACCAACCAGAGTGATATTGATAAAAAACATTGTTGATTTACTTGCTAGAACGGACCCCTAACAGGTACCTATCTGGAAAAAATTGCAAGTTTCCAAACTTTACCTCCTAAATCCTAATAAACCTAAAAATCCTAAAAAATCCTATCAATGTAGTAGATTCAAGGAGCCTTAAAGTCTTGTTTAGGAAACCTAAAAATCCTAAGAATCCTAAAGAAACTAAAAATCCTAAAGGCCCTCTATCCATGTAGTAGAGACAAGGATCCTAAAAATCCTAAAAGTATTGTTTAGGAAACCTAAAAATCCTAAGAATCCTAAAAAACCAAAAAATCCTAAAGGCCCTCTACCAGTGTAGTACAGACAAGGATCCTAAAAATCCTAAAAGTTGTGTTTAGGAAACTTAAAAATCCTAAGAATCCTAAAAAACCTAAAAATCCTAAAGGCCCTTGAAGTAGAGTCAAGGATCCTAAACATCCTAAAAGTGTTCTTTAGGAAACCTAAAGATCCTAAGAAAACTAAAAAACCTAAAAAACCTAAAGCTCCTAAAGGCCCTCTATCTAAGAAGTAGAGTCAAGGATCCTAAACATCCTAAAAGTGTTGTATAGGAAACCTAAAGATCCTAAGAAAACTAAAAAACCTAAACATCCCAAAGGCCCTTTATCAATGAAGTAGAGTCAAGGATCCTAAACATCCTAAAAGTGTTGTTTAGGAAACCTAAAGATCCTAAGAAAACTAAAAAACCTAAAAATCCTAAAGGCCCTCTATCTAAGAAGTAGAGTCAAGGATCCTAAACATCCTAAAAGTGTAGTTTAGGAAACCTAAAGATCCTAAGGAAACTAAAAAACCTAAAATTCCTAAAAGTATTGTTTAGGAAACCTAAAAATCCTAAGAATCCTAAAAAACCTAAAAATCCTAAAGGCCCTCTACCAGTGTAGTAGAGACAAGGATCCTAAAAATCCTAAAAGTATAGTGTTTAGGAAACCTAAAAATCCTAAGAATCCTAAAAAACCTAAAAATCCTAAAGGCCCTTGAAGTAGAGTCAAGGATCCTAAACATCCTAAAAGTGTTCTTTAGGAAACCTAAAGAGCCTAAGAAAACTAAAAAAACCCTAAAGATCCTAAAGGCCCTCTATCTAAGAAGTAGAGTCAAGGATCCTAAACATCCTAAAAGTGTTGTTTAGGAAACCTAAAGATCCTAAGGAAACTAAAAAACCTAAAATTCCTAAA
This sequence comes from Scolanthus callimorphus, assembly GCA_033964015.1. Taxonomy (NCBI): domain Eukaryota; kingdom Metazoa; phylum Cnidaria; class Anthozoa; order Actiniaria; family Edwardsiidae; genus Scolanthus; species Scolanthus callimorphus. The sequence continues at coordinate 26,506,677 of CM066913.1, forward strand.
AGTATTGTTTAGGAAACCTAAAAATCCTAAGAATCCTAAAAAAACTAAAAATCCTAAAGGCCCTTGAAGTAGATTCAAGGATCCTAAACATCCTAAAAGTGTTCTTTAGGAAACCTAAAGAGCCTAAGAAAACTAAAAAACCTAAAGATCCTAAAGGCCCTCTATCTAAGAAGTAGAGTCAAGGATCCTAAACATCCTAAAAGTGTTGTTTAGGAAACCTAAAGATCCTAAGAAAACTAAAAAACCTATACATCTAAAGGCCCTTAATCAATGAAGTAGAGTCAAGGAGCCTAAACATCCTAAAAGTGTTCTTTAGGAAACGTAAAGAGCCTAAGAAAACTAAAAAAACCTAAAGATCCTAAAGGCCCTCTATCTAAGAAGTAGAGTGAAGGATCCTAAACATCCTAAAAGTGTTGTTTAGGAAACCTAAAGATCCTAAGAAAACTAAAAAACCTAAACATCCTAAAGGCCCTTTAATAATGAAGTAGAGTCAAGGATCCTAAACATCCTAAAAGTGTTGTTTAGGAAACCTAAAGATCCTAAGAAAACTAAAAAAACCTAAAAATCCTAAAGGCCCTCTATCTAAGAAGTACAGTCAAGGATCCTAAACATCCTAAAAGTGTTGTTTAGGAAACCTAAAGATCCTAAGAAAACTAAAAAACCTAAACATCCTAAAGGCCCTTTAATAATGAAGTAGAGTCAAGGATCCTAAACATCCTAAAAGTGTTGTTTAGGAAACCTAAAGATCCTAAGAAAACTAAAAAACCTAAAAATCCTAAAGGCCCTCTATCTAAGAAGTACAGTCAAGGATCCTAAACAATCCGTGGCACAAACCGGCAATTCTACTTTCCACTTGACTTTCACTTTTGATTCCAGAAAATAGCATCTTTTCCTACTTTCCATATTTGTCACTTCTAAAATCAATGAAATACCTGACTTTATTCGGATTTTCTCTTTCAAAAAAAATTCTCGGAAAAGGTCCACCTTTTTCCAAAAAAAAGTCCACTTTTTTACTTAACTCAAGATTGATCATAAACAAGAAAAAGCCCTACATTTTTCTAGTCTTTTGCAAGCTTTTCCGGCTGGAAAAAAGTGTCACCTTTTCCCCTTCGAAACTGACCAATTCCACATTTACAAGGGCTTTTTGTCTTCGATGAATATTGGCCCAATTCAATTCAATTCTTATTTCTCACACTAATAAATAGTGTAGTAGAGTCAAGGATCCTAAAAATCCTAAAAGTAGTGTTTAGGAAACCTAAAAATCCTAAGAATCCTAAAAATCCTAAAGGCCCTTGAAGTAGAGTCAAGGATCCTAAACATCCTAAAAGTGTTCTTTAGGAAACCTAAAGAGCCTAAGAAAACTAAAAAACCTAAAGATCCTAAAGGCCCTCTATCTAAGAAGTAGAGTCAAGGATCCTAAACATCCTAAAAGTGGTGTTTAGGAAACCTAAAGATCCTAAGAAAACTAAAAAACCTAAACATCCTAAAGGCCCTTTATCAATGAAGTAGAGTCAAGGATCCTAAACATCCTAAAAGTGTTGTTTAGGAAACCTAAAGATCCTAAGAAAACTAAAAAACCTAAAAATCTTAAAGGCCCTCTATCTAAGAAGTAGAGTCAAGGATCCTAAACATCCTAAAAGTGTAGTTTAGGAAACCTAAAGATCCTAAGGAAACTAAAAAACCTAAAAAACCTAAGGTAGCATAAGTTATGATTTTTAGGATCTTGTGGGTCTTTAGGATTTTTAGGATTCCTAAAAATCCTAAAGCCAGTCCATTTCTGGACATATCTCCATACCTGTACCAGTGCCAATCAGCATCAAGCGTATTGTATAGCCAGTGTTTGATAAGCTGCTGTAGTACAAACCAGTAATAAAACTAAATACACACCAGGAGGAAAATTACCTGGATGCTTGCTCTATTCATACTTTAATTGCTTAAAGTGGATCAGATAACCAAAACACCTATGAAAAGCTAAGTACCCAATTTGCTGCTACAGTTGCCACAGCTTACAATAAACTGAATAAATTGGGGCAAAAATGTTCCAAAAATAGCATACCCTTTATGCAATATTATTTGTTGTGTGTTTGTCCAGGTAAGTAAATAATTTTTGTTGTTGTTGTTGCTCCTCGTTTTTAATTATTTTTTCTTTTTTCAGTTTTCTAGATCCAGCCTAGCGTTATAATGAATAACCACTCTTAAGCAACCAGCACAATACTACTCTTCAGTGATCTCAAGTTGCCATCTGCTGATTTCGTATGAAAAATGATAATAGCAAGACTTAAAATTATCTACATGGAACCCAAATCTTCTTACAGCAAGCAACAAATCAAGGGAGTGACAACATGTATTATTCTTCCATAGAAAAACTGTCACAGGAACCGAAATGAATTGTTAGCATTGCTATCGAAACAAGGTTTAAAAAATGGATATGGACAAGGAGTTGTTGTGCACTTATATACATGGAGGAAGGAGCCAAGTTATAGCATTTTATGAACAAGGATGAAAGAATTCTTTGAATTGAAGACAATCAGCAGATGATTTGAAAGATCAAAAACATTAAGCATCGACATCAACTTGAAGGACACCATTAAATGGAAATAATTATGTCAAGTACAAAATGACTGACTTGGTAAAATAATGTGAAAAAAACTGGTTCGATGCTGTGTATCTCATGCATGAAAAGTTTAATACCTGGGATTCTTATTTAAAATAGCTGCGCAGCTAGAATATTCACCCAACACAAGAAACCAAGCTACTGCAATGACAAATCCTGCTTTAGAAAATTATGTTTCTGACCTTGGACCTAATTCCTGAAACATATCTACATTGTTATTTAACTTCCAGTTGTTTATTTGGATAACTGCAGCAGAAGCCATTGTACTACCTGGGGAAGCTTACAAATATTGTTTAGAAATCAGATCACTGTGCAGAAACATTGGATCAACTATTCACGTCCAATAATATTGAGTTGTTAGAGTAACGAGAAGTTTCCTTCATAACAGAGCGACCAAACGTTTAATTGTAAAAAAAAGTGCTATTTTCTGAAATGTTCGTCAGAACTGTAGAAACATCCCTGAAGCAGCTACAAAAAAACACAGTTGAAATGCTGCTGATTTGCCAGCCTTCATATCACATTGAAAATAATTATGTATACAATTTGATAGTTTATTAAATTTCTTGCGCTGTTTACAACATTCAGATACCTCATTTTTATAAACTAACAAACAAAACACTTTCTGCAAAGAGTAGCTCTCCCTCCGAGCACTTCACTATCTTCCCTGTTAACGGCGGTCTCTCATGGCACGGCAAAAGGAGAGAGAGAGAGAGACCTCTGTCGGCCCTTGCTGGGGTTATCATTCCGCATGCGCAACCGTTTCCTAGACAACGCGGTACATTTTGACAGGTGACATGTGACTCGCATAAGATAGATAGATAGATAGATAGATATTACTTTATTTAAGGAGAGTTTCACTAGATATCACAATGATAATGTATGCGTGGCCCTCAAATAAGAGATATTTACAACATAATAAAACAAGTGCCGGTTTGCGCGCGAAAACTCAGCTGGCGCGGACATGAAGGGTGAGCGTTGTGAGAACTTTTCAGGAGATGCCGCGAACTCCGCAGTTTCGCAGAGTTGGCTCGATTTTTGGCTCTCCTCGTACTCCAGTTAAGCCAGCAGAAGCTGGAAAAGACGAGAATTGTCTTCTATGTGGATTGCACTTTAAGCTGAGTGGTCAGACGCATTGGAGATCGCTTAAAACCGAAGATCTTAAAGTCAAAGTTTGTCAGTTGTTGGAGATATAGGGCGCCCGACTTCGAAGTAGAGTCGAATCGTTTGTGCAGAAAATGCTTTCGACTCGTAGAAGGCTTATATAAAAGAATCCAATATTTTGAGGACGGCAAACAGCAAATAACTGAAAACTATTTGAAGACTAAGGAAAATAACAGGACACACCGATCAAGCGAACGCTTCAAAAGAGTTGCCAAAAGTCCCGGTGTGTGCGACAAATCTCCTGCGAGCAACAATAGGATTTCTAAAGGAAAGAGGCGTTGCTTTGAAGATACAACTACAAAGAAAAGCGAGGAGTTGACAGAGGACTTTGGTTTTGTTCCGTTGGAATCTAGTGGAGAGGACTTTCCAGAAGAAATTCCAGTAACGACTCAAAGCAGAGCGGCAAATCAAAACATACGAAACTACGCACTCGATCATACTGTTGATCCGTCGCACTCCAAATCAAGCTCACAGACTGAACATGTTGAAGTCCAGGTAAGGAAGTTGTTACTATTTTGCGAATGTTTCAAATAGCAAACGTAAAATGAGGTTTTTCGCTGCAACTCAATGGAAACATACTGCTTCCTTTTCGCGCAGAATATCAAACTTCGCATCGTGAAATTGAAATTTATAACTGTTTTAGTGTCCTTCAATTCCTTCATTTTTGTCATGGCTAAATAATGAATGATTAGATGGACTGTTTTTTACAGATTTTAGCACATTACATTTTACCACTACACACAATCTACATAGGTTTTTCCTTTGCTTTCCCTTGATATATCTCATGCATGGTTCGTGCAAGATGTGTTCTATTTTCATGTTTTTTCAGTTTCCAATAACAATAAACGTTTCTTTGATTTCAATTACGAAATTCAGAGAAGGAAAGGAATGCGATGCACGAACAACGGCACGAAAAACGAAACAAGTATAAGCTTAAACCAACTTAAACACTAGAAATTGTTCTCATTAAAGCTGCCCCGTCTTTTCAGTACGGTTTGAATCAATATTCCTGCTGTCAAGTATACTTGGTTTTTTCTGGAACGCTTCCGTAACGTCCCGGGAAATCAACTCGCTCAGTCTATTTCTGCATTAAAACCTCGAGATTTTAAGCGAGCAACATGTAAGTTGCTCTGAAACAAAAATACTTTGAGATTCTCTTTGTTGCACCAACTGTTTTCACATCCTAATATTTTGATTTGTGTCCCTCTTTGGCCAAAAACCCTGCGGGCGCAACTAGAACTTGGAAATTTAAAAAAGGTAGCCACTTACTGTAAACATCAGCAGGTGTTATGTTGTTTTGGCTGTGGTCAAATAACAAATTCCAGGGCAATGGAATATTAATGTTTTTTTTTGAGGTGACCATCCTTTATCCTAGTGGACACAAGATCAGGCTGATAGAAGATCCCTGCATAGCAAACATCATTAAATACTTATCACTTGGTCTATCAAAACAGGCATACAAGTTGCTGCTAAACATCCCAGAAGCCAAGAGTATTACCAAGCAAGCTGTGGTGAATAGCTTAAATGAGGAGTTAAAGAATCTTACCTCATCGAGTATACTCAAGAGCACGAGCCCCAGTGACTTAATAGCTTTTAGCTTGGACAAATTTACAGCAGAGCTTACAGAGAAGGTACCAGAAACTTTAGAACTCCTAGAAGTGTTGTGCTCATCAGAGAGGAAAAAAGCAAAACAAAGATCAAAGCTGAATGCTGAAGATGATAGTGAACAGAAAAGCATCCCTCCAGTAATCCCGACTGTTGCTAGCATGATAATGCATTCACGATGCTCTTACCTATCAGCACTGGCCTATCGAATAGGCCTCCTTGTCAAATATTCAGGAGCAGGAAGAACAGTAAGTAACATGTTACACATAAAAGTTGTTACCCTAAATAATTGTTTTAGGCCACTTAGTCTGTATCTGTAAAACACATATAACAGCAGATTCTGCACTTCCCTGGGCCTCTTTTAGCATAGCATAGAACTTTAACAGTGAAAGTTTGCACTGACCAAGCATTCTTAGTGCACTTTTTAAAACCTGTCTTGACTGTTTAGCAAGTAATCTATACACCACTGTTTCATTATGGACTTGTTTTATGATTGCTGAAAGTGTACATTTCAACCAATGAAAACCCAACCAAGATGGTAGAGTTTCCATATATGAAAACTCTGACCATCTGGCTGCAAAGGATGCTATATGATTATGGGGCTTTAAGTATGGCCACTATAGTGCACATTTAAAAACATGACAATTCATCTACTTGTAGGGTTTAGAGTTGCTCTCAAAGCATGGCATTACTCCACATCCAGATACCATTGCTTCAAAAAGCAAAGAACTTGGGAAAAATCATGATGGACATTTGCTAGAGTGGGTTAATGAAGTGTCGTGTGCTGCAGAGGTCAGGTCATGTGCACAAAAGCTTAAGCAAGAATTACAAGCTGTTAGTTATCTTCCTGTCCAGCCCTGTGTGGCAGATTTATCTAATCATGTGCTTGGTGCCTCTGCTAGTGAAATAGTGCAACCTGAAAGTCCAAGTCAGTTGGGACTGGCAGATATCAGTACCATTGATTTATCTGGACTGAATTTTTGTATAAGCACTCAAAAATCCACAGATGTTGTTAAAAGTGTCTGCAACAATCTCAAATCTGGAGGAATTTCTGAAAGTACACTGCAAAAGGCCACTGAAGCTATTACTGCAACTGCTGCAAGTACAGAAGATATCCAATCAAGTGTAGAGAATAAACTAAAGCAAGCATCACCAGACAGTTTCCAAATAATTGGAGACAATGTTGATTGCACATTAATGTGAGACATATGAGTGCAAGCAACAAAAACAAGTCACTGCATACATTTAACCTAGTTGGAATGAAGGACTTAGTGTCAGGAAATAATCTTCCTGATACACATAATGGTAGAACCCTTCAAGATGTTGAGATCCATGAATTCCTGCCAGCCCATGCTGATGTTCAGCAGTTGAACAAAGATTTTATTATTCTCTGGTCACGAGTTATGGTGAAACAGCTTCCTGTGTTTGGCTTCTTGAGAGGAGCTGTTATATATCACATTGCTCACCAATACAGCAAGGAAATGCAGTCTGTCACTCAGGAGGTAATCCTAAGTAAACAAAATATTACCTGTACCATAAATACCTCACTACCTCCCCCCCATTCCTTTAACACATATAAATATTTCTGTAAAAAGCCCGCAAGAAAGCAAAATACATTAGTAGAAAACCACTGACATACTATCACAAATCTTGCAAACTGATTGGCTCTACCACTCACTATCTACCACGTAATAGTGAGTTAGCAAAAGCTTGTGCAAAACTTTCTAAACCCATGAAAATATATATGTTTTAGCAACAACTCGTAAGTATACTAGTGGGTTTCTACTAAAACAATTAGACTACTTGTTCTCATTTTCTGAGTCAAATAGTCAACTCAGCAGTGAATGCCTCAATAACAATCTAATTGACTCATAGAAAACTTGAACTCATAGTCTAATTGTTAAATATTTGATAGTGATCAATTTTTCTTCCAGCTGCTTATTTGATAAATGATATTAATGCTGTTATCAATTTGTCATCTTCAGTTACCACTAGGATGCCTTCCCAAAAATGAGACCCTTAACGAAGATATGGTTGACATGCTGGAATTTATACAAGAAAAGTATGTTCCCATGGTACAGAAAGGGAGTAGCAGGAAACCAGCTGACCTGATCTTTTTTGGGGGGGTTCAGTTAACAGAAGAGCGAGCGAGGAACATTCAGAAGGCAAGGGTGAATGGGGAAACAGAGTGCGAGAGACTTGAGGGGGAATGGCCTAAGAATGAGGACTGGCATGGGATAAGAATTGCATACCAGGTATTTTGCAAACTTCCCCAGGTTGTCCCTGACTTATGCTAGAAAACACAACCTAACAGTTGGCATTGGATAACAATTCAATTGTAATACCAGGTATTTTGCAAATTGTATTGGCATATTTCATTTTTTTTTGGTGTGTTGGGGTTTGCAAAAATAGCCCCTCCCCAAAAACCAGTGTAGAACAAAAATTAAGCTGAGATTTTTTGGAGCTACAAGAAACAAAATTCTGTCTGTGTTCTTTTCAAATTTAAGGGCTCTGTTCAATTTTGTCATCTTTAGGAGAGCTAGCTTAAAATGAAACTTCTCTAAATAATTCACATACAATGATAATAGATATTAGTATAATTACTCAAGTGATTCTGCGCACTGATTGGTTAAGAATTAAGGTTGAGAAGGTCATCATATTTTAAAAGCATTGTGGATCACACACTTTATTATGAGAAGCTAAAAAATACCACTACACACAAATTTTTTGTCGAAAAGATTAAAAAGTCACTCAAGTAATTATACTAAAACAGTAGTTGCCCCAGGCTCCATAAGTATCGGTGAGTAGTCTTCTCATCTTCGTCTCCAAATATGGAGCCTGAGGCCACTAATTGTTAATTTAAGACATTGGGCAAATTGAGTGATGTACATTTTTTTTGTGTGTGCATTATTTAGCCATTTATTGTTTATTTCCTTTTTGCAGATTGGAACAAACATCTTGCGTAAATCATCTTCTGTGACAGACTGGGGTACTTTTGCCTCAAATGCTGTGGTATCTGGCAACACGAATGCATTAAGAGATACTCTTGACAACTATGATGCTGTCAAGGAATTCTTCAGAGTTGAAAATGAGGCCATGATCATTTCAGCTACAATGACCTATTTTGGAATGGATAGTGTTGGTAGTATGCCAACAGAAAATAAGATACCCAAGAACTTGCAAAAGGCCTCAAAAGAAGACCAGCGAAAGTGGCTCCATGGGCATATAAGCAGCATGCTCGACAAGTATGTCATGGATGGTGTTGCAGATATCAAGAAGGTCAGAGAGGAGATGGAGAATACAAGAAATCGACCAGTACTTCCTTGTCGTGACCCAAGCTGTACACGCACCTTTGTCTATCCAAAATGTCGGGTAAATCATGAGAAAAAGATCCACAATCTTGTGATTATTGAAGAGGAAAATGAAGTGACCAGTGAAGATAGTAAGAAGTTGATCCCAGCAAAGGAGGATAATGTCTTCAATTATGGTTGTTTACACTTAAGTCTTGGTCTCCTGCTGCATAATGCAGATGACTCAGTCAAGGAGGGTGATGGTGAACGCCTAATGAGGGTATGGAAATTCCTAACCTTCCTTTACCGTAGCCATGGGAATCACAAGTATGCTCTGGCAGGGCTGCGGCTTATGGCATCACGGCTTGCCTTGCTCACCCCGCGAAAAGCACACCAATTAACCTGGAATAGATTTTCCAACAAGCAGGGAGGGCAAGGCAAATGCATTTCTAGAGATCTTAGGCTGGAACAGATAAACCAAATTTCTAAACAAGCAATCCGGGGGATAGGGGCCCCAAATGTGTCACCTGAGAGCATCCAGTCACACAGTCTACTGGTCTATTAGAGAAACTGCTCATCAATTCCAGTCGAGACCTGGGTTTAACAAAGCGTCAGACCCATCATACCAACAAGACCAGGCAAGAGGTGTTCACAACAGTGCTGAACCAAATTCATGTGAAGGCCAAGATGTTTGAGTTTGTACCAGGTCGCAAGTTTGATGCATTCCCTGTAGTGAACAGAAGTATTTTCAAATCCATGAACAAGAAGAAACTGCACAGGTGGATAAGGAAGCATAAGAGATCCTGGCATAGGCAGAATCGACACTACTACAGATAGGATCAATAGGAGAATTACAACCATATTTTATCTATTAGAAAAAGACCAGCTAATTACCCTAAGGGCTAGAATCATTTGACTTTTGAGGAGTGGGGTGGAGGTGGAAGATTGTTTTTCTAATTCTCTGCGGTGATATATGATATTTATTTAGTAAAATTACAGAGAATTATGATGAATTTGCTCTGAGGGAAGCTTTTGTGCCACTTGGGGCCATTCAGGAAATTCATTTAAGAAATCTTCCACACCCCCACCCCTCCTAAGTCAAATGGTCCACCCCTGAGAAAAGCTACAATTTAGCCAGTCAATGTGTGGGTACAGTAACAGAGGTACCTGCTTGGTTAGTAGCGCTGGAAATGTTTGAAAGCATGGTTTTGTTTTTCATTTTCTGCCAGTCACATCACCTAAGCCAATCTTGCCTTGTTTTGCCTAGTGGAGAGTACTTGCTTTTGTCATGATGAAAAGCCAGTGGACAGTAATAGGCAAATCAGGACAAGAACCTGGTTGGCTTAGAGTGTTGCACTAGCAGAACAGAAAAACTCAAAATCTTAAACCAAATATTGTTAGCCAGATACATGTTGTGTATTTATCAATAGCATTACATGTTTTATTACCCTGGGCACCAGAGTCTCCAAGCATCAGTCATTTACTAATGTTTTTTCCATTATGCCAAGCAGCCACTATCACAGCATATTGGCATGTTTGCTTAGCATTTTCAGTATACAAGTGAAGCCCTAGGTCCTATGAACCACAGAGTAGATTGAAGTTAAAGTTTATTGTCAAATATAATGCAAATTAAAATAGTTCGGGAAAGCAATGCTATTAAAGAGAGAAATTCCTCTGAAAAATTCAACAAAACATAGTCAAAAATATAGTGACTGAAAAGCATGAAAATACAGTGGTACCTCTATTAAGCGGCCACCTATTAAGCTGCCACCCTCTATTAAGTCCCAAAAATAATGTATTGTCACTGAAGTACTGTATTTACATACCTCCACTCAGTGGGCTGCAACTTGGCTCAGTCCCGAGAGTGGTGGCTTAATAGAGGTACCACTGTATTTGGGAAGGATTGCATGACTTTGGGTTTTCCCTGTTAACATCAGTCTCTTATGGCATTGTGAAACAGACTCTCTGTCTCTCCTTTCGCCGTACCATGAGAGAGCGTTGTTAACAGGTAACTTTGGGTTCATCCTGCCATAAGATATTTGTAGAAAGCTCAGCAATTTAATTTAAAACTTCTGGTATATTGTACAGTTTCAGAAACATTTTTGCTATTTGCAACACAAATCCCTATAATGATTGTAGTATATAGATATGGACTTTGGTGGCTATCAAGATTTACAAGACACTACATGAAGTCAAATTACTACATTTCAAAAGTTTATGAAAGAAGCATTCTTCAAACTTTCAAGCAGCCTGACTTTTGTCCAAGCTTTTCAAGAATCAATAAAAAACGTTAGTAATTAATGTATTGATATACTATCAAAACAGGTAGAGTTTTAATCCTGCCGTTGAAATTTCGAACCCACAGGTCGCTGTTTTATATCACGTGATGACCAAAAATTTGACATATTGTGACTAAGAGAAAATGATCATGTGACTGAGTACTGAAAGACATCAGGCCTAGGTCACGTGACAACTTGTTAGACGTCACGTGATAGAAATTTGCTGCCCATGGGCTTGAAATTGAAACAGCTCAATTGAAACACTACCCGTTTTGATAGTAAGTTGGCAGTCTTGAAATGAAATGAACAATAAAATACTGGTTCCTCATTATTGATTTTAAATCTATCAGCAAGGGTTACAATACACCACCTGTAGAAATGGCAGTAGAAACTTCAACTAGAATTAGATCTTACCGATGGGTGTGTCAAATAGAATTGTAGTCCATAAAAGTATATGCTTGGTAATGGTTAGAATACTGAACTCAATCCAGTAAAATATCATGGAATTTAGTTTGGTCCTTTGGTCTAAAACAGATTTATGTTATACAAACTCGTACAACAACAAACTAATGGTGTTATTTTGAAAGTTGCTTACCATACACCTTATTCCAAAATGGCTGACTGGCCCTTGTGGCCTCGCTGTTGTGAAAAATTATTTTGTTTCATATTCACTCAAGCTAAAAGACAAAATATAATTTCATGAGAGTGAGGCCACAAGGGCCAATGGAACAAAAGGTTGGCCATGTTGGAATAAGGTGTATATTAGATAAACACAAACAAATCATAACATTGCCCAACCATTGGATACAGGGTCTTCAATGGTCAAAATTTAACATTGCTAATAAACTCAGGGCCGGATATTGTGACCAGGTGGTCCCTGGGTGACTATGAACCAGCCCTCAGACCAGGCCTGACTTTTCAAAAGGCCATGTCAGTTTTCAATCTTCAAAATTATAACTAATCTCACCTTCAGAAGAGATTTCATCATCTTCCTCATTATATGAGTGATTTAAATAGAGAGGGTCATCGTTCTCAAACTCAGACATGTCCATGGCTTCAACAAATTCGTTTTCTTCTATGTCCCCAAAAACATCCTGGAAAACTTCAAGAATCTGTTGCGCAGTCACGCTATTAAATATTGGAAAGTTGTCCATTAAATAAGAACTGCTGAATACAAGGTGACAGTTATTAACAAGGTCTCTAATTAAGTCATCATCTACATCTGCAAATAACGTGTCCGAGCCAAATATAGAACTACAGTGATTAGTTGTACATTTAAGGTCATGTAAAACTTCTTGTAATAGTTCTCTATCATCATCATCCACAGTCCGTGTTGTGCTGCTCTCAATGGCAAATGTTTTAGTCATGTAAGGTGCATCATTACACAAAGGCAGTGAACAGTTGCATTTCTCACTGCATATATCACAACAATCATGAAGTACTCTAGGTTTGGTAGGTTTAGAGTTAAAGTGCTTTGAAACTATCTCACGCCAACATTTATTTTCTGGATTTTTCACTAAAGTTCTCATTACTTCATCACAGTGTGCTAGATGGTAGGACTTGAAGTATATTATGCCGTGACTTCCCCTTCCATCACGTCCAGCCCTTCCTATTTCTTGCATGTATTCCTCCATGCTATCAGGAATTCCATAATGGCATACTATTTCAATATTTGAAATGTTCACCCCCATTCCAAGAGCAGTTGTTGCAACAACTACTCTCACTTCTCCATCCACGGGAACAAAGTTGTCTAGTATCTTGCTTTTCACCCCATCTGGTGTTTTGCTATGATACATAGCAATGTTTTCAGCATTAGCTAACGCATCATCAAGTACACCATAGATCTCCCCACATGCATTAATCGATCGGCAGTAAATGATTGTGTTTGGCATTTTATTTATTTTCCTTTTCAGATCCTCTATAAGCCAAGTAAAAGTTGTTTCTATTTCTTGATCTGATGGAAGCTTTGATACAGCAATTCGGATGTTTTTTTTTTCTGGAGGTGCACTGACAATTAGTACATTTTTCATAAACAGAGTTTTTATTATATGCTTCCTTGTCTTCTTAGTTGCTGTAGCAGTCAAACATAACAGTGGTGCTTTTGAGAAGCCCCTAACATTGCCAATTTTTCCATATGCAGCTCTGAAGGGTGCACTTGCAGGTGAAGAACCAAAGCCCCTGTGATATAGAGAATATATGTAGATTCAATTAATCCCAAGAGATCATCCCAAGACTTTAAAGTATAAGAGTTATTGAAATCATCTACACACAAAATTACCCAAGATCGTTCCCATTGGATTTGAACAAAGTTCAGAAATGTGTCTGTTCTAGCGATTCTTTTTATATTTGTGTGTTTCCTTACCACTTATTTACGCAGTGTGACTCATCAACGACAATCCCGAGTAATCGCTTTTCGAGTTCTGGGATGATTTTCCTGTTGGAAACTAACGTCTCCGGGCTCGTGTAGACAATTTCTATGCCTTGCATCGAAGTCAAGTCGGAGCCATCAATCTTTGTTGCCTTTATCAAGAGTCGCCCACAAGATGATAGCTGATCTTCAATAAGCGCATTTAGAGGAGATACAACCACGATAACTGGTTCTTTTGAGAAAAGATCACCGTAGTTGTGAACATTAGACAGCTCGGCTGCTACTCGAACGGCAAGTTGGAATGTGAGACTTTTTCCGTAGCCAGTTGGAATTGCAAAAGTATCGCGGTTCTTTAAAAAACCGTGTATAACTTTTCTTTGCAGCGTTGTAATTTCCTTAATACTGTCGTCGTTGAGCTTTGACATGGACGTTTTTAATGCTTCGTCGAAGTGCCGAGCTTGAAAACTCGAAGACGCCATTATCAACTGTGGGCTCAGAAACGACCAGCGTTATTGTGAACTGAGCACGCGTCATCGCCGTCAACGGAAACCGGTTTTAAAACCGGTCAGTCTCAGCCACAAATGTGGCTGGCGGCTGGATCAAAGACCCCAGCAAGGGCCGACAGAGGTCTCTCTCTCCTTTTGCCGTGCCATGAGAGACCACCGTTAACAGGGAATTCACATTCTAAATAGTATTCTGTATCTGATACAGAATACTAATTAGACCAATTAGTATTCTGTATAGGACACCTTCCAGTGCAGCCCTCAGTCTTTGAACAGTTGGATATTTGTTTCAAATAACAAATATCCCCTACTGTCCAAAGGCTCTGTGAAGGGGACCACTCTAGTGAAGTCCAAGTATGGTCTTCTCTCGTAGAGCAGTACCAAAAAAAGCTTCACCTGAGAGACTATATGTTGTTTTAGTCCGGCTAGTTCCATGTGGGACAGGAATCATGCCTTCTGCGCATGCTTGCTACAAAACGACTGGCGTTTTTTGTGCATCCGAAAATTCTTTCATTTTCAATGCACATTGTTTCAAATATCCCCTACAGACTAAAAGCTGAAGGGGACCACTCTAGTGAAGTGCAAGCATGGTCTTCTCTCGTAGAGCATGCAGTACCTAAAAAAGCTTCACCTGAAAGACTATATGTTGTTTTAGTCCGGCTCGTTCCATATGGGACAGGAATCATGCCTTCTGCGCATGCTTTCTGCAAAATGATTGGCGTTTTTTGTAAACACCCGAAAATTCTTTCATTTTCAATGCACATTCAATTTAATATAAGTACAAAAGTTAGAATATCATAAGTACTTTACAATATGAGTGTCTATGTTGTCAACTGATGTTGATATAACTTTATCAAAACGATATAAACGTAATCTTTTATTCATCAATGCTTTATCATGACTGATTTGATAAGTCATTTATAAAATTCGTGTCCGTGTTCTATTGTCATCTAAAGATTCTCGCCGGCCAATAGAACACGGCCACTCATTTGATAAATAGTACTAAAACCATGAGTGCCAAAGAATTACAACCATGCGAGACCTTGGGCAAGAGGTATATTGTAAATATAATACTTCTAAAACACGGGTACTAGCTTGTGATATTTTTTTGGGGATGTATATTTAACATACTTTGATAAATTGTATTCCCTGTCCAACCTCAGTTGATCCATGCGGCTCTTTGATGCTCGTAGTTTCGCCTCAACTTCGACTTTCAACCGATTCTATAGACAAAAAAATAATAAAGTATAGTAGGAAGGTGAAGGCGCGCAAAACAAAGCACCTGTTGAAATTGAAATGGGTTAACTGTTTAAGGTAGCCCGTGGGAAATTATTTTTGTGATGAAACTAATTTTGCAAGGCCAGTTACTGGCTCTCAACTTATCTATCTGATCGCCCCAAAATGTTGCAAATCACTTGGTATTGCATATATAGTCCAGTCAATCTACGAGAATTTGTGGGTCCAGTCCAAACTAATTGCAATAGAATTTCTCTCAACGGATTATGAATCAGTAAGGGGACCTAGTTAACATACTAAAAGTCCTCAAGAATCCCTTCGGTGGAAGATCCCGAAATATGGCTTGTCTAAAAATCGCTAAAAACCACAGGGTACCCGCGTCAAGAAAAGTGAAAAAAATTGTAAATAACCTTCGGAATAAAACTTTCTCTCATTCGTTTTGCAGGAAATCTCTTTTGAGGACCAGATAAATGTGTTATACATGAAATTGCGTCGATTTATCAACATTTTTTATTCTCTTTTTTGTGTCTTACATCATATGGGGCCGCCATTTTGTTCGGAACAGCAACAGGCGTTTCTTTATCTCCTTTTAATTTTCCTTTGTCGAGGTAAAACCAGCTTGGTTCGTCCAAGAGTTATTGCTTAGCATTGAAAATAGTGTTCTTTGCTGAAAATCTATATATTAATACCGTAAGCCAAATCGTGTCCGCACTCGCTCCGCTCAGCCCTGATATGAATCTGTGCCGCCAAAAGAAGTTCGCAAACCCGAAGGGAAGGTGGAAATCTGGACCGTGGGCGTGTTTTTGCTGGAAAAGATTCACCTTGGGCAAAGTTCTAATTCAAGCGATTTCTTAAGCGAGGGACAAAGCTGCCATCGCCGCCATGTTGAAAATCTCCCACAGAAACTAAAAAAGAACTCAGGCCCCGTCCACACTACGCCGGCTAAATTTGAAAACGGCTAATTTTTTATACGGTTGTGCCTTCCGTCCACACTACGCCGGCTAAATTTCCCACCGCAAACGGAGATTTTCGAAAACGCTACCGAAAGTGGCTAAATTTGAAAACGCCGGCTACCAGGCTACGCGTTTTAGTGTGGACGGCGAAAACGGATCTTTTCGAAAACGATGACGTCGTACCACACGTCTGTGAGGAAATTATGACCGCGGGCTCTCGTTTTTCTTTTTCGCACATGCGCTTAGCAGACGTTCTTGTGCGTTTTCACATTTAGCCGGCGTAGTGTGGACAGAAAATATTTGTTCCGTTTTCGAGGAAAATTAGCCGTTTCAAAGCCGAAAGCACCAAAGACATTGAAACCTAAATGGTTGTCTTACAGATTACAGATGGTTGTCTTACAGATTAAGAATGTGCAGGGATAATTCTAACTTGAAAGATTTGAGCTGAGAAAAATTTTCATTCAAGTTTCAACAAACGTACACACTACCTTGCTTCCCTCGGAGCACGCGCTGAGTCATGCTAAGTCGAAACAACACATTTACAAAACAAAGTCCGTGAAAGTCATGAATAATATTCTCTAAGTATAACTCCTGACGGCTCTATCGAAAAACGAAGAACACAATCCCGAAGAGAAGGAGGAAATCCCTCCAGTTGGCATGTTTTTGTTGGAAAAGATTCACTGTGGGCTAAGATATGATAAACATACAAACAATTCCGAAGTCAAATTACGCTTTCGATTTTCACGGGTTCTACGGACACACGCGTGATTTTGTCGCACCAATCAGGAAGACCAGTGCAAAAAAAAAATCCTTTTGGGTTCACTTCATTTATTTCGGCATGGTGGGACGGGGTACTCATGCTGATGGGAGGTTATTAGTAATGTAAATCCAGCAGTTTATGGAAGGGGGAAATCATGAACCCCTCCCCACATCCATATGGCCATTGTGATTTCTTTTTTCCGCTTTTTTTAAACAGAGAACACTTTAAGTAAAATAAATTTCCCCCTTACACTCCGTGAATTTTTCACGGGCATCAGCTAGTAAGTATTAAAACGGAAATTCCAAGAGTAGTTTCCTTAAAAAAAAAGTTTCCTATTATACAATAGTACCATACCGCATTTAAGAATTTGGGGGTAAGCGGCCCTATGCTAGTCATTTTACACAGAAATACATTTTAACATTGATCGATGTTGCTTTTCTACGATAGGAATCAACCAACAAGCCTTTAGCTATTGATTCGTGTTGTAAAACCAAAGTAAAGTTCTAAATAAACTTCCGGCGTCTAGTAACCCAGGGCAGAAGCTTATTACTCTTCCCGCGAGTTAATGCCACATTGAAGTGGAGACTCCCGAAATGGTTTTCAATTATTAGGCACATTGTCACTTTGTATAATATTTTTTTAATATTTATAGTGTTCAGAGTATGGTGTATATTATACACTTAATGACTGCTCCCGAGGGAAACATCAGTTTTGTTTCCCGCGAGAATCTCGATGTTTCCCGAGACGAAGTCGAGGGAAACATCGAGATTCGAGGGAAACAAAACTGGTGTTTCCCGAGGGAGCAGTCATTAAGTGTTTTGTTATATAGCAAAAAATAAACTGCAATTATTAAATCAAAACAAATGTATTTCAAAAACGAAAGAGAAGTTACAAAGTGTGTGCGCGACTGCATCGTGTAAAATAAAAACACTCCTAAAATCGCACAATTTTCTTGCATTAGCAAAAACTTATCAAAATTAGCAAAGGTTTTTAAAGAGACACGCGTGTTTACAATAAACTTATATTTTTCCCGCTCTAAAACGCGACGCGCGAAAGCAATATTCCCCGACCAGTCAATAATTATTCGAAATATTGACTGATCGGGGAATATTTGATTTGTACTTCACCACGTGACCTTGATTTAGCCAATAAGAGCGCGCGCTCGGTTGGAGTGAGCACTCGCTATATAACAAATAGAGGATATTACACGGTGGCAAGAACGAGTAAAGTAGCAGCGAATAAGTAAAATATTGTTTTTAGACAAACCAGAAAAAAATATTCCAAATTGATTTCCAAGCACTTTTGTTTTGACCGATATCTTCACTAGTGAGAATATGGAAAATATGTCACTCATGTGAAATTCTTATTATTCATGTGCGTAAAATGCGGCCCGATGAATTTCTATCGGCTTGTAACGTCGAACTCACGCTGACCTAAGGTGCCAGTTCTTTCAAAGTAGCGAGTGCCCGCCAGGCTTTTAAGTGTGAAATTATTTTTGGGAGTTATTGGCTTCAGTGCGTGTGTTCTCTGGAACTGTATTAGAGCCGTATAAGCCTATTAGAGCCGTATAAGCGCTCCGGAATCACTCCTTAGGACATCTCTTGTGATCCCCCTTTCAGGGCATCAGGTGTCGAGAGATCCCCCCTTTCGCTTACCCAAAAATGAACTGATCCCCCCCAGGCGATAAATAATGTCCCTTACAGGCCTTACGAAAATCCCGTTACAACGCTAGATGTGGAAAAGAAGTTTCCTGTCGCCAGCGTTGAATCGACTCCATAGCATCTCACCTGCTAAAGCATCGTTTTGGGGTAATTCAATGATGATGATGATGATGAAGCGATTGAAAAAAAAATCAAGCCTGGGACATAATCAGGGATCTGCTAACGCTTCTCCAACCCCTCCTATGAACTCTGGATGTTGTAGGATTTTTGATCGCGCTAGGTTCCAAGGCCCTCGCGGTTTCTGTTTAGGGCGGTTTTCGTATGACGGTTAAATGTACCGTAACGCGACCATAAGGACAACTACATCGGCTCGGACTGTAACTTTGTGCCGCACCGAAGCAATGTGATAGGTCCTCCGTTCTGTGTCTTGCCGCCGAAGTCATTCCGCGCCACGTCGTGCCGACAATGCAATATGATAAAGTTCTCCGACGTTGCACTATGCAACAATAAATCAAAATGATTGGTTCTCAGCCTTGGCGCGACGGTACCTTGACGCGAGCTTTTTACTGTCGTACAAAAACACTCTATGTTCCACACAGCTCGCGGTTTCAGTTCTGTTGGCTCCTGTGCAAACTCCGGGACGTATTGGTAGAGTCCACATGAAACACAAAATTATCAGGAGGCCTGATGCAATAGCACCAGATATCCCTGACTGCATTTTCGACTTATTATATTTTCGACTTATATTTTCGCTTTCGCGAAAGCCTAAATGAGATCGCGCCTTCTCCTACTATGTCACTTTTACACGCAGCTTTAGTTTATTAATCGGAGCCCTGATCGGAGCCTAAGAAATATTTTGGTCTAAAAGTCAGGGCGTACAATCTAAAACCAAAATACAGCCCGGTTTCCGAACTCGTGCTCGTCGAACGCAGGGCAATGGATCGCCTTTGTGGAATGCTTTCGAACGCCGTTACAAGACCATGTGCATGTGAGAGGCAGTCAGTTCTATCAGTAAGCCCGAGTGATAAGTTTGATATCAATCACGGCGCACATTTACTAATACCGTGGTGTTGTTGTTGAGTCTCACGTTTTACTATATAAAGGGAAGCTTTTTTCGCGTTTTACCACTGGTTTTACTATATAAAAGGGGTACCATTTTCAATAGTTTACCATATACGTAAGGGGTCCAGATTCCCTGCGTAGCATCCCCGTACAAAATACCGGGGTATATTGAAGTGACTCGCTTGTGTTTATTTCGATTTTAGAGATCCCTCAGTTACCAAGATACGCAAACAAAATAAGTTTGCGCGTTGACAGCTTTTTATTCTCGATTCTATGGGTACGGCCCTGAATTAATAATAAACTTGCAGCGAACAAACGAGAGCATCTTGGGAGCTCGGCCGTTAACCACAAACCCCCTATTTCGAATGTTATTTTCAGTAAGCGACTGTATTAAGAAAGTATAGTACACGGCGCCGAGGTTTTTAATTGTTTTTATAATTGAAAACGCGACTTTCATGATATCAAAAGGCAAACTTTGCGCGCGTGTTGCGCGTGTTGACTGCAAAGCCTAAATGATCGAAGAAACACTGTCAATCAAATTGAACCTTCTGAAGGCATTTCTATTCGTTCATTCATTATACATGAATTTCCAGAATTGGAAAAGAAAAAAGAAACGTCCCAGCTTCCAAATCGCAGCAAAGTAATTTTGCCCTCAATTAAGAAAAAATGCCCTCGCTTTTAGCCAATCAGCGTTGAATAATTTTGCCCTATATGTTATAAGCTTAGTAATACCTCTCGGACAATGAAAACTGACATAAGCTTGGATTCGGAAAAGCGAAAGAAAATGAGGATATAGAAACGCCTGTCGCTGTCTCGTGAACACAAGAACAGGGCTGAAATAGCTGATACATTCAGTCTGTACGCATGAACTGACTACACAAATCTACAAATATGCTTTTCTCGGGCAATGGGCAAAGACGTCAATTAATTTAGATAAGCCTTTAGCCGTATGAATGAGAAACTCGAGGGCGGCGATGAGTCAGATACTGCGAGGACTACAGCGGCAGTGAACGATGTAAAAAAAAATGTGAAACGTTGAAAAATAAACGCAATTTCTTGCTAAATACAATGATCTGGCCTTCAACATAGATTTACCGCAAAAATAATGCGAATATTTTCAATTCTGAAGCGTATTTATATTGTTTGCACTTTTCTAGATGAGTTGCTGTTCCGAACAAAATGGCGGCCCCATATGATGTAAGACGCACAAAAAAGAAGTAAAAATGTTGATAAATCGACGCAATTTCATGTATGACACATTTATCTGGTCCTCAAGAGATTTCGTGCAAAATGAATGAGAGAAAGTTTTATTCCGAAGGTTATTTACAATTTTTTCACTTTTCTTGACGCGGGTACCCTGTGGTTTTTATCGATTTTTAGAAAATATATTTCGGGATCTTCCACCGAAGGGATTCTTGAGGACTTTTAGTATGTTAACTAGGTCCCCTTACTGGTTTATAATCCGTTGAGAGAAATTCTATTGCAATTTGTTTGGACTCAAACCACAGATTTGAAAGAGTTTTTTTTCTCGTATTTAGCAAAAAATCCGCATCCACATGGACCGTATTTAAATCGTATTTGACCGTCAACACGTATACGCGGAAACGATTCCAATCATTCTCGTACCCAGAGCTCCCCGGCTCGTCTGCTCGCAGGGGAGGCTCTGGTGACATCCATTTGAGGACCTTTGCTGATTGGCTGGTTTTGAACGTTGGTGCATGCGCAGAAAGATCTTTCTCTCAACGGCTCTGTATCAAATCTCGCGCATGCGTCAGTCACCAGAGCCTCACCCGCGAGGAGACGAGCCGGGGAGCTCTGGGTAAGAGAATGGATTCCAATATGCAAGACTTCACCTATCGGGCATGCGCAGGATGTGCACTGGACCCTAACTTTTTTGAAAACCTCCATTTTCGACCGTCTCCACAAATAAATATTCGTCTAGAAAGCGTTTTCGAAAACCTCCGTTTTTTTGGGCAGAAAACGCCGCATAACATGGAAAAAAATCTTTGTGGACGGGGTCATATAAAAATGCTCTCTTTCTCGCCCCTCAGTCATGCCATCTCGGCTCAACAGCTAGAGAACATTGGTATCCTCCAATGAAATCTACTACATCTTATGAAGAGGGGTTTGCACGTGTAGGTATCTCGAAACTACTGAACTAGAAGAGCTTCGCCATCTGTGTTGATTCAGTGTTGATCCAAGTACGTTTTTCAAAGAACCTCCGGTATCACGAACGTAATCTTCCTTGCAGTTCCCACAATGGGATCTTTTGGGCGTAGTAGGAGTTGTCAAAGATTGTTGGAGAGCTTAGAGTAAGTTGGCACTATTGGCAGGATCATTAAATTTTAAACATAATTATCCTTGGTTTACCTTTGACAAACCTGAAGTTAAATCTGAATTTGGTTGTTCAATCTGTTCTTTCAACATGTGACCCTCCCTTCAATTCAGTCTAGATTGGACGAGAGCCAATCATGAGCCTGGATATAATTGCCATATTTTCGTCCAGTATATCTCGAACCACAGCCAATCAGACTGACTCAAAAGTTGAGTAATTTCTAATTTCCAAGGTACACAATGTATACACCTAATTAAAAAAAAGGTTGCTTTGGTGGTTGGCGTTTTGGTTTTCATTTCCTATATTTCCCTCGAGTCCAATAACAACAGCAACCATATGCTGTGACGGGTCCAAGCCCAAACACCCAAGCACCATTTATTGAATAAGTTCCGTTGTAGTCACGGCTATATAATATAACGCAAGGCTCACAGTGCATACTATAACACATCAGATAGAATTACAATATTAAATGTACAGGCAGTCAAAGTAATATAATACTTGCTCAAATGGATTAAAGTGATTCTATAGGATTCTGGAATGAGATTTGCTATTAAGGGCACAATCTTTCTGACCTCGACAATGACTAGAAGATTTTCTTTAAATTTTTAAGTTTCTCCGAAGAGAGCTTGAACCACACATTGTCTCCTGACAATGACAACATACAACTAATTACCATACTAAACCCAGTCCTCTTGTCCATGTATAGGAAACCATTTCTCTTTCATTGCCAATTCATAAATGCATTGTCCATTACAAGAGAAATATCTTTCTCCCGGTGCATTCTGGTATCTGAATATTCCGTCACAATAAATTCGTCATTCCACAAAATTCACACTGAGCTGAGTCACTTTATAGAACCACAGTAGTGCCTCTAATATATAGATTTAGGCACTGCCTAAAAGCGGAGCTTCCAGTGATTATTATAAATGAGATAAGGTATCAAGGTTTATAAAAATATATTTTGTTATCTGATATCATATCTTCAATGACTGCATCTGATTTTGTGAAAGCTTAATAACATAAAAAAACCTGTGGAAGTTTACAGTATTTATAAATACTTTTTAGATCATCCTAATAAAATTCCATGCAAACTTTCTGCTGTGAAAATTTCTAAAGAACTCTAGTGATAGGAAGCTAAGTTTTTTATGTGTTTATAGTAATAAATGGTCAACATAGATTAATAGCAGGAGCATATCCAAAAAATACTGTAAACATATGGGAACATTAAATATATAGAGAAAATAGCAATACCTCCCCCTTTTGACAAAATTCTGGCTATGGAATGCTCCTGCATTGCTGGTGGTTTTGTGGTGTTTTCCGAGACAATTTTTTCGGCGAGTGCAAAGATTATTTACAAATTTTCATGCATTTCTGGTTGTCTTGAGGCCTAAAATTACAAAATATCCTCACAAACAGAGAACCAGCCCCAGGGGGTACTCTCAAACTTTGAAAGCTTTTAATTGTAAAATTCCCATGTCCATTCACTTTGCAATAGGTCCATGAAGCCTACCATCATGATCTCTTTGTAGTTAAAGGGCTATCTCTCAAACCTAGACTAGTATTTTGCAGGGGTCGATCCAGGAATTTCAAAAGGGTGTTTAGGGAATTTCATGAGTGGTGTTTTGGGAATTTGTTCCCCTGAAAGAGACCACTTGCAAAAAGACTGCCCTCTGAGAAAATAATACTTAGGCGTGAAGTGTGAATTTGAAGTGCATTTCTAAATTTCTTTTAATCCAAAAAACAAAATTAAAATTTTGACGGCAGATATATAATGCGTGTAGGTCCGTGTAACGTTTCACAAAATGGAAATTCAATTTCATATGGCCAATTTGAATTTTGAAATTTGATCTTTCAAAATTCGAAACATTTATTTTCACTTCGATTTTGAAAAATCGAGATTTTTGAAATTCAAACTTTGAAATTTCATAAATTCGATTTTCAACTTATTTTTTCGAAATCAAATTTATTTTCAATTAATGAAACGAATATTAGAATAGTGAAAACTCAGATTTCAATTGTTAAAAGACAAACTAAAATTTTAAAGTTTCTGTAATAGCGGAGCCCCAGCGCGGGCCGAAGGCCCGCGCAAGCGGAGCACCATACCTAAGGGAAAAACGTATAGTATACTATCGAGTTGATTTTTGAACGTCACGGGCATTATGGATCATTTTGATGACGTCATTGATGACGAAAGGGCACGTGACTTTGGTGCAGAGTTCCTCTTATGGTCTTTGAAAGTTTGTCCAAGTTTGGCTTTTATTGAAGCTTCCCTTCGGGAGATATGATTTTTTCTTTATTTTTCTGGTATTAAACCTATAGCGTACGCCGTCCGTCCGTCCGTCCGTCCGTCCGTCCGTCCGTCCGTCCGTCCGTCCGTCCGTCCGTCCGTCCGTCCGTCCGTCCGTCCGTCCGTCCGTCCGTCCGTCCGTCCGTCCGTCCGTGTACACATGGGAACCCTGTGGTACGCAAAGAAAAAATTATATCTCCTCAAGGGAACATGCTAAGACAACCATACTTGGGATATTTTGTCTATGCCACAAGGGGGGTGCTGTAACACGGTCACGTGATGTGACGTCATCGATGACGTCATCAGTGATTGAAAAATTAATATCTCGTGAAGGGAAGACTCTAAAACAACCAAACTTGGGTAGTGTAGTCTAGATCATCAGATAAGCAAAATGAAGTGGTCACGTGATGTGACGTCATCGATGACGTTATCTATGCTTGAAAAATTAATATCTCGTGAAGGGAAGACTCTAAAACAACCAAACTTGGGTAGTGTAGTCTAGGTCACCAGATGAGCGAAATGAGTTGGTTACGTGATATGACGTCAGCGATGACGTCATCTATGCCTGAAAAATTAATATCTCGTGAAGGGAAGACTCTAAAACAACCAAACTTTTGTAGTGTAGTCTGGGTCACCAGTTAAGCGAAATGAGGTGGTCACGTGATATGACGTCAGCGATGACGTCATCTATGCCTGAAAAATTAATATCTCGTGAAGGGAAGACTCTAAAACAACCAAACTTTTGTAGTGTAGTCTAGGTCACCAGATGAGCAAAATGAAGTGGTCAGGTGATATGACGTCATCGACGACGCCATTATGCTTGAAAAAATATTCTCTTTATTGCAATCATTTTGAGTCATTCCATTTGTTGGAATTAAGTAATCATCCATGCAAGAACTAGGCAAACTTCCATTGTTCTACGGCATTGAAGGTTCCCCACGTAGGATATGTCCTATTTTTTTTACTTCAGAAAGTCATCATGACTAGTAACATAATAAAAGTGAAAAATTGATAGATTTCGACTTGATTTGAGAAAATATGGCAGCAAAAAGTCTCTAGACCAATCAGATCAAAGAAGAACAAAGGAGTGAGAATCAGCATTTTAAACTAGGTTCCCCACGTACAAAGTCTTTTAAAATTGCATATCCTGTTTGTGAGTACCACATGTGCTTATATATCCCTAAAAATCCTGAGACATGTTTTTCTAGCATAGTGAATTTACTGATTTTCATGTCTAAGCCAATGAAATTGCCTATATTTTCAATAGAAATTAATTGCATTCCAGCATGCTTTGCCGTTGGCTTGCCTAGTTCTTATACGGACCATTACTTAATACCTTAATTTTTCTGAAGGAGGTTTTTATCTCACACTTGACAGGATGCTTATTTTCGTCCCTGTATTTGTATTGTGTCAATGCAGCAACATACCGAAGAAAACACTGTTGTATACATATCAAGAGACATTTTTTCTTAAAAAGCCTAGAAGTATAAACCATGTACACATGGGAATCCCTTTCATTCGCACAGAAAATTTTATAATCGGGAGCTCCGCTTTTAGCCAGTGGCTAAATCTATATATTAGTTTTTACACGTGTGACTCTCCGGGGGTGGGAGTTAGTTGTCAGGGAACTCTGTAAGGGGAAGGAGGGTGACAAAAGGTCACGAAACGCACTTGGTAGCCGTCGGTGTTGATGGCGAACGGAAGGCGCGGATAAGAATAAAACCGTCTAAAATGCCTCCGTACAGATAGGACAGTCGAGGCCAAGAAAACTTTGGCTCTTTTTCAGTGCTTCTTGTAATGTTGGGAGCCAACAAGTCCTCCTTTGGCGTGCTCCTATTTGAATGCGACAGACAGGCAAGTTAAATCTTCCAAAAAAAACTGCTGCTACAGCAAATAGTAAGCAGGAAAGATTCGTACTCACCAGCATTAATTATTGCTGCGCAGATCAACTAATTTGGGCAGGTTCATGTATGAATTGCATGACCTTGAGTCACGTCCAACATTATTTGGCCTTGATTTGGCCTGGTTATTAAAAGTTTCGCCCTCCTGCCCCCACAAAGTTCCCTGACCACCCACTCGTACCCCCCGAGAGTCAGAGGTGTAAAAATTGCTACGGCCACTTGTAATTTTTGCTTTGTGTTTTAACAATTGAAATCTGAGTTTTCAACATTCAAATTCCGTTTAGGTGCTCGAAGAACAAGAGCACTACTCAGAGGGGGAGGGTGGTATTTCTTAACTACTTTAACAAGCGCCTTTAAACCCAAATGTCAGTGAGATTAAAGAGGAGAATATTATATATGGTAAGATGGAATAGAGGGCTGTAGCTGTGAAGGAAACATGTCTCGCCATCTCTCTCGCACGTTTCAAGTAGGTATTTGACTACCACAGCCAACGCCACTGCATCTATAACAACCACGAACGTTATGGCAGTTTGTTGTGGCAATTATATTAAGGAGGCTGCCTACAATTTTTTCTGCTCTCCACCACCAAACTTTGTTTGCCTGCTGTTCAGGCTCAAAAACCTGTACCGGTCTGAACTTTCACATGGTTACCCTGGAGGGTTTGAACTTTGTTGTAGTGTGCATTTTGTTGTGATCGGAGTTGCTATAGCAACGTTATAACCACACCCTTGTTTATAATACGCAGTCATCAGACGCGTTGCGCGACCTAAACTTTTAAAATGACACCCCTCACACTAATCCCTGAGTAGCTAGCATTAATCACAGCAAGTTTGGAGAGAATTCATTGGGCCGGTTTTATGTTATTCGAACGGACTTTTTCAGGCTCCAAAATGGCAAAGCTATTTATGCCGCAAATATTTCCTTGAAAAAGAATGGCTAATATCTGCGGAATTAAGAAATCCTTGCCGCCCGAATAATCTACAAACCCAAGGTAATGTACCAGCCAAATTTCACTTCTTAGAATGTTTCCGATTTTGTTTGGCATGTGTCAAAGCTACGACAGGTGAAAACAAAGTACAATGACAAAAACCGGCTCGAGCAAACCGAAAGAGTAGTGAAGTTTAGCATTTTTTCTCGGTGCCTTAAAATACTTCAATGAACTCAAGACTTGGAGGTTATCTTTGGTGTATATTCAAGAATAATTTACGGAAGTATCAAAAACTTTTACATATGAGATCTGTGTCAGAGGCGAAAAGTGTAAGTTTTATAACAAACGGAAGATTTATAATATAATTTCTCAAATTTTGCAGTTTCCTTGAACATATGCCAAACAAAATCGGAAGCATTCTAAGAAGTGAAAATTGGCTGGTACATTGCCTTGGGTTTGTAGATTATTCAGGCGGCAAGGATTTCTTTATTCCACAGATATTAGCCATTATTTTTCAAGGAAATACTTTGCGGCATAATTAACTTTGACATTTTGGAGGCTGAAAAAGTCCGTTCGAGTAACATAAAATCGGCCCAATGAATTTTTCTCCAAACTTGCTGTGATTAATGTTAGCTACTCAGGGATTAGTGCGAGGGGTGTCATTTTAAAAGTTTAGGTCGCGCAACGCGTCTGATGGCTGCTAATTATAAACAAGGGTGTGGTTATAACGTTGCTATAGCAACTCCGATCACAACAAAATGCACACTACAATAAAGTTCAAACCCTCCAGGGTAACCATGTGAAAGTTCAGACTGGTACAGGTTTTTGAGCCTGAACAGCAGGCATACAAAGATTGGGTGTTTAGGGCAGAACAAATTGTAGGCAGCCTCCTTAAGAGGTCGATGGGTTTATAATTAATGAATACTCGAGATCGATGATAATCGATGAGATTTTCTGATAACCACATTGTTCCGTCCGCTACTGATAGCTTGCACTTGCATTGACTCATAACTTCTTCTATATTACTAGAGAAACAAGCCGAACGTCTAAACGGCGACCTCTACCAAACTGCTAGAACTCTTTTCATGAAATGAAACTGATAACAGTTTTTCCATTAAAAATCAGTAATTGAAAATCGAATTTCATTTTCGTTTTCCTATTTCTGCGAAAAAAATAAAAGACCAAATTTTAGATTTCGAAAATCCAATTTTAATTTTCGGCAAAAAATATCAAATTCGACAATATAACGTCAAAATTCAAATTCCATTTTCAAAAATTATTATCGAAACGTAAAACGAAAAATGGTGAATATCTGTTTTTCGATGTAAATTTTATGTACTAAAAACGAATTGCAGTAGACTACACAATACATATATCTTAGTATAATTTGTTTTTCTGTTTTTGAATTCCAATTTTTCACTTAAAAAAATGAAAATATACAAGAAAAAGTGTTTTTACGAACTTCAGTTGAACAAGAAAAAAAAAACCATAAGTGAAAATCAAAATATAACACAAGACGTGTATTTTAGTTTATTCTGTTTTTCAATTTTCAAATTTCAATTTTCAAATAAAATGGAAAAAAATCCTAAAAATCAATTTTATTTGTCCCGTAATTCATTATATTGTTTTCATATTTCATTTTTGAAATTTCAAATTTAAGCAGAAAAAATAAAAAGTTACATTCCTTAAAATAGACACGAGATGAGCAAGAGAGAAATGTGGGGGAGGGGTGAGGGGGAGATGCTTGTTGTCAAGTGTTCCGTGCTCCTATCAACTACTAGTTTTTTTTTTCTGTTTTCTCTGTCGAAACCATCCGATCAGTTTCTTCTCAGATGACAGAGACTTAGATTAATGAGTAGGATAATTTGTGACAATTCATACCGATAGCTTCTTTTTCAGAATTTTTTAGAAATCACTGCGCATTCGGACTGCAGTCGCCGCGCCGACGACTGCAAGTTCCTCCTCCAGCTTCCCAAAGTTATTTGCCCCTCTTCGTCTCGGGTTCTTTACGAAAACTGCTGCTTGAGATATCCTTGTCAGAGACTGAAGCCTTGAAAGCTTCATGTCATATATCATGACGGCATATATATGTACCCTGAGAGAATGAGCAATGACTACAGTGGGAAGACTCGCCTTACTCTGATAGTCAACTTGAAAACCATAACCCGAAGGGTGTAGTACCCTGCGAGCCGTTAGCCAAAGAGCAGTAAGAGAGGAGGCCGAAAATGCGTGTAGTCTACTGCAATTCGTTTTTAATACATGAAATTTACATCGAAAAACGGATTTCCACCATTTTTCGTTTAACGTTTCAATAATAATTTTTGAAAACGGAATTTGAATTTTAACTTTATATTGTTGATTTTGCACTTTTTCCCGAAATTAAAAATTAGATTTTTCAAATCTAAAGTTTGTCTTTTATTTTTTTGCAGAAATAGGAAAACGAAATTCAAATTCAAATTTCAATTACTGTTTTTTAATGAAAAACGTTAATCAGTTTCATTTCGAGAAAATAAATTCTACCAGTTTTGTAGAGGTCGCCGTTTAGGTGCTACGAAGGGCAAGAGCACTACTCAGAGGGGGAGGGTGGTATTTCCTAACTACTCTCACAAGTGTCTTTAAACCCAAATGTCAGTGAGATTAAAGAGGAGAATAATATATATGCTAAGAGCTAGGAATGGAGGGCTATAGCTGTGAATGAAGGCTGTCTCAGCTCGCACGTTTCAAGTTGTATTTGGCCACCACAGCCAACGCCCCTGCACCTAAAACAACCATGCCTGTTATGGCAGTTTCTGGCAAACTTACATCACATACGATTTTTATTAACAGGTCTGTGGGTTATAATTAATAATATTAGGTTCGAATTAGTTTCTTCTAACGCACATCGTTCCTTCCGGTACTTAATAGCTTGCACTTGTATCGACTCATAACTTCTTCTCTACTACTGGAGAAACAAGCAAACGTAGACCAAGTCAACATGTGACCACCATCCACTTTAGCTAGCGAATGCCCCTCCCCCCGTGAGGAGTATTTTTTTCTTCAAAGCACCTAAACGAAGACCACTACAAAACTGCTACAACTCTTTTCTATCAAATGAAACCAATGAACGTTTCTCATTAAAGAACAGTTATTGAAAATTGAATTTCAATTCCATTTTACAATTTCTCGCAAAAAATCGAAAAACCAAATTCAGATTCAAAAATCCAATTTTGAATTTCGGCAAAAATATCAAAATCAACCATATCAAGTCAACAATTGAAAATCCGTTTTCAAAAATTATTATCGAGACGTAAAACGAAAAATGGTGAAAATCCGTTTTTCTATGTAAATTGTAGGTATTAAAAACGAATTGCAGTAGACTACACGCATTGCCGAAACCACTCGCAGGGTAACCAAGGTGTGTGTAAGTGCTGCTAGAAAGGAAGAAAATAAATGCCCAATACCCTCTTTCTCTACGGTCCGTGTACCCAGCGTCCAAACAATTTTCATAAAAAACAAAAATTGAAAATTGGTCAATCAATTTTCAATTTTTCATTATTCCTCAATTTTTGTTTTAAACGAAAAATGAAAATTGCCAATTTTTTTAGTTTTGTTTGTTCGATTTTTCGGAAATTGCTTCAATTTTCAATGTTTTCCTTATATGCTATTTTGAAATTCAAAATGTTGTACCTGACGTCCATTTCTTCTAATCAAAAGGCACAAAAATACAAAACAGAAATTCAATTTTCAATTTTCAATTTTCATTTTGTACGAAAAAATGAAAAATGACATTTTTTATATTTCTTTTTGAGATTTCGTCAAAAATTTGATGTTAATGTTCATTATTTCATTTTCTTTTTCATTTCAATTTTCAATTTTCATTTTCAATTTTCAATTTTCATTTTTTAATTTTTCTCCCCATTAAAAAAATCAAAAAGTTGTACCGAAAGAATACATGTATCTTAGTACAATTTGTTTTTCTGTTTTTGATTTTCAATTTTTCACTTAAAAAAATGAAAATATACGAGAAAAAAGTGTTTTTACGAATTTCAGTTGAACAAGAAAACAAAAAACCATAAGTTAAAAACAAAACATAATACAAGACGTGTATTTTAGTGTATTTCGCTTTTCAATTTTCAAATTTTGATTTTCAAATAAAATTGAAAAAATCCTAAAAAAATCAATTTTATTTGTCCCATAATTCATAATATTATTTTCATTCTTCATTTTTTGAGATTCCAAATTCAAGCAGAAAAAATAAAAAGTTATATTTCCTAAATTAGATTGAGACGTGCAAGAGAGAAATGTGAGGGGGAGGGACAGATGCTTGTTGTCGCGTGTTCCGTGCTCTGGTGATAGCTCCTATCAAATACTAGTTTTTTCCCGCTTTTCTGTCGAAAGCATCCGATCAGCTTCTTCTCCAGATCACAGCAGAGACTTGGATTAATGAGTAGGAGAGTTTGTGCAGTTTATACCGATAGCTTCTTCTCACGTCTGTTGTGGCTTTGTGCAATCACCCACTCAGTATAGTTAGGAAATACCTTTCACGGGAAGAAATTGACATAAAGTAATGTGCTCCTAACCTACCTATAAGTTGGCTTATAGAGGTTTTAAGTATGCACTGTACGTAGAGAAAGAGGGTATTGGGCATTTATTTTCTTCCTTTCTAGCAGCACTTACACACCTTGGTTACCCTGCGAGTGGTTTCGGCCTCCTCTCTTACTGCTCTTTGGCTAACGGCTCGCAGGGTACTACACCTTTCAGGTTATGGGTTTCAAGTTGACTATCAGAGTAAGGCAAGTCTTCCAACTGTAGTCAATGCTCATTCTCTCAGGGTACATATATATGCCGTCCTGATAATGACATGAAGCTTTCAAGGCATCAGTCTCTGACAAGGATATCTCAAGCAGCAGTTTCGTAAAGAACCCGAGACGAAGAGGGGCAAATTATTTTGGGAAGCTGGAGGAGGAACTTGCAGTCGTCGGCGCGGCGACTGCAGTCCGAATGCGCAGTGATTTCTAAAAATGTCTGAAAAAGAAGCTATCGGTATGAATTATCCTACTCATTAATCCAAGTTTCTGTCATCTGAGAAGAAACTGATGGGATGCTTTCGACAGAGAAAACAGAAAAAAAACTAGTAGTTGATAGGAGCTATCAACAGGAGCACGGAACACTTGACAACAAGCGTCTCTCCCTCACCCCTCCCCCACATTTCTCTCTTGCTCATCTCATGTCTATTTTAAGGAATGTAACTTTTTATTTTTTCTGCTTAAATTTTAAATTTCAAAAATGAACAATGAAAACAATATAATGAATTACGGGACAAATAAAATTGATTTTTAGGATTTTTTTCCATTTTATTTGAAATTGAAATTTGAAAATTGAAAAACAAAATAAACTAAAATACACGTCTTGTGTTATATTTTGATTTTCACTTATGGTTTTTTGCTTTCTTGTTCAACTGAAGTTCGTAAAAACACTTTTTTCTTGTATATTTTCATTTTTTTAAGTGAAAAATTGGAAATCAAAAACAGAAAACAAATTATACTAAGATACATGTATTCGAAAGTCCATTTTAATCTTGGTTTAGTTCAATAGGGGGGAAAAGGAAATAGCGGTGGACAAAATACTGCTAAACGCGTAGGAACATAGGGTAATACCGCTGATCAGTCAAATCAGGGACTCATCCAAGATGGCGGCCTAGTCGCTACACTGGCGACGAGGAGAAAAAATTAGCGAATTTCGAGCGAGAAACTGGCCATCTGACTTAAAGAACCAGCAGAAGACTTAGAAGAGAAGCCGGGAAAGATAATCTAGAGCTCCAGAGGGAGAAGATTCGTGAGAAATGCCGGAAAAGTTGAGAATAAATTCGACGAGACGTGCCGCACGAGATAATGACTTTGAGGAGATAAAAATGATTCTGAACAACCACTTCTTGCCGAAGAAGAACAAACATCATGCTCTATACACATTTAGTAAACAAAGAATGGAGCCATCTATAATAATAATAATAGCTCGATTACAATGGATTCAGCAAAAAATAAGACTCTACAGAAACAATAATAAGCGAATAACGCATGAATAAAAATTCAAAGATTAAAGCGGGACTGTCACGGTACGCGCATGTGCGAATTTTGATCACTTTGGTCCGGGCCGGAACGATGGCTGTGAGAGGGAGGAATTACGCTGGTAGAATCCGTTTAAATCTTGTTGTGTCGGGGTCCATCTACCCTAATTCTTAACGGGTATTCTCTCCTGAGATCTCCTTAGTAACGTGACCAAATTTTGGAGTCGAAAATTTTGTTTGTCGTTTTAAATTGTCGTCAAATTTTGTTTGTCGTTTTAAATTGAATGAGACTCGAGCGTCATTTTCACTGACGGCTGCCCAACAAGAAAGGCCTAATCGAGGTCGTCCTTACGCCAAAATGGCTTGGGAACACAATAAAAGCAGGATCTGGATATCGAAAGGGTCCACGAGACATGGAAATTGTTCAAGGGCTACGGTATCTTTACCTCAGACAACGATTTTGCAGCTCATTTGCCTGAAAACCCCTAAAAACTTACCATAGTGTCGCCTCCTGACGAATGAACTACAGATTATGTTTTCCCTGAGGCGACGTCGCGCGGGGCGTGGGTACTTTCCCGTGAAAACGAAGTGTCCCGTGATTGGTTTATTTAAACTGGGAATCCCCGTTTTGAATGATAGTTACGTGGGATCGGTGGTCTTTGCTCGAGCATGCGCGTACCGTAACAGCTTTAAGCATATCAGACTGTACAAAATTGAGAGAATCTCTGTGTTCGTACCCTTTTAACTTGAACACGTGATGCGTGCGAAGCACCCTCTTCTGAATCCCTTCCAATATGCTCGGATTTGTGGCACTTGGATTTGTGACAAAATGTGACAAATTGGAGGGGAGGAGGGCCTCACAAATCCAAGATGGTGGCCACGCGGAAGCCAACTCTCGTTTCTCGACCTAAAACTGCTCTCCAACGCCTGCAAGGCTACATTTCTTAGGGTTCAATTACGCATACCCTGAAGTCCGCAGTTGCACCCATGCAGTTCAATATAGGAAGTGTCCCCCGGCGTTGACAAATCGCACTATCATGCTCACCCCCCCCCCCCCCCTAAGAAAAGCAAACTCTCGTTTCTCGACCTAAAACCGCTCTCCAACGCATGCAAGGCTACATTTCTTAGGGTTCAAACGCATACCTTGACCTGATGCAAACTCACTGTCGATGTGCTGCATTAGCTACAACCTCTAAGATGGTTGTATCATCCTCATACTTGGCTTTGCTAGGCCAGTTAGCAACTATGTGATTAACTAAAATAGCGAATAACATAGGCGACAATTGTTTACATGCGAGATACCTCCGTTTGGAATACTTGCTGATGAGAGCGAAATCGCGATTTTGACGCGCTGCGTGCGCATCGTATATAGTGGTAGTGATCTTGGCTAAACCCATCTATTTCACAGACACTCCACTCAAATTGAAACCAAATATCTAAGATATAAACATTGCGTATGAAGAATACCAACTTGCAGAGAGGAAAAACCAGTTGGCTATCTTCAAGCGTGTCCAAAAAGTCGATCCCGGCATTGCAATTTACGGCACTGAGAAAGATGTTAGTGGTCAGCGAGTGGGACTCGAACTCGACTGAAGTCCGACGTGCTGACCAATCGGCCTCGCTGAAACGCGCAAATCCACCTGGTGATAAACTGGGGGGGGGGGTGGGGGGGGGGGGGGGTGAGCATGATAGTGAGATTTGTCAACGCCGGGGGAGACTTCCTATATTGAACTGCATGGGTGCAACTGCATGGTCACGTGGTATGACGCCGGACTTCAGGGTATGCGAAGAAATGTAGCCTTGCAGGCATTGGAGAGCAGTTTTAGGTCGAGAAACGAGAGTTTGCTTTTCCGTGGCCGCCATCTTGGATTTGTGACAAAATGTGAGAAATCGGAGGGGAGGGGGCATCACAAATCCAAGATGGTGGCCGCGCGACGGCTCTCGTTTCTCGACCTAAAACTGTTCTCCTAAAACTACTCTCCAACGCCTGCGAGCAGGCTATAAGAAATGTAAAGACCTTAGGTTTTTGGAACAAATTCCATTCCCCCATTCTGTTAGACCTTGGGGTGTGCCTGTGCAAGGTTTAGAGAATTGCAAGCTCCTTAGGTATCTACGTTAGAAATGATCTTTTGTGGAATGTTCACGTTGAGCACCTTCTTAAAAAGGCCTTAAGCATCTATATGCTCTCAAAATACTGAGGAAAGCAGCCGTCTCACAGGCTGATCATGTCGTCTAATCCACTGCTCGCTTAGTCACTCCGTGCTTGAGTAAACTACGCCGGTGTGCTCTGCCCTTCCTACTTATCTTGAGAACATATTGGAAGGGATTCAGAAGAGGGTGCTTCGCACGCATCATACACCTCAGGTTAGAATATAGGGATGCTCTATGTAAGTCGTCAGCGCTTCTACGACGTCGCCGTCTGATCATTACATTTGTCAACAACGTGTTCAACGTTAAAACGTGTTCAAGTTAAAAGGGTACGAACACAGAGATTCTCTCAATTTTGTACAGTCTGATATGCTTAATCTTTGAATTTTCATTCATGCGTTATTCGCTTATTATTGTTTCTGTAGAGTCTAATTTTTTTGCTGAATCCATTGTAATTGAGCTATTATTATTATAGATGGCTCCATTCTTTGTTTACTACATGTGTATAGAGCATGATGTTTGTTCTTCTTCGGCAAAAAGTGGTTGTTCAGAATCATATATCCTCAAAGTCATTATCTCGTGCGGCACGTCTCGTCGAATTTATTCTCAACTTTTCCGGCATTTCTCACGAATCTTCTCCCTCTGGGAGCTCTAGATTATCTTTCCCGGCTTCTCTTCTAAGTCTTCTGCTGGTTCTTTAAGTCAGATGGCCAGTTTCTCGCTCGAAATTCGCTAAATTTTTCTCCTCGTCGCCAGTGTAGCGACTAGGCCGCCATCTTGGATGAGTCCCTGATTTGACTGATCAGCGGTATTACCCTATGTTCCTACGCGTTTACCAGTATATTGTCCACCGCTATTTCCTTTTTCCCCCTATTGAACTAAACCAAGATTAAAATGGACTTTCGGAACAAGTTTTTGATTTTTTTAATGGGGAGAAAAATAAAAAAATGAAAATTGAAAATGAAAATTGAAAATTGAAATGAAAAAGAAAATGAAATATTGAACATTAACATCAAATTTTTGACAAAATCTCAAAAAGAAATTTTTTCGTACAAAATGAAAATTGAAAATTGAAAACTGAATTTCTGTTTTGTATTTTTGTGCCTTTTGATTAGAAGAAATGGACGTCAGGTACAACAATTTGAATTTCAAAATAGCATATCAATAAAACATTGAAAATTGAAGCAATTTCCGAAAAATAGAACAAACAAACCTAAAAAAATTGGCAATTTTCATTTTTCGTTTAAAACAAAAATTGACCAAAAGCGAAAAATTGAAAATTGATTGACCAATTTTCAATTTTTGTTTTTTTATGAAAATTGCTTGGACGCTGGGTACACGGACCCAAGAGCACTACTCAGAGGGGGAGGGTGGTATTTCCTAACTACTCTCACAAGTGTCTTTAAACCCAAATGTCAGTGAGATTAAAGAGGAGAATAATATATATGCTAAGAGCTAGGAATGGAGGGCTATAGCTGTGAATGAAGGCTGTCTCAGCTCGCACGTTTCAAGTTGTATTTGGCCACCACAGCCAACGCCCCTGCACCTAAAACAACCATGCCTGTTATGGCAGTTTCTGGCAAACTTACATCATATACGATTTTTATTAACAGGTCTGTGGGTTATAATTAATAATATTAGGTTCGAATTAGTTTCTTCTAACGCACATCGTTCCTTCCGGTACTTAATAGCTTGCACTTGTATCGACTCATAACTTCTTCTCTACTACTGGAGAAACAAGCAAACGTAGACCAAGTCAACATGTGACCACCATCCACTTTAGCTAGCGAATGCCCCTCCCCCCGTGAGGAGTATTTTTTTTCTTC
Source organism: Scolanthus callimorphus (assembly GCA_033964015.1). Classification (NCBI taxonomy): domain Eukaryota; kingdom Metazoa; phylum Cnidaria; class Anthozoa; order Actiniaria; family Edwardsiidae; genus Scolanthus; species Scolanthus callimorphus. Next base: position 26,543,637 of record CM066913.1, read on the forward strand.
AAAGCACCTAAACGAAGACCACTACAAAACTGCTACAACTCTTTTCGATCAAATGAAACCAATGAACGTTTCTCATTAAAGAACAGTTATTGAAAATTGAATTTCAATTCCATTTTCCAATTTCTCGTAAAAAATCGAAAAACCAAATTCAGATTCAAAAATCCAATTTTAAATTTCGGCAAAAATATCAAAATCAACCATATCAATTCAACAATTCAAATTCCGTTTTCAAAAATTATTTACGAAACGTAAAAACGAAAAATGGTGAAAATCCGTTTTTCTATGAACATTTTAGGTATTAAAAACGAATTGCAGTAGACTACACAATGCGTGTAGTCTACTGCAATTCGTTTTTAATACATGAAATTTACATCGAAAAACGGATTTTCACCATTTTTCGTTTAACGTCTCGATAATAATTTTTGAAAACGGAATTTGAATTTTGACTTTATAATTGTTGATTTTGATTTTTTTTCCGAAATTAAAAATTGGATTTTTCAAATCTAAAATTTGACTTTTATTTTTTCGCAGAAATAGGAAAACGAAATTCAAATTCAAATTTCAATTACTGTTTTCTAATGAAAAACGTTAATCAGTTTCGTTTCGAGAAAATAAATTCTAACAGTTTTGTAGAGGTCGCCCAAGGTGCTACGAAGGGCAAGAACACTACTCAGAGGGGGAGGGTGGTATTTCCTAACTACTCTCACAAGTGCCTTTAAACATAAATGTCAGTGAGATTAAAGAGGAGAATATTATATATGTTAAGAGCTAGGAATGGAGGGCTATATATAGCTGTGAAGGAAGGCTGTCTCAGCTCGCACGTTTCAAGTTGTATTTGGCCACCACAGCCAACGCCCCTGCACCTATAACAACCATGCCCGTTATGGCAGTTTGTATACAAGCTTACACCATATACGATTTTTATTAACAGGTCTGTGGGTTATAATTAATAAACATTAGAGTTCGAATTAGTTTCTTCTAACGCACATCGTTCCTTCCGGTACTTAATAGCTTGCGCTTGTATGGACTCATAACTTCTTCTCTACTACTGGAGAAACAAGCAAACGTAGACCAGGTCAACATGTGGCCACCAACCACTTTAGCTAGCGAATGCCCCTCCCCCCGTGAGGAGTATTTTTTCTTCAAAGCACCTAAACGAAGACCACTACAAAACTGCTACAACTCTTTTCTATCAAATGAAACCAATGAACGTTTCTCATTAAAGAACAATTATTGAAAATTGAATTTCAATTCCATTTTCCAATTTCTCGTAAAAAATCGAAAAACCAAATTCAGATTCCAAAATCCAATTTTGAATTTCGGCAAAAATATCAAATCAACCATATCAAGTCAACGAATCAAATTCCGTTTTCAAAAATTATTATCGAAACGTAAAACGAAAATGGTGAAAATCCGTTTTTCTATGTAAATTTTAGGTATTAAAAACGAATTGCAGTAGACTACACGCATTCTACACGCATTCACCTCCCCCCAAGTACATGCAGCCCTACATGCTCCCCTCCCCCCGCAGTTTTTTCTTTGGTACCGCATTTTAGAGTTGTTAAATTTTAAAAACTTTCCTTTAAAATTGAAATTTGACAAAAGACAATTCAATTTTAAAATCTTTCTATTTTATTTGGCATGAATTGTGGAAACTGAAATTTACCGTAAAATGTGAATTTTCATGTTCAAAACAGATATGAAAAAAGACAGAAAGCAGCCTTTTTCTGTCTTTAGATTTTGAAAAATAAAGAGAAAATTGTTTTGCCGACCGGTACACGGACCACGGACCCCCCCCCCAATGCGTGTAGTCTACTGCATTTCGTTTTTAATACCTAAAATGTACATAGAAAAACGGATTTTCACCATTTTTCGTTTTACGTTTCGATAATAATTTTTGAAAACAGAATTTCAATTTTTGGCTTGATATGGTTGATTTTGATATTTTTGTCGACATTCAAATTTGGATTTTTGAATCTGAATTTGGTTTTTCGATTTTTTACGAGAAATTGGAAAATGGAATTGAAATTCAATTTTCAATAACTGTTCTTTAATGAAAAACATTCATTGGTTTCATTTGATAGAAAATAGTTGTAGCACTTTTGTAGTAGTCTTCGTTTAGGTGCTTTGAATAAAAAAACTACTCCTCACGGGGGGGGGGGGGGGGGGGGGGGGGGGGAGGGGGGAAGGGGCATTCACTAGCTAAGTGGTTGGTGGCCACATGTTGACATGTTTGCCTGTTTGTCCAGTAGTAGAAAAGAAGTTATGAATCGATACAAGTGCAAGCTCCATTCCTAGCTCTTAACATACAGCCGATTGCGTTTGAGCGTTTTACCCTAACAGTTCGCACGTTACGTTTGAACGTTTGAAAGTTGCGTTGTGAGACAAAAAGTCGGACGTTTCCAAGGGCAACCGCCATGTGTATTTTTCACTGACCAATCAGAGAGGACAGAATTCTTTGGTTCGCCATAGAAACGTCTCGTTTCATCCTAGAAACGCAACTTTCAAACGTTCAAACATAACGTGCGAACTGTTAGGGTAAAACGCTCAAACGCAATCGGCTGTATATGACGTTTGGGTTTAAAGGCATTTGTGAGAGTAGTTAGGAAATACCACCCTCCCCCTCTGAGTAGTGTTCTTGCCCTTCGTAGCACCTAAATGGCGACCTCTACAAAACTGTTAGAATTTATTTTCTCGAAATGAAACTGATTAACGTTTTTCATTAAAAAACAGTAATTGAAATTTGAATTTGAATTTCGTTTTCCTATTTTTGCGAATTAATAAAGACAAATTTTAGATTAGAAAAATCCAATTTTGAATTTCAGAAAAAATTCAAAATCAACAATATAAAGTCAAAATTCAAATTCCGTTTTCAAAAATTATTATCGAAACGTAAAACGAAAAATGGTGAAAATCCGTTTTTCTACGTAAATTTTATGTGTTAAAAACGAATTGCAGTAGACTACACGCATTCCCCCCATACATACACACACTTTCTCTCTTGCTCGTCTCATCATATCTATTTTATTTTTTTGCTTGAATTTGAAATTTCAAAAATGAAGAATGAAAACAATATTATGAATTATGGGACAAATGTTTTGGATTTTTTCCATTTTATTAGAAAATTTGAAAATTGAAAAACAAAATACGCTAAAATACACGTCTTGTGGGTCCGTGTAACGTTTCATAAAATGGAAATTCAATTTCATATCGGCAATTTGAATTTTGAAATTTGACCTTTGAAAATTCGAAAAGTTAATTTTAAATTCGATTTTGAATAATCGAAATTTGAAATTCAAACTTTGAAATTTCATAAATTCGATTTTCAACTTATTTTTTCGAAATGAAATATATTTTGAATTTATGAAACGAAAATTAGAATAGTGAAAGCTCAGATTTGAATTGTTGAAATACAAAGTAAAATTTAATAGTTGCCGTAACAGTTTTTACACGTCTGACTCTCGAGGGGTAGGAGTTAATTGTCAAGGAACTCTGTGGGGGTAGGAGGGTGAAAATGCTGGACGTGACAAAAGGTCATGAAAGGCACTTGGTAGTCGTCGGTGTTGACGGCGAACGGAAGGCGCGGGAAAGAAAAACTGTCTAAAATGCCTCCGTAGAGATAGGACAGTCGAGGCCAAGAAAACTTTGGCTCTTTTTCAGTGCTTCTTGCAATGTTTGGAACCAACACGCCCTCCTTTTGCGAGCTCCTATTTGAATGCGACAAGTAGGCCACAGCAAATAGTAATCAGGAAAGATTCGTACTCACCAGCATTAATTATTATTGCACGCTGCGCAGATCTACTAATTTGGGAAGGTTCATGCATGAATTGCTTCCCTGCTAGCAGAGGCCGCTTCTTGAAGTGGCCGGCTGCACACAAATGTCACAAGCTTGTACAGGATCGTGGACGTACTTAAGTATCGGAGCAGCGTTTAAGAGCCTTTAAATGATGTAAAGCAGCCATATAAAGGCCACATACGCGACAGAGAAATGACATTTGTGTGCAGAGGCTAGTTTGCGCAGTTGAAAAACACAAGAAAACTTCAAGGAAATGCAGGTAGATAAATAGTGGCCTCTGCTCTCAGGGAAATGGATTGCATGATCTTGCGTCAGGCGTCCAACACCATTTGGCCCTCTCCTGCCCCCACAAAGTTCCCTGACCATGTACTCGTACCCCCCGAGAGTAAGAGGTCTAAAAATTGCTACGGCAACTTGTAATTTTTGCTTTATGTTTTAACAATTGAAATCTGAGTTTTCAAATAGAAAAAATACAAATTCAGAAAATTATGAGCAAATTTCAAATTGAAATTTACATTCAGAATTCGAATTTCAATTTTTGATTTCGAAAAAATAAGTTGAAAATCAAATTTGAAATTTCAAAGTTTGAATTTCAAATTTCGATTTGTCAAAATCGAATTGAAACTAAATGTTTCGAATTTTCAAAGGTCAAATTTCAAAATTCAAATTGCCGATATGAAATTGAATTTCCATTTTATGAAACGTTACACGGACCCTTGTGTTATGTTTTGATTTTCACTTGTCTTTTTTCGTTTTTTCTCCTTCAACTGAAGTTCGTACAAACACTTTCTTCTTGCAGATTTTCACTTTTTAAGTGAAAAATTGGAAATCAAAAACAGAAAAACAAATTATACTAAGATACATGTATTGAAGCTGATTGGATGCTTTCGACAGAGAAAACTAGTAGTTGATAGGAGCTATCAACAGAGCACGGAACACGCACATCCCTCTAGTACCTGCGAAGTTGAATTTCCCCGAAAGTGCATGTTTCTGCTTGTAAAACAGCCATTTTTGAAGGTGTCTTGCTTTGTTTTCAAAATTTTCTTTCTTTGTCGCGAAATGGTTTCCCGGTAACTCTCCCGAGTTGCTTTTGCCGCCATCCCGATAAAATACACCAATCAGGTGCAAGCACCTCACTTCTTGACCAATCAAATTCATTCTCTTGACAGCTCGCCTGTCAAATTTGAGGAGGGGCTGTCAAACATTTTTTTTGACATGTTGTAAACAAAGTACCAATGTATTTACAAGAATTTGGTGCAAAATGCTTGCTTTTTCGCACATTCTATCTAATTTCTTGGCATTTATCGATGGAAATACCAACATGGCGATACACTTTGTCCTCTGACAGCGCCGAATCGATAAGTTTCCTATGTTTTCATTGTTTATTTATGCAAAGTATTCGCAAAGTTTGGAAATTATAATTTTCATTTCGTGTTCCCGATAATTATCGGGTTTTTTTGGGAGTTTCGAGAAACACTTTTCGGGACTCCTAAATCTCGCCCGAAAAACCACCCGAAAAGTTTATCGGGCCCGAAAATATCGGCAGATTTTGCGAAACGACGCCCTGGTCGCTTACGAGAGCGGTCGCACAGAGAGCTTCGACTGTATACAACAATTTATAATCATGATAATATCATTGATAATGATATTTTGATATGCAATTGTGCAAATCATTGAAATTTGAGATTATCACCAAAATATCACTTAAATATCATAATATCATTTATCAATTTGATATTTTGAGAAACCGCAATCCTGCACCTTAATAGTGAAATATATGGAAAGTTTCGCTTTTTTACCCGGGAGATCAAGGGTAAAAACCTGGAGACTCCAGGGGAAACCAGGAGAGTTGGCAGGTATGGAAGCACACTAAACACAATGGCTACAATCTACAGAAGAATTATTTTTTCCTCTGGTATCGCAATTCATTAAGCTTAACTAAAAAGCTTCCTACCTTTGAATGTTCGTAGAAAATTTTCTGTGATATTTGGTCAAGCTCATTTAGAGCATTGATGTATCTAGAGGCCATACAATTACAAGGAGCCTTTAGAAACCGTTCACCAAGCTTTGCTAGTTTCTGTTTCCGAGCAAATCTCATCAGAAATTGGAGTGCTACTGGAAACCACGATATTGCTGTTTACTGCCATGACTGCCATGGCGACGTAGCGCATGTCATGTTCTGCACTTGATTGATTGGTTTACCCTACAATGACATCCAAATATGGTCAATGAACTGTCGATTTCACGAAATACTACGTTCTGATTGGTTAGAAATGATGTCATTGTACGACTTTGTTCTCCCGCCAAACACGTTTTCAAACGAAATTCCTTCCAGAAATATCTAGAAAGGGAGATTTGACTGTATTTCCTTTGGGAAATAATTTCCTTTGGGAAATATGGATAGGCAGAGTCAGACCGAAAATAATACACCATCGTGGAAGAAACTAGGCAGCGACATGGGAAAATCTGAAGGAGAAAGAAGGTCCAAAATATCGGAAAGTGCGAAGTAAGTTACAGTCTCGCAATCTGACCTCTGTTTGCACTGGCTCTCCTGTTTTTGCATTCATAGAACGTTTGTTGTGGTTTCGAGTGCAATGTTGAAGTTAACAACCAGCTGATTCTCTATTTTAGATATATGACTAGTTCTCGTTGGCTTTTTAGGCCGATTTTAGAGGAGCAAGCGCTTTTAAAAGAAAAACTCAAAATGCTGCCATCTTGGAAGAAGGATAAAGAGATACAACGTCGCAAGACTCAGCCTATGGTTCGTAACTCTTCCTGTTTTTCTTGTTCATTATACAGTAAAAGTCTTGATCTGGTCTCTGAGTTGCTGACGTTTATGAACAAAAGTTAAATCGAGTTGCATTTGCTGCAGTTTCTTTTGTTTTATGGCCAGTGACTGCGAGGAGAATAATTTAAGGGAAAACGAAATGTGTTACGTGTCACCAAACGCTTCAAACCGCTGTGTACAATTTTCAAGCAGTTCCCTCTGCAATAGTCCTTTATCACGCAATATCTATATATTAATACCGTAAGAGAAATCGTGTCCGCACTCACTCCGCTTAGCCCTGAAGCTGTGCCGCCAAAAGAAGTTCGCAAACCTGAAGAGAAGCTGGAAATCTGGACCGTGGGCGTGTTTTTGTTGGAAAAGATTCACCCTGAGCAAAGTTCTAATTCAAGCGATTTCTTAAGCGAGGGACAAAGCCGCCATCTCCGCTATGTTGAAAATCTCCCACAGAAACTAAAAAGAACTCAGTTCGCGCAGCCGAAAGCACCAAAGACATTGAAACCTAAATGATTCTCTTACAGATTACATACAGGAATGTACAGGGATAATTCTAACTTGAAAGATTTGAGCTGAGAAAAATTTTCATTCAACTTTCAACAAACGTACACACTACCTTGCTTCCCTCGGAGCACGCGCTAAGTCATGCTAAGTCGAAATAACGCATTTACAGAACAAAGTCTGTGAAAGTCATGAATAATATTCTCTAAGTATAAATCCTGACGGCACTATCGCAAAACGAAGGACACAATCCCGAAGAGAGGGAGGAAATCCCTCCAGTGGGCATGTTTTTGTTGAAAGCCAAAATTAAAGTTGAAATCTCCCACAACAGAAACTAAAAAAGAACTCAGTTCGGCATGGACATTCCTAACCTAAATGGTTCTGTTACAGATTACATACAGTTATGTACAGAGATAAGTTCAATTCCAAAGCGTTGAGCTTAGAAACATTTTCATTGAAGTTTGAACAAACGTACATCTTTCTTCGCCAAGCACGCGCTTACTATAAGGTCATGAATAATTCTCTCTAAAATATCATCCCGTAACTAACAAACTCTTAGAACAATTTTACTTTACCTTGGTTTCTTATCTTTCCTTAGAACTCAGGAAAAATCATGCCTCACCCCTCCCCCCAATTATGATGTCTGTTGTTTTTTTTTCTTTTTCAGGCCGTTTTTTGAGAATATTCGCCCCATGACAGGTAATCCAAAGAGGTGCCGGATTTTAGATGCCTGGATTACAGATTCCATGTCTTTTTAATTAATGGATTCCGGATTCCACTCGGGTTTTCGGAGTTAGGATTGGATGCTGGATTCCAGGAAAGATTGGATTCGGATTCCAGGTCCATTGATTCCGGATTCCACAAGCGTGGATTACGGATTACAAGTTCTTTTTTTTGGTGGATTCTGGATTACCTGTCATGGGGCGAATTAATACTATAATTAAAATAAATTTCCCCCTTTATATACTCCGTGAATTTTTCATGGGCATCAGCTAGTTGATTAATAATATAATACTAGCTGATGCCCGTGAAAAATTCACGGAGTGTAAGGGGGGAAATTTATTTTACTTATTAAAGTGTTCTCTGTTTAAAAAAAACGGGGGAAAAAATCACAAAACTGCTGGATTTACATTACTAATAACCTCCCATTAGCATGAGTACCCGTCCCACCATGCCGAAATAAATGAAGTGAGCCCAAAAGGAACTTTTTTTTGCACTGGTCTCCCTGATTGGTGCGACAAAATCACGTGTGTGTCCGTCTCTCAAATCGGTCAAAGAACCCGTGAAAATCGAAAGCGCAACTTGACTTCGGAATTGTTTGTATGTTTATCATATCTCAGTGAGGGGAGAGGAGAAACAGGTCAAGTAAAAATGTTCTAAGGAATAAGATTTTTTTTAGCTTATATTATTTATATTTTTTCGGCTTTATCCCTCGCTTAAAAATAGATTGAATTAGAACTTAGCCCATAGTGAATCTTTTCCAACAAAAACATGCCCACTGGAGGGATTTCCTCCTTCTCTTCGGGATTGTGTCCTTCGTTTTGCGATAGAGCCGTCAGGATTTATACTTAGAGAATATTATTCATGACTTTCATGGACTTTGTTTTGCAAATGTGTCATGACTTAGCGCGTGCTCCGAGAAAAGCAAGGTAGTGTGTACGTTTGTTGAAACTTGAATGAAAATTTTTCTCAGCTCAAATCTTTCAAGTTAGAATTATCCCTGCACATTCCTGTATATAATCTGTAAGAGAACCATTTAGGTTTCAATGTCTTTGGTGCTTTCGGCTGCGCGAACCAAGTTCTTTTTTAGTTTCTGTGGGAGAATTCAACATGGCGGCGATGGCGGCTTTGTCCCTCGCTTAAGAAATCGCTTGAATTAGAACTTAGCCCGAGGTGAATCTTTTCCAACAAAAACACGCCCATGGTCCAGATTTCCACCTTCCCTTCGGGTTTGCAAACTTCTTTTGGCGGCACAGCTTCAGGGCTGAGCGGAGCGAGTGTCGACTCGATTTTCCTTACGGTATTAATATATAGATATCTAGATTAAGCCACTGGCTAAAAGCGGAGCTCCCGGTTACATGTTTTTGTGTTAATGAGACAAAAGGCAGCCATTGTACATAGCCGTCACCATCATACCACATGACCAAACACTACCATCCTCTTGCCACTTTCTCGTTATATATAGCTGCTGGAATGTCATAAAAGAGTGAAAGTTGGTGCTGGAATTGTAATATTACCATCGCCACGTTTTTACGTTCAGTTCGACAAAAATTATAACATTTGTCCACGAATTCTATTAAAAGCGCGAGGTAATTATTCCGTTAAATAACGCTGTCTATATTTTAGGCTATGGAATGGTAAATACATCGTAAATAGAATGCTAGGCATCTGTTTTTATAAAAATGTGAGATTGCCTGTAAATTTAGTTGTGAAGTCGCGCCGAACAAGTTTCTGAAGAGTGAAATTGGCCGATTCCTTTCCAGTTGTGTGAGTATACGATTCTCAGGCTGTGAGAAATTGTTGTCTGAGCATTTCACCAAGAAGTCGGTCGATTATTGTGTGAATTAGCTTTGAAAAATGTCCAGACATATAACTGTGTGAACTCGGGCTTCTGTCTATGTATAGAATTGAGTGAAAAATTGACAAATTCAAGGCGTAGTTAGTATTTGGTGATTTATCTAGTCTGCCTTTATTTGTCACGCAATCCATGGAGGATTCTATACCAGAGACATGTGAATCGAACGACTTCGGGTTCATGCCGCACAGGTCAAACACAAAATTGATTAAATTTTCAGTATTACCATGTTATTATTAAACCTTTTCTTGACATTTCAGGGCTACATTCAATTAATTTAGATGCATTTTCCACGAAAACAAAGCCCAGTTTGTTCCAATGCTCAAAATGTAAAAATGGTGAAGACTCGATCTTGGATGGTTCAATGACTCGTGGAGTATGCAGAGAATTCAATTTAACTTTATTGCACACTCGTTATATTAATGCAATAACAATATCCTCACTTGCATGTGGCTTCAATCATTTAACACTTTTTTGAATGATTACTGTTGTACTTATGATAAACTATAGTATATAGTGCGGGTGATGTAATAATGACACAGATTACAGGACAAAGGTTTAAAGATATACTTTGCGACTAGCATTCAATAAGCTTCTGTGGCCGAGTTGGGAGAGCGAGATGATGTAATTTATGTTGTATTTACGATAAACTATACCCACCAGGGATGATGTAATAACCCCACGTGACAAAACTGCGTTTCTCCAGAAAAAAAAACATTTCTTACCTAAGTTAGCGAAGAACTCGAGGATCGTTCACATAATGTCAACATTTGAAAATAAGTAGCCTGTAAATATCCGTTAGCCTAGTTTGGATGTTTCTGAGCCATTTAGAAAAGGCATAATCAGTGTTTTCTTGCTTTGATTTAGTTTCCTGAGGCTCACATTTCTGACTGAAGTTAGCGAAGAACATGAGCAAGAACTCTAAACTAACAAATGAGAGACAACGTTTCTTTGCATAAAAGTACAAAAAAACCTATACATAACACATTAACATTCACTCAATTACAAGAATATCATCTTGATTGGAACTAGCGTTAAACATTTCATAGGTAGCAACTTTGTGATCCCTGAAATTGCAAATAATGACTCTGCGGATTCAGGATTTATATCCTTCTTCACAATCCTGAATGTCGTAGTATATATTATTATTACCCCTGTTATTTGAGACACTACCAGTACAACTGTCGAGTTTGACGTTTGACCTCCACAAAGCGCGCAGCACGAGTTATGCTCTAGTCACGTCATAACAAGTTATTTGGTTTTCAGACATACTTGAACCTGCCACTTGAACCCGCGTCTGGCTCTAGAGAAATTCTCTTATAACTAGGTTTTCAGCGATACTTAACCCTACTTGAACCTGCATTTTGCATCCAAAAGCAGAAAAAAAACACAGCCGAATTTAAGACTCAGGCTCTTCTGCAGGAAGCCCGAGTAATTATATATCAACTGAGCTGAAATTTATCGATTTGAGGCGTAGTGCAGTCACCCAAATGTAAAAATCCTCTCCTGACAATAATGAATGAAGTGAGTTATATAGTTCTCGATGAGTGCGGCTAAGACTGACACTATGCACAGGTGACCCAGGACAATGGTTTGTGTACTACAACATTGAAGTATTATAGGGTTTATATGGGGATTGTGGTAAGGGATGTTTGGACCTGGAAATTTATAGAACATTCTCAATAGAGTTTTTCTGTATCCTCTGTGCTAAGGTGTGAAAGACAGAGGGTCTGTGCTATTATGCAAATGCATCGATCTTTTGTTCGTTTAATTGTGGTGAACTATTGTGATCACTCGTGCATAACTTCTTGATTCTCAGATTCAAAGAAAAAAAATCGAGCAAGCCCTCTGACCTAGAAAAAAAATATTGCGCAAGCAAAGCTGGTGGCGAAAAAGAATTGAGCAAGCTCACTCTCATACTATCTCCTGATTACTATTTTTAGGGAACCTGATGACTTTATAAATAGTGTTTTTTTTGTCGGCTCGCGATGCGCGCTTGCCAAGTGTCTTAGCTTTCTGTTCAAAATTGAAGTAAATTTACTGTCAGGAAATGGTGAATAAAGGTTTACTTACTTTCAACTGATACGTCCAAAATCGCAGCAGCTTCGCGCGCATAAATGGGGGATGTTGTGGTGTAGTATTTACAAACGAAAATTGTACTGGGCTATGATTAATAATTGGAAAGTTTCCGTGACGTGTTTCTTTTTTCAGTTACTCCATTTCTTCAGCGTGATTTTCGTCTCCAAGAAGTAAGAATTTCACTAACCTCGTTAGTTTTCAACATCGCGACGAGCTTCGAGAAGCCAAACAAGCAAACTACTCAGTTGGTCAGCCCTCGTTCGTAAATATGTGGCCCCTCGTGGACCCGCCACTGCCTGGCGGCTTCTGGAATATATAGCCAAGCCTTTGTTTAGTTAGAAGGAAAATGAAAATTTACAAAGCGGTCCGGTGACCAAAAACCCGAACTGTTCCGGATGCTATAAACATACCAATTTCGCGAAATGCTAACATAACAGGAGAGCTTGAAATCGTACTTTATTGAAGTGATCAATTGTCGTTTTGACGGCGAAATTAAATTTAAGTAATTCTCAAACCCTAAAAAGACAAATACAGGAAAAAAAATCGAGCACAGTCACGTTCTAGGGTAAAAAAAATTCGAGCAGCAAAACTGGAGGCGAAAAAAAATTCAAGCCCAAAAAAATTTGCCACTCCCCCATCAAATATTAAATGGTCCGTCCCACACGGCGGAAGAGTTGATCATGAATAACAGAAAGACCAAGAAAACAGAAAACGCAGATCCTATGAATAATGAAGCTTCGGAAGAATTATGCGATATCCAGCCACCAGGCCCAAGTGCCCCTCCCCTCCCCCCCCCCTCCCCCCGCCGAGATTCCGTCATCACTAGACTCTATTTACCCAGTTGACGGGTCTAATCATGCGCCGTACGTAGCGAATTACAACAAGAGAAAATCCGACGCCATCCTTTGTTTTTAAATTCTGAACGGCTCATGATAAGAGAAGGAGGCTGAACGTATGATTGAAATTCATGTTCCTCTTTATTTGAAGGGCGCGGACTAAACATGTACCCGCCACCGTGACAAGACACTTTTATTTTTTTTCAAAAGCGTTAGATGACAATTTACAGATAAAATTAATGTAACGTAACATAATATACTTTGATTTTCTAGAAGTAAAATTTGTTTGCCTTTTGCCTGTTTTCACATTACAGGAACTGGCGCAAACCTTTCCGTGTGCGCGTTATTACATAACGTACGGCGCCTATTTGTAAGGGCGACTACAACATACGTAAACAAACACGCAAACTGCTTCTGTAATCAAAATCTTCCCTGCGATGAATTGGAATATGTCCTATGCGATTTTCTACATGTAGTTTCGCTCGTCCCGATTCTATGTTAGCACGCGAGGCACAAGTGCATGCCGCCCTCTAGGACGCTTGAAAGGCGCCGGAAGTGGTTCGATAGCAGGATATCCGCCATCTGATAGGAGATAAGCATCTCTGGGGGAAAGGGAGTTGCAGGTGGAAGCCCGGGGGTAGAAGCCCGAATGTCTCCGCATCAGTTGTGTGCCCGAGAAAACTACCTCACAAACCTAAAATAACCGTCATTGTCCACGACAGCGTTAAAGTCGAGAAAGTGAAATCCTCGGTCTCGCCTGTAGAACAATCCCTGTAACTCACCCTGGGGGCGGTTTATTTGAATTGCGACCGTCCAGACAGCATTGGGAAACTGTTCAAATTCGTTTCTCTGCCTTTCCCATCCATTTTCGTCTATCCATCTACGTACCGATGAAAATAATGTTGGTATCAAATGTGGATGATCGCGTAGATCGTATCGCTGACATGACATTACTGAGTAATATGCCAAATTGCTGGCTGCAATTCCTTAGCCACAAGAAGCAGAGTAAAACTCTATCATGAAAACAAGCGAATATGGTCTTGTGCGTCTTACACGCCTTCTAGGAATCAGTGGGTCCCATACGCGCGCCTCGTCATCTACTCTTATTCGTTGTATAATTCGCGATAAGCTTCCCGGAGTTTCTCCTGTCAAGAGCCAAACTTGCCAGGGCGAGCAACTAGCACATTCCAGACACCCCCCTATTTGGGGGCGGGTGTGCCCGTCAGGAACTTTCAATTTTACGCCTAAAAGGTACCAAACACGGCGTCGCTTAGTTGATTTACACCCCTAAAAAGGATTCCCTAAAAAGTACCAACAAGACGTATTTTACCTCGTAATTTTCTCTCGTATGTTTTACGACGAAAAATACGTCTGAAACTCAGGCTACCAACAAGTGTGATTTGCTTGATTTGCTAGAACGGACCCCTAACAGGTACCTATCTGGAGAAAATAGAAGAGTCCTCCGCTCCGGGTTCCAGACACTTGGCTGTCGAATTTTCCATGCATTCTCGTCGTAACTTCGACTTAAAATTGAATGTGCACTGGTAGGCTGAGTTGTGCAAGGAGACGAATAACATGCTGTATGGCTAGAACCAAGATATGTATCGGTGGCTCAGGTGAAGGAGGAACATTTCAGTGGATGTTTTCTGAAGTCTTCCGCGAGAAAATAGTATCGAAAAAAAAAATAGAACTGATGTCTTTTTGTTATCTCGCCGCCGCATATTGAATAATGATTTCAACGCTTGGAGGTTTAATTACTTGTTACACCAATTAGCTCCATTCAAAATATGTTAATGTGCTCAGTCACTGAATCACAGAGGCCTCTGAAAAACAGAGGATACAGAAAAACTCTAATAAGATTTACTGAAACTTACCATGTGGTTAGTTGTGGTTGTCCTTGATGCTCATGTGAAGTTTCACGAGAGAGAAAGACAAGGTGGGAGGCTGAAGCCGAAAATCGGCTCGTCGGATCGATCGGCAGAACAAACTTCGGGACAGATTTTTTCACAAAATCTGAATTCAACAACTAAACAAACACACCAGGATCGTAGATAGGTATACATGTTCGCGACGCAGCAAAATCAATAAATCTCCTGCAGTAACATACACAGGTAGCAGACCCCGTTACCACTGTATGCATTGCTACGCGACCTCAAAATTCACTGTTGCAATGGGCGATTGGCGATTTTAAGCCGTCAATCAAAACTAAAACGTTGGATTCGGCTACTTCGGTGGGTCGACATTAATTGTAAAATCAATTAAAATAATTGTAAGCTATCCTTTGGCTTTCTGTCCTAGAATTATGAACTTTCTGACTCAAGAAAATTGACATTACAATTCCTTTGCTGAGAATCGCCAATCGCAACCGTGAATTTTGAGGTCGCGTAGCAATGCATACAGTGGTAAACTCGCATGACCCCCTTCGTAATGGTCATTAGAAACTCGGTGTCAGCACAACTTGGACAACCAAAATGGCGGCCGTTAACAAAAACTCCTCAAGGGGGAGGGGGACCTGACGCAAACACATGCAAATCAAATTGTGCGATTCCAAAATAACTCCATTACCTCCCGAATAAAGGGATTCAAATTTTCCTACTGGAGAAGAATGGATTTGTAACAAATTTCATCTAGGGAGCAGCCGCTCGGTAAGTTTGCGCCAGGTCCCCCTCCCCCTTGAGGAGTTTTTCTTAACGGCCGCCATTTTGGTTGTCCAAGTTGTGCTGACACCAAGTTTCTAATGACTGTTACAAAGGGGGTTGTGCGAGTTTAACGGGGTCTGGTACCTTCGCTTATGTAACTGCAGGAGATTTATTGATTTTGCTGCATCAGGAACATGTATATTTACGATCCTGGTGTGTTTGTTTAGTCGTTGAATTCGAATTTTGTGAAAAAATCCGTCCCGAAGTTTGTTCTGCCGATTGATCCGACAAGCCGATTTTCGGCTTCAGCCTCCCCCCTCTCTGTATGGGGGGCGAATTGCATATAAATCCATGAAATTTAACATGAGCATCAAGGACAACCACAACTAACCACATGGTAAGTTTCAGTAAATTTTATTAAGAATTTTCTATAAATTTCCAGGTCCAAACATCCCTTTCCACAATCCCCATATAAACCCTATAATACTTCAATGTTGTAGTACACAAACCATTGTCCTAGGTCACCTGTGCACTATGCACTGGCATGCTGATTCTTAGTTGTTTTTTACTCCTTTTCTGAATTCTAATAAAAGCTGATATTCGTTGAAAAAGTTTGGATTAAACTAAAAGGCAACAAAGCCCCCATCCCCCTCATAAAATTGATTGTTTAAATATAATATCACCCTGCTCTTTGAAACTTGATCGTGAATCGTGTATCCTCACTTGCAGCACGCAATTTTTCTCAAACTCTCCCTCAGCTCTCTTTTGGGGCCCTTTTGAATCAAAGTTTTTCCACAATCAGCAGATTACAAACTATTTAGATTTCCTTAGAATGTTTTCTGTAGACTTTCCATGCAAAATGAAGATCAGTGTCTTGATGTTTTAGCACCATGTAAACAAAAGCAAGTAACCAGTTGTACATCTAGTTGTTTGTGCTTTCCATTTGTGGCCTGTCAGGAAAATATAGACCGCAAATTGACCAATCAGAGCATGCGCACTATAGTTGCTATATAATAAAAAGTATTTTTCAAAGTGATTGTTTCTTTTTGGAGACACACCATAAATTCCCCATTTTTTGGTAACATAAATGTCTGTTGAAATTCTAAGTGCTCTTAAAGAACATACAAAGCCAATTTTTAGTCCACAAGCAGATCGTTATTAGTAAATTACTCACACCAAAGTTGAACAAGATCCACCAATGAAATACAAAGAAGTAAGGATTCATTAAAGTTTTGAGTTTGCTATTCAAATTTGGCTCAATAGAACTCTTTGATGCTTATCAAATGCTGGATTGTAGTGACATCCACTTGTTTGTTTGAGTCAAGGAAAACAATAGCGAGAGAAACAAAATTTTGTATTAAGCCTGTAAAATCGTAATAAGTGTGGGAAAAAGGCATGAGTGTGTAAAACAAACTCGAATATACAGTTGCACAGAATTATCTTCCTTGTAAATATATTTGCTTCCAAAAATTTTTTTCTATGAATCTTACTCTCAAACCAATTAACAGTTTAATAGAGCAAATTTCACATTACTGTAGTGAAACCAATCGCAAAGTGATTAACACAACAAGTTTACATCATGCATTTTCGGCATGCAAAACAAAAACTTCTTGATGCCATAACTTTGCAGCTTTTTGGATCAAAGAAATCTGTCAGCCCCTTTGTAATATGGCATGACATCTTCAAAACAATGACAAGCAGCCAAAACCTGATCACAGTTTGTGATTATCTTACTGTATTTATTTTCCCTTGTTAGGTTGCTAGGCCACCTTCCCCTTGTACCCTATTAGTGAAGCAACCTTTGTCACAAGGAGGAGCATCCGCTGTAAGTATTATTTGAAACTGATATAGATGTACATGTACACTGTACTTTAGTAGCAAATCTTTACTATTAGTCCAGTCAATTTGTGTATTTACCCACCACTAATTGCAAAAGAAAGTTTCTCAATGGTTTTAGGGCAACAAAGTCAACTTAGTAAACATGCTAAAAGTTCTAAAAAATCTTTATAGGGGAACATCTCAAAATCTTTAGTTTGAAAAGACAACACAATTTTCTTTTGTTGGCTGCCATCTTGCCCTTTGTTATTAATGAGTTTTGCCACACTTAGTTTTGCGAAGTTTTTGATATTCTCCATACTGCACAATATTCCCAGCTAAATATATAAGTTTTTAGTGGTTTCATATTGAATCATTCGTGTTATATAAACTTTGTTAGGAATGTTATTTTTAAAAACTACGCTTCCCATGCCAAAAGTCAAATACAATGCCTGACTAGGAATCTTGAAACACGTTTCCATACGCAACTCAATAATTATTAATAATGGTTTCCATTGTCAATTATCAATAGACTCTATATGAGGGGTCATTTCTAAATAAAGGAAAACGTTAATATATTTACCTGTTACGCGTTACAGTCTAGAACTAGTTTTATCAGCGTATAGCTCTAAGTGCCGCAAAACTCATTAATAACAAAAGCCAAAATGGCCGCCAACAAAATAAAATAAAAACTCCTAAACTTAAGTACTTTCCCCTTCTATGATTTTTTAGGACTTTTGATATGTTTTAGAGGATGACTTTCTGGCCCTAAAACCATTGAGAAACTTTGTTTTGCAATTAGTGATAGGTCAAACCCCATTTTTTCATAGATTGACTGATAAGCACACTGGTTTGCTTTTCAAATGTACAAGTTTTGTCTGATTTGAGTTTGCGCTCAAAATGTACAGGTTTCATTTTGAGGTATACATTCAAATACAAACTAAAGATATCATGCATACTAGATATCATAGCGAACGACATTCCAGCGTGTTGTAGTATTTTGTGGCCATAGAATGCGCATTTATTTGACTCTCAAAGCGTAGCAAACAAGGTCACGCAATGAACAATAACAAATTATAGAATTTCAGTTTTCGCACAATTGTGGTCATAGTTCATTTCAGATGTCTGAAAACATTCAGTAGAAATATTCTGTTAAATTCAAAATATATATGACCACATGCAATGTCTTTACAGCTTTGCTTCTTAGAAGCGTGACAGCGAACTGTGTGGAGATTCATTGAGCCGTAGCATAAGCAGTGGTCGATTCCCATGTTGGAATGTGGCTCGCTCGGGAAAACCGACATGAAAGCTATATAACAGGCGAAAACAAAGTACAATGACAAAAACCGGGTCAAGCAAACCGAAGGCAATGAAGTTTGGAATTTTTTTCTTGGTGCCTTAAAATACTTCAATGAACTCAAAACTTTGGTGTTGTCTTTGGTATATATTCAATAATAATTTACGGAAGTTTGCAAAAGAATTGTCATATGGGATTTTGTCAGAGGAGAAAAACGTAAGATTTAGAATTCTGCCCAAGATTTCTCAACTTTTGCAGTGTACTTGTCGATACTTGAACACATGCCAAACAAAATCGAGAGCATTCTAAGAAGGGAAATTTGGCTGACATATTGCATTGGGTTTGTAGATAATTCGGGCGGCAATGATCTTCTAATTACGCAAATATCAACCATTCTTTTTACAGGAAATCTTTGCGGCATAATAATTGTGACATTTTGGAGCTTTAAAAAAGTCCTCTCGTATAACATAAAATCGGCCCAATGAATTCTCTCCAAACTTGCTGGGATTATTGTCTGCTACTCAGGGGTTAGTGAGAGTGGTGTCATTTTAAAAGTGTAGATTGAGCAACGCGTCTACTGGCCCCTAATAATAAATAAGGGCGTGGCTATTACGTTGCTATAGCAACTCCGATTACAACAAAATACACATTACTATAACGTTCAAACCCTCCATGTGAAACCATGTGAAAGTTCAGACCGGTACAAGTTTGTGTACTTGAACAGTAGGCAAACAAAGTTTGGTGGTTGAGGGCAGAAAAAATTGTAGGCAGCCTCCTTAAATATGTCCGCTTGAAACCTGTCTTTCTCTGAACATTTTTGCAGGTATATTATTAATAAGTAATCATACGACTTTTCTCGTGCAATTTGAAATTAATTTGCACTTGTGAGTTTTTCAAAAAGCTTAAATTGCACTCGCCCCTACGGGCTCGTAAAATTTTGATACTTTTTGAAAAACCCACTCGTGCAAATTAATTTCCAATTGCACGAGAAAAGTCGTATGATTACCAATGCTAATTATTTCAAAGAACGAAATGAAGTGGATTATGTTAAGCATAAGTGCATTAACATATTATGCACTACACATGCTGTATCGAACAGAAAACGCAAAAAACAACTTTCATTCATTCTTTCATTTCTGACACAAACAAACTCCTGCATAAATGTCATTCAAGCACTTTCCTTATGTGTTGTCGCGGAGCAATCTCCGCGCGCTTTTCCAATGCGACTAAGAACTTCCACCAATCTTGGATTTTGCGTATTTTTATTCCAACTCGACTCTCCGTACGTTCTAACAATTCTTACAATTCTGACCTGAGATAATATACAATGCTTTTAACATTCTACTACGGAAATTGCTTACATTCTTTGATTGCATGTGATAATAGTATAGTTAGTTTATTTATCTTATCTTAACAAACAACTTAAAACCACAACTAAATTAACTACTAGAATAATCAAACTAAATGTATCTGTCAATAGCTCTCTAATGTTCCCCGACACATTCCTCCCTTGACGAGTCTACGAGGAAATCATTACCCGCGTACGCCAGCGTGCATCTAAAGCAGCCGCGCGCCTTGGTATCTGCCTTCCCCTGGCGACCTCCGCCCTGTCAGCCCCTGCTACACGCACGTCCTCGTGACACCGCACCTCTGTGGGTGCAATCGTTGCACCGGCCTATTCATCTTGATTGGTTTACCACGAGACAGAACACTTAGCTTAGCGCCACGTACCTCACCATCACTTCCCATTATCGACTCCTCTACAATCGTCATCTTCCACTTACCACGCTTAGATCCGTCTTCGTGTATCAGCAAAACCTCTCCGACTTTACACTTCCTACCACCACCAGCTTTACATTTGTGGTGCTCCCTCAGATCGACCAAGTTTTCTTTGTGCCACCTGTTCCAAAAGTGTCCTCTTTTCTTACCCAAGTACCTAAACCGTCTTAAGAACCCATTCTCTTCTTCATCTTCGTCATCTCTCAACTCATCTGGTAAACATGCGATGGGGTCAACATCTCAGCACCCAACTCGTCGTACTCATACGTTAAAGGTCGCGAATTCAGCGTCCCTTCTAACTCGATCAACGTCGTGTGCAATTCATCATAGCTCAACCGCGCGTTACCCAAGGTCTTTTTTAGACGCTTTACTGTTCCAATCATTCTTTCGAAAAATCCTCCCCACCATGGGGCTTCTCCAAATTAAACCTCCATTGTATCCTGTTTTCCTCGAAATACGCCCTAACATCCGCTTGATCATACAATTCCTTCAAAAACTTTGCCGCCGCCTTGAACGTCTTAGCGTTATCAGAAACAATCAACGAAGGTGTACCCCACCTCGCGCAAAACCTACGCATGCAGCGCAAAAATGTAGACGTGGTCAAATCCTCCACTAACTCTAAATGTACCGCCCTTGTAAACAAAACACGTAAACAATGCAATGTACGTCTTTTCCATTCCATTTTTCCCTTTCACATAAATAGACCCTCCAAAATCTAGCCCCGTTTTTCCAAAACTTGCTGCCTGAGACGCCCTAAAATTTGGTAGCGCTGCTACTCATCATACGCCCTTCCTTGTACGCGCTTGCACGCTACACACTCACTTACGAACTTCTTAACAGTTTGCCTCCCTTTTGGCACCCAGTATCTCGACCTCAGCTCCGCAAGTGTTGCTCTAACCCCACTGTGACTCACCCTTACATGACAACTCTCAATTACAAGCCTGGTAAACCGATGTTCCCTTGCCAAAATGACCGGCGATTTCGTCTCCGTATCTAGGTCCGAGTTCCCAAGCCTACCAAAGCACTTCAACACTTCGTTCTCCTCCCTAAGCCCAAGATCCTTAGCAAGTTCCTTGTAGTACCTCGCCGCCTTCAGCTCTGCTTGAACTGATTTTACCCACTCGACCTCGGCCTCTAATGAGTCACTCGCCTTCAACAAACCTGTCTTTCTTTCCACACCTTTCTTCTTCGCCCTGAGATTAAACACAAACCGCTTCACCCATGCCGTTACTCGCAAAAGTTTCGTTACATTGCTAAAACGCTCAATGTCGATTACACTCGCAACTCCATGCGGCACAACCTCATTCACAACTCCTACTGTCACTCGCTTACACTCTTCAGTAACACTATCCGATGTCTCAAAATACTCACCCTTAGCTGGCCATGCCTCCTCAGGTTGCGACAACCACGTGGGACCCCTGCGCCACAACTCACTCTCAACCAACCTGAATTAACACTGCTGATGCCCTCTTTCAGTTTTAGAGGCCCCGACAAAACCCATCCAAGACTAGTTTCTACAGCAGCCAGCTCATCCTTTTCTCCCCTAATATTTCTGCCACCTTGAAAACACCATAAATAATCGGCCCCAATCAACAAATCAACTTCAAGCACCTCTTCCGACTTGTTTACGTCCGAAAACCACAAAGTATGCAAATGGGGTCTACCTTCCGCAACTCGACATGCTCATTTCTAATTTGTGTTATTCTAGGAACTTCAAAAGCCTCGCTTTTTTTGTCCCTTCCCCACATTAATTGGTAGCACTTCTAGATCAAAAACTTCCCTCAACCAATAATCCTTTTCCTTTTGCCCAAAAGCATTAATTTCTAACCATTCCTTTCTTTTCCCCTGAAGCCAAACGGACTTAACTGTCTTACTTGTAACAAACGAGCCATGACTTCCCGCGTCAAATAAAACTCTAATTCGCGCGGTTTTCTCCCCCCTTAATACTGCTTGTGCAGTCTGTAAAGCTACGCGCCCTATCGCGCCACCCACGTGCATTGCATGACTCTCTTGGTTGCCCTCTCTAAATGCGTTATCAGCACTAGACCCGTTACTATCCCCCCCCCCCTCGTATCGGCTGTTCCGCCATCCCGATTCGAAGGACCACTGCTCCGCGCGCTTTTCCAATGCGACTAAGAACTTCCACCAATCTTGGATTTTGCGTATTTTTATTCAAACTCGACTCTCCGTACGTTCTTACAATTCTTACAATTCTTACCTCCTGAGATAATATACAATGCTTTTAACATTCTACTGCGGAAATTGCTTACATTCTTTGATTGCATGTGATAATAGTATAATTTATTTATCTTATCTTAACAAACAACTTAAAACCACAACTAAATTAACTACTAGAATAATCGAACTAAATGTATCTGTCAATAGCTCTCTAATGTTCCCCGACATGTGTGCACTTTCCATATTCTCTATTTCTTCAGCCATTGATCTCACAGGTTTTCCCAGGGGCATAGCCAGGGGGAGGGTCCAAGGGTCCTGGCCCTCCCCCTTTCAAAACCCAAAATACAGTAAATGTATAGGACAACATTAAAAATATACGAGAAAATTTCATTACAAAAGGCCCCACTTGGGCCGCCTCATATCAAAAAATCCTGGCTATGCCTCTGCGCATGTTAAACTAATGCCTCTAGCTCTGACTTGAAAATCTAATGAAATTTTTATAGGTCAAATTTTAGCGCGTTTGGAGATGACAGCATAAACATGCATGTTATCAATCTATTACTGTAAATGTTACAGGTCTCAAAGCCACCTTCTCCACCTTCTCGTCGGCGCACAACATCTCCCTCCAGCTCTTTTAATGCAGGTGTTGCTCGTAGTTCTTCGCCTTTATTTGAGATGCCTCCAGAGATGAAGCGTAAAGTTGAGAAAGCCACAAGAGCTAGACTATACTTACTGCAACAATTGGGGCCAAACTCATTTCTGATTGGGGGAGACTCTCCTAGCCACAAGTTCAAGGTCATCATAGGGCCACAGGTAACACCCAGCGGAATATTATTGAGACATGAATTCGTTCTGTTATCTGTGAAACAATAGAACAAGGCTTAGATATGTTGTGATGCTGTCTGTTTCACAGACAATAGAACGTCCTTCTGGTCAATGTGAACGAGTGCTAACCGAATTACAGGCGAGTCAGCACACACATACTGAACTTATACAATAAAGAATCGATTCTAATTGGTTTGGGGGTTACGATACAAGAGCTTGTATGGCGACTGGCAAGGAAATTCCGTCTCACTGCCGGGCGTTTAAATGTTTTTCAGAGCAAATCACTCATTTTCATTGGAATTTACGATAACTGGTGAGCGATATTTGGCGGCATTTTGAGTTAACGTTCAATTGTAAACAACAAAGGTTTGTTTTGCGGACGAAGGAACGATGCGGTTGGGCGGCCATCTTGGACGCGAAATTACAAGATTAAGATGGAGAAAAACCGTGGCCACCCCATCTAAGTTTCGTACAAGCTTTGTCATACGAGTGTGTCGGCGAATCAACCGGTTACCGTCATACACTTCCAAAGATTGATCTTATTCGCGATATTTTCAAAAGAAAATAAAGACAAAATGGAGGAAAAAAAATAAAACAGTTTTGTTGTTCAGGGCTCGAAATTAAGAAATAATCATAGTCGTAATTTTACGCCTTGTACAAACAACCGGTTAGCCGGTTAGCGCAGTGGTAGAGCGGCTTATGTTCGGGAGGTTGGGAGTTCAAACCCTGGCCGGGCCAACACTCAGGGTCTTTTTCTAATAATTGAGGAGAAGGTGCTGCCTTTGCTCTAACATCTGCAAATGGTTAGACCTTCGCGTCTTCTCGGATAAGGACGTTAAACCGTAGGCCCCGTCTCTCACATACACTACACTAACCGGAACCAGAGGGACGTTAAAGAACCACTAGGACCGTCGGAAGTTGCCCAACCTCAGTGTCACAGAACTCACAATACTAACACACACTCATGTTTATAAAGCTGGTTCTTATAGGATGAGTTATCCATTAATGTAAAGCGCTTTGAGCCGCGAGGATAAAGCGCTATATAAGCACGTTATTATTATTATTAACATTATAGGCGTAATTCAGAACAATCTAGGCGTAACTCCACTAGGAGAACACTGTAGAAACTGAAAACACAGTCGTTATTTTACGCCTAAGTCAAAAAAGTTAGGCGTCATATGAAAACTTTTAGGCGTATTTACGCCTGTTTCGGGCGCAATTTCAAGCCCTTTTGTTGGAAGAAGCAATGAGCATCACAAACTTTGTCAGGTGGCCACGGTTGGACGCGCAAGACTGTAAGTACGTTTTGAATTAAATATTTATGCTGTCAAGTAGTTTTTAAACAACTGTTTGTTGTCGCTTGAGGAAGATCCGGAAGTCTTTTCAGAACTTACACTACGATCCTCGGCTGTACTGAAGTTGCTCTGAAACAAATATACCAGAAGAAACTTTGAGATTTGCTTTATTACACCAATTGTCTTTCACATCCTAATATTTTGATTTGTGCCTGAGTTCACTTTCGTCACGACAGAAAGATAGTGAACCTCAGAACTCAGTATCACCGTATTTCGGTACTTCCAAGTGGCGGGGGCAGCTCTAATAACAACTATTTGGAAACGCTCGAAAGGGGATAAGAAGGCAAAAACAGACGCTTTTCAGGGACGCTTGCAGTCAAGACCTAAACCAAGGACAAACCCCGTGGCAAAGACTCCGATCCCACAAACCTTCACGCGCGTGTCTCTTTGCTTGGCCGCCGACATCGCTACTTTTGCGGGCGTGCAGTCTCCCTCTTCCTCTCTATATACGCGGGGAGTCTTAAGGTGCCTCCTCTAGTCAAGCTTTCTGAACTTCTTGCTGTGGACTTATTTATTTGCATTAAAAGTGGTAAAATGGACAAAGTTAGTAGTTTTTGGAAACAAAATATTTTCGAATTCGTGATAAGGGTAATGACATTATCAGACTCTAAGAATGTAGTGGTACAGTGGACAAGAAAACTGTATCGTAAAATCGGGGTATCGTATCCGTACTCCCGATTTAACGATATAAAGGCGAAGCCATTGAACATATCGTTACATCGAAGTCCGGTTAATTATAAATTTTCCAAGCAAGGACTGATTAGCCGTCTTAGGGTACGTTCGATTGACTCTGTTCCGGAAAGGGAATTCGTGGAAGAAATCGGAAAAGCCGTTTGATTGAGTCCCCATTCCGGTTCTAGAAAACTCGGAATCAATTCCAACCATTCTGCTAGCGATAGCAGAAAACTTGGAAAAATGACGTCATGTGACGTCATCTCACTTCTCTCGAGGCGGGCGAAACAAATTGGCGGACGAAGTTGAGCAAAAAAGATGCTATTGTGAAGCTGCTTCTCATACAAAAGTATAAAGAACACAAGGAGCTCTTTAAGGATGTTAATTACAAGAAAAAAGAGCGTCTGGGAAATTATACAAAAGGGCATGGCTAAAGTTAATCCAGGTTTTGGTGCAACTCCTGCTCAAGTGGAGGGAAAGTGGAAAGGGCTGACGGCAGCTTTCAGAAAATGCGTCGACCATAGCAAGTGAAATGAATTAAGGGGCAAACATATTAATGTTTTCAAATTTATCAAGCAATATTATGGAGCAATAACATGACAATGAGCCTATTCATGTGGAACTTTTGAGATGAAGTGGGTATCAAAACTTGTGAAATTATATGTTAAAACCGTACCGGATTAAAATTCATTATAGCTCATTATCTCAAGGAAACATTGATAACAATTGTGTGAAGTTTCGTTTCTTTGGGAAAATGCCGAATAAGTCATAAATTGCGGAAGACGTTTGCACGCACTTTGAAGTTTTTCCAGATAACACTGATTTGCATAGCAACGCTTTGAGCAAAATTATTCATCCTACGAATTGTCGATCTTTAAACTGTCCATTGCATGGGATATTGTCATCTTTCTTCATAATGTCTGAATGATAGGCGCCATTATTTCTGGTGCAGGGAAATATAAAGGAAAAAACAAATGCTTTATCTTTTCGTAATGTTTACAAAACGAGCTGAAGTGTTTTATCGGCAGATGTTTCTATCTGGCGATAAAACACGACAGCGAGTTTTGTAAACTACTTCTAAAACGATTGCCAGTAATAATTCATAATTCCAAGCTAGTTAAAAAAGGAAATAAATTTGTGAGAACTACTTCATTGAAATCGAGAATAAGAAATCCGATATAGACTGGCTTCAAGTTGTATTGTTTAGCTATTTTGAAATGGCAAACAAAAGATTGACAATGAGAGCTTTTCATTACGAATAGTGTATTTAGAGAGGCGTTCCGAATAATTGACATTTCTTCTGTATTGGGACAAAAGGTCTGTTCATAATTACATGACTTTCAAAAAGAGAAGAATTCCCTTTGGAATAGCTGTCACTTATTTACCTATAATAATGATGAGCAAAGAAATGCCGTTCAAATGTCATAGACAAGAAATGAATGTATTAGCGATACCAGCGATACCTATAATAATGCTAGGGCTTTGTGATTGGCTTTTGTAAAGAAAGGGCTATGCGATTAGTTTCGGGGGCAGTGTTTCCTATTATTTTTTATTCTTTTTATGATTCAAATTTCTTTGACAAAATTTTCTTTGTCATGCGCGTAATGCATCATATGCAATTTGCCCATTCATTCTCGTTTAACAAAGCAGTGCGGTTCGTACGGACTCGCCAAGTAGAGTAACTTGGACGGGTGAGTTAAATTCGTTTATCTGTGCATGATTTTGAGCCCAATTCAAACCAAGTATTTCCCAGCAATTGTCAAAGATGTCCCTTTTGGTACGTTTCACGAAATGTTCACAGAAGGGTGGTCGGCACTGCCCGAGTCGTTGTTGGATGTTTAAATCATGGCCACCGAAAATTAATAAATGTGATAAATGAACTATCGTTTTACAAAATGCGCGTACTCATTTCTAACATGCGTTCTTTTTTCGTAGGTTGCGGGAAAAGGTGGAAATCATGACCACAGGGCGTTTGTAAGAGATGGGGTCTCCATGAATATTATCGGGGAAACATGCTGTTCTGGTGAGTTGTCCTATCATTACTGATGCTCAGTGAGCCAAACTTGATAGAGAACTGTGCTCACTGAACTGGATCTGATATAGAACTCTGACGTCACCGGAGTTCTATATCAGATTCAGTTCAGTGCGCAGCAGTTCTATATCGTTTCTGGCTGATTGAGCACCATTTTGATATGGCAACCAATGAGAACAGCTGTTCCCTGAAAATATTCATGGACTCCCCAAAATGCTAATTTCTATCGGGGTATACAAACGGCCTTCATGGTCCTGATTTCCATTGTGTTTACCTGATTGACTATTCATGAGTTTTAGAATTGTTCTTATCAAACTGTAGGATTTTTTATCTTTTCCGTTAGTTAGTCACTTTTTATTATATTTTTACTTTTTAATAACTCATTGTACATTTATCAACAGTTATAAGATTTGTAAAACATAGGTAAAACAATATTGTAAGAGCATTGAGAATGCTCAGGAACATTTTATTATTATTATTAGTCGTGTTGCTATGCTCCGTTTTAGTCTCCCGTCTGAACGTAATGCGCAAGCGCGCACTTAGTCTCCTCATTAACTTGGTTCGTAACTAATGTGTGCTGACACAACCAAAAAATTATAGGTTTATTAGAAAATACCAAAATCATTTTTCTTTATTCGAAATTACCTAGTTAAATGATTCAAACAAAGTCGGTGAAGAGATACCAGACCATTAAAGCTATATACATTAGGCCTGGAAGCCTGTACAGTCTATGTGATTCTTGACTTTTCAGACATCAGGAACTTATGAATAACAAAGGAACCTCATAAATAACAAAAGGTTCAAAATGGCCGCCGTTACAGATATCTCTTTAACCTAAATTACGGGACAAGTTTATATCTTACCATTTGAAACGCAGTTACTTCTACACGTATGCAGAGTTTGATGTGTTTCTTGGTAAGATGTTTAATTTTACAGGCTTTAAATTACTTTACAATTTTACAAAGAACATGTGAGCATCTTGTAACAAAAGTGCCCGAAATCGGATTGTTGTCCCATCGGCTCATTTGTAACATCCGGTCTAAATTAAACCTTATACACATATATCATCCTATGCTACTTTCCCGGGTCTGCACGAAGGGTGCTACGAAAACCACTTTCTAGGCCTCTTTTCAAGACCTGCTCCTAGACTAAACACAAAATGTGTTTTTATAGCTCATTCTATTTGTGTATGTTTAAGGACGTTCATGCTTTTTATTAGAGTGAAATATTTCTCTGCGATTTCGAAAAGGATACAAATGTAAGTATCAACATAATGGCCTCACGCATCAGCTTACTGCGAAATTTGGGCCTACTTTCACGAAATTTCGACTGATTTGAAAAATCGTAGTTTTTTCGCTTCAAATTTTTGGACGACTCCAATGGATCAATGTAAAGTTTGTCTCCAACGTTTCGTATTACTTCAAATACACATTAATTATTCGTGACCTAATCAGCCAACCAGAGCTCTCATTTTGTACCACGTGCAGTACCTTGAAATCCCACGAAGATACTGCAAGTGGGACTTTTCAAGGTTCAAGGACCTTTGAACTATGAATATTCATAGTTCAAAGGTCCTTGGATCTAGAAAAAAATTCTAGATCCAAGGACCTTTGAACTATGAATATTCTTAATTTGAATGTCCTCACCCTCGAAAAATTTCTACTAGTCATTCTTTGCGCCGTGCAAAGGCAGACCGTAGGAACCGCTCCGTGAGAAGACAAAAGTCTCCTCTCTCGAAGAAGTGAATACAAAGAAATTTTGTTCGAGACTATATGCTTGTGCGCCGCCAACCTCCATGTGGGAGAGGCTTTATGGAAACGCTCTTGAACTTTTCACTTCTGCGCATGACTAGTGACGCAATCCAAGTTCATAATTCATAATTTCAAGGCCCTCGCCATCGAAATGTTTTTGTACTACTCAGTCGTTGCGCCGTACAATGGCAGACTGTAGAAACCGTTACGTGAGAACACGGGTCTCCTCTCTAGGAGAAATAGAATACAAAGGACCTTGCTCCAGACTATATGCAGGTGCGCCGCCAACTTCCGTGTGGGACAGGCTTTATGGAAACAATCTTGACCATGACTGCGCATGACTAGTGACGTAATTCAAGTTTCACTAGTAAAAAATATGATTGTATTGATAAATCCTGTTTGGGTAGGGTACAGAGGGGTTGGTGATTGAATATTATGTCACAGGCTATTATCTGAGTATTTCAAATGATTAAAAAATATGAATGGAGATATTTCAACATTGATCGTTTTCCCTCTGTGTTGGCTAATTAGGTCATGAATCTTATATATAATACGTGATGTTGGCGGGGTCAAGGTCAAACTGTTAGCCCAGCAACCTGGAAAAACGGCTGCACCACGGAACACGCCATTTTATTGCATACTTGGGGAACTGTGTTATCGGATACATTTTATTCGAAAACGGTAAAGTGGACGGAATATCTAATTCAAGCGTTTTCGTAAGCGAGAAGATCGAGTTCGCAAAGGCGCCATTTTAAGTCTTCCACAGAAACCAAAAAATAAACAATTTCTCGCAGCCGAAAGCAAGAAATACGTCCAAACCTACGCGATTCTCTCACAAATAACATAGTAATGTTCAGGCAAAAGTCGTTTTTCCAATAAGTTTAGAGTGAACAATATATCCCATTCAAAGGTATTGGCGCGTTGCACGAAGCCCCGGCGCGCCATTTATAAATAAACAAACACTCAGTTCACAAACAACAGTCCTTTGACAGCCTGTTTATTTCGAAATCTATACTAAAAACAGAGAAGTTCGAGCCGAAAAAACGAAGCTCAAACCGACCGGAAGGAGGAAATGTATGAAATCTTCGAAATCTATACTAAAAACTGAGATGTTCGAGCCGAAAAAACGAAGTTCACAAATCCGAGCGGAAGGAAATCTCTTCCCAAGTTTAACTGATAAGCTTAGATTGTTTAAGCTAAGTTTTTAAATCACACACACTTGAATTCGAATTGACCGAGTTGTACAAGTCTTTAAGAAAGTCCAACACGATGAGCAGTGCAAAGCAACTTTCCATTGAAAACAGCAAGAATCCAAAACGTTTTACTTTACCTTTCTGGTGCTTCCTAAACCTTCCTATTCACTAGACGAGGGACTTCTCTTGATATTATTTACATCTAAAACCAATAGTTATTGAAGTTCGAGTGGTACAGCTCAGCCTTTTCCTTTCTTGACCGAAAATACGACCATATCGATCGACACACGCGCGATCTTTTCGCGCCAAAGCCACAGTGAAACCAATGCCTCAACACCTTTGTTAGGAAATATTTAGGGGGTTATTGTGTGGCATTTGCCTCATTTCCATTCACAAGGAACATTGTTTTCAAAGATCTAATTTAAAACGCCTTTCCTATCGTATGCTATGGTGCAAATATTTCACACCGGTATGCCACCTATCTATAAACTGATAACAAATACTTTAATACTTTTTAAGTAAACAGGCGTAGTTACAAATTTTTGAGCACATCTCTCTAAACGTAGCGGTATAACTGTTCATTCCACAACGGCAGACAATCCGATCATTTTCGTCATTCAAGGAAAATTTAATTCGTGAATTTTTCACGGGTACTTACTAGTAATTATTGAGTATTTGAAGTAATTCAAAAGCCTCCTATTCGGACTTGACGGGATTTCAAAGCCCACGCAATTAGTTCCAGTCCTCGCCACTAATTGCGCGGACTTTGAAATCCCGTCAAGTCCTCATAGTCGGCTTTTAAATATTACTTGAAATCTTCTACGGCTGTCAACTGGGAACGCAAAGATCGGTAAATATTGGATCGATTTCTGTAGTTTCTACTCTGGGATTTGCTATTGTTCCCCGTTCGACACAAAATCAAATTCCAATGGAGCGCACGTGGGCTTGTCCTTGCTTAGCTAGTCTCCGATGTATGATAATTTTCTTAGGTTTTTCGGTCTTTTGTTATGCATGTAATTACCATATGTCGGGGACGATTCGGAGAGCAGTCACGCGCGAATATCAACGTGTGCCGCATTGGAATTCGACTTGGAATTCAACGAAGAACAAAAGCTAGTCCCTGAGCAGAAACTACACGAATCCATCCAATATTTATCGATCTTTGCGTCCACAGTTGATAACCATAGCGGATTTCAATTAATATGAAACTTTGGAGACAAACTTTACATTGATCAATCGGAGTCGTCCAAAAATTTGAAATGAAAAAAAACTACGATTTTTCAAATCAGTCGAAATTTCGTGAAAGTAGGCCCAAATTTCGCAGTAAGCTGATGCGTGAGGCCATTATGTAGACTTGCTCCAAGTCGACCTCACAGGAGATACCCGAAGCGAGCGAAGCGAGTTAAGCGAGTGAGCCGCGAAGCGGCGAACGAGCGACTGAAAGCGAGCGAAGCGAGCAAAGCGAGTGAGCCGCGAAGCGGCGAGCGAGCGACGAAGTCGCGAGAGGTCGACTTGTTTCGCCTGAATAAATACAAATCACATTATAAATTCACGCGCGAAAAAATGATTGACATATCTTGTACCGGAAGTAGTGTCAGATATCACGACAACACACGCTCCCGCTGGCTTCGCGCGCATTGCTGTCAATCGGCGAATGGAGGCGGCGGGTTGTACCCCCACAAAATCTTATTCTAGAGTTGTTCTTACTCCTAAATCAAAAAATTCTCTCTGTGTCCAGTGCGGGAAAAACATAGATATCGTTGACAAGCGAAGAAAGCTATTTGTAGATGATGAGAAGTCGCAATTCTGTAAAAACTTCGACAAGATCGTTGCGCTTCAAGTATCTGGCGCTGCTAGTGATGGTGAGATTTCTTATTTTTCGAATATCATTTGTCGCCCGTGTTGCGAGAGAAACGCATCTCTTCTGAAAAAGGTAAATTCCACTCTCGCAAACATCTACGAAACTCAAGAACGGGTTAAAAAGGACAGAGGAGCTATTGTAACTAAGCGTGGATCAGCTTCTACTTGCGGGGAAGAAACAACCGAATCTAGCGCAAACCCTTTGGGTGGCCGTCCCAAGAGAAGAGCTGCGCTGTTCGCTTCTACGGAGGAATCACCGGCTGATCAAACTAAATCCAAGAAGCAAGCCACACAAACTGAGGAGGACCCAGGATTAGCAGCAGTCAGCGTAAGTTTTATTTAGAAAATTAAAATTACAACAAAAGAGCACTTCTAAAAGGTGCGAGTTTTATCGGCGCGTCGGCAAAGTGCTCTTTGTACCGTGATTTTATTTATTCAAAATTGAGATTATTTTAAGCGAAGCAAAACAAGACTTACAGATATGATATCGTGGCCTTTTTATTCCACTCTTTTCAAACTATGATTGTTGAAATTTCTTTCTCGATTTACCACAAAGTTTCTCCTCGAATACGTTAAGTTTATACGGGAAGTTTCAAAACCTATCAGCAAGCACAGAAGTACATGTAAGCTTATATTCTAATGGATGAAAATTTGTAAAGGAGTTCTTACTAGTAAAACAGGAAATAAATGTTTATAAAACTATAGTGTTTTACAAAGAATTCACCACTGGGAAATTTCGTATCTCAGCACACGATAAATTATCAACTTTGCATGCGGGGCGTATTTCCCAATAGGCCATGTTCGAATTACGCTCCAATGCCTACAAACAATAACCTGAAGTCGAGGCTCTCTTCTGAAGTTACTGTAAATGTATTAGAACTTGGAGAGAGCCTCGCCTTGAAGCTTTTGTCTTTGAGCATTGGAGCGTAATTCGAACCTGGCCTATTAAATCCTGTGTTTTGAAAAATAAAACAGCATAATCAATGGACGCGTGGAGTCATGGAATTTCAATTTTTGTTTTCAATTTGATATCTCACGAGTGATCCCTTTTTTAAATCGTGTTCTGTTTTGTTGCAGCTAATTAAAAATCTTTCTTTCTGTTTTAGGTGGTCGTCAAATACCCGAACAGCGGTAGTAAATTCATCAATCTCCCAACTCAATACCATCAGATTGGCAGGCAGTTAGCACTTGGAACTCCAAAATCTGTTGCTGCAAGTGTGATTAAACTAGACACTCTCAAGACAGAACTTCTAGAGCACTTTGCAACTATTATCAAAGATGAACTAAAGGGACTGTGTTCCACTAATAATCCTTCTATCCTGAGGAAAACTACTAAGGAGGACTTAATCAACTTTTCCTGGGATAACATTCACAAGGAACTTCAAGAGAAAACACCAACTGTAGAGAGATTTGCTAGGGCATGTGTGGAAAATCCCTCCCAATCAAGAAATTTACACAAAAAGGGTGAGGCCCTCATTCCAGGCATGTGTGATGCTGTCTGTCAGCTGGTCTCGATTTTTAGTGAGGGCATGAATCTCACAAGGACAGTAAAGAGTGTAATTTTGAAGAAATGTGGGCTTACAAAGGTGGGATTTAAGAGGCTTGCCACTGTTAATGTTTGCATGGGTTACAATGCAACAAACAACTTGTTTGAATGTTTCGGGGAGGACTTTGACAAGGAGTTATTGAAGTGGAAGGAGCAAGTCGAAGAGGATGTAAAGCAAGAGAGGGAGATACTAGGCTGTATTGATGAGCTAAACAACAAT
Source organism: Scolanthus callimorphus (assembly GCA_033964015.1). NCBI lineage: Eukaryota > Metazoa > Cnidaria > Anthozoa > Actiniaria > Edwardsiidae > Scolanthus > Scolanthus callimorphus. Next base: position 26,577,368 of record CM066913.1, read on the forward strand.
CAAGCTTCCCCTGAATTGATTGCAGAGGGGCATGACAGGCTTAAAGCACACAGGGAGACAATGCACCCAGGGTATTCTTTTACTGGAGATAATGTTGACATGATAATAAAGCCTCGTCAGATGACTCAAAAGAACCAGAACAAAGACCATCACATGTTCCAGTATGTTGCATATGAAAACAGAGTGTCTTCTAACCACCTCCCAAATGAGGCTCCAGCAGGGGATATCAAGAAAGTTCCATTTACCACCTTCCTGCCCAGTACAGCAGAGCAAGAGCTACTATCAGAGGAGCTAGCAAATTTGGTGTGCCAAATGTGGGCAGCCAACATCCCCTCCTTAAGCTGGTTTGCAGATTGTTGTCCAAAAAACATCCCTCATAAACACATGGATGATATGAAGAAGAAAACTAACAAAGTGAGTAAAATACACATACGGTACTAGTAAGCTGCAGGGAAAACTGGTATGCATAATCAGGCCCCTCCCCTGCTTTGGGGCCTTAGTCAAAAAATTCTTTTTAAAAAAAGAATTTATTTATTTATTTACAGGTGCACTTGGGAGTGCTCAGGAAGAATGAGCAGTACGAAGACCAAATGATTGATCTGCTGGAATGGCTCCATCCATATGTCCCTGGACATGACGAGGAAAATGCCGAAGCTGTTCCAATCAAGACTCTAAATGGCGGGGATTACCTAACATATGAACGCCACCAAGGAGCACAGTCTGCCATGCAAGATGCACGAACACCATCTGCGCAGTTGACAGGCTTATTGGGGAAGTTTGAGGATTTTCATACCCAGTGTGAATGGCTCAAGGTATGGAAAATTGACAACTTGACATTGGGGCATTATTGAGGTGACTGTGAGCCCTTTCTTATCAGAGAAAATGCAGCCAATCAAAATGCAGGAAAGGTATTGTATAATTGTTGGCATCCCGCTCAACCGTTTCATCATGCACTACATGGAGGGGCCACATTATGTTTTCCTTAATTTTACTACTTTTTTTAGCTAGGACCCCCCCCCCCCCCCCCTCCCAATGGGTCTGTACATACATACATACATACATAAGATTTTATTTACCCACGGGATTCTTATCAGTCACTACAATACAGAAGCATCTGGTTTCCATAATATCTTATCCTTTCTTTTTTTAAATAGTCAATTCCAGAAAATATATGTACCCAGCATATACGGAATTGGTAATTATGAATTGGAGGGAGGTTCAAAAATTGGAATTCTGCCTGCATGGGGGGGGGGGGGGAGGGGGGGTCAAGAAGCTGGAAGCTTATTTAACCTCTCAGGAATTCTATTTGGATTGGAGGGGGGGGAGAAGAATTCTGGATGGAGGGGGGGGGGGGGGGGAATTCTGAATGCATGGGGAGGGTTGGGGGGGGGGGGGGGTGTGGGGGGGGCATTATCTAGTGCCACCAGCCCGATCCTGGGGTACATATATTTTCTGGAATTGCTCAATCAGAATTTTCTTGCAAAGAAAAAATCAGAAATGACATTTCCTTTATCTTGTAGGTGGTATGGTTTCATTTTTACAGCACATCTTCAGCAAGGGATATGGGCACTCTATATCAAGCCAGGAATGCAATAGATGCCAGGAACGTCACCAAGGATCCGCATAATAATTACTATGCGGCACATGAGTTTCTTGACAAGGTACTGAAGGCCTATGTTGTTGCTGGTGGTTTAGACTACTGTTACGAAGCGATTCTAGTAAATTCACTAGTTAATTTGTAGTCATGCCAGTTAACATGAATTATTGTATATTTGTAGTCATTTGTAGTTTCCCTACGTCTACATCATAAGTACACTTTTGTAGATTACGATATTTATAAAAGTGTGGTGCTCGGTGCTCGGAACCCATTGGAATCTAACGGTATTTCCCTTTTTAAGATAATCCCTTTTCCCACGGTTAGTGCACATGCTCTGATCTGATAGTCTTGGTCTAAGTCCGAATTCTAGACATTGACCGGACATTCCTACATTTGGCACTAAAAACACCCCTTATCAGGCTGATCTCCCATGGGAACCTTCCGAGAGCCAGCACCTATATAACGCGTATGTAAGTTGAATAAAGACATAGTGTAGTATGAAAAGTAGTAGTAGTAGTAGTGGTACAGTACAGTATAGTAAGAAAATCGTGTTCAATTGAAAGACACCGATCCCGACCCGTTACACTGGTGGAGAACTCGCGACTTTCATTGCAGAACTGTGAAGGTTAGTGTGGTGTATGTTGGGTTGACAACTTTCCCTTGGATTCTTTTGAGATGGCCAGCCATTTTAAATATTTTCTTTGAATAAGTTTCTGTAAAGAAATTAAAAAGCAGATTAGTACTTTCTTTGTAATGGAAGAATATTTTTAAGTTTTCAAGCTGCCGGTAACCAGGAGTAAAGCAAAAGCCTGGCTAGCCAGGCAGCCAGGGAAGAAGTTGGCGAAAGTTCTAAGACAGAAAATTGAGTAAAGAAACTCAAGTTGCAAAACGTATTAGCAGTGAAATTTTGAAACGAATAAGGGCATTGACTCCTTCACGTCAGTCCACTCGAATCGAAGACGGTAGTGTATCTTCTAGTTCTGTTAGTCAACCTACGATTGTTTTTGAAGAACGTCCGCCACCTAGACCTCCGTTGCCTGAAAATTACGATGAACTTTCAATAGGCAATAAAGTAGATTTTTCTGATTTTTCTGATGAAGAAGATAGTTTTTCAAATACTGAAACTGAAGAATTTTCTGATCAACGTGAAAATTGTTGTTCTCGGACAGAAACGCCTGAATTAAGTGAGGGTGCGGATCCTCCTTTTCATAGACAATCACAAGAACAAGCTGTTGAGTTGACTGAAAGCATGTCTTCTCCAGGTCTTTTAACAGCAATTAAAGAAATGTCGGACCGTTTTGATAATGAATTCGATAGTCTAAGGGCGCTAAACGAAGAAAAAGAAAGAAGGATTGCGCAAATACAAGATTCATATCTTGACGCAGTGAATTTGAAGGGAATGTTTACTACACCTATTTTCAAGGGCGAACAAAAAGAAGATGTGACAGAGTTCATAACTAGTTTTTTACAAATGGCTAATTTTTGTAATTGGACTGAAGAAAAACAAGCTCAAGGTTTGCCTTGTGTTTGAAAGGAAATGCTTTGCTTGGTTCACTCACTGAAAGACAAAGACGACCTAACGATACATGAGATTATAGAAAAAATGAAAGAACAATTTGCATCAAGTGCTTCCAATTGGCGCCTCAGACAAATGCTGTGTAAAAGGAAACAAAAGCCAAACGAGCCGCTTTCTGATTGTGTAACGGACATACGACAGGAATGTATTAGGTTGAACTTACCTAAGTCGGAGTGGATTCATTACTTTGTCGATGGTCTAAAAGACGAAATCAAAGATATGTTGTTTTAAGGGAACCGGATACCTTTGAAAAAGCAGAAAATTACGCCATGCTAAAAGATAGCATAACTCAACGTTCCGCTGCTACGCCTGTCATAGACACTAAGCAAATTACACAGGAAATCATGGGTCAACTAAAAGGGCTGATGTTTTCTCAGAATAATTCAGCACCAATAAATGCTGCAATTCGTGAGGAAAGACCAACTTTTAGCCAAATTGGTCAACGACAGACTAATTTTCAGCATGAAAACCAGAACATAGACATGCAAGAAATGATCAGACAGGAGGTTAGAAAACAAATGGGAAGTCAGCTTAACCCCCAAGCCCCAGTCTTTCGACCCCAACCCCGTAGGAATTTTTACAGGGGACAGAGAAGTGTAGAAGGACGTCCTTTTTGTACCAATTGCAATATTTACGGGCATACTTACTACAATTGTAGGCGAAGGAACCAGGGAAATCGCAATCAATATCAAAGGGACCCTAGAATCCCTCCCCAGAATTTTCAAGCCATCCGTTCTGGACGTCAAAGTCGGCCATATCCCGCCCAGGGAAACTAAAAAAGGCCTCTGTCTCGAACGGTAACTCTGGAATTAGCGTGATAGGGGCCACAAATCAGAATCATAAACACGGACGAGAAATAAGACAATCAACTAAGCTTTCAGTCAAAAGGAAACGCGTTACAACTGCAAATTCAGATGATACTTCTAAACTTTCAAGCATTGAACAAAAACATGTGTCAAAACAAATTAATGAAGAAAATTTAATACAACTCGATGTCTATGAAAACAAAATTCCTGCGCAGGAAATAGTTCAAGAAATAAATGACATCATGATTGAAGAAATCGAATTTTTGGGAAAAACATTTGAGGGGACGCCTTCAAGCATAAGTACCAATAATATCGAAATCTTTGAAGAAAAGTCATGAAACATTTAATACCGGTATTACAAAGAAGTGAATGTAATCACAAGAAAGATGAAACTTCAAATCATGAGAATGAAGAAAACCATGAAATGGAAACAAAATGACACAACAAAAAAATCTGAAGACAATGATGCATCAGTATTTGAAAATAACAGGAATCATGATCAACAAAAAATGAAGAACAAGAGAATTTCAATGTAAACATTACGCAAATTTACGAAAACACAGAAGAGCCAAACTAGACAATTATGAAGTGACAAGTAAAGATTCAAAATATGCAGTTACCTTTCCGATTGATATTCGTGCGTTATCCGTCCGAGGAAAAATTGGCGAAAGAAATACAAGTTTCCTTATTGATAGTGGAGCAGCAATTTCCGCTATTAGCCAAAACGTGTTTCACAAATTAGATCAACAACAATTTCATACTCTGCAAACAGATTTACCATTAATCAGAACAGTAAATGGACAGTCCCTAGATGTTGTGGCGAAAATAATGTTGCATTTCAAATTACAAGGCTATGATTTCTCCTTTCCATTCTATGTGATAAACAATTTGTCGTATGGTGCAATTCTGGGTAAAGATTTTCTTTCAGAATTTAAGGCGAATATCGATTTTTCGAATTCAACTATTTCGCTGAACATTATACAAAAAGAATTTGCTTTCCACAATGAGAACAAACTAGATTTTTGTGAGAACAATAGATTTGTAGTTTTTGCAGAAAATGCTTTTTCATTGCCAGCACATTCAGAAACAATTTTGCCTGCAAAAGTTGATGGGGTTCCCCGACGAATTCGGTTGCTTTAGTAACTTGTAGAAAAGAATTACCAGAAAAACTCAGTATTGTAGGTGCCGCCGAGCTCGTGACCGTCAATGATGAACGAATTGTTCCCCTAAGGTTAATAAACCCTAATTCTAAGAGTGTAAGCATTTATCCAGGGACAAAACTAGCTTCTTTAAGTATATTGAATGACGATGAATTTCAAACTTTTGAACTTGGAGAACCATCTGAGAAAAGCGAAAATGATAGTGCTACAGACGCTACTGTGAATAATTCATCGGAATTACCAGACATTTTAAATTGCGCTTTTTCTGGAAAGACGAAGAGAATCTAAAGCAGTTGCTATTCAAGTATAAAGACTGTTTTGCATCAAATATTAAAGACCTTGGTAGAAGTTCCATTATTCAGCACAGAATTGATACGGGAGATAGTGTTCCTATCAAACAAAAACCATATAGGACAAATCCTGACAATCGTGCAGAAATAGAAAAACAGCTAACAGAAATGCTCGAACATGACGTCATAGAGCCTTCAATTTCTCCTTGGGCCTCGCCCGTTGTTTTGGCGAAAAAGGCGGATGGAACAATGAGATTTTGTGTTGATTTTCGGAAACTGAATTTTGTTTCAAAGAAAGACTCTTATCCGATCCCTGTGATATCGGATGTACTTGATAGTTTGTCTGGTAGTCAATATTTTACAAGTCTTGACATGAAGTGGCTATTGGCAAATAGAGGTAGAACAATCTTCTCGTGAAAAGACAGCTTTTGTAACCAAATGGACTTTATCAGTTTAAAGTTTTGCCGTTTGGATTGTGCAATTCGCCCGCTACATTTCAGAGACTTATGGAACATATTCTCAGAGGATTGGAATATAAGAGTGCGTTAATTTATATTGACGATATTATTATATTTTCTAAAACTCCAGAAGATCACCTCAGGCATCTTGAAGAAGTGTTTGTTAGAATGCGAGATGCTAATCTGAAACTGAATCCAAAGAAGTGTGTGCTTGCCAAACAAGAATTGAAATATCTTGGTCATATTGTAACCCCAGACGGAATTAAACCATGTCCTAGTAAGATTAAAGCAGTTACAGAATTCCCAATTCCTACTAATATCAAGGAATTGAGAGGTTTCTTAGGCTTATGCAACTATTACAGGAAGTTTATCAAGAATTTTCATGTTATTGCAGAACCTTTGAACAATTTGACAAGAAAGCATGTTAAATTCAAATGGACCGATGATTGCCAAGATGCATTCAAGAAACTTAAGAGCGAACTTGTTTCAGCACCGGTTTTAGTATTTCCAGACTTTTCTAAAACATTTCATTTGATAACGGATGCATCTTCAACTGGCGTAGGAATGACTTTATCACAGTTCAGTGATGATGGAAAAGAGGCTGTAATCGCGTATAATGGTCGCGCACTAAACAAGTGTGAAAAAAATTATACAACCACTGAAAGAGAATGCATTGCGGTAATCGAGGGAATAAAGAAATATTCACCGTACCTGAGTGGAAACAAATTCACAGTTCATACTGATCACAACGCACTAAAATGGCTTATGTCTATAAAAGATCCGGTAGGACGTTTAGCACGCTGGTCAATGTTAATTCAACAATATGATTTTGATATTGTCTATCGGAATGCCAAACAAAACCTGGCTGCTGATTCTCTTAGTAGACGCGCATATGAAAAGTGCGAACTCTATGCCATAGAAAAAGCCCCAGAAGCTGATAAAATTTATGAGCAACAAAGGAAAGATCGTAAACTTTCAGACATTATTGTTTACTTAGAAACCGGCGAATTACCTAGTGATAACAAATTAGCTAGAGAATTGTTATTATCTGCCGATTGTTTTTACATAGGAGAGGATAAACTTTTATACCACTTAGACCGCAAAAGTAAACACAGAAGTAAAGAAACAATTTCACAGTTAGTCGTTCCGGAATGTCTGAAATATGAATTACTTTCAAATGTTCATGATCACATAACGGGTGCTCATTTTGGAATCGAAAAAAACTTTTGGAAAATTACGTCAGTATTACTGGTGGTCTGGCATGTTTAAAGATACTGAACATTGGTGCAAATCGTGCGTAGATTGCTCTATGCGTAAAAGCCCTAAAAGCCATCTAAGAGAACCAATGTGTCTTTCGGAACCTGTGACTACGCCTTGGGAAAAATGTGCAATGGACATAATTGGTCCACTTCCTAAGAGCAAAAAAGGGAACATGTATATACTTGTCATATCTGATTACCTAACAAAATTCCCAGAAGCCTTTGCGATGCCTGACATGGAAGCTGCAACAATAGCAGACATTTTTGTGCGTGAAATAATATTCCGATACTCTGCTCCGAGAAAATTATTAACAGATCGAGGAAAAAATTTCATGAGCAAATTAATCAAAGAAATTTGTCGGATATTTCAAATTCATAAATTGAATACCTCGAGCTATCACCCACAGACAGACGGTCTAGTTGAAAAGTTCAATGGCACGTTGATACAAAGTTTATCAATGTATGTTAATAGTTCTCACACAGATTGGGACGAGTATATTCCAGCTGTCCTACATGCCTATAGAACAAGCCCACATGAGAGCTCTAATGAGAGCCCTCACTATTTACTTTTTGGTTTTGAACCGCATCTTTGCGTAAACAGTAAATATCTAAGTTTGGATAGTTCAAAATTGTCCACATCAGTAGAAGAACACAGAAGACGAGTTGTTGAAAATGTCGAGCAAGCACGAAAAATTGCTATAGAAAATGATCAACGCGCACATCAAAAAGCAAAGTTCTACTATGACAAGAAAAGTAAACATCGTGAATTTCAAGTAGGGGAAAAAGTTTGGGTTTACACTCCTGCAACAAAGAAAAGATTGGCAAAGAAATTGCTGCACATGTGGCATGGACCATTTAGAATTGTGGAGAGATTTAATGAAGTAAACTACTATGTTAGGGATATGAACAACAGAAAAGCAAAGTTTGCTGTTCATATAAACAGAATGAAAAAGTGTTTCGACCCAGATGAAAGACCAATTTTGCCTCCAGACGAGAGCATTACTGAAGGATTTGGTCTAGATTTTTCAGACATTCCTGATGATAGTTTTGAAAATACGGAAAACCAAAACGACACGGAAACGCCAAAACAAGAAAGTGAAAAAAAAACAAAACAAAAGAAGGAAAATCACAGCAAACTAAAGAATTTTCAAACAAGAAAAGCACTGATTCTAAAATGCCCAAAAAGAAATCAGATGTTAGGCCCAATGGAGCAAGTGGAGAAAACAAAGCTAGCACTACAGCGAAAGCAAAAGAACCTAGCACTTCGAACGTATCGACATCGAAAATGCAAAACAATAGTGATGAGCATTCTATTTTTCAAGCTATAAAACTGTTAAGTAAAAGAAAGCAAGGTAGAAAAATTGAATACTTAGTGTTATGGCTGATCATTCAGAAACTTGGGAACCGACAAAAAACATTCTAGACAAGCGATTAATTCATAATTTCCAAAAGGGTAACTGATTCGTCAAACGAATTTCCCACGTTATCTAGCGGCAGCCACTTTCACCTTTGACTTGTTTTGTCTTTAGAGTTATACTGTTTCATACCAATATCAACCATTTTAGGAACAAGTACCAAACAATATCTTACCTGATCATTAATTTTTTCTTGTATCCACCTAGTAGACTTCAATGAAAAGCACACGTACTATTTCGTGCCGATATCTAAAAAAAAAATGTATAGTTATTTTCCTACCACAAGTTTAGCTAAGAAATGAACATTTGAATGTGTAACTACTTACGCACAAACAGGACTTGGACATTTAAAGTTGGTTCTCTGCAGTTTATGCCCATCGGCACAAGACCGGTGAAACGTGTGTCCACACGGACACAACGTTATATATTTGGGAGTACCTTTCTCCCCAGTTTTCTGCTCATTGCACAGACCACATTCTATAAAAATATATATGTATAACTTAGTTAGATAAAACATCAGAAAACAAAAAGTGCTCAACAGTATATCAAGATCAGTGACTTACTCAAATACTTACTCAAGTCAATCATTAGTTCCATTTCCATGGGATCTTCGTTTGGCATTTCAGCTATGTTTTCGGCCATTTTAGTTGTTCTAATTATTGCACAGTTCTTACACTTCCTAAGTTTGTAGAGGAGAGACTGAAAAGCTACGGCGATAGTTCTTAAGAAGAGACAATAATTGTTTGGAAATTAAATATGTTTAGTCTGAGATCACTAAGTTATCTTTATTTTCTTCTAGGCAAAGAGTGACAACACTGAATAACATGATAGTCAAACCAAGCTACTTCGTGTTTTTGTATACCTTTTCATATTGTTTTCAATTTGGCGTAAATCAACAATTCGGCTCCTTGACAGAAAAGATTACTTTCTACCCGTCGTCTCTTTTAATAAGTCACACGGCCCGTCCATTAACTTTCTATGAAGATACTCGGATTCTTCATGTAACTACTCATTTGCCACTAGTAGCTACTGGAAATGTTAAACGAATGTCGAATCATTCCTGTTCAGCAATCAAAGCAACCTTTTTCGAACAATTGCTATTGTCTATTAGGAATACACAAATATCAGCCAAAAGATTGCTTTCATTATCAGGACAATCGTCCTTAATCGAATGTTCAACCTATCTTGCTCGTCTGTATAATTACGAAACTGGCTTACGATCCACTATGACTTGTCCAACAATTTATCGAAATTCAGTTAAAGCTTGTAAGCATTGGGCATACAAAAACTGTAAAACAATTACTCGTGAACAAAAACATTGGCTAAAAGAAAAACATAGAAGAGAAAGCGAACAGCTTGGGCTTGCTATAGCGGCATGATGGGTGTTCCAAGATTGATTTATGAGGCAATTTCTAGTAAGAAATGTGAAGCGAATCATGTCCAAAATCTTAAGAAAACCTTAAGAGAGATGACATCAGCAATGGCAATAACTCAACATCTTGTTCATATTTTGAATGGTAAAATAACATATGTTTTTAAGATACAAGACAATATGAATTCAAAACTCCAACAATTAGGACATGATATGAAACTGATCGATAAAACTTTCAAAGTTTGGGAACAAGAAATAAGGAAGTTTTCCAACGGAGTTCATTGTGATCAACAATTACTGATTGAATTTCTTTCTAAATTTTCAACAGAGTTGACTAGAACTTTTTCTACGATATTACGGTTTTTCGAAATTCAGGACATTATGAACCTTCTTACAAAACTGAATAAAAAAAGTTTGATTAGTAAATCCGATTTACCAAGTTTTATAACTTCGCAACTCCTTCCTAGACTCAATAGCGACGATTCACTCAAATTAACTGTGGAGGCATTTAAACAAGGTCTTCCTGTTTTGGGTCAGCCAATGACTGACGTCGAACATGAAAAAGATAGTGCCAATATTAATTTACTCACCATTATCCCAGAAATAAAAAACCAGAACTCACTATGTACAATAGAACGTTTAACACCTATAAAATTTAATATTTCTAACTCTTGTTACACAGGACCAGTGCAAAAGACAAACTTAGCCGTTATTTCGTGTTCGTACTCGAAATATATTGTGACTATCAATGACCTTGATAAATGTTTCCAAAACCCAAATGGTTATTTGTGTCCAACCAATATTTTACAAACAGAGCAAAATTTTTCTTGGCTTGGCTATCCTTGGAATTCAGAAATTAAGTTGTCATTCCCTCGTTACCACCTTCTTTCAAGTTCATGTGATGGATTACATTCGATGATTCCTCTTGGTGGACGATCCTACTTAAGTACTTCCCATGGAACACTGAAAACCAATACCGGACATTTAGCTGTCACGCCTCTGTCCATCTACGAGTTTCCTTGCAACGTCACGTTCAAAGGCATGAAGTCTGGCCTAACAAAATGTCCTAAATCTATGGAAATATCATTACCTATTTTTACCAAAGAAACTCTACAATATATTCCATGGACCTTTGTGGATAAGGACACACTAAACCTACATCATGATTCCTTAAAGATTCCACAACCTGTAACGATCAACAAGACCATCATTGAAAACTTAGATAAATTTTACAGTTTTTATGACGAAAAACTGACTAACGAACTGAAGCGTACAAGAAAGGATATTGACAAGATTAAAGAAGAAACATTGACCTACGCAGATCAGATTTTACTCTATACAGTGTCTTCTGTGACATTGCTGAATTTTGTGATTATTATTGTCACAACAGTGTGTCACAGAAAACACAAGCGTGCAGAGTCAAGTGTGGTCCTTCAGCCTATACAACCCATTGCTACCACGCGGCCTACCGCTAAAATACAAGGGTATACAGACCAACGGTCAAAACGCTCCAATGGAAGAACAAACCGTCATCACAATCGCTCTCGCAGACATAACGTTTGTAAGACAAGTGAGTGAAAGAACGGCAATAAACCTGGCATCTGTAAGTGGGGCATTTGCGACGTTTCTAGAAGAAAGGAACCAGAGACCTGAATCTTCATTTCAGTTCATTATCTACAGTTACACCAATTGGCAGACATTGGATTTATTGATTGAACTAGTTGATGACGTAGTCAACAACGAACACACCATTGAACTCTCTTGTGAAGTCCACAACGTCGCTGCTCTAATAGATTTAGCTGGTAGATTGTATGTTAAACAAACATTCCTTAGAAAACTTATATTGGACCCCATTCTTGCTTATGGCGACACCCACGAGGAAAACAGAGGGATATGGAGATTTATGTATCTCTATCTCCAAATGTTATTTCAATTACGGCGCCATGGTTATATTGCGATCGCGCATCGTTTGTGCATACCGCCGGTATTGTTTTTGGATTTAATGTCCAGTAGGACATTGCCACAATTATGCCAAAAATGATCACGCGCCTACTAGATGGAAACGAAGATTAATTTTTCAGACATATTTACCTTACACGCGTCTGCCAGAATAGTTTTGTAGTATTTTTAAGATATTTTTCTAGTTTTTTTAAGGCGCGCGTGTCAAGCCTCTTATATAATCACATTTTTGATAAATTTTTGCACATCGGGTGATGTGCCAGACAAAGGCGGGGGGAATGTTACGAAGCGATTCTAGTAAATTCACTAGTTAATTTGTAGTCATGCCAGTTAACATGAATTATTGTATATTTGTAGTCATTTGTAGTTTCCCCTACGTCTACATCATAAGTACACTTTTGTAGATTACGATATTTATAAAAGTGTGGTGCTCGGAACTTCCCATTGGAATCTAACGGTATTTCCCCTTTTTAAGATAATCCCTTTTCCCACGGTTAGTGCACATGCTCTGATCTGATAGTCTTGGTCTAAGTCCGAATTCTAGACATTGACCGGACATTCCTACATTGGCACTAAAAACACCCCTTATCAGGCTGATCTCCCATGGGAACCTTCCGAGAGCCAGCACCTATATAACGCGTATGTAAGTTGAATAAAGACATAGTGTAGTATGAAAAGTAGTAGTAGTAGTAGTGGTACAGTACAGTATAGTAAGAAAATCGTGTTCAATTGAAAGACACCGATCCCGACCCGTTACACTACTTTGGAATGGAAGATGTGGAGGATGAGCCAAAAGTAAATACCTTCAGTGGCAATCCTCTTGACAAAGAGGGTAAGAAAACTTACGCTTTGGATGCAGCCAAGGAGTTTGTAAACACTCATGTTATGTGCCAAATGCCAGAACTCGAGGAAGCTGCACCAACAAGCAATGACCTCAGATGTCAGTTTTGTGGGAAGCAATACAAGCGTCAGTCATATCTGCGGAAGCATGAAGAGAATAAACATGGCCATGCTACAAGTACCTCAGAGGTGTCTAAGGGAGAAACATCCCCTACCCAGAAAGACGATAGAGTCTACAACTATACTCACAACCTTCTAGTCGTGCTACTCCTTCGTGCAAACCATGATGATGCAATAAGATTAGGGGATGGTGACAGAATTGTTAGACTCTATAAGTTTTACACATTGTTTTTCAAGATCTCTAACTGTCCCAAGTATGCCATTGCTTCTCTGGAACTTCAAGCACAGCTTAACTGTTTGCTAACACCAAGAATGGCACATTCACTTACTTGGAATCGATTTGTTAATCATAAGGCCAATTGAATACTAATCACCCCATGGATTTAGATCTAGAACACGACAACAAGTATTTCAAGAATGACATCCATAGCTACAGAGGAGAAATAACAGACAAAAGCATCACCAGAGTCAGCAGAAGTGTTGAAGCATCACAGGCTGTTATAAGGAGCTATGACAAGTCCTCATCTGTAGTGCAACCTTCAGGTCGACATACTGAACTCTCTACAAAAGATGATGTGTTGACTTTGGTAGAACACTTCGCTTCAGCAGAGGTCTTTAGATATGTCCCTGGAAGGCAGCATTCAGCATTTCCTAACATGGGCCACAACCTTCTTAATGGATTAGATATGCAAAACTTAAAATCCTGGATAAGTAGGTCACTCAAAAATTCAGCAAGAAACACTACTACAGAGTGCAGTAGAATCAGAAACTAGAGTATGCCATGGCCATTCTTTATCTGCACTGTATCTTCATTGAAATTTTTGTCTAAGAATTTTTAGTGTAAACAAGTGAGGAAAATCCTGTTTGCCCCCCAGCAAAAACAAAGGATGACCAAGGCTATGCCCCCCTCCCCCTCCCCCCAAAAAAGCAAAAAAAATTAAAGCTACAGCCTTGCATGGTATATAAAACGTGGAATGGCCCAGTAAAAGGGGTACACCATCCAATTTATGGTGCCTATAGAAATAACAGATATTGTATTCCAGACCAAACAAGTAAAGAGCACAGTTAAATGTAATACAATGCTATTCTCAATTATAGGAGGAGTAGCTGAAACATTGTATGTAACTGACATACTTTTTACAATTGAAGAATAGCAAATTTCTACTCTTTAGAGATGTGAAACGGACTCTGCTATTAGTTATTTCCAAATACCATTGTGTCACTTCATATTTAAATGAATTTATGTGGCAAACATGTGATGACGTTATTGTTATTTAATTTCCTGAGCACAAAAAGGATGTTCGGATCAGAAGTCTAAAATTTTATTTAATCAATAGATGGCTGACAGTTAACCAGCTTATAGTAAAATTGCATTTTTTTAGAAATGCAGCATGATCAAAACTATCATTTTGTAACATTGCATGACTCCAGAAATTATATCCCCCCTCCAAATGGGGTTTAAATTTGATCCTCCCACCCCCATTTCCACGAAGAATGTATTGGAAAAAGAAACAATACTAAATTCCACCCTCTGTAAATTCCTGGTGAGAGTGGGAGAAGGGAAGGGGCTTATCAATAAAATCTGGAATCACACATGAACAAATTGTTTTAAGTGACAACAAAGTGGTGAATTATTTACATTATTTACAAGAAATATTAATTATATTGTTTACACAAAAGTATCCACTTAATCTTTTTGGGAAATTTTGCAGTCTTGTATACAGTATAGCCCCAGGGTTCTACTGTATCTATTTTTAGAACACCCCACATCAAACAGGATGCCAAACATGCTGGGGATCTTTGACAATAGATAGCTGATAATGAAAAATTAATTACATAACTCCTGCAACATTTTGGTAGTTGGATGCATTCCACTATTAAAATGTATTATAGGCCCCTTTAATAAGTACCTTTAATACCCCATTTTCCATGTTTGAAAAATTATCTTATTACACATTATATTATTTTAATTGGAAATGTACAAAAGTCCTGGAATACAAAATAGTAAATTTGACTTAACATGGGAAATGGTTCATTGTAGGTATTTGTTAGAAGAGTCTATAATCTTTTCTATTTCCCAAATTGGCAAAGTACCAATAGGAGAAGGGGCCAAATAGGAACAAACTATTTTTCTGCAAGAGATTTCATTTCAGGCAAACGTAAACCCGCCCACCCCTTGAAATTCCATCTCCTACCTTTTCCTCCATATATTACATGAAATCATATGTCTACAGGAATAAATTCTGTTTCAGTACAAGTGTTCTGACCAGTTCTTAAAGGAGATGCCGGCCACAAGTATAACCATTTCCCAGTTAGTTCCATTTCACTTGGCAGGGAGATATTACTTATTCTGATTCTACTTCTGATGAGCTTTCATCTTCAGAAAAGAGAATCCCTCTTATCTTAGGTTTTCTTCTTTGGATAATTGGACTCCCAGAGCTGCAGTCAGTTGAACTGCCAGATTCAATTTCTGATTCAGTGTCTGATGAGTACTCACTGTCACTGGATGCACACATAGATGTGTCGTCATGACTTTGCAAATGTCCCTCAATAATTTCCCAAGTGATTGTCACGTGATCATCAGAGTAAAATGGAAAATTGCATTGCAAATTACAGCTTGTCTTTAGCACCAGTAGCAAGAGTCAAACGATAATCCATCAGTTCTTTGCGAATTATGTTGATAGTGTCCACAGATAGGAAATTTACCTTATCCCTTTGCTTGGCAGTGTTGCCCTTGTTTCTGGAGCCAAAAAAATTATCCATCCTGGAGAGGTACTTCTCCCTCTCACAAGTCAGTTCACACGAACAATCAGTGTCTCCACAACTGCACAAACATTTGCACTGTATAGCACATAAGTCACAGCATGAATGAAGAATTTTATCCTTTGGGCTGATGATTTGAACTGTTCTAACAGCATCTGTCTCCTGCACTTTGTTGTGTTATTTACATAACTCCGCATTTCTTTACTGATATTTTTTGTGCCAGTGCAGCCCTTAAACTTCAACAGCACTGCATGACTCATCTTTGTCGAGTCTCTACCAATTCGTCCTGTTTCTTGAAGGTAATCATCTAAATCTGTGGAGGGGCCAATGTGGATGTCCAGATATATATTTTTCACATTCACTCCCATTCCAAATGCAATAGAGCAAAACAGCACCCGCACAACGCCATCAGCCTTGCAAAATTCCTGCTCAATTGTTTCTTTCACAGTTTTATGGGTCCTCTTGTGATACATCCCAAATAGCCTACTGCGATCATCCTTTGGCTCTGTTCCAGTCGGCCGATAATAGGCCTTGTCACCTAAATGTTCCACAAAGAGCTCATACAGCTCTTTCATGTGTTCCTTGCGGCGACAGAACACAATCACTTTCTCAGTTTTCTGCTGCTCAGTTTCTAGTTCTCTAATGAGCCACTCAAACCATTCGTACAGACTGTCTGTGTTAGGCACTAAGACAGAATACTTGGTGTTTGGTCTGTTGGGATCACTGTCGACTACAGTACATTCCTCCATACACAGATCCTTGACAATGATATCTTTCGTCTTGTCTGTAGCTGTTGCAGTCAGGCAGATGAATGGCACATCTTTTTTTTAAAAGAGATCTCAGCTCCCCAAGCCGACCATAATCTGCTCGAAAGGCAGCAGCATTTCTGCCAACATTATTATCTTTACCCCTATAAAAAATGATACATGAATGAAGTTGTAATACATGATATTATACACATATTGTAAAAAAGGTGATGGAAAAAAATAGAGCTTGTTGATAACTCAAACAAAGTATGTCCATTTTGCTTTGGTTCTATACATTTGACTCTAGATTTCAATAACCAATATGAACAGTATTTCGATTGCTTATACGAGGGAAAGCTATCAGCACCCGCAAAACAGCACCCCGAAAGCAACGCTGCAAAACCGCAAAAAGCAAAACTGCCTTGGTTGCGTATCTAAGTTTCTCCACAAAACGACAAAAGAAAGTATTAATTTCTTACCACTTTGCCACACAGTGACTTTCGTCGATAAAGACGGCCTTGATTGAATCTTTCAGTTCTCGGAATACAGATCTGTGTGAGTTCAATAAGGCCTCTGGACTTCCAAACACAAGGTTGAAACGACTGAGTCGGATATCCCTCAGTTCAGCAGCGTTGCTTTCGGGGCCAATGATAGCTGCTGATATGCCGCGGCTTCTCAAATCGGCAACTTGACTTTTCATCAACGACACGAGAGGGGTAACAATAAGGCAAACGGATGATGGAGACGCTTGACTCTCTGCATATTCCACTCCAACACTTATCGCGTCGAACACAAACGGAGCTATCTCGAAGCACAGTGACTTCCCTGATCCCGTCGGAGAGCGGAAAAAAACATCTTTCCCGGACAGATAACCCTCTACGACGTCCCTCTGAAGTGGTCTGAACTCGCTAAATCCTAATTTTCGCAAGCCAAAGCTTAAAACATCTTCTAAATTCTCCATGATATTTGTGTTCTAGCGCTCAGAGTAAAAACAATATGGCGTCTTCTCGCACTTCTCAGGTTACCTAGTGACAAGGATCTCACTCGCCTGATTGGTCAATCACCATGACGTCACCGGTGGATTTTTCCACCGGTAAATATGGCGCGAAACAGCTTGGAAAAGTCCTTTATAATAGGCCTAGCAAAATAAAAAATTTTAAAGGACTTTGAGAAAGTCTAGCCATTATGTTGATACTTACATTTGTATCCTTTTCGAAATCGCAGAGAAATATTTCACTCTAATAAAAAGCATGAACTTCCTTAAACATACACAAATAGAATGAGCTATAAAAACTTTGGATTTATAACCATGAAGTACCAAATCTGGCATGTTAATTCATAACACTGGATTTTACATAAATTATAGCCCTGCTTTATATCTTCAGATCGGGCTTGTAGAACTTAGTCGAACTTCGGTTACACGTATGCAATCAGTCAATCTCCAGGTACCGTAGAGCATTTATCGAAAAAATGTCGGTACAGCATGAAACTGGGGTGAGAGTAAAATAGGCGTGTCCCGATTGTCACGTGATACTAACTCCAATCTCCCCAACTTTTGTACTGACATGTATTTCAGTCTATTGGTAGTATGTGTGTTATATTGGCTGCACTATATAAATCAAACTGTTTTTATATGAGAGGTTCAAGGTGCAAAATTACTGGGTCGATCCACCTTAAGGAGACTACACGAAAAGTCCGAGCGCATTTTCTGTAAATATAAATTCGGTCATAACTTTTATAATATTCCTGTGACGAATATCAAACTTGGAGGACTATATCAAGGAGGAGCATCGTTTAGCAATACCTTAACATACTTCGATCTTTGTTTGCGTTAATATTTTTAATAATATCCCAGATACAGTGGACCCCCTTGTTCTACTTTAGAGATCTCGGGAAAAAAAAACTTTTGTTATCACTTTTGCACGAAATTTCAAAATGCGTGTTCAATTTAATTGCCCCATATAATTAGAAAATCTTAACCAATTCGGCGGTACCAAAATTGAGATTTTATAGGAGCAACTCATTGATGACTTAAGTTTTCTTTCAACTCATGCTTAACATTAAAATCCTATAGCATCACCAAAAAACACTGAAGCTTTCTGAAATTTGCGGAGAAGACATGTTATTGTTTTATGTCTTGAAATGCTAAGCTGATCGTCCCTTGATAATTGCGTTTGGATCACTCTATGTTTTATAGACGCTGTCGCTGGTAGAATATTATAGATTGGTCAAGAAAGAACGAACGATTACCTCTGTTGAGAAGAGCCAATATTATAGCTTTAGCATGGGTCTTTGCCTTTTACCGCCTTCAGGCCGTAGCTTCAGCTGTTAACTTGCCCCAGTTCTAATATTTCGGCGAAAACAATTTATAAGTAGAGAAATAATATATTTTTGTTGCAGAGTACTACACGCTCGAATCTTTGCAAGCCGTCTAGCGTTCTTTGTTTATGAATCGAAATGAACGGATCGGAATTCGCTCCCTTTTAAACAAACGCTGTGCCTCTGAGAACTCAAGGGGGAGGGTTTGAAAAGAAATTGTCTGCTCTAGTGAAGGCTGACAAACGAAAATTGGTTTCCAAACCCTCTCCCTTGAGTCCTCAGAGACACAAGAGCATTTTGTACCCCTCCTTAAAGCCTAGTTTCCATATAGAGCAGATTTCGTATGACTGTGAAAAGTACCGCCACAAAGTTGTTCCGCGCCGCGACCGTGACCGTACCGCGACTACGCGATTTCATTGGCGATTTCATTCCATCTACAGCAGGCCAGGTTCCGTACCGCCAACGCGACAGTACCGCGCCGTACCGCGGCAGTTTTCACAGTCATACGAAATCTGCTCTAGTCTTATCTGTCGTATCTGTCTCATCAGTCGACCGTGAAACAATGAAAATTGGAATTATTCTTTTGTTTCACGGTTGACTGATACGACAGATACGACAGATAAGACTATATGGAAACTAGGCTTAAGGTCACTCCCACAAAACTAAACGCGTTTTTCAGAAATTTTTTAACTCGCTCGCGTCGCGTCAAAAATAGTCGGATATTTTTGAGCTCTGGATATGTTATACCTTGACTATTGGTGCTTTTAACTATTTGTTCGAATTTATTTTTGAGAGCCGCATTTGCTTATGCGAGCCGATATTCTAACAGTGGTATTTTTACAAAAGTCCCTCTTGTGCGAAAAATCTTCGTATTTGGATTCGGGGTCATTCGACCTTCAATTTTTTGTCATTCAAGTTTGAAGAAAATTGTA
Source organism: Scolanthus callimorphus (assembly GCA_033964015.1). Lineage (NCBI taxonomy): Eukaryota > Metazoa > Cnidaria > Anthozoa > Actiniaria > Edwardsiidae > Scolanthus > Scolanthus callimorphus. The sequence continues at coordinate 26,596,980 of CM066913.1, forward strand.
CGAGCGAAAATTGCAGTACAAGATAGAGCCAAAAAATGACCATGAATCTGGTCTGTCATTTTAAAACTCGGGCCGATCGAGATAAACTACATTATTATTCAGCTATGCCACTATTTCGGTTCTGATTGGCTAAGAGTACGCAGCGAAACCTTGTTGGCGCGCAGTGCCTGACGTCATACTACAGACATTAGGATTGATGCACTCTAATGACGTCATAACGCAAGCCAATAGGTTTGGCCGCCATCTTGGTTTTCATTTCCGAATTGAAAGCCGGTTTTGCGAATATTCTCGTTGAATCTGTTATGATTTTTGCCAAGAGATCATTGCTCAGGATATCTAAACATCAACTATGGCTATCTGAATTGAATACGAAAAGGAAAATACCAATGGACGTAAAGATGAAGTTGAAAAACCGTGTTGCCGTGCACGGCCTCATCGTTGACTTCGTTTAGCTAGGTAAGAATTCTTGGTTGCTGAATAATAAAACAATTATTGAATTCGGTTTTCGCATGATAGTGAGATTTGTCAACGTCTCGAGTTAGTGTTATCCGCCTCGGCTTCGCTTCGGCAGATAACACAAACCTCGGCGTTGCCAAATCTCACTATCATGCTCAACCTCATCCAATAAGTGTTAAATGGCGGACAAAAGTGTCGAGACACTTGCACCCGTTACTCTTCAATTTTACTAAAAGCCGAAATGGTTGAGTCCCCCTCCCCTCCCCCCACCCATCCAAAGTTGGTCATGGGTGGCAAAAGTTGTGCCGGGGTCCGGAGCTCAACATTGAAAAGGGGAGGCGGTGAAAATAGGATGGTCATTTTTGGCTCTATCTTTTACTGGAGGGGAGGGGAGGGGGACTCAACCATTTCGGCTTTTAGTAGAATTGAAGTAGTAGACTCGTGCGATATCGCTTTTTTCGTGCTATTTTCTTAGCGGAATCTAGCCTCCTGAAGCTTTGAATAATCCTATTCTTGGGTTGCAAGTGACGTCACTGGGGTCAAACTGGTGGTATACAACAAAAGAAAGTTCATTAGCTCCCATTGTTCAGGGCGCCAGCATGGCCGCCGCGCTTTTGTAGTTTAATTCCCAAAGGAATGGTTGCAACCCGTACCTCTATTCTATCGCGCGCGCTGATTGGCTAAAAAGACGAGGTATTTTTTGTGGGATACCCCAATTACACAATTACACATGTAAAGTCAATTCAATTTTTCAATTCAATTTCAATTCAATTTTTCAATTCAATTCAATTTTTCGTGTTTTTTAGTTAGTACAGCATTCCCGGACTATTAGTCAGATAGCACATACAAAATTAAATTTGTTTTATAATTTTTGATTGAAGTTAGTTATGATAAAAGCAGGGGAAATACATTTATCTCATTTTTCGTATCACAGTTTTTGGCTCGCTTATGAAGTGAAACGTGGCACACGCGCCTCCACAAAACACCTTCATCAATTGGTCAACACAACAAGTTTTGGAAACAAAATCTCTCTGGATCCTCCAAAGTTTTGGATATTTCTGCCCTGGCTATGCAAGGCAATGTCAAGATATTTACTTTACAAGAGAATTTCAACGAGAAGCTGTTGGCTAGTTCGATTAAAGTTCTGTCATCGATGAAAAGTTGTGTCAAAGTTAGAGGTGGCACACACATGCAAAACGAAACGAAAAACACTACAGGAGCTGCACTTTTTACCAAGAATAAAGGAGATAAAAAGCCGTAAGGGAACAAGAAATCAAACAAGTAAGCGTTAAAAGTTAAAAATGTTCGATCACTAAGATAGTTTTACTCATGCAAATCATTTGAAACTTTTGAAGACTCGATCGCTTTCATTTTCAAATTGGCTTCAGTGTTCAATTAAACTACTTAAGCTTACTTTAGATTTGTGACACTGAACTGAATGAATTTTCTCTCATCTAAACATTTATCTATTGTAATTACTTGTTTTAATAAATTCGTTATTTCAGCAAAGCCCTAATTTCAAGGGGAGTTTCGTTTTTTCGCGTGGGCTATTTCTAACATTTGAGATTCAGAAAATTCCATCGCTTCGCATTCGACTTCATTTCATGCGCGCGAAATCCATTATCAATTCCCTTAAACTTCGACTGATTTTCTAAAAATGTCCGGTATGTGATTCAAAGAAAATCCATTACCTGACTCGGGAATTCCACGCTAAATTTCACTTGAAAAACCGATATCGGTTTTTTGCGTGAAATTTAGCGTTGAATTCCCTCGTCAGGCAATGGATTTACCTATAATATTGTCAAAAATATCGTTAAATTATTCATGGTGAGCATTCCTCCATTTAGGAATGACGTTTAAAAGGATTCGAGCGTGTAGTACTCTGCTACCAAAATATATTATTTCTCTACTTATAAATGCTTTTCGCCGTTTCCCCAAAAAGACGGGAAAATGCCCTCAAGAAGTTTGCACAGACTCCAAAGAAAAATTACAACAATAAAAGACGTGACAGTTCTACTGTGGCGTGACATCTATAAGTACTATATTCGTCCGCATGCTGGAATGTTGAAGGATCCAAATCTGCATGAAAGATACAGTCAAGTCAAACAATCCAATAACCAGGATTTTGCAGAGGGGGGTTCCGTTTCTTAGTTTACAGTTGACGCGGTTTCCATTGTTATTCGTAGGGATTTAACTCGGATAATGACTCTCAACAAACTAAAAGTCGGGGAGGGATTTGAATTCTCCAGGGAAAGGTTGGGGTTGATCAATAGAATTGAATTGAATTTCTAGGTAAATATATTGCTCATTATGGATTCATAGGTAAGTATATGGCTCATTATGGGTAGAGTGTTGAAAAGTGACCCCCCACCTCTCTGGAATTTCCGAAGAAAAATACAGTATTTGCATGGAAAAGATATCCCTTCCTATTATCCTTCCTATGGATAATTGCCGGAACCACACAATAAGCCATTTTTACCTAGACTTCAAGGGGCACTGTCACGGTTGTTTCATCAAAATGTTTTAAAATAAGACCAGTGTTCTACAGAAACAATTCCAAACCTATATTGTGTTTCAAAAATGCCAATTAGCAATCCAATTCCATCCGCTCGATTATAAACGAAAATACTCCAAATTTGTATTGATCTAAGAGCTGAAAGATTAGTTAAAAAACGTAGACTATTATTTTGTTAATTTCTAGCGAGTTCGACTGCATTTAAGCTACTCAAAATGACCCCAAATTTGGACCAAATTCATGATAAAGCATGACAGTGCCCCTTTCACAATGACTAATTCAATTATCAACCCAAACATTTAACTAGTGAATTCAAATCCATACACTTACCCCGAGAAAAAACATCCATTAGTTTACAGTTGACGCGGTTTCCATTGTTATTCGTAGGGAATTAACTCGGAAAATGGCTCTCAACAAACTAAAAGTCGGGGAGGGATTTGAATTCTCCAGGGAAAGGTTGGGGTTGATCAATAGAATTGAATTGAATTTCTAGGTAAATATATTGCTCATTATGGATTAATAGGTAAATAAATGGCTTATTATGGATTCATAGGTAAATATCTAGTTATTTACCTATTAATCCATAATAAGCCATTTACTTACCTGTAAATCAATAATGTGTGGTTCCAGAAAATATCCCCCCCCCTGAAGAGTGTTGAAAAGTGACCCCCCACCTCTCTGGAATTCCCGAAGAAAAATACAGTATTTGTATGGAAAATATATCCTTTCCTATTATCCTTCCTATGGATAATTTCTGGAACCACACAATAAGCCATTTTTACCAAGACTTCAAGGGGCACTGTCACGTTTGTTTCATCAAAATGTTTTAAAATAAGACAAGTGTTCTACAGAAACAACTCCGAACCTATATTCTGTTTCAAATTAGTCTTAAAAAGAAAAAGAAACTTGTTCACAGCCTGTTCGAAAATCAAAAATGCCAATTAGCAATCCAATTCCATCCCCTCGATTATACACGAAAATACTCCAAATTTGTATTGATCTAGCAGCTGAAAGGTTAGTTAAAAAACGTAGACCATTATTTTGTTGATTTGTAGGGAGTTTGACTGCATTTAAGCTACTTAAAATGACCCCAAGTTAGACCAAATTCATGAAAGACCATGACAGTGCCCCTTTCATAATGACTAATTCAATTATCAACCCAAACATTTAACTAGTGAATTCAAATCCATACACTTACCCCGAGAAAAAACATCCAATAATCTCAGTTTATGCAACTATGCTGACTGTCTGTCTATAACCAATATTTGCTCCTAAATATCCTTTATGCGAATCCCGTTGAACGCCACAAAACACGATTTCCGAGAACGCCTTCACTTGAGAAGCGTTTGTCCAGTCTACTCGCTTGGTCTCATTGCCCATAGAGTGTGTTTAAGACGTAAACCTGAAAATACAGATAAAATCATGACCAGGTTAATTGCATATCTAATCGTAGAGAGCAACCAACGAGCGCAAAATACCTGAAACTTGCCTTCAGTTTCTCCATCTTGAATCAGTTCCATCCGTTTTGCTAGACACAACGTTATGCAAATTGATCTGTAGTAGCTGTTAGCTGTCAGGGCGTGGTACAAATGAAAATAACCAATAAGGACGTAGTTGCTTTTGTCTCTATTATTTTCGTTCTACAAAGGAGTTCTTTTGTCTCTAGTCTATTATCCTCGTTCTTTGTGTTGAGGTATAGGGTATTGTTGTATTATCCAACCAGAGAGGAGCTTTAAGCAGCTACGTACCGACCAAAATAACAGCGCTTTAATGAGTCGCGCTTTTACAAAAGGCCGCTTGATTGATTGGACTGGCTGTTGTACGAAAACAAAAGACGTAATTCGTGTTTGGAAACCTTTGTCAATCATAGTTGAATAAAAGTTGTCATTCATTTTCTTCAGCATCACAACTTTATTGTGCATGGTAAAAATTAATTGCAATAAGTTTCTCTGGGGAACCCACTTCTATGAAAGCAGCTAAATAACTAACAATAGTTCTTATTGGAATCCGCTATCTTTTTCAATTGTAAACTGTACTCCTTTTCAAAACTGTTAAATTCAATGAGAAGAATGCATTTCATTTGTCCCTGTTTTCTGAAAACCTTGTCAACTGTAAACTAAGTCCGTTAATTACCTCGATTCTCGGCAATAACCCCAATACATCCCTCGGGCCTACGGCCCTTGGGATGTATTGGGGTTATTGCCTCGAATCTCGGTAATTAACTCTAACATAATCTCAGTTCATGCATCTATACTGACTATCTGTCTATAACCAATATTTACTCCTGATTATCCTTTATGCGAATCCCGTTGAACGCCACAAAACACGATTTCCGAGACCGCCTTCACTTGAACCATTTGAGAAGCGTTTGTCCAGTCTAGTTCACTTGCTTGGTCTCCTTGCCATAGAGTGTGTTTAAGACGTAAACCTGAAAATACAGATAAAATCATGCCCAGGTTAATTGCATATCTGATCGTAGAGAGCAACCAACGAGCGCAAAATACCTGAAACTTGCCTTCAGTTTCGCCAACTTGAATCAGCTCCTCAACGTTATGCAAATTGAGCTGTAGTAGCTGTAGCTGTCAGGGCGTGGTACAAACGAAAATAACCAGTGAGGACGTAGTCGCTTTTGTCTCTATTATTTTCGTTCTACAAAGGAGTTCTTTTGTCTCTAGTCTATTATCCTCGTTCTTTGTGTTGAGGTATAGGGTATTGTTGTATTATCCAACCAGAGAGGAGCTTTAAGCAGCTACGTACCGACCAAAATAACAGCGCTTTAATGAGTTGCGCTTTTACAAAAGGCCGCTTGATTGATTGGACTGGCTGTTGTACGAAAACAAAAGATGTAATTCGTGTTTGGAAACCTTTGTCAATCATGGTTGAATAAAAGTTGTCATTCATTTTCTTCAGCATCACAACTTTATTGTGCATGGTAAAAATTAATTGCAATAAGTTTGTCTGGGGAACGCACTTCTATGAAAGCAGCTAAATAGCTAACAATAGTTCCTATTGGAATCCGCTATCCGCTACCGCTAACTTTCGTCACTCCTTCAAAGGCTGATACGGGCAATATAATATGGAGAGCTCGGACTAAGTATCACAATAAAATCCTCATTGTTTTGGTGCTCAAGGGGGGTGCAATCCCTGCCTTTCCCATCTTTAGGGCTGCCTTCCAAGCCATGTTCCAAGGGCCTTGTCAACAGATTTTGTGACAATAAAAGGATGATGACTTAACAGTTTTATAATACCGGTACTGAATTGTTGTCTATGCAACATACTTTTTACTATAGACATGTACCTGTGCCAAGCCATTCTGTATTCACCTTCTCTTTGTGATGCTGAGAGTGTTCAAAGTGAAGGAGAATGACCCAAAACTGTGGGGTACCGATCTAAAGAACTTTGAGGTAAGTGAAAGGGACGGTAACCCAGAGAATGCAAAGCAAGCGAGATCCAGAATTCGGTTCTTGTGGAATTTGTTCAAACGCTGTTAACTTGTAAGCATGCATCCAAGGACCAACGCACGGCATGTCGATTTAAGGTATGAGTATACCTTTGCGCGAGAGATGTAAATTTTTCGCGAAAAAAATCACTATCGTGTCATTATTTACACTAAAGCTTATGGAACGGCCTTACTTACTAAGTGGTATATTTCTATGCAACGTTATTTGATGGATCGTTTTCGTCGTTTTGTGCTTCAAAGGAAAAGTACCAAATTTTGCTTTTTAAGAGCTCCTGCCACTTCCAGTTAATGTTAAAAGCTCCAGATTTCCGCAAAATGTATTCCTTAGAGGGCGATCTGAAAAAGATGTGCGGGATTATTGATATTTTACGTATTTGCGGAAATATCACGTGAAACAGGTTAAAAATCGATAGTTTTGGCAATGCTAACCCAAAAATTAGCATAAAATATGTTTTGAAAGGAAAATCAAAAATCCCGCACACCCTTTTTAATTCGTGGATACGCGAAAGCGTAGAAACGACTTATTGGAGTGGGCCGATGTCACTCGCTCATAACTCAAGTGTTAGCTCAAGTTGCGCAATAATTATGCAAATGTGCTCCACAGCATTTCCGCTCTTTATCTTGTGTCCCGAGAATCCCGCGTAGAAGCCTCGAAGCCATCCAGTAATAGCCATTTCCGCCGCCTTCAAAACAACAGCCATTGTACTTCATATCTACAAACTCACAGCGGCGGTGCTATTTATACGTCCGATTGATGATAAGAGTTCCCATGTGGGAGTAACGTTGTTCACGGTATTGATGCAGGGCAGGCGCATGCGCGTCAATATTTGTTGCTTTGGCTTGCCTTTGACGTCATACTGGATTCGAAGCTGTCATGTCCCGATTAAAAATATTTTTAGCTCCCAAATGCCGCTATGTTGTGTCATTCAACCAAGCTAACTCATTCTAGTAATTAGCTTTAAAAATATTTTTTTCTTCCCGGTAGTTTAGCCATTTTTTGATGATTTTATTGCTATTCTACATAAAAGGCTGTTTTGCAAATGAAGCGAATCGGGAACCAAACGCTGTTCTAACTTAATCATATCCTCTCCAGCTTCGTCTCTCAAACATAACAGATATCCACAAGAAACCAGTTCACCGAAAACAGTTTTCATTGAAACTCTATCCAAATCCCTGACGTGGTTCTACCATTTCGCTGAAACACATCGAAGCGCCAAGGGAGCGTGACAATTCTCGATTTACTAATTTGAACTTGACGTCTGGACGTGAGTGTTGGTTTTATCGCTCGATTACAAGGAATTTACTCACTGTAAGAAGTAAAATGTGCTTAGAGACAAAGGGAAAAGGCAAACCAATGTGTAAATCACGGAGAGTTTCTAGCTATCTCTGGTTTGAAGACGAATTTGGACGTACAGATCTGCAAATCGATCGTGCTCTGCCGATCGAACTTCTGCAGGAAATAGCTGATCACTGGAGAGAGCAGGACGAAAGAGGATTGCTGGCTGAGATGTATGTATTTCCCGAGTTGTATTGTTTTCTAATTTCCTAGGGCAATGTTAACGAAGTTTCAATGCACTTTTGCCTCGATATTTTGACAAATCGCAAATATTTTCGCCGAGCGCCGAGACTTCGAGCGAAGGGTCAACCCTGAAGGCGCTTGGAAATGCTAAAACTGAACAAATTCGCTTTAAATACGACCCAGGATATTTCACAATCATTAGTCTTCGTAACGAGTGTGTCTTTATTTGATGAGAACGGTAATTTGAGAATGACAGCGATCTCTTCATCATTCTTTTCTGGCAACGAGCTGTTCGCAATGATGTCTTTGTATTCTGTTCCCCTAAATTGGAGAGCATTATTAAAGTGCTGCAAACGTCCTTTTCAACCTAAGCAACCAGTAAATAGGCACTGTATTTCAATTAACAACAAAGCGTTTGTCATTGAGAAATTGAACTCCAAGTTGGTCTATTGCTCCTTTGTATCGAGATTTGCCCAACCCCCTACTGCTAAATTCAAATATCAACTCCACTACACCTCTGTCACTGATTCTGACTGGAAGAAAATCTACTTACTCCCTTTTAACGTATCATTGGAAACAAAACTAAGGGAATTCCAGTTTAAAGTGCCACTCAAGGCAGAAATGAAACTTTTCCACTAAAAAGTTCAATTATCCTATGAAACGTTTGCGATAAATAAACGTCCTTTGCAAGCGCCGCGAATATTCTATGGATTTTTGAATATTTATAGTTGGCGCCTTTTCTTCGTTCGGTTTTGTGTGTTGCATTCTGGGATAGAAAAAAGACAGTAACACAGGTGATGACGTAAAATGACGCTCAATGCAGACAAGGTGTTTTGGTTTGCAGAAGAGTTTTAGTGGCGTGAGATCGCTCGACGAACATTTCAAGCGAAAAATACCCTGAAATATGGTTCGAAAGTACTTGTTTATGGCAGTGTACGGCAAGCAGACCTCAAGAAAGATATTGAAGTCGATATTTTACAGTGCTGAAGCACTGTTCTGAGCAGGAAAGAACTTTGGCTTCGAGAATCTGTTCGAATGTGCGTATCAATTCGGCCGATTTGTTCGGCAGGGAAATAATTTTTTCCTTCGACTTACCGATTAAAAAAATCTATTGCTGAAATCCTGCTCGCATTTATTGTCAAGCATTCAAATGGTAGCGGAGAAAGCAAGGAAATGAACCTTGGTTGGGACCGTCTGAGTGCGGATATGCAGTATGCGTTTGTTTGATACGAACTGTTCGAGCCTGCATGCACGGAAATTATTCTTTCCCTAAACTATAAAGTCGAATGGGCACTGGAGGAAGCGAAGAAAAGAACATGGATTGATGTTGGGACCGTCCGAGTGCAAACACCGAGAATGCTACCGGGGACCGAACTGTTCAATTCTGCAAGCGCAAACATTTTTATTGAGTTGTAATAATGGCTTCGGGATTCATGTAAAAATGGATTCGGGATTCATGGATTCGTAATAATAAATCTGGTCGAGCGTGCGTATCAAGTTAGCCGATTTATTCGCCAGGGACATTATTTTTTCCTTCGACTTACCGATTAAAAAAGTATATTGCCAAAATCCTGTTGACATTATGGTCAAGTATTCAAATGGTAGCGGAGAAAGCGAAGTAGAAGAACCTTGGTTGGGGACCGTCCGAATGCGCTACGCGTTTGTTCTGACCGAATGAACTGTTCGAACCCGCAGACAAGATTATTCTTCCTCTCCACTTGCTTTCTACTATGGTCAAATATTCGAATGGTATTCGAGGAAGCGAAGAAAAGAACATGGAGTTACTTGGGTGTAAACATTTACCGAGACTGTGTTTAGTTGACTGAACTGCTGTTCGGCAAGCGCAAACATTTTAACCGAGTTGTAGTTCGTGTAATAATTGTTTCTGTAAAAAAAAGTAAGCTTAGTACATGCAATGAGTATTTCTTTATGATATATTAGTTACTATACTGCACATTGCTTTTATCAAATGTAAATAGAGCGAAGGGAGTAAAGACCAATTTTAATTTCTACAATTGTTTGATACTCAAATCTTGAACTTGCATTCTTACCTAGTTGCCCGGCAAATCTTGCGTATGAAAATATAAAATGTGAACATATTCGAGAAACTATCCTGCATTCATTTCCTGAGCGTGCAACTGCCTCTTGGTGTCTTCGTGTTCATTTGGGCTATGGTACCCTTACTCCGTGTCAGTAGAGACAATTTGCTCGCTCTTAACTGTGAACAGGCCATTTAGGCCTTTAAGGTTGCTAGCTGTTATGAAATTTAGCAATCTGCTGGTAAGATAGAACATTAACAGAACACCTACAGCGGCGGACAAAAGTATCGTAAACACCCCGTTCCCCCCTTCCAATGTTGGAGCATGCCAATTTGAATTAACGCTGCGCGCACCAAACAACATTGAACAGGGGAGCGGGGAACAGCCTGGATAGCCAAGTGTTTACTTATTTTTGTCCCCCATTGTCTGAGCTGAAATCGATACCTGGCATTCGTCAAAATGACAGTTTATTCAAGTATAACGTGACCTAAGAGTGTCGCGCAAGAGCCGGTTTTTTCGTCATTACGCGATACATTTGTGCCCAAAATGTCGCTAACATAGGCAAAAGTTATGGATTTGAGTCTCATAATGAAAGCACAATACATTTCGGCAACTTATAGAGGAGGAAAATAGAGCAGATTCTCTGAAGAACGAGCTCTGTGCTATGATTTCACGATAGAAGGATCAAGCAAAGTTAACGGTAAATTGACAAACGAGCGCAATAGCCTGAGCATCGGTGTGTTTTGAAGACATTTGGCCGATTTCATTCTTTAAGAGAATGTTTTAATATTCGAAACTGAAATCTATAAAGTATTGTTAAAGTCTTAGACAAATTGCACAAATAATAGGACGAAAGGAAAGCCAATCAGTCTCAAAATTACTGGCGAGTTACAAGCGAAGTTTTCTGGAATTTTCAATACAAAAAAATCTAGGGCTATCACTTTAGTTATTGTAATGGGGAACATCTCACGAAAGCAAGAATAATGTTCAAAAGCGAGGTTTCTGAGATGTCAAAAGCAATGAGAATTAGAGACTCGATGCTTTTTTCATGCGCGACTGCCTCGGGCCTTTAACAGACGCCAAATATGCAAATACATATGGTCAAACAAACACCACCACATTACACTTAACCGACTTAACCATTCATTTAAACTCGCCAAAATGTCTTCGTTTTATCCACATTTTAAAGTTTAAGCTTTTGAAATGGCTAGCAATCTAGCGCTATATTGGACATACAGGGTTAGAACTTTGTTTACCTTTGAGCATGTAAGAAAAATATTACGGTTAAGTTGAATGGTTAAGCTGCTCATAATTATAAGAAGACAAGTATTAGTCTCTTATATATTGTCGCTAATGGTTTACCACGGTTTTTACTTCATTAAAACTGTATTTTTCTCTCGCCTTTTTGGTTGAGAACAAATAAAGTAGTGTTAGTGAAGCTATAGTGATATTTTTATCCTAGTTTGAAATCAATTGTCCCGGAGAACCAAGCTTTTCTGACAGAGTGCTGTCTCTCGTTAAGAAGCAAACAAACAAACAAACAAACAAGTAAACTTCCCCCGTGCTGCGGATTGAGAATCGTAAACTCTCCCTTTTATCTAGAATCTCGTGGTTAAACTAGCTGTAAGATTTTTTGCCTTTAATAGCTTCGCAGTTGGCGCACACTATTAGCTCAGACACCCCGTTCAAAACGATGACATCGACAGAAAACATCTAGCGAAATATTTTAAGAATCGAGCAGAAGCGTTTGAAAAACTGTTCTGTATGTTCTGAATAATATGAAAGCACTGGTTTAGGAATAAATTTTCTCCTCAACACCATTTTTTGGGGAAACTTTAGGGCAACAAATAAGCCCTCATTTGCGGGTGATTTCAGACAGTCACGTATTATTTTTCCAAGTGCCTAAAGTAGGCTAGTGCGCATGCGTTACTTCACTCAGACAGCGGCGGACAAAAGTATCGTAAACACCCCGTTCCCCCTTCCAATGTTGGAGCATGCCAATTTGAATTAACGCTGCGCGCACCAAACAACATTGAACAGGGGAGCGGGGAACAGCCTGGATAGCCAAGTGTTTACTTATTTTTGTCCCCCATTGTAGCTCCAGTAGATTGATTAAGAAGGGGGAGGACTTTCACCACTTCTCTTGCCTTTCCCATCTTAAGGCCGATTTAGACTGTACGATTTTCGCCTACAACCATCGCATGCGACATGCTCGCATCAGCATACGACTCGAATCGCAAAGTCTAAATCAGCACTACAACTCCTCTACGACATGCGCTTACGAGCTAAGTCATGTCGCAAGCGTGTCGCATGCGATGGTTGTAGGCGAAAATCGTACAGTCTAAATCGGCCTTTAGGGAGTCTTTAGGGCCTGTTCACATAAGGTTGGTTGGGGGACCCCAGGTAGCTGGGATACCCCAGCTTGGTGAGGTTGAAAAATATGAGCATTCACATGACCCCGGGGTGCTGTGGTCAGCTCGTGAAAATCGGAATGGCGGCTTAATGGTTATGTTGCTAAAACCATCTCACTATGAACTCAAAAGTTAATATTTTTGGTTAGTTCTGTTGGTCATGTTGTTCTTTTTATTGATACAAAGTGTAGTTACTGATGATTGAAAATTGATTTGAAGCAAGTTGAGAAACAGGTTAGCGCTACCTCACACCAGCACACCAGGGTTGATAGTTGACATGGAAAAAAACCCTCACCTGGGCTGACCACCTGCCTGTTGAGATTGGTTGGTTGCCTGCCTACGTGGGGTCCCCCACCACCTGCCATGTGAACACCAGCAAGAAAAGAAGAGAGTTTATGTGGAAAGGCGAGTAACCCGCTGAACCGGGGTACCCCATCTTCATGTGAACATGAGGCCCATGTTAAACATAAAAACATTGCACAATTTTGTATCAAAATACTTCATTCTCACGTCTATCCCATGAAGATGATGTGGCTGTTGGCTACACAATATTTCAGAGGACATTCACCTAGGTAGTGCACATTATGTTAAACATAAAAACATTGCACAATTTTGTATCAAAATATTTCATTCTCACGTCTATCCCATGAAAGTGATGTGGCTGTTGGCTACAAAATATTTCAGAGGATTCCATCCAACATTACATGGCCAATAAAACATTTTTTCATCTACTAGGTGCTGTTCGCAACAAACTGAAATGATTTAGTCACCATATTGTTTAGTTACCAAATGAATCATCTATTCTAAACCTAAATGAATGGTTTTGCCCTGTAGACCAAATTGGCTAACATGTAACATTTATTCCTCAAGCCTAAATGGACTAGAGTGGTTTTCATCTGACTGTGAACAAAAACTAACAGTCAGTGTTTATAGTGACTACTAGTCATTATTAGTAAGGAGAGTACAATAAAAAAAGACTTTCAATTCATTGTGTATATCAGTGTGCATTTTGTTAGTACCTATTTCACAGTTGGATGAAAAGCACTCTTATTGACCCAGAGGCCATGAGGGCAAAAAGAAGAACTGTTTTTAGTCAAATCTCACTAGAAGTTCAATTAGTATAGCCAAAAATGTTTTCTGGTCTGTTCATTTGACATTTTTTGGCTTTATAGAAATCAAGCACTTTTTGCTACTAGTAGGCTATTTAACAATTAGACCTTGAGCCCGAAAGGGCTACGGGCCAATAGTCCATAAGGCCGCAGGCTGAATGGGCTATTGACCTGTGGCCCTTGAGGGCGAGAGGTCTCTTGTTTTAGTATCACCCAACTAGTTGGACAAAAAAAGGTTACATTTTGTGTTAAAACATCACCAGAAACCTCCACAAAAGGAAAAGCGGCCGCCATTCTTTTCATGTTGAAAATCAGCGCTTTCGCTACTAGAGGTGTATTGATAATAGTCCCCTAGTAGCTTAGCCAATCAGAATGCAGCATTGTCAATAGTCCACTAGTTGGGTGATACTAATTAGTTTTAGTAAAACTTTACATTGTTCACTATATTCTTTGGGGTCAGGAAATGTCAGAACTGTTTTTCAGGCCCATGCAAAAGTGCATTTTGGTAGTTGTCAGACCCTGTTTCCCCCTCCTATCATGCAATACCCCATGGCCTTGGCCCGAGGGGGTACTCTCTTATATCAAGGGGGTACTCTCTTATATAATGTATTACAGATACAAGCCACCTGATAGGGTATGGTTTTGAGCTCTGAGGTATAAAACAGGGCGGCTTTTTTATTAGAAATGGTCTGTGATAGGGTTAAAATGAATAAAACTGAGTGAATATGCTGTATACAGAGTAGTGCCACTGTGCACAAATAGTCAATCAAATTGCACATAGTTCAAGCACAAGTTGTATTATATTATTTAATATTTTGCAAATTTATGTCTGGGATAGGGTGAGAATTTTGAGGTTGGGGTGGCTCACCCCTACAGTTAAATACATGGAGTACCTCCCAGCAAGGTTCACATACAATTCACTTGGAGCTCTAGGGGGCCTCCATGCAAAAACTACTATGGAAAAGAAGCACAAAGATTGCAAACTCTACTGCAGGAACTGTGTCTACTATGGAGGAAGGCAATTCTGTGCCATATAGTACCAAAAAAGGCAGAGGGCTCTACAGATTCCAATTCATCAATTTCCTACTTTTTCGGACCGAATCATACAGTAGTTTTTCCAGGGTTTTTGTGGCTGTTGGTTGCTGATAAAGGGTTCTAGAATGCAGACAATAATACAGACCACTTTAGAAATGAAAATTGGTCTTTACTCCCGTGGTTGCCAAACGAGCTAATGCTGTATGTAGGGATGTGATGTAGCTCTATTTACATTTGATAAAAGCAATGCGCAGTAGTAGCAACTAAAATAAACTATAGTGATTTCTTCGCGACCCTCTCTCTCGTTCATAGACACAATCAGTACTGTTCCCTTGAATCTTGCATGAATAAATGAAGACCATAAAGAAATATCCATTGAATGCACTTATAGAAACAATAAGCGTACATGTATTATTATTACACGAACTTCGACTCAGTTAAAATGTTTGCGCTTGCCGAACAGTTCGGTTCGCAGTCTCGGTAAATGTTTGCACTCGGACGGTCACCAAATAACTCCATATTCTTTTCCTCGCTCCCTCAAATACCATTCGAATATTTGACCATAGTAGAAAGCGAGTGGAGAGGAAGAATAATCTTGTCTGCGGGTTCGAACGAATCCGTTCGAACAGTTCATTCGGTCAGAACAAACGCGTACCGCATCGGACGGTCCCAGCCAAGGTTCTTCTACTTCGCTTTCTCCGCTACCACTCGCACACTTGACCATTATGCCAACAGGATTTTAGCAATATACTTTTCTTATCGGTAAGTCGAAGGAAAAAATAATGTCACTCACGAATAAATCGGCCAACTTGATACGCACGCTCGACCAGATTTATTATTATGAATCCATAATGCTTGCGCTTGCACAACTGTTCGGTCCCCGGTCAGTTTGAACGCAGTCTCGGTAAATGTTTGCACTCGGACGGTCCCAACATCACTCTATGTTCTTTTCTTTGCTTCCTTCAGTACCCATTCGACTTTATAGCGAAGGGAAATAATAATTTCCGTGCAGCTATTCCGGTCAGCTATCAAACAAACGCATACTGCATATTCGCACTCAGGCGGTCCCAACCAAGGTTCATTTCCTTGCTTTCTCCGCTACCATTCGAATGCTTGACCATAAATGCGAGCAGGATTTCAGCAATATAATTTTTTAATCGGTAAGTCGAAGGAAAAAATTATTTCCCTGCCGAACAATTCGGCCGAATTGATACACACATTCGAACAGATTCTCGAAGCCAAAGTTCTTTCCTGCTCAGAATAGTGCTTCAGCACTGTAAAATATCGACTTCAATATCTTTCTTTAGGTCTGCTTGCCATACACTGCCATAAACAAGTACTTTCGAACCATATTTCAGGGTATTTTTCGCTTCACATGTTCGTCGAGCGATCTCACGCCACTAAAACTCTTCTGCAAACCAAAACACCTTGTCTGCATTGAGCGTCATTTTACGTCATCACCTGTGTTACTGTCTTTTTTCTATCCCAGAATGCAACACAAAAACCGAACGAAGAAAAGGCGCCAACTATAAATATTCAAAAATCCATAGAATATTCGCGGCGCTTGCAAAGGACGTTTATTTATCGCAAACGTTTCATAGGATAATTGAACTTTTTAGTGGAAAAGTTTCATTTCTGCCTTGAGTGGCACTTTAAGATTTTACACAGAATCCTTCCAGTCAATAGCTTTTTACATAAAATTGGGAAGGAACCTTCACCTCTTTGTACCTTCAGTAAAACGGAGAACGAAACATTAGAGCACCTGTTGTTTTCGTGTGGTAAAATACAATGTTTCTGGGACCAGTTTTGTTGTTGGATAAAAGAGCAGGGAATAGCGCTTGAGAAGTAGATGTCATTTTTGGTTTTTACGATCACTTGGAGGAAACTATTTTGATTAATCATTTGATTCTTAACGCAAAATACCACATTTTTCAGTGTAAGAGGAAGAACGTGTTGCCTCATAAAAACGTATTTTTAAAAAGAGTCAAAGCAATCGGGTCATTCCACGTCAAATCGACCAATGCCGTAAATTGACCCTCTCCGATTTCCATAAAAATCACATTTTGAGTGCCTTTCAAGGTCAATAACAAGATTCCAAAATTTCAGCGTCAAGGACCTAATAGTTTTCGAGATACAGACACATGAAATTTGTCGACCACGCCCCTTTTGTATTTTTGCTGAGTGAAACTCCAATTTTGAGTGGCTGGCAACCCCACTCGCATCATAACAAGCCGCAAAAACGTATTTGTTCGGTAAACTGTACTGCTCACACTTCCCATAACAGCCATTAAAGCCACCCTATAAGTCTTTGAATGTGTTGTTTTTTCACGCCAAACATCGGTCCAAAATGCATCTCATTATCTGAGGGTGATATTTTCTGTAAATAATTTTTTACCAAATGTTACGTTTTTGTACAACATGCATTCTTATAATGTTATATGGGTGGTGAACAACCAGCAGTATGAGTGGTGACGACTTAGCGTGTTTGTTTCTGCTTATTTCGAGGCTTTTAAAAACGCACAGTGGCAAAAGTCCTAAAATTACCATATTTTCGGGCTTAAGAATCGGACGGTTGACAGTTAATGTAGACCGCGATATTTGAACTAGATATTCTTTCATCCTTATTTCTTACGTATACAAATTCATAACACCTATGTCGAACTCCTTCACTGTCAAACAGTCAGAGGAATAAATCATGGTTCGACAATGAAATTAACAACATTATGAAAATTCGTTTTTAAAATATTTATGTAATGAATCAGATAAGGCTAGTATGACACCAAAACTCTTTCTTGTGTTCATGAATACTCCTTAGAACTCTACAGTTTAAAGTCTATATCATGTTGAAAGCCTTTTTATCTTGAGCACGGCCTGAGCTATGGAATGATGTGAACGAGTACCAACGATTCTGTTTCGGGCGATACCCGTTACTTAAATCAGATGTGACTCCCAGTTATTGCCTGCAGGGTAGCCCATACAGCATGATAGACGCTTGGCAGTACCACCAATGCCATCGCATGTGCTTTTCCCATGGCCAAGACAAAGATTAAGGAAGTTCTTATGTTTTATTGGCCCGAACAGCCGTACAAGGTTGTTTTTAGATATGGCATCACTGACGTAATCACGGAATGGATATTCATTGTATCGTGATGTTTCATACAGCAGTCTGAAATCACGCATGTGTTAAAGTGTTCGAGCTTATGTGGTATTTATAAAACGAGCTGGAGTCCACCCTTGTACACCCATATGCGCTTTGAAGTGTCGAAATAGGCACTTCATCCAGGGTTACCGTGTCTATAACTACAATATAGACACTCATTAATTAAACATGAGTGTCTTCATCGTAGTTATAAACACGGCACGTGACCAATATAGGGTTCACCCATTGGTCACAAACCTTATGAATAATTCATGAATTTTAGAATGATTTTCTGAAATAGGATGAAGCGTGGCTTGACTGTTGATCCAGTTGTAGGCCCCCTGCGCAGCTTCCTGTTAAATTAAGCGGAAGATCTCAAAAAGTCGAACAAGACAACCACCTCTCCTTTGTTTTACATTTGTTAAATAAGCGGATTGCCCTTTCGCAGCAGTAAAGTGGCGTGAGATCGAAGGGATTCATGTAGCTGTACATAAAGTGGAATTCAGAGAGTGTCGAGTGTCTTGTTTTTGAGTTTTCTTCTCGCTTCGATTGGCTGGGCATCGCGACATTGCTCTTCCAGCCAATCAAATTGTAAACCAAAATCAAACCAAATGATTTTTACTTGGGATTAGTCCTGCAGTCGTCAGTGCTTTCTTGGTTCAAGGCTAAACGCAAATCGTAATTACTTTGTTTCCCTTGGATGCTTCATGAATGGGTTTTGCTTCTGATTTGGCTAATCTGCGAAATCTGTCTAATATGATTATTGTCTAATATCTATATTTTGCTCGCAATAATATTACAAATGAAGAGTCCAAGGCAACTTTCGCCTGTTAATTGCTATACATTGACGTGGTAATCAAGAAAATCAATCCTTTTTCAGTTTTCCGTAACTCGAAACAGAGTGAAATTAACGCTTTTTGTTTATTTATATTTAATTAATTCATTTCTACGGTGCAATGCTATGTCACCAAGATTGTTTACATGATTTAACATGAAACACTTAAAAGACATCCCAATACCTGCAAAAATTCTAAAATTAGTTCTATTAATATATGTCTTTGCTGCATTTCCATTTCATACCACGGTCAATTTCATTGTCGAACCATGGATTATTCCTCTGATTGTTTGGCAGTGAAGGAGTTCGACATAGGTGTTACGAATTTGTATACGTAAGAAATAAGGATGAAAGAATATCTAGTTCAAATATCGTTATCTACATTAACTGTCAACCGTCCGATTCTTAAGCCCGAAAATATGGTAATTTTAGGACTTTTGCCACTGTGCGTTTTTAAAAGCCTCGAAATAAGCAGAAACAAACCCGCTAAGTCGTCACCACTCATACTGCTGGTTGTTCACCACCCATATAACATTATAAGAATGCATGTTGTACAAAAACGTAACATTTAGTAAAATAATATTTACAGAAAATATCACCCTGAGATAATGAGATGCATTTTGGACCGATGTTTGGCGTGAAAAAACAACACATTCAAAGACTTATAGGGTGGCTTTAATGGCTGTTATGGGAAGTGTGAGTAGTACAGTTTACCAAACAAATACGTTTTTGCGGCTTGTTATGATGCGAGTGGGGTTGCCAGCCACTCAAAATTGGAGTTTCACTCAGCAAAAATACAAAAGGGGCGTGGTCGACAAATTTCATGTGTCTGTATCTCGAAAACTATTAGGTCCTTGACGCTGAAATTTTGGAATCTTGTTATTGACCTTGAAAGGCACTCAAAATGTGATTTTTATGGAAATCGGAGAGGGTCAATTTACGGCATTGGTCGATTTGACGTGGAATGACCCAATCTTCAAAATTGAAAATGCATAGCAACTGAGAAAGGCAAACTGCTGTTTCATTATAGCAAATGGACCCCACTGCTTGCCTCTGTCCTATCTTAATATATAGATTTAGCCACTGGCTAAAAGCGGAGCTCCCGGTTACAATTTTTTTTAACGAGACAAAAAGGTTGCCATTGTACATGAATAGATAGCCTTGCACCGTTATACCACGTGACTAAGCACTTGTTCACCAGTGTGGTTATCTAAGGTTCATCCCTTCAACGATGTAAACCTTTTCACGTTTGATGACGTCATCAATTACGTCATACCACGTAACCATGCAGTTACACCCACCTTGCCACTTAGATAACTTCACCCAAGTTTGGTTGTCTGAAGTTCATCCCTTCTTGAGATATTTCATTTTTCTCCTATGATGACGTCATCGATGACGTCATACCTCGTGACCATGCTGTTGCACCCCCCTTGCCACTTAGATAACTTCACCCAAGTTTGGTTGTCTGAGGTTCATCCCTTCTTGAGATATCTCATTTTTCTCCTATGATGACGTCATCAATGACGTCAGACCACGTGACCATGCAGTTGCACCCCCCTTGACACTTAGATAACTTCACCCAAGTTTGGTTGTCTGAGGTTCATCACTTCTGGAGATATATCACTTTTCTCCTATGATGACGTCATCAATGACGTCATACCACGTGACCATGCAGTTGCACCCTCCTTGCCACTTAGATAACTTCATCCAAGTTTGGTTGTCTGAGGTTCATCCCTTCTTGAGATATATCATTTTTCTCCTATGATGACGTCATCAATGACGTCATACCACGTGACCATGCAGTTGCACCCCCCTTGCCACTTAGATAACTTCACCTAAGTTTGGTTGTCTGAGGTTCATCCCTTCTTGAGATATATCACTTTTTCTCCTATGATGACGTCATCAATGACGTCATACCACGTGACCAGGCAGTTGCACCCTCCTTGCCACTTAGATAACTTCATCCAAGTTTGGTTGTCTGAGGTTCATCCCTTCTTGAGATATATCATTTTTCTCCTATGATGACGTCATCAATGGCGTCATACCACGTGACCATGCAGTTGCACCCCCCTTGCCACTTAGATAACTTCACCCAAGTTTGGTTGTCTGAGGTTCATCCCTTCTTGAGATATATCATTTTTCTCCTATGATGACGTCATCGATGACGTCATACCACGTGACCATGCAGCTGCACCCCCCTTGCCACTTAAGCCGGGGAAATACGAGGCACAAAATCCCTCAACTTGTCGCGCAACATTGTTGCGTTGCATGTCTAATGTTTGTTGTTCGTTTTTCATCAAATTCACAACTTGTCGCGCAACATTTTGTTTTGATGATCACACACGCGAGCCCAAGGCAGATTTTGCCCCTTAGCACCTCATTTCTATTGACTAATCAACTTGAATTGTAGGCAAATTGTTGCGCGACAAGTTGTGTGTTTGATGAAAAACGAGCAACAAAGCCAGAATTTGTGTCTCAAAGTAGACCCGCGTTCTACTTCGCGCAACAAGTTTTCACAACCTGCAACAAATGTTTTTGTTGCGCGACAAGTTGTGGCGCGAGATGAAAAACGCGCTACATTGATCATCAACTTGCAACGCAACAATGTTGCGCGACAAGTTGAGGGATTTTGTGCCTCGTATTTCCCCGGCTTTAGATAACTTCATCCAAGTTTGGTTGTCTAAGGTCCATCCCTTCCCGAGATTTTTTAATGTTCTTAGTATACCACAGGGTTCCCATGAGTTTCCGCGTACGGCGGACGGACGGACGGACGGACGCCGGACGGACGTACGCTATACCTTTAATACCAGGAAGAAACAAAAAAATTCATATCTCAAGAAGGGAACAACCTATGGCAACCAAACTTGGACACATTAATCTTTTGGGCGATACCATTTCAACGCCCTAATCATTTGACTTGGTGCCGTCAATAACGTAAGCAAAATGAGCAAGAAAGCCCGTGACGTTTGAAAATCAACTCCATAGTTATGCGAGACGTTATTTCCTTAGGTATGGTGCTCCTCTTTCTTTCTTCCCCCCCCCCCCCCCCCCCCCCCCCCCCCCCTAGTTGGTCTGTTAACTAATTATGCCAAAAATTTTATACCATGCCTAAAATAGGAATAAAAACGTCCATTTTTTGTTAAAAAAAAGTGTGTCTTTATAGGTTTCTTTTTATTTTAGACTTTCGTTCTGAGCGGTTTCTAGACACTGTTTTAAATTTCAGTTTTCGGTCAGTGGAGCGATGCATGGGCGCTAGGATATAATTCATTGTGACGGCGTTGTCAGTAGGCGCGCGTTTCAGACGTTGAGACCTTAAAAAAACACAATCACCTATGCTCAATTTTGGATAACATACGGATTGCAAATATAAAATGTTTTCTTTCATTACTGTTCTACTGTTTCTAATTGTAATGCATGTATTGCCCACTTATCTGAAATGCAAGTTCCAAAGGTAGCTCCATTGTAAAAAGAGCATATAGCCTCTTTGTTGTTGTTGTTCATTTGTTGTGAAGCTTTTAATGGGAGAAGTTTCAAATTCAGTTCGATTCAGTGTGTTTGCTTGGTTAGATTATAAAATTATACATAACAAGTAAGTAAATATAAATGAATAATGCTAAGCTGGACAAAGAACATGAACAACAACAACCAAAGGTTGAGATTTATATTAAACGCCGTGGAAAAATGGTGTTTTGCTGACGTTTCGAGCGTTAGCCCTTCGTCGGAGCAAAGAGAGAAAACAGAGGGTGTGGGCTGTATATAAAGTAAATGTAGAGCCGTTGCTAGGCAACAGATAAACATTCGGACTAAAGGTGATAATTGGTTAAGAATAACAAAGGATGTAATTGGCCATTGAAATCGCAAACTAGTGATAAAAGTAAAGAAAGAGGAAATATGATGAGATGTAGAAAACTAGATATAAGAGAAAAATTCATTGATGCCGTGACATCCTTTGTTATTCTTAACCAATTATCACCTTTAGTCGTTCCTAATGTTTATCTGTTGCCTAGCAACGGCTCTACATTTACTTTATATACAGCCCCACTCGCTCTGTTTTCTCTCTTTGCTCCGACGAAGGGCTAACGCTCGAAACGTCAGCAAAACACCGTTTTTCCACGGCGTTTAACATAAATCTCAACCTTTGGTTATTGTTGTTCATGTTCACGTCTCCGCCGACGCAGACCACCTAGTTTTCCCATAAAACTAGTCATACCATAAGCTTGACAAAGTGCTACCAGTCTATGCTAGGGCAGAAAGTGTTATGTAAACAGTTATGTAAGCAATCCATTATTTTCATTTGCTTTTTTGTTTGAGAAGATGTCACTGACCTTAAAGGGCATTTAAAACTACAAACCAAACATATTTTAAGGTCTCGGTCAGGGTAAATAATCAAAAATCTTTGACTCTTTTCCTGGAATTCAGTTAATAGAGTCCTAAAGTACATTTCTAAATCCCCAAATGACGCGTCAACTGTTTTCCTTGGTTTCAATAGCCCATTCGTTTGTATTACCCGCCACTCATTTTCTGTATTTTAATTAACTTTACACGCTTTTTCTAGCACTTAAATTTTAGGTCAAATTTTCACCTTCGCGAAGCACCTGACCTCGCACGATTTAAGATATCGGCGTCAAATTTTCTGTGCCGTTAGAAGATGATAACACCTAAAAAACCGTGTGAGGAAATTTTTATTTTTTACTTGAAAAAGTTTTTATGATAAACTTTGCGGCAGCAAATGGAAAAAAATGCGACTTTCAACTTTGCGACCTTATATTTTCGTAAATATGCAAAATATCAAAAATCGCTCACACGGTTTCGCTGTTCATTTCTCCAAAATTAAAATCCGACAAAGTTTGAAATTGTGCAACAAATCACTAATGGGCTAAAGCTTCTCAAGTAGACAAGGTAGTTTTTAGTTCGTGGTCGTTAAAATATAAAAAAACCTAAACTCTGCTAAAATGAACAACTTCATTAGATAGAACAATCTTTTAGCCTTAAAACGATATAAAACTGATTATCATAGCATAAATTGCGACGCGACGAGAATTTTTTTCTGTAAGCACGTCTTTTTCCCTGACCGAGACCTTAACAATCACATAAGATGTTATAAAATACAGCTGGATGTCTGGTTTGATAACTAATTTGAGCCAAGCAATGGAATCAAAATCTCGCTCACCAGACAAGGTTCTCAACTTTGGTGCCAAATTCGACGAATCTGCAGTCATTGCTTTACCTCCTTAGTTACAGTTGCTACGTCAGACTTATTTGTGGTGGGCCCGCTTAGAATGTTATCAAAGTGAACATGATGACTGCACATAGGCTCCCAACATGAAGCTTCAGGGATGCAATTTAAGCTATTAAGGGAGGGTTAGTATCCACGACTCCTTTGATAGAGCGGATTTCAGATGACTGTCGTGAGTAATTCGCAATTACTTTGTAATTACTTGGTGTAATTACGTTGCGATTGGTTTCTCTGCAGTCATGTGAAATCCGCTCTATTGTGGTGGGCCAAATGTCGCTCGCTCGCTCGCTCATAACTCAAGTGTTAGCTCATGACGTCATCTAAACTAAAACAATTATCTCGAGAACGGTACATCGCTAGGTGACCAAACTTGGACAAAGTTATCTGAGTGACAAGGGGGGTCCAGCATGAAAGTCACATGACATTATGTCATCGGTGACGTCATCAAAACTAGAAAAATTAATATCTCGAGAACAAAACATCGCTAGGTAACCAAACTTGGCTTAAGTTATCTCCGTGACAAAGGGCGTGCAGCAACAAAGTCACATGGCATTACGTCATTGATGACATCATAAAAACTACAAAAATTAATATCTCGAGAACGGAACATCGCTAGTTGACCAAATTTTTTCGACAAAGTTATCTTTGTGACATGGGGCGTCCAGCAACAAAGTCACATGACATAACGTCATGGATGACGTCAGAAAAAACTAGAAAAATTGATATCTCGAGAACGGTACATCGCTAGGTGACCAAACTTGGACAAAGTTATCTTCATGACAACGGACGTCCAGCAACAAAGTCACATGATATTACGTCATCGATGACGTCATCAAAACTAGAAAAATAATATTCCGAGAAGGGAACATCGCTAGGTTACCAAAGTTGGATAAAGTTATCTTCGTGATAATGGGGCGTCATAGATGACGCCATTAAAACTAGAAGAAATTGTCATCCGAGAACGGAGCATCGCTAGGTGGCCAAACTTGGGTAAAGTTATCTTCGAGCATGGGAGGTGCAACACCAAGGTCACGCGGTATAGCGTCATTGATGACGTCATCACCACCATCACCAGACGACCAAACGTAGATTAACGGCATCCACGATTTCACCGAGGCACTCGGTACCTTTGATTTAGATCGCCTTCTAAAGAACATATTTTGCTTAAATTTGGAGCTGTGCTATTTAATTGGAAGAAGCTGGAACTTTTTAAAGAAAGTCGGTACTTTTTTTCTTTAGAGCTATTCTTCAGATAGACCAACCTTTTAGCTTTAAAATGATATATGAACGACGTTTGTAGTGTAAATTGTGACGCGACACGAATTTTTTTCCGCGACACCCTTCAAAGGTATACTCATACCTTAAAAATTTAGGTCAATTCTCTCAGAAAATCCATCGTATGCAAATAAGGTGACCCTACCCCTACGTTGCCACGTTAGCACCCATCTCGACAAAACATGCATTTTAAGAACCCCAAGCAAACGCTTTGAAGGAAGGCTTTATCTCGGAAGCAAAAGTGCTTTACAACATGGTCAGCTACAAGGAAGGCGAGTCACCTTAAAACGTTTTTTTTAACAGCATTTTAGCATTCGTTTTGTGTTCTATAAAAACTTTTCCGGAGATTTTGAAAATACGATTTCCTTTTGAAGTTATGATTTTAAAGAAATTGTACCTTTCAAAAACAAATTACGAGTGGATTCACAGAAATGGCTTTAAAGTCGGCCCTTTCTATGTTTTCAACAATCATTTAATATTTTTAGGACTCGTCTACGCCCATGGTAAAATGTCAAAAAACAAAAGAAGTGTATATTGGCGTGCGTGAAACTAGGCTACTTGCACTAACTTGGTCACGCGATCCAAATCCAATGCATTCTGAGTAAAATCTAGAAAATTCCCTGCGATTTGCTCCAGGTTAGAGATTTTATGCTGAAATTTTAGTTTCTGACTAATATCAATAAGTTCTTTGTATTTCTGGAATTGATTTTGACAAAACATCTCGTCAAGAGACCGTGACCCAGTTAGTGCAAGTGGCCTATTATGCGTCAGAAAGACAACCAACTTAAAAAGTGGCCATAGTTGTGGCATAGTTCAAATCAGCTTTGAAATTAGGTATCACTTGCAAAATACTACTTTTTCGCGAAATTATGCCATTTAAATGAAAGCTGTTTTGTAACCTTACACGTTAATGTTGAAGCTCCAAACGTTTTTCACAGCACTTTAGTGTCGTCTTGAGAGAATCGTTATTCTTGACGCTAACACGAATCCCGCATATGACGGTGCTGTTGCGGGGCTGTGCAGCGGCGATTTGAGGGGAAGGATGCGAACGCATCCCATGAACCTCCTCCCCTCGTATAATACGCCTTCGTTTGGATGCTTGTGCAGGTTGAAGGCCTATTTGGGAAATTCCATGACAGAGTTAACTCGAGATTAGTCAAAAACTCACGGGGCAACAAGACAGGGCGTGGCAAGTCCCCTCAAAGAGCCACACCACCGCCATCTCCAAGCGAAACAACGTTGACATCAACCTCAACCACACCCGCATCTACAAGTAAAGATGAAGAGGAAGTGTGTCCTATCTGTCTACTGGAGATGGTGGAAGGCGAGAGCCTCATGTGCTGTACTGATGGGTGTAACAATCGGCTCCACCAACACTGCATGGAAATATGTAAGTAGAGATAAGAATGACAGATTGCAAGAAAGGTGGATTTAATCTGGAGTTTGGAAGGCGAATTGCGCACGAATTTTGCAATTAAGTACCACCAAGAATTATTAGAGAATGAGGCAACAGAGAACTACACGGAAACGCTTTCTACACACAGGCTAATGAATAGGGCAGTGCTGAATTTAATGTTTACTACTCGTGTGTGGAATTCAAGGTGAGTTCAAATTTGGTGATAGAGGCACTTTTAAGTTGCGGTGATGCCACTGATGATAACGCCATTTGACCATGTTGGTCTTCCCTCGTTGACTGCAAGAAGCAGAGGATCCATCTAGAGACTAGAGAAGTCGGTAGATCCTGATGATTAAAACTAATCGAAATCTCATATAGCTGTACGAAAGAATCCTATTGTCATTTTGAGCACTTTATGACATTTAAAATGCCATAAGAGTATTATATACCGGGTTCCGGGAAACGTCACCCAAAAAGCCTATAAGCTTGAAGCGCAAAAGATAATGGGGCCAACTAAACTGCTACTGTTTGTTCTGAATTCAGACAGTTATCGCAACCACAGGTAAAATCATTAAATTTCAGCACATTTTTAAGCATGTTTGTTTCTAATATTTTACGGACATTCAAATAAATTTTAACCCATACTGCCTAGCGCACAAAGCTTTGTTGCTTTTTCCAGTGACAACGTATCCCGGAAACGGTATGTAGTATATGCCATAAGAGTAGTATTATATTTCGGCTATTTAAAGTCGCCTTTAAAGTCGACTCGGAACCCCACTTTGATTACTGTAGTCTGATATGGGATGGTATTGGGGTAAAACTGGCTGACAAGCTTCAAAAGCTACAAAATCGTGCTGCCAGAGTGGTATCCAGTATTGGATTTGGTGTTAGCTCAGGCGATATCCTTGATATGCTGGGCTGGGTTAGGTTTTTTCCGTTCGCCGAGCCATGCAGAAGGCTTATCTAATGTTCAAAGTTTTTTAAAATCTTGTTCCCGATTACCTTGGCTCACTTTTTGTCGAACATAAAACTCAATATAACACCAGAAATTCAAAAAACATGCTGGCGCTGCCAAACCCTCATACTAATTATTTGAAAACCTCTTTTGGATACAGTTGGGCTTTTCTGTGGAATAGCCTTCCCAGTGAAGTTCGCGAAGCAGAAGGGTATTCAGTTTTTAAAAAGGGAATTCAATTATATTTTTCCTCATCAGACTTTAACACAGCAAACTAGTAAAACAGCTTTCATTGCAAAATGTATGTTTTTAACATCGTATTATTTATGTGTAATTAGCTGAATGTTTTTACCGTATTTTAAATAAACCATCTGTCTGTCTGTATGCCCTTGCTCATCCATATTCCCTTGCTCGTCCACATTTCCTTGCTCATCCACATTCCCTTGCCCATCCATGTTCCCTTGCTCATCCATATTCCCTTGCGAGATATGTCCAGAAATGGACGGGCTTTAGGATTTTTAGGAATCCTGAAAATCCTAAAGACCCACAAGATCCTAAAAATCATAACTTATTATATAAACACCAATGAAATACCGGGTGATCTCCCGCGCGAAAACTTGATATCTTCACACGTGAAAATAACATGTTATTTTCACATGTGAAGATATCACACTTGCCTTTGCTCAATGCTCGATTTTTAAGCTTAACTCAAATAAAATTCGAATTTGGTATTTCATTGATGTTTATATAATAAACAGAACATTACATGGCCGCTTGTAGATACGAATTTTATCTTCTCGTGTTAAAAATGAATCTCACTCGTTCGCTGCGCTCACTCGTGAGATAAATTTTCAACACTCGAAGATAAAATCCGTATCTCCGCGCGGCCATGTAATATCCTCTATTTATGCTACCTTAGGTTTTTATAATTTCCTTATAATAATAATAATAATAATAATAATAATAATAATAATGGTTTAATAGCAGTACTTCCCCTAGGTGGCTCTTCGCCTACTATATCTATGTTAAAATCAATAAATTGAGAACTATATATATACTCATATACTAATAAAATGGTAGAATAAAAAAAAATTAAATATATAAAAATATAAATATGTTATAATAATGCTACATTTCATATATATACAAGTATTTATAGGCATTTGCGCGCATTAGATCAAAGTAAAGACCTTAAAGAGAGAGGGAATAATTTAAGAAAAGAGATCTTTAATTTTCGCAATAAAGAGTCCATGGTCTGAGCAACTTCTTATCGTGGCTGGCAGTTTATTAAAGGAGGTTGCTGCCTGGTCTTGGAAGGTATTTGTCTCTTTTTTAGTAGGAATTTCTACCTTAGGAGCAGTAAGAGACCTTAGATTATAAGACTGCACAGAGTGAAGCTTTAGCTTGATTGGGCAGTCCGTTGAGTATAATGACTTATGAGTCAATTTTAGTGTGTTATATTCAATTCGTTTTATAATTGGCAGCCATCCGAGCCCTCTCAGGTCATCAGTTGTTGCAAACTTAGAGAGAACAAAGCCAGCGCAAGAATTTTGGACCCTTTGTAAGCGTTTAAGTTGATAGTCGGGAAGAGGACTAAATACTACATTGCAGTAGTCAAGTTTGGATAGTACAAGGCTTTCAGCCAAGCGCTTACGAATATGGAAAGGTGCGAAACTGCGCAGTTTTCGCAAAACAGATAAAGTTCCATAGCATGAAGATAAAAGTTTCGTGATGTGCTCGTTCCATGATAGATGTTGATCTAAGTGGAGACCCAAGAGCTTAGTAGTTTTGGTTCTTTCAAGTTCCTTTTCACAACAGCGGATGCTGATGTTGTCTTTAGGTTTCCTAAACAACACTTTTAGGATCTTTAGGTTTCCTAAACCACACTTTTAGGATGTTTAGGATCCTTGACTCTACTTCATTGATAAAGGGCCTTTAGGATTTTTAGGTTTTTTAGTTTCCTTAGGATCTTTAGGTTTCCTAAACAACACTTTTAGGATGTTTAGGATCCTTGACTCTACTTCATTGATAGAGGGCCTTTAGGATTTTAAGGTTTTTTAGTTTTCTTAGGATCTTTATGTTTCCTAAACAACACTTTTAGGATGTTTAGGATCCTTGACTCTACTTCATTAATAAAGGACCTTAAGGTTTTTTAGTTTCCTTAGGATCTTTAGGTTTCCTGAACAACACTTTTAAAATATTTAGGATCCTTGACTCTACTTCATTGATAAAGGGCCTTTAGGATTTTTAGGTTTTTTAGTTTTCTTAGGATCTTTAGCTTTCCTAAACAACACTTTTAGGATGTTTAGGATCCTTGACTCTACTTCATTGATAAAGGGCCTTTAGGTTTTTTAGTTTCCTTAGGATCTTTAGGTTTCCTGAACAACACTTTTAAAATATTTAGGATCCTTGACTCTACTTCATTGATAAAGGGCCTTTAGGATTTTTTAGTTTTCTTAGGATCTTTAGCTTTCCTAAACAACACTTTTAGGATGTTTAGGATCCTTGACTCTACTTCATTGATAAAGGGCCTTTAGGATTTTTAGGTTTTTTAATTTGCTTAGGATCTTTAGGTTTTCTAAACAACACTTTTAGGATGTTTAGGATCCTTGACTCTACTTCATTGATAGAGGGCCTTTAGGATTTTTAGGTTTTTTAGTTTTCTTAGGATCTTTAGGTTTCCTAAACAACACTTTTAGGATTTTTAGGATCCTTGACTCTACTTCATTGATAAAGGGCCTTTAGGATTTTTAGGTTTTTTAGTTTTCTTAGGATCTTTAGGTTTCCTAAACAACACTTTTAGGATGTTTAGGATCCTTGACTCTACTTCTTAGATAGAGAGCCTTTAGGATCTTTAGGTTTTTTAGTTTTCTTAGGATCTTTAGGTTTCCTAAACAACACTTTTAGGATGTTTAGGATCCTTGACTCTACTTCAAGGGCCTTTAGGATTTTTAGGTTTTTTAGGATTCTTAGGTTTCCTAAACACTACTTTTAGGATTTTTAGGATCCTTGTCTGTACTACACTGGTAGAGGGCCTTTAGGATTTTTAGGTTTTTTAGGATTCTTAGGATTTTTAGGTTTCCTAAACAAGAATCCTAAAAAACCTAAAGATCCTAAAGGGAGCATAAGTTATGATTTTTAGGATATCTTTGGGTCTTTAGTTACTAGACACAAGGATTCTAAAAATCCTAAAAGTGTTGTTTAGGAAACCTAAAAATCCTAAGAAAACTAAAAAACCTAAAAATCCTAAAGGGAGCATAAGTTATGATTTTTAGGATATCTTTAGGTCTTTAGGTTTTTTAGGATTCCTAAAAATCCTAAAGCCAGTCCATTTCTGGACATAAGTGTCCCTTGCTCATCCATATTCCCTTGCCCGTCCACATTCCCTTGCTCATCTATATTCCCTTTTTGTACACATTCCCTTGCTCATCCATATTCCCTTGCCCGTAAGCATTCCCTTGCTCATTCATATTCCCTTGTCCACATTCCATTGCTACTTCATATTTACTTTCTCATCCATATTCCCTTTGTTGTTCATCTCTAGCCATTAATTAACAATACGTAAATATCGGTGAAAAGTCACCGAGACGATGTCGAGTATAATTACCCAAGCGTTTAGGCCGGTATTTTTTTTAGTTTCTCGTAATAAAATGCGCGCGCGATCCCCAATGCTTTCAATGTTATATTCACTTATAGGCGAATATAGCAAAATATGACGAACTTCTCGACCAATGAGCACGCGGAATCACTTGTGTAATTATACTAATCATGTTTAGCAACACCAGCTAATTTTTGTGTATCCTGCATCAGGGGCAGCAGAGTGCCGACTAAGGAAGGAGAGACTGAACTGCCCACTTTGCCGTAGAATCCTGCCTCCTCAGACTGTAGTAGCGCTGGATGACGGGTGCGGTATATCTTCTAGTCTCACTCGGCCCATAATGCATTGCTTTGCCGCTATTCTGGTTACCATCAAAGACTAAAACAAAAGCCTTATGTTTGTTAATGCACTAAATAATTTTAAACAAGAAAACAAAGCAGTGCATTATGCGCAGGGTGCATCGGCTCCATTAAACATTTTTTACTCATTAACATACTGTATGCGACATTTTTTTAAAGTGCTACTCAAGGCAGAAACTTTTTGTATTTCATCAAAAAGTTTAATGATTAAAACTAACTTTTCCGAAAAAAAAAATCCTTTTTGCGTGCGGCCTGAATTTCTTACCGATTTTTAAAGATTAATTTTCTTTCGTAAGCAAACCTTGCGCGTTGCATTGTGGGAAATATATGACGTCACAACGTACTGAGGTATCGCTTTCATATAGAGTAAACATGAGAGGATTTTTGCGATGGTCGTCGAAAAAATCCCTGTAAATCAACGAATTTGCATCCCACCGCTCTGGGATCGCCAGTGGTCTATCCCATATAACTATTTAGTCGAAAGAAATCGACAAGGTGTGGAAACATTGCTATAAATGTTCTTTAGGCAAGGAGTTATCTCCTTTTGGACCTCGAGTTGGACGCTATGATGGCCGCCTGTTCGAGGCCTGAACTATCTCCTGCAAAACAACGCAAAGGACACTGCAAGCGTACTGGACCATCTACTTTTACTGATTTTAATTCTTATTCCATGGATTCTTCATCAGTATATATTATGAGGAAGACAAATCGATTGTGAAGCCTCTTGTCCCAGAGAACCAAATAGATTTTGCCTTCGAACTGTACTGTGGTTGATTTCCTGTACTGATCGGATGGGAGCGTAACGCATCGAGCGATTATTCGACTTACATAGACATCATTACACTACTCCAAATAACAATAAAGGCGAGCAAGCTATGTTGTGTTATTTGACCTACTCATTACTGGTTTCGCGACTATTCAACGGAGGCAATTTTGCGGGTTTTGTGACTTGGTTCGATTGTTTTTATGCAAGTCTCGACCATTAATACATTGGACCACACCGAACACTTGAGAAGCTTTCAATAAGCTATATTATTCCACTACTTCGAACTTTTTACAGAATCAACTAATAACGGCAGAAAAAACTTGACCACACCATTTTAGGAGGTTTGACTTTTCAATGGCGGCAAGTTTGTGAGTTTTATGTCTTGGTTCTGCTTTATGTTTGTACGGGAAAAAGTCCAAATAATTTATACTTGGACCTACTGATAGCGAGTAGATAGAGGACACCACTATTTGTACACAAGGTATTTATTTTTTTATCTTTGTGATCTGTTTTGTAGTTTTTTGGAATTCGTACACACAACAACTTCAACTGATATGCTAATATTGCTCCTGCAATTATACAGTTATTAAGTTATTATATTTTATCCCCTATAGCTTTTTTCCTATTTAGAAATATAATGACAATACTTTGAAAAATACAGTGTACTTCGTGTAATTGAATAATAAATGTGAAGGTACTGTACATGTACTGGCTTATATCTGGCCTGTAGGGGTAGTCATGGCAAGAGAAAACTGGAATGAGTGTAAACAGTACCACGGCTAGCGCCTAGGTAGCGGGGACACTTGTCCCCAAGCAAAGTAACATTTCTAGTGTCAACATGTGGAGAAAAACTGCTTTCTAGGTAAAGCCTTGGTAAACTGGGAAAAATGCAGTTCTATCTTGCTCTGACTTTCTCCTCTAAACCTACCCTGAAATATAACATTTTGTGCCCTCAATGGCCGACAATTGGTTTGAAACACAGCCATAGTTACAGGAAGGGGGAGACAATTTTGTTGCCTCTCTGAAATAAGATACGCTCAGAAAAATAGAGTCATTGTAGAAAGTAGAAAACCCAGTAAACTGTGACGTTTTACTGGAAAATATAGGCACAAGTTTTATACCCTAGCTTAGTCATCCTCCATTTCAAACCCTGTATAGGCATCCTCCTCCATGGCTTCTGTATCTTTGCATAGGCACATGCTGGGAGTGGAATCCTCTTGTTACCCAAGTACCCATAGACCAATCTTGTGAATTCCCGATAATATAGATTTAGGCACTGCCTAAAAGCGGAGCTCCCAACTATTATAAGGAATAAAAGATGGTAGTAGTTAATTGTAGTATCAAAAATACATTTATTATATTTAGACTAATATTATTGCCTTTGTGCCTTCTACAAAACACAAAGCGTGAGGACAACTCAACTAATAAAAATGTAGACACCCGTAGGGCTTGTTCACATGAGGTGAGATATCAACCTTGTCCCCAGGGTCTTGTGGGTAATTTTCAAGATGCCGGTTGGTCGACTAGAAGACCCTGGGGGAGGCTGAGTCACATGACCACTGTTTGAAAACATGGGAACAAGGTTTTCCTTTGTTGTGAAACGGTCATGTGACTTAGCCTCCCCCAGGGTCTTCTCCCGAGTCAACCACCATTTTGAAAAACGATGGAGAAGACCCTGGGACAACTTTGGGGTATTCACAAAAAAATGCAAGATATCTTGGTGTTGTGGCTAACACATGCGGCACGCACAATCAAGAAAGTTGGCCCAACCCCTGACCTGTCAAGGAATAGGACAGGGAAATTCTTGTTAGGGCTGTTGTTAGGCCTAACAGACCTAACAGCCCAAACAGCATCGAGAAAACATTCCTTACTCCCACCTCTTAAAAGACCTGGGGCACATTATGATAAACACCTAACAACCCTAACACCACTTACAGACCTAACAGCCCTAACAGTCTTAACAACTCTAACAGTCCTAACAGCCCTTACAGCCTTAACAGTCTTAACAGCCCTAACCGAGGGCTGTTAGGTGTTGATCATAATATGTGCCCCGCCTTTTAAAAAAGGGTTCCTCTCTGCTGTTTAGGACTGTTAGGTTTGTTAGGGTTGTCAGGCCAGCCAGGGCTGTAAGGGCTGTAGGTGTTGATCATAATATGTGCCCCGCCTTTTAGACGTGGGAGTAAGGAATGCTTCCTCCCAGCTGTTTGTCCCTAACAGCAGCCCTGTGCTGTTTGGGACTGTTAGGGCTGTTAGGCCTTCCACAGCAGCCCCTAACAAGAATTGCCCGGTCCTATTTCTTGACTCATATGACTCCTGAGATAGACAGTTTTATGCTGTCCCTACACAAATACCATATCTCTCAGCCCAGAGTTGTCTCGGTCACAAGTGAATTGTTTGATTTCAACACAGAGGGATTGTATAGAGGCAAGTCTGGGGACCAAAATATCTACTAATCCCCATATCTTGCCTCATTTGGTGTCTCAGCTATCCCTGCAAAATATCCCCCTAAAATATTTGGTAATCTTTTCAACCCTAAAAAAGTTTGCAGTTTCAAATTTTGTAATGACTAAATTTTCAAATTTCAAATAAATTTGATTGCTTGATTGGCTTGATTTATTTTATTGCTTGGCACATGTCCCATGGCTTACAGTCAGAATTAGCATGCTCCCTGCTCTTTTCCATACAAATACTGTAATTTTTTTTAGAAATTCCATACGGGTGGGGGTCACTTTTAAACGCCCTTCTGGGCAGGGGGGGGGGGACTTTACTTTTTTACATTTTCCAATACAGCCTACCCCTCTCAACGAGGATTACTGGCTGGGGGTCAGCTGGGGGACACAATAACCAGGGGACACAATAACTTTCATGATTTATTCAGGACAATATTTATTCCTCAGTGGAAAAACTGCATTATCTGACAGAATAGTAAGTAGAATAATTTCACAAGATAATATTATTGATAGATACACCAGAGAAATTAATATGAGACATTTACCAGGATTCCGGGCAATTTTGGCAAAGTGGCCAAAAATCCAGTTACTGAAACACTTAGAATCACTTCCTTGATTTTGGTCTATTTTGGAAACTAAATGTATGCCATGAACAACAAAATGAAAAACGGAGAAATATAATGTCAAAGTTCTCCACCCTGGAGTACTACAATGAAACTCTATGTCGACCCAATTCTATAAAACCCTCAGCTGTATATTGAAACAGGTTGCCATCTAGATTTCATAATGGAAATAACACAAGTTACTATACTTGCGTGCAGACCCTTCAAAAGATATTGGACCAGACACTACTCCTGGCCATACAGGTGTTAAGCAGAAGGCCGCAAAGTCCAAAGTGTTCCAAATACATAACTCCATATTATGGGTGGAGCAATTTTGTAGAAGGGTCTGAAATTCATGAAGTTTCAGGTTTACAAGATGTCCAGAAAAGAAAAAAAAAGGTACTTGAATTTCACCTAATACTGAAAAATGGGGGTTGGGGGGGGGGGGGGGGGAGAAAATAGAAACGAGACAGAAAAACAAAATAATTTCTGTTTGAGGGGGCATGCTCACCTGAGAAAAGTTTGACAAACTTGGATCAAGATACTTCTATTGGGTTTTAGAAAGAGGTGAAAACAATGAAACTACGGCAGAAACATATAACAGAGGCTCTCTTTATTCTGATCGAACAGAAATGGGAAAAAGTTCTGTGCACTCTGCTGACTTTCCTTTGAGCAAGGAAAATATTATTGATGCATAACATTTAACTTATATTTGGCTGGGGACAAACCGGTCATGCACTAGTCAATTGAAACCCCCACCCCTAGGGGCCCGGGGAAGGGTTGGGGATTTGATTTTACCCCTGAACAAAAGCTGTTTAAGTCCCCACTCCATCGGGAGGAAATTCCTGTGAAATGCCCCTACCCTTGGGGCCTCCGAAATCACCTTTTACTTGCAAGCATCAAAGAAAGAACACACCTTTCTATGATCGTCAAAGGGGGTGGGCCTCAGTTAGTGTGGTGTCCTATATTAAACAAGGGATGCAAGTACAGAAAAATGCATTAAAATCGAATGATTCTAATTGCATCGTAGAACATGTAGATTTGCATGGCCAAAATCAAAGTGGAAGATTGACCGAAATAATTTATTTGAAAGCAAATAAACATTCCCCGGGGGTAGGGACAGGTTCCAGAATCAAAACCAGTCGAATCCACAACCCCCTCGGAACAGAGTCTTGTTTTAAAATGCTTTAAACCCCCACGATAACCCAACCCTTCCCGGGTCCCTAGGGGTGGGGGTTTCAATTGACTAGTGCATTACGCACGAAGAATCCAAAAAAAAACTGAAACACAGGTCGAAAGTTTTCAAGAAATAACTTATAATAGATAGCTATCAATAGATAGAATAAAGTAATCAATAATTCAATGAATTAGTAATCTAAAGTAATCTATAATTCAATGAATGGCCAAAACACAGTTGAAAGTATATGATCATATTTTTAAATCGTACGGCCGAGTAATCAAATTCCCTGAAGAGATCGTCTAGTCAGAGAAAATATTTCTCATAAAACAAAAAAAATATTCTTACCAAAGAGCTTGCAGTTTAATCCACTTCATACTGAATGTTTGTCCAACTCCAGCGAACAGTGAGTTTCCAATCCACACCGCACCCATTATATCCGTGACTTTCAAAGCTATTCCATGTCTTTAGGGAGCTGAAGAACCCACAAAACACGGCAAAACACGAAAACTCCCGCGCTCGATTTGGGCGCCATTGTTGTTGTACTGTAACTCGTGACAAACGTTTTCAGTTCCTGTGAATTCAGCTATAGTCCTGAAACTTTCGCATTCAGTGGAGAAGTAGAACATATGTCTAATTAAATAGAATTGCAGCCTGTAATTTTTCCTCGCGAAAACGACTCCTCTCGAAAACAAACGTATCGTGTGTAGGAATTTGACTATACTGATACAACTACAACTTTACTTTCACTAATCTTGCCGCTTCGGGTCACGTGGTGGTCATGAACAAAGACGTTTGTCATTAGAAACTTTTAAACTTGTTTCAAGTTATTTCCGCTTCCTGTAAAGTGAAGTGATTTCGTGTCGGCGCTCGTCAGGCGTTGTGTCGTTAAAGGACTTCAAGGTACCGAAAGTTTCTGTTTCAAAAAAATAGTGTTAGTCCATCAGCTGTCGAGGAGAGCCGAAATAGGGGAACAAACGAAACCGTTTCCATGTTAATCCTCGACTATCGAGTAGTCTCAAAAAGATATGATGGAAAAGAACAGGATGCCTCTCTTTGGTGGTTTACTTTCTGCTCTGATCTCATGCTTTGCCCGGCTTCTTCTCCCTTCTTCCCGGGCGCAATTTCCGTCTAGGTCTCTCTAAGAGTCTCTGGTACTTCCATTTCTTTCTGCTTTCTGCTCTTCTACTAGAGATAATTTTAACCAAATTTATCATTCCTCGATCCCTTCCTGATCCCTCGACCCAATGTTTTTATTCTATGGCTTCCTCTTCGCGTATTTTATCCTTTGAGGCGTAATGCGTGATAGCACGGTTCTGCAGTTAGCTGTCATTTCTCGGCCTTGAAAGTCTGGAAGAATTTCAGGAGCAAGCCGGCAAAGAAAATACTCCAACTTGATTATAGTATTCCCCATTCTACCTGAAATCTTTGGATTCCACGGCTTCTTTTCGGGCATTTCTCCTTTGAGTAATTATTGTAGGTCGTTTTTTTCAGCCGCTAGCAGCCCTGTAGTCTTTTTTGGATGTTGCCAAAACATGCTGGTATTTGTGCCTGCGATTTTACCTTTCACGTAAGCATCAGCATCCCCTCCCCTGACAGCGCGCCCCTCCCCCGTTAGTTGAGCACTCCCTCCTCCCTCCTGACAACGCGCCCCTCCCCCAGTTAGTTGAGCACGCTTGACGCCACAATAGGGCTATTGTGACGTCAGGCTTCAGGAACACGTACAACATCCGGGCTTGCTGAGACGTCCAAAAATCGGATCGACCCCTAGCAATTTCACAGGTTACTCAATATATAGATTTAGGCACTGCCTAAAAGCGGAGCTCCCAACTAGTATAAAATAAAAGATGGTAGTAGTTAATTGTAGTATCAAAATACATTTATTATATTTAGACTAATATATTGCCTTTCTGCCTTTTACAAAACACAAAAGCATGAGGACAACTCAACTAATAAAAATGTAGACACCCCTAGGGCTTGTTCACATGAGGCGAGATATCAACCTCGTCCCCAGGGTCTTGTGGGTAATTTTCAAGATGGCGGTTGGTCGAGTAGGAAACCCTGGGGGAGGCTGAGTCACATGACCACTGTTTGAAAACATGGGAACGAGGTTGTCCTTTGTTGTGAAACGGTCATGTGACTCAGCCTCCCCCAGGGTCTTCTCCCGAGTCAACCACCATTTTGAAAAACGATGGAGAAGACCCTGGGACAACTTTGGCGTAGGGACAAAACTGGCACCTGTTCCACATGAGAAAAAAAATGCAAGATATCTTGGTGTTGTGGCTAACATATGCGGCACGCACAATCAAGAAAGTTGGCCCAACCCCTGACCTGTCAAGGAATAGGACAGGGAAATTCTTGTTAGGGCTGTTGTTAGGCCTAACAGACCTAACAGCCCAAACAGCATTGAGAAAACATTCCTTACTCCCACCTCTTAAAAGACCTGGGGCACAAATTATGATAAACACAACAACCCTAACACCACTTACAGACCTAACAGCCCTAACAGTCTTAACAGCTCTAACAGTCCTAGCAGCCCTAACAGAGGGCTGTTAGGTGTTGATCATAATATGTGCCCCGCCTTTTAGGAATGCTTCCTCTCTGCTGTTTAGGACAGTTAGGTTTGTTAGGGCTGTTAGGTTTGTTGGCTGTTAGGGTTGTCAGGCCAGCCAGGGCTGTAAGGGCTGTAGGTGTTGATCATAATATGTGCCCCGCCTTTAAGACGTGGGAGTAAGGAATGCTTTCTCCCAGCTGTTTTTCCCTAACAGCAGCCCTATGCTGTTTGGGACTGTTAGACCTTACAGCAACCCCTAACAAGAATTGCCCTGTCCTATTTCTTGACTCATATGACCCCTGAGATAGACAGTTTTATGCTGTCCCTACACAAATACCATATATCTCAGCCCAGAGTAATCTCGGTCACAAGTGAATTGTTTGATTTCAACACAGAGGGATTGTCTAGAGGCAAGTCTGGGGACCAAAATATCCCCTAATCCCCATATCTTGCCTCATTTGGTGCCTCAGCTGTATCCCTGCAAAATATCCGAAAAATATCCCCCTAAAATATTTGGTAATCTTTTCAACCCTAAAAAAGTTTGCAGTTTCAAATTTTGTAATGATTAAATTTTCAAATTTTCAAATAAATTTCATTGCTTGATTTATTTTATTGCTTGGCACATGTCCCACGGCTTACAGTCAGAATTAGCATGCTCCCTGCTCTTTTCCATACAAATACTGGGGTGGGGTCACTTTTCAACGCCCTTCTGGGCAGGGGGGGACTTTACTTTTTTACTTTTTCCAATACAGCCTACCCCTCTCAACGAGGATTACTGGCTGGGGGTCAGCTGGGGGACACAATA
The DNA here is from genome assembly GCA_033964015.1 of Scolanthus callimorphus. NCBI lineage: Eukaryota > Metazoa > Cnidaria > Anthozoa > Actiniaria > Edwardsiidae > Scolanthus > Scolanthus callimorphus. The sequence goes on from CM066913.1 coordinate 26,636,671, forward strand.
ACCAGGGGACACAATAACTTTCATGATTTATTCAGGACAATATTTATTCCTCAGTGGAAAAAACTGCATTATCTGACAGAATAGTAAGTAGAATAATTTCACAAGATAATATTATTGATAGATACACCAGAGAAATTAATATGAGACATTTTACCAGGATTCCGGACAATTTTGACAAAGTGGCCAAAAATCCAGTTACTGAAACACTTAGAATCACTTCCTTGATTTTGGTCTATTTTGAAATTAAATGTATGCCATGAACAACAAAATGAAAAACGGAGAAATATAATGTCAAAGTTCTCCACCCTGGAGTACTACAATGAAACTCTATGTCGACCCAATTCTATAAAAACCCTCAGCTGTATATTGAAACAGGTTGCCATCTAGATTTCATAATGGAAATAACACAAGTTACTATACTTGCGTGCAGACCCTTCAAAAGATATTGGACCAGACACTACTCCTGGCCATACAGGTGTTAAGCAGAAGGCCACAAAGTCCAAAGTGTTCCAAATACATAACTCCATATTATGGGTGGAGCAATTTTGTAGAAGCGTCTGAAATTGGGGGGGGGGGGGGGGGGGGGGGTTGGGAGAGAAAATAGAAATGAGACAGAAAAAACAAATAATTTCTGTTTGAGGGGGCATGCTCCCCCTGAGAAAAGTTTGAAAAACTTGGATCAAGATACTTCTATTGGGTTTTTGAAAGAGGTGAAAACAATGAAACTACGGCAGAAACATATAACAGAGGCTCTCTTTATTCTGATCCAACAGAAATAGGAAAACGTTCTGTGCACTCTGCTGACTTTCCTTTGAGCAAGGAAAATATTATTGATGCATAACATTTAACTTATATTTGGCTGGGGACAAACCGGTTATGCACTAGTCAATTGAAACCCCCACCCCTAGGGACCTGGGGAAGGGTTGGGGATTTGATTTTACCCCTGAACAAAAGCTGTTTAAGTCCCCACTCCATCGGGAGGAAATTCCTGTGAAATGCCCCTACCCTTGGGGCCTCCGAAATCACCTTTTACTTTCAAGCATCAAAGAAAGAACACACCTTTCTATGATCGTCAAAGGGGAGTGGGCCTCAGCTAGTGTGGTGTCCTATATGAAACAAGGGATGCAAGTACAGAAAAATGCATTAAAATGTAGATTTGCATGGCCAAAATCAAAGTGAAAGATTGACCGAAATAACTTATTTGAAAGCAAATAAACATTCCCTGGGGGGTGGGGACAGGTTCCAGAATCAAAACCAGTCAAATTCACCACCCCCTCGGAACAGACTCTTGTTTTAAAATGCTTTAAACCCCCACGATAACCCCACCCTTCCCTGGGTCCCTAGGGGTGAGGGGTGGGGTTTCAATTGACTAGTGCATTACTCACGAAGAATCCAAAACAAATTGAAACACAGGTCAAAAGTTTTCAAGAAATAACTTATAATAGATAGCTATCAATAGATAGAATAAAGTAATCAATTCTATAAATCAATGAATGGCCAAAACACAGTTGAAAGTCTATGATCATCTTTTCTAAATCGTACGGCCGAGGAATCAAATTCCCTGAAGAGATCGTCTAGTCAGAGAAAATATTTCTCATAAAACAAAAAAACATTCTTACCAAGAGCTTGCAGTTTAATCCACTTCATACTGAATGTTTGTCCAACTCCAGCGAACAGTGAGTTTCCAATCCACACCGCACCCATTATATCCGTGACTTTCAAAGCTATTCCATGTCTTTAGGGAGTTGAAGAACCCACAAAACACGGCAAAACACGAAAACTCCCGCGCTCGATTTGGGCGCCATTGTTGTTGTACTGTAACTCGTGACAAACGTTTTCAGTTCCTGTGAACACTTTCGCATTCAGTGGAGAAGTAGAACATATGTCTAACTAAATAGAATTGCAGCCTGTAATTTTTCCTCGTGAAAACGACTCCTCTCGAAAACAAACAGAGCAGGCTATCGTGTGTAGGAACTCAGTACAACTTTACTTTCACTAATCTTGCCGCTTCGGGTCACGTGGTGGTGATGAACAAAGACGTTTGTCACTAGAAACTTTGAAAGTTTATTTCCGCTTCCTGTAAAGTGAAGTGATTTAGAAGAGAGATCCAATTATACCACGCTCGGTGTCGGCGCTCGTCAGGCGTTGTGTCGTTCAAGGGCTTCAAGGTACCGAAAGTTTCTGTTTCAAAAAAATAGTGTTAGTCCATAGGGGAACAAACGAAACCGTTTCCATGTTAATCCTCGACTATTACGAGTAGTCTCAAAAAGATATGATGGAAAAGAACCGGCCGCGGATGCCTCTCTTTGGTGGTTTACTTTCTGCTCTGATCACATGCTTTGCCCGGCTTCTTCCCCCTTCTTCCCGGGCGCAATTCCGTCTAGGTCTCTCTGAGAGTCTCTGGTGCTTCCATTTCTTTCTGCTTTCTGCTCTTCTACTAGAGATAATTTTAACCAAATTTATCATTCTCGATCCCTTCCTCATCCCTCGACCCAATGTTTGTATTCTATAGCACGGTTCTGCAGTTAGCTGTCATTTCTCGGCCTTGAAACTCCGACTGGAAGAATTTCAGGAGCAAGCCGGCAAAGAAAATACTCCAACTTGATTATTATTCCCCATTCTACCAAATCTTTGGATTCCATCCATGGCTTCTTTTTGGGCATTTCTCCTTTGAGTAATTATTGTAGGTCGTTTTTTCAGCCGCTAGCAGCCCTGTAGTCTTTTTTGGATGTTGCCAAAATGCTGGTATTTGTGCCTGCGATTTTACCTTTCACGTGAGCATTAGCATCCCCCCCCTGACAACGCGCCCCTCCCCCGTTAGTTGAGCACTCCCTCCTCCCTCCTGACAACGCGCCCCTCCCCCAGTGAGTTGAGCATGCTTGACGTCACAATAGGGCTGTTGTGACGTCAGGCTTCAGGAACACGTACAACATCCGGGGCTTCTGAGACGTCCAAAAATCGGATCGACCCCTAGCAATTTCCACAGGTTACTCAATAAATTCACACAGGGTACCCAATACTATATTTGCAGTTTTTGACGCTGTTTTCTTAGGTATGGTGCTCCGCTTTGCGGCGGCCTTCGGCCGCCGCAAGGAGCTCCGCTATAAATTCACACAGGGTACCCAATACTATATTTGCAGTTTTTGACGCTGTTTTCTTAGGTAAGGAGCTCCGCTATGACAACAAATGAAAGAACCTAGAAAAAATGTCACCATTCCACCCCTTTAGAAAGGAAGAGCAAAATGCTATAAGAACTTATAACTGGGAGGCTTTAGGAATCTGAGACTGACTTGTTTGCATAATCAAAACAAGGACTTTCTGCAGCATTTGTATAGATAGCTTTTCTTGGTTTGACACTTGTAACCTTATCATATTGAAAACCACAAAGCAAATACAAAAATGCATCACTCCTATGGAATCATTTGTTGTGGGAGAGGGTCTTTGTCAACCTGATATTTAACACAGGGCTTTTCATATAGCATCTGGCTGAGACAGGATGCTTTGCATTTATTTTCACTAGAACAAGTTGCTAAATATTCATTTTTCTCTAATACAGCATGACAGGGTGGGGTGCAGCCAGGCGAAAGTTTTGCAATATTTCTCCTGATTTTCTTGGCACCACTGTAGTAGTTATCTATCACCTGTAGTCTTCTGCTGGGGCATCAGCCGCAAATACCACCTGTTTAGGCAGGCTGTTGTGAAGCCTGGGAGTTCTGTTGTGCAAGAAATAACTTGGTCTGGAGCTAATTTGTTGTGGGAGAGGGTCTTTGTCAACCTGATATTTAACACAGGGCTTTTCATATAGCATCTGGCTGAGACAGGATGCTTTGCATTTATTTTCACTAGAACAAGTTGCTAAAATATTCATTTTTCTCTAATACAGCATGACAGGGTGGGGTGCAGCCAGGCGAAAGTTTTGCAATATTTCTCCTGATTTTCTTGGCACCACTGTAGTAGTTATCTATCACCTGTAGTCTTCTGCTGGGGCATCAGCCGCAAATACCACCTGTTTAGGCAGGCTGTTGTGAAGCCTGGGAGTTCTGTTGTGCAAGAAATAACTTGGTCTGGAGCTAATTCTTGTAAAAGAAGGCCAGCAAACGATTTTGGTGATGGTGGCAAAGAAAATATAGTTTCAAAGCAGTACCAAGGTTTCTTTTCCTTTTGAATTTGAATAAAAATAAAACACCAGCTACCTTTCTAGTCAGTTCTTCTAAGTTTGTTGTTCTTCTCATGAATTTGCTTTTTCAGTTTTGATAACCTTCTAGTCAAACCGGGGGGGGGGGGGGGGATACTCCCTCATATAAGGTGTACGGGTATGCGCCGCCCTTTAGGGTATGTTATTTGAGCTCCTGAGGTCTCCGGTAGAGTATCGTTTTTCGCTTGTTTGCTCTCTGACAGGGTATGTATTTCAGTATGGCTGCCCAAGTGCAAACAAGTTTTGATGAAAGTTGTGCCACAATTAGTGGAAAGACAGTTAATTTTAAAACGTTCTCATGATTAAAAAAATACCGCTTTGATAACGACCAACTGGACCACCCTTGTGACTAACTCCCCCCCCCCCCCCCCCCCCCCCCCACCCTGGGTTAGTCAATTATACATTTCTAGCTTGCAGCTCTGACTTCCTTCTGGTGTAATGTTTGCAACTTTCACAAGGGCTGGTCTATAAAAAAAAACAGCAGTAGTGTCAGGATTATGTGATAGTTCACTTAAGAGACTTACTTCTTTATCATTATTTTGAATTTTGAAAAATAATTTACCATGTAGGGGACTTGGGTCTCAGAATGTTTACCTTAACAGTTACAGTAAAAAAATAATAATTCATTTGAATATAGAGCGATTCTCATAACTGTAGTAAATCAAACCACAAAGTAATTAAACCAATTATGAATAAAACCTATAGGTCTGTGAGTGATTACAAAGTCACTATGGTACCACTCACAACAATCGTTTGAAAATTATCTGCTCTAATTCATATACACCATGATAACTATGATCTCTATGAAATACTACCGAAACCGGTAGACTGTTTATCAAGCTTGACAAAAAGCACTCATCTCAGACCAAAACATCGACAAGTCTGATTTCATTCCTTCGAAATCATTCATCCATTGTGTCACTTGCAAACAAAAACTTAGAATTTTGGGAAATAATATTTTATTTGGTAAATTTTCATACTAAAAACATTAGGTAAAGAAATAGAAATCAAATGTTTTTAGTATGAAAAAATTTACCAAATAAAATATCTGAGTTTCGATTGAGTTGCACCTATTGCTGACTCTAGTAAAGCTACATTGTGAATGTTTTTGTCTGGAGATGAGTGCATTTTCTCATGCTGAAAAAACTGTCTTCCGGTTTTGGTAGTAGTAGAAAATAATTTACCATGTAGGGGCTTGCATCTCAGTATGGGGTTCTAATGTGCTCATGGCTTGGTCATCGCCCTTACAGTACCTAAACAATGAATTATTATTAGGATTTATTTGAATATTTCATATACACCATGATAACTACGTACCATATGATCAGCTCTTGAAATATAGTACAAATATGTAGGGGGCCTGTGTTTCAGGATGGGGTTCTGATGTGCTCTCAGCTTGGTCATCACCCTTACAGTAAACAAATAAATATGATCAGGATTTATTTGTTTCATATAAGCTTACACCATGATAATTAGTATGATCTCTTGAAACATGAGTGGAAAATAATGTACCACGTAGGGGGCTTGTGTCTCAGGATAGGGTTTGATGAACAAATATTTACTGTCTTATATATATTTTGGACAGCTTGATTGAACTTGGGGAAACTAGTGTTCTTGGCCCAATAACGAAAGGTTCTGCAACCGGTGCAAGTGCCAAAATACTCGTAAATATAGACAACAAAAGTGGATTTAAAAAAAGCAGTAAGCTAGGCCGATTCCCGATTTTCCTAGTAAAGACGATCGTTTGATTCTTGGACATTGATTATAACCTTTTCTAACCTACGGTAATGCTGTCAGGGTCTGGATTCTCGAAGGTCAGATCAAACCGGAAGCCGGGAGAATAAAGTTTGAAAGACAGTGAACTCAGCGGAGCATTTTCAGATGTTCTTCGTTTGTTAGCCGGGCTGAGATGTTTTAGTCTGTCTAGTGCTGACTCAAGTACCTAAACGAAGCATCCGATTGTCAACAAATGCCGTTTAAAATAATGGGAATTCCCGAAGCAATTCCCGTAGGGGAGAAGAAAAATATACTCACGCGCTTCTGTGTCGCCTTCCCGCGCCTTTGTACTGATAGCGGTTCATTTCTCCAAAGACTTTGCAGGTATCGTAAGGAATACACACACATCGATCGCATCGTTCTTCAATATTGTCCTCTTCCAGTATCTGCTCGGAAATGCATCCACGTGGAAGTGTACAGAGCACAAGAAGCCTTCCGAATCCACGATTCTAGTCGAGCCAAGCTTTTCTCTTTCTCGCGGGCGATCGGCGTCGTAAAAAGGGATAATATGAAGACTATTTCCTTTGCTGGAGTCTGCTACATTATTGCATCCCATTGCCACAGATTTCGGAACCATATTTTCGGGAGAAATCAACGAAAACAAGGGACACATGCGAGCTTCCTCTCACGATCACAACATAGTCTTGCGAGACCCGTTCCCGTTGTGACGTCAGAGGCGAGTCTAGATAATTAGCATAAAAATTAGCATACGGATTTCATTACCAAGAAAAAGCGCGAAACAAATATATTTGAAAATCGGTAAGAAATTCAGGTCGCGCGCAAAAAGGATTTTTTTTTCGGAAAAGTTAGTTTTAATCATTAAATTTTTTGATGAAATAAAGAAAGTTTCTGCCTTGAGTTAAACTTTAAAAACAAATCTCAGGTGTTAGGGCCTCTCCACATGATTCTGGGATGAGTTTCATTCTAGAATCAGTTTCATTCCGGAATGAAGTTCCGGAATAACAGTAACAATAATAATAATAGTTTATTTAACCACGTAAAAACACCTACAATCTTGGACAAAATGTGTTGACAAAATTAAGTTCCTATTGTGAATTCACTCTAGTTGCCTTTCAAGAGCTATAAGCAGACATTTCTCCCCCCAATCAGTGTTGGTCCTTTCAGCATAAATTCTTTTAAAGGATCACAGCCGAGAAGACAACATTGAAAAAGGAGGAGGGGGGATACATTTTAAGTCGATAGAACCAGTCCATAGGCGTTTGTGACAAAAAAATGCCACTTTTTGCCAACAATTTTGTCCAAGACTGTCTGAGAAGGAAAGAGAAGGAAAACAACAATAAACACGATAAACAAGGTTATTTTCACATGCAACTTGCACAACTTTGTTTTTCCTGGCCAGCAATGCATGTCATAGCTTGAAACATATGATAGCACCATATCGTGGCGAAATATAGGGGAGTTTTGTAAAAACAAGAAACCGTGATTTTGGGTTGCCTGTGGATTTTACACAGGGCAAACGGTTTTATTAAAACTTTGTTATCGGCTGTTTGATATCAAACGTTAAATATTTTGTTGGATTCACCTGACCTGATACCAGTGATGTCGTTTACTTATCTATGTCTGGTTCTTTTACGTTTTTCACGAGAAAGCACGCAGCAGATTTCGACTACGAATTGAAGCTTTTCAGCTATTCAACGGTTTACGCTAGAAAAGTCCACTTTTATTTCGAATTTCCATAAGTGTGTGATAATTCCTTGAAATGGCACGGTTTACAATAATGAGCTTAAGCTATCAAACGCAAATCTGATCGATTTTCTCCAAAACGGCCGATTTTCAACGGTTTACACCTGAATGTTCTTAAAAACATGATCATCTAGACCACCGTAAACCGTCGCGAAATCGAGGAAAAGCAAAACCAGATCATTTTTTCACGGCAAGTAGTTTCCTACAGTGCATCTAAGGTCAACTAGATAGATAAACACAACACAACTATCTTTACACGCTCATAGAATGTCAAAAACATAGACGGTTTACGCCACGGTTTACACCGGAAGTGAACAGACGTTATGCGGACCGGAAATCCAAATTTCTGCTGTGCCTTATTTAGAGATCAACATCCCCAAAAAAGCCACAATTTACATCATGGAACTAATTCGATAAGTTCTCTCTCCTCTTAAAATTTAACAACGATACGACCTATATTTTTCGCGCAATAACACGTAACGTGCTTAGACAATCTTGGACAAAATGTGTTGACAAAATCAAGCTCCTATTGTGAATTCACTCTCGTCGCCGTACAAGAGCTATAAGCAGACATTTCTCCCCCTCCCCCCAATCAATGTTGGTCCTTTCAGCATAAATTCGTTTGAAGGACCACAGCCGAGAAAACAACATTGAAAAAGGGGTAGGGGGGATACATTTTTAGTCGATAGAACCAGTCCATAGGCGTTTGTGACAAAAAATGCCACTTTTTGCCAACAATTTTGTCCAAGATTGTAGTTTAATTACTCAAGTGACGTTTAAGATTTTCGGCAAAAAATTCGCGTTTTGGGTTTTTACATATAGGTGAATATGACGAACGTCTCGACCAGTCAGCTCGCGGAATCGCTTGAGTAATTATACTAAATATATTTATTAACGAGTAACTATTGACAAGTATATATAACCTATTAAAAATGTGAGCGTAGCTGTTCAACATGCCTCCTCCAGGTGTAATCGTTCACCTGAACACGGTACATTACCGGCCCTGTGCGCTGAAGTACCTTGCCACACATCAGCTTGTAGTTGCGCACCTAGACATCACTACCTTCTTTGAACGAAGTCAGGTGACGGTTCTCGTCCTGCAGCAGCCTCTTGTCAACCTGTCGTTTAACATCTGGTATCAACAGGTCAAGTCTACACCGAAGCTTCGTCCCAAAGAAGAGCTGCGGCGGGCTGTACCCAGTCGTAGCATGTGGTGCATTCGGATAAGCAAACAGGTACCTATCCAACTTGTGCTGTAGTGAACGACTTGTCAGATCAGCCTTTACACAAGACTTGAAACTCTGCGCTATTCTTCCGCAAGTCCATTAGTCGCGGGATGGTAGGCAGCGCCGGTCACATGTTGTATCCCGTTCATTTTATTGAAACTTTCAAATTCCCTGGAGTTGAACTGGGGCCCAGTATCCGAGACTATCTGCTCCGGAAGGCCCATCCATGCAACAATGTTTGCAGCGTCGCTTTCCGGTGCTGTGGTGCTATCGCGCATGATGAACACCTCGGGCCACTTGGTGTGCGCATCAGTCTCGACCACCACCATCTTCCCTGCAACCATTGCAGGGAAGCAAAATCAATATGCAACCATTGCCAGGGGTGCGCAGGATTCTCCCACCGATGCATTGGAGTACGAGCGGGGTTCCTTGCCACCTCCTGGCAACCCTGACAGCGTTTGGCAGTCTTCTCGATTTCGCTGTCGATTTGTGTCCACCACACATAGCCACGTGCCACGCCTTTCCTTTTCACCATTCCGATGTGGCCCTCGTGCAGTATGTCAAGGAGCCTCCTCTGTAGTTTTGGGGGAACAACCGCATGACAGCCCCACATTAGGATTCCATGATGAGCTGTAAGTTGATCCCTACGATTGCTATAGGGAGCCAAGTCCGGGTGGGGTTTCGCACCCTCCCAATCCGACTCTACCAGTCGAACAACTTGTGTCAGCAATGGATCCCTATTGGTTTCCAGTTGCAGCTCCTTTTCTGTAACAGGCAAAGCGTCCACAACGGTCGTAAGGAACAGCTCTACCTCATCTGGCTTGTCCACGGGAGTATGCGATAGAGGAAGTCGTGATAGTCCATCACAGTTAGCATGTTCTTTTGTTCCTCTGTGCTCAATCTCATATGAGAAAGCACCCAGGAACAAACACAAGCGCTGCAGTCGTGCTGCCGTGGTAACTGGTACTGCCTTACCAGGGTCCATGATATACTTAAGTGGCTTGTGATCCGTAATCAACGTGAAGTGGCGACCGTCCAGATAAGTCTGAAACTTAAGTATGCCCCAGTACAACCCAAGTGCCTCCTTTTCGATCTGCGCGTACTTCACTTCTGTTTTGGTCAAAAGAACGCAGCGCATATGCGATAAGCCTCCCTCTACCATCAGGCATTACATGCGAGAGAAGTGCTCCCAGTCCATAGGATGAAGTCAGAACACGTGCCTCAAACAACATGCCCTTGACCTTCAAAAAGCTATCCTCTTGCTACTTGCCCCAGACCCATTTGACATCCTTCTGAAGTAAGCGATGCAAGGGTGCCAGATGCGTAGCCAGATCAGGTACAAATCGTGCATAATACTGCACCATGCCAAGAAACGAACGCAGCTGTCCTATGTCTTCCGGCGCAGGGAGCTGTGTCACGGCATCTACCTTGGCCTTTGACTGCTGGAGTCCTTCAGCAGAGATGACATGACCCAGGTACTCGACTGAGTCAAGCATGAATTTACATTTCTGCCTGTTCGCTTTAAGGCCGTATTCCTCTAAACGCGTCAACACCTTGTCAAGTGTTGTGACATGCTCTTCTGGAGTTAGACCAGTAACAATGATGTCATCCAGATAACACTGTATCCCAGGTATGCCTTGCAATATTTGATCCATGGCCCGCTGCCGGACCGCAGGTGCTGATGCGACTCCGTAGGCTAGACGCTGAAAATTGCCTGGTACATTGCCTTGTGTTTGTAGATTATTCGGGCGGCAAGGATTTCTTAATTCCGCAGATATTAGCCATTATTTTTCAAGGAAATACTTTGCGGCATAAATAACTTTGACATTTTGGAGGCTGAAAAAGTCCGTTCGAGTAACATAAAATCGGCCCAATGAATTCTCTCCAAACTTGCTGTGATTAATGTTAGCTATTAGTGTGAGGGGTGTCATTTTAAAAGTTTAGGTCGCGCAACGCGTCTGATGGCTGCTAATTATAAACAAGGGTGTGGTTATAACGTTGCTATAGCAACTCCGATCACAACAAAATGCACACTACAATAAAGTTCAAACCCTCCAGGGTAACCATGTGAAAGTTCTGACTGGAACAGGTTTTTGAGCCTGAACAGCAGGCATACAAAGATTGGGTGTTGAGGGCAGAAAAAATTGTAGGCAGCCTCCTTAAACTTCGGGTTTTATCGATCTTTTCTCCCCGTTTGACTTCCCACAGGCTTAAGAACCAAATCCGAATCCTCGTCGCCAATTGTCAGGTCTTAGAACTTCTCTAGACCAAGAAATATAAGTCATAAGATAACAGCTAGAACACAAACACGCTCATAAGTTTTCCTTTTTTCGTTCGTTCCATTCCTAGTGGTTAGAACGCCATTGTTCAAGTTAATTTTAACCAATTCTATAACGTAAATCAGTTCTGTGCCCTTTTCGCGAGCGAGCTAGTCCGGCCATGATTGCTCACTTGTCGTATGTCGTTGTTGCTCGTGTCTGCTTTGTTATTTATTTATTTATTTATTTAATCGTGGATTTTTATCACGTATTATTTATTTGTCTTTATTTATTGTGTATTGTTGCTAGTTGTTGTCTCGGTGCACGCTATTGGCAATTAAATCATTTAAAGGTTAAAGGTTTACTTCGATCCAAGCTTGTACAAGCTTGACTGCACACCACGAGTGTGCCCAACGTAGTCATGGAAACGTCAATACATCACAATTGGCCTTTATTATATGGCAAAGATAGTACGCGCGCTCTGATTGGTTGATTTCCGGTCTGATATTGTCCCATCAGACCGTTACCATGACAATTGGTCTGGATCGCGTATCAGATTTGCGAATTTGTGTACAATTTTCACCACGCGAAATTTGACAGTAAGCTTGATAACCAAGAAATTTATCAACAAAATGAAACAAAAAGCAGCTTTGTTGAGGTTTTTTTCCGGCGAAAATGTTTTAGTTTATAAAGATAATTCAAGAAATTATGAGAGAAAGAGAAAAGTATCGAGCATGATTGATAAAAAATCGCACTCGTGGAGTGAATTTTATTAAACTCGTAAACTTGAAAGATAAATTCAAAACAGCAATCACATGATTTGTTACAGAAATCTAATCAAGCAACTGAGCATAACTAAACCATACAATCAGAACTGAAAATCACATAAGCTTACTGAAATCCGTTCGCTTACCGGTGGCTTAAACTTGTGCCTCTTGGAAGACTTTCTGCAAATGTCAACTAAAGTCGATCGAAGAGCTTCGGAGAGTTTGGTTTATAGTAGAGTCTGTTAAGGGAAAAAATAGGTAAAATCGTGCACTTGTGCGTAAAGGCGCCAAATTTGGACCGAATGTTCCTTAGGTGAAATAAATCAGTTTTCGGGAGGGGTGCCATCATTTCGACCCAAGGGGGGTAGGGTAGGGGCAATTTTGTCTATTTCCTAATTTCCCAATATTTCCTTGATATTAAAGGGTTATAGATAAACAAGACCATGATAATTCTTCCTGTATGGTGCCCTTCACATTGGACTAGGTGGGGGTGCAACAAATGCCCGGCAAGGGGGGAAGGGGGAGTTTCGGGTCACATTTTCGTGCTGCCCTCAGAGATCATGATTTTATCGTACAATCACAAAATTCGACAAAATGTTCCTTAGGTAACATTTAACAGTTTTCGGAAGGGGTGCCACAATTTCGGTCCAATGGGGGGAGGGTAGGGAGAATTTTGTCCATCACCTGATTTACCCTAGTATTTCAGTGGTATTAAAGAGTTATCAGTAAACAAATCCACGGTAATTCTTCATGAATGGTCCCCTTCATATTTGACTAGATGGGGTGCTACAAACATTTGAAAAGGGGGAGGGGTGAGTAATGGATGAAATTTACATGCTATGCACTTTTTAATTGCAATTTGATTGTACAGTTACCAAATCAGACATGAATGTTCCTTAGGCAACATCTAACAGTTTTTGGAAGGGGTGCCACAATTTCGGGTCAAGGGGGGGAGGGTAGGGACAATTTTGTACTTTACTTGATTATTCCTATATTTCAGCGGTATTAAAGAGTTATTGATAAACAACACCATGCCGATTCTTCATGAATGGTCCCCTGCACATTTGACTAGATGTGGGTGCTACAAACATTTGTCGAGGGGGAGAGGCGGGTGATGGGTGAAATTTACATGTTATGCTCTTTTTAGTTGCAATTTCATTGCACAGTCACCAAATCTGATACGAATGTTCCTTAGGCAACATCTAACAGTTTTCAAAAGGGGTGCCACAATTTCGGCCTAACGGGGGAGGGTAGGGACAATTTTGGACTTTACCTGATTATCCCTATATTTCAGAGGAATTAAAGAGTTATTGATAAAGAAAGCATGATAATTCTTCTTGAATGGTCCCCTTCACATTTGATTAGATGAGGGTGCTACAAACATTTGTTGAGGGGGAGAGGCAGGTTACGGGTGAAATTTACATGTTACATTGTTTTTTTTATTATAATTTGATTGTACAGTCACCAAATCCGACATGAATATTCCCTTAGGCAACATCTATCAGTTTTAAAAAGGGGTGCTACAATTTTGGTCCAAGAGGGGAGGGGAGGGACAACTTTGCCCATTGTGATTATCCTTACTTTTATTAAAGGTATTAAAGAGTTATCTATAAACAACAGCATAATAGTTAGTACGATTCTCTTCGCATTTGGCTAGATTGGATGCAGAGTATCGATTACTCTTTAATACCTCTGAAATATAGGGATAATCAGGTAAGGTACAAAATCGTCCCTACCCTCCCCCCTTGGGCCGAAATTGTGGCCCCCTTTCCAAAAACTGTTAGATATTGCCTAAGGAACATTCATGTCGGATTTGGTGACTGTACAATCAAATTGCAATTAAAAAGCGCATAGCATGTAAATTTCATCCATTACTCACCCCTCCCCCTTTTCAAATGTTTGTAGCACCCCATCTAGTCAAATATGAAGGGGACCATTCATGAAGAATTACCGTGGATTTGTTTATTGATAACTCTTAAATACCGCTGAAATATAGGGTAAATCAGGTGATGGACAAAATTCTCCCTGTCCTCCCCCCATTGGGCCAAAAATGTGGCACCCCTTCCGAAAACTGTTAAATGTTACCTAAGGAACATTTATGTCGAATTTTGTGATTGTACGATAAAATCATGATCTCTGAGGGCAGCACGAAAATGTGACCCGAAACTCCCCCTTCCCCCCCTTGCCGCACATTTGTTGCACCCCCACCTAGTCCAATGTGAAGGGCACCATACAGGAAGAATTGTCATGGTCTTGTTTATCTAAAACCCTTTAATATCAAGGAAATATTGGCAAATTAGAAAATAGACAAAATTGCCCCTAACCTACCCCCCTTGGGTCGAAATGATGGCACCCCTCCCGAAAACTGATTTATTTCACCTAAGGAACATTTGGTCCAAATTTGGCGCCTTTACGCAGAAGTGCACGATTTTACCTATTTTTTCCCTTAACAGACTCTACTATTAATTCATCTTAATGTTGTTCCATTGTAAACCATAGAAATAAAAATATGTATCCATCCATATTCTGTGTATAGTATTTAAGTTCGACAGCTTGCTCAATCAAACGTAAGTCTCATTTTCTTGAAACTGAACAATTTTGAAGCCACTCGTAGCCAATCCACGCCAACTTCACAACTAAAGGGAGTTCCACTCTTCCTGTTATTTTTATATCAAATCCACATCGAAATATAAATCCTGCTTGTCATTAGCAATCGTTCAATCGATGAAGTTTTTCACTTCAACGACAAATAACTTCCCTCCTTCGGCTTTGGCCTTTGGCTGAAGTTTAAAAGTACGAAAGCCCCGAAATTTGCTCAATTTCTACCAACAACTTCCTTAGTCACAGTCACAGCTTTCTTGGGAAAACCTTCAAGCGAATTTGGCAAGTAAAGAAAGGACTCGAGGATTTTCTCTACGTTTGTGAGTTGTGAATGAAAAAAATTAAAAACAACGCGGCAACGCGCGTTCCCAGCTTTTGGCGGGAAAACTGTGAACCACAGGCTCACACTCCGCAGTAAATTTGGCTGGACACAGCGAATGCTAAAAGGAAAATGCCATAAATTAAACCTTTATTAACCTCCTTGGCTCGGTCTGTACAGAGAAATCTCAGCCATTAGTCTTTTTGTACATGTGGAAAAAGACCAAGGGCTGAGATTTCCCTGTACAGACCTCGCGGTCGCGGTTAATAAGCCGTTAATATAGGCCCTTAAAGCGTGCTTAAAAGAAAGGAGGTATTTTGCCTCTCTCACTTTTACTGGAATTTAATTCCATAATTTTTACCATGATATAAGAACATGATTTGTGAAAGTATGCTACGTTAAAAGATGGCAGAGCTTTAGACGAGAGCCGCTACCACGATTTGTGAAAGTATGCTACGTTAAAAGATGGCAGAGCTTTAGACGAGAGCCGCTACCACGCAGATTGTAATTCACATTCAGGACGTTCAGGACATTTGTACAAAGTAACAAGAACTTGAAAGCGACTTCGTCGCCTGTAATGTCTGTAAATTTCCTATATTTAAAAGATGGCTATATGTTGTTTATTGTGACAGCCCTAAAATGGTCCTCAATATATAATAATTTTTATCCTCTAGTTTATTATTCTAAAATTCCTCAGAAATTCGTACTGCATTCACATGGCGTGATCAATTTAATAGCTTCAGATTTTGGTGCCAAATAAGAAAACAAATATGGCGCCCGTGAGTGTGCGCATTCACGCATGCGCCACTCGCTCCAGACTGAGGTTGTCCACGGTTTGTGATTTTCATCCCAGAACGAAGTTCAATCTCAGTTCACATGATTCCAGAATGAAACTTAATATACCGGGACGAGATTTTGATTGTGAAAGCGATGACTAATAAGTAGAGATTGTCGTACGATTGTGCTTTGTCTGTTATTGTTCCAGCTCCCCAACTGGTTCCAAGTTTTCCCCATTGCGGAGCATTGCTCCTGATGTACCTATACCGTTAGAGCCTGGGGATATAATAACACTGCCACATTCAGACCCAATTCCTCAAGGACAATTGGAGGTGGCCAGACCCTGGGTACAGGTATGGATTAGAACAGAAACAGGTTGAAACTCCTATGTATTTCTCAAATTTATGGTGGGTCTCTCTTTTTTATTAATGTTATGCGAACAGCAGTTAGTAGCCGATGAGCGGCAAAAAGCTGGTTTGAAATAATGAATTCTAAACTCTCGTGGAAAAGAAGTACTGGAAATGCCAGCATCAGTCAATGCCTAGGGGTGGGTGGTTGGCAGAGGGGGACTATAGGTCACGATGGGTAGAACTCACTCCAACAAAAGTAAAAGTGTTTTTCAGAACTTTATAGGGAGAGGTGGTTCCCTTTAAAGTCTAAGGGGATTTTAAGGGAAGACATATTTGCTCATAACTTTTGAAAGAATTGCATTAGGAATGTCAAAACTTAATGAGCGGTAAATGCAACCTTTTGGTGATAGTTTGGCTTATACATGCTTTTAGTATATACTACACGGGAACCTCCATAGATCGCGCGTTGTGATTGGTTCGCAATCTCGGAATATTGCCACAATATTCCGAGATCGAAAGCATTATCCCGAGATTGGGGAGCCCGGGAGTGCAAGTGGTTCGGATATTTTTACTTTCTCAAGGAACTATCTAATTCAAAACGCAACAAAAACCCTTCTCAATTAACTTATGTTGTCTCTTTAGTCTTTCAAGGTGAATCAGATCATTTTTTTTTAACTTCAAACATTTGCTAAGTACTTAAGTTCTTGTTTTTCAGTTCTTCGGAATCAGAGGTCGATGATTCGTTCACGGCACGAGTTTTGAAAAAGGCTAATTTCCCAAATTTCTGTTTGAATATTCCAAGCGAATCTTGAATTTCTCTGCCAGTGGGTTGAAAAATGCCATCCATCGGTGGTGAAATGGCGACCAAATCAAAGTGTTTTTTTTAGCGAGGCAACTCTGCAGTTCACAATCCACAAACTAAGGCACAAAATGCGAATGTATCCCTGGAATCCATCCTTGCAACCTTCTAAAAACTTAAATCTTTTATTGTAGTCGATATTTTAAAGATTTTAAAACGAGTGATTTCGAGCGTGTTTGCTTCTCTAAAACAGCAGCAAGTTTCCCACCATTGCAATGGTGGCCTACCAAAAAGGCCCTTTCTGCTTGACCACTAGACTTTTTATTTATTTTTATAGCACTATCACTATTTTCTTAATTTTGCACTAGCACTCTATTGTTTTGTTATTTGTTACCCTCACAAGAATCTTCAAACGAAGGAGGTGAGGTTGTAAGGAAGAAGAAGAATGTGCTGAGTAGCCGAATGCTTGTAGTCTGACGTAATGTCGCGTGCGTGACAAACGTCACGCATGTAGATGTCAGATGTTACATGGTGGATGATGGTAGATGTCAGATGCTAGATGACAGATGTCAGATGCTAGATATCAGGTTGATCAGTTAATACGTTATGAAGTCCACACCCTGTACTCAGTGATATTTATGTACCGATACAACGCGTATCGAGAGAAATATTGCCGTTTGTTACCGCACCAGTCAATACAATACCTAATCAGGAACCATTTGTCTTGTGTGTGGCAAGGGAAATTTACTGGACATATTAGTCGAAGTCGAAATTTCTGCCGAAAGCGATTGATTCAAACTTTTAAATCGGTAGAGAAATGTCAAAGCAACTTTATTTAAACCTAGTGGATCTTACTCCGGTATCCATATAGACTAGCATCTGGCATCCAGCATCTGAAATTTAACCATTAAAAAAAAACATTTCAAAAACATCTGTAGCATAGCATCAGACATATAGCGTCTAACATCTAGCATCTGACATGTCCCCTGTGGGCCACCGTAGCAAATGCCACATTTAGTGTCGTTCGGATATTTTTTGGAGTGTTCCCGTGTAGTATATACTATATACGCGACTATTCACTTCGCCTTCGGCGAATAAATGGCAAATATTCTAAGTGCGTATAATTAATTAACAATAAGAGGTACTGCGCAGCGTTTGTATAATAGAAAAATGACTTGAAAATGTTAGCTGAAACGCTGTTTGTGTCGTATTTGAAAACAGATGTTTCGGTAATGCTGCCAGGGGTGTAAACGCCATCTTATCATTCTGCCTTCGACCAGTTTGACATAAAGTTCGTGAGTGAAGTTTGATCGCCCCTCCCACCTCCCGAATAAGGGTGCTGCAACGCCACACTCTCAACTCTATCGCAGGACCTCGTCCTGCACCTAGCCCCCGGAGCTCGCCCTATAGGCCGATTCCAGCTGACGCTTTATTGATATTCAGAACCGATCCTTTTGCAACGGCGTTGGAATGCCTGATTCTGGTTGATGCTTATGCAAATGAGTCAAAATCCAAATGAGTAATGAAAATGAGTACAAATCCAAATGTGCCATTTTTGCGCCAAAAAATGGAGACCAGGGAGTCGTTTCTCAAAATCGCCCGAGAATCTATAAACTTTTCGCATGTTTTTTGGGGGCGCGGTTTAGGAGTCCTGAAAAGTGTTTCTCGAAACTCCCAAAAAGCCCGTTGATAATTATCGGGAACGCGAAATCAAAATTGTATTCCAAACTTTATGCGAAACTGCGAATACTTTGCACAAATAAACAATGACAATATAAGAAACTTCTCGATTTGTCATGTTCGGCATGTTGTTATTTAATAATAATAATTTCCATCAACAAATGCCAAGAAATCATATAAAATGTGCGAAAAAAACAAGCATACTGCACTGAATTATTGTAGATGCATTGGTACTTTGTTTAATACGTCAAAAAAAATCGTCAAATTTGACAAGTGAGCTGTCAAGAGAATGAATTTGATTGTTCAAGAAGAGAGGTGCTTGCACCTGATTTGCGCATTTTATCGGGATGGTGGTAAAAACAACTCGGGAGAGTTACCGGGAAACCATTTCGATGCAAAGAAATAAATTGTGGAAACAAAGCAAGGAGTAAATGGAGAAACATGCACTTTCAGGGAAATTCAACTTCGCGGTACTAGTTGGATAAACAAAGTCGCAAAGAAGTTAAACTTCCAAGTTAATTTTGTTATTTTTCTTCCCTAATCCTAAAGACTTTCGGGAACCCTAAAAAGTTTAGGAGAGAAGGGTTTCTCCCTTCATTAAACGACGAAAAATGACACAATTCTATCGGGACCGAAAAATTCGGAAGTTTCGAGAAACGCAAAATCCGTGATCCGCACGCTTTTCGGGTGGTATGTATCAAGAAATAGGGCAGCGGATATCTCGGCGAGGCAGGTGTCAGGCCTGACAAGGCTCTTAGCCCTGACCCTCTTATACCAAGCTCCATGTGGGACCATGGTTGTCTTAGCCGTCGTGGGTGTATTGGCTGTCGGGACTTTAGGGGCTGTTTTGGCTTGCCATGCCAAGGTGTACTACTTATTTCGCTCAAGGGTAGTCAGCATGATGAGATATACGAAGCCACGACAAGATAATAAAGCCTTGTCAGAGCTGTCAGGCCTGACACCGGCCAAGACAAAATATACCCTGCCCTTTTTCTTGACAAGGTATATTTATTTATCGGCCAGAAAAGTTTTTTGGGCTTTCGAGAAACGACCGCCAGCACCTGTAACAAAACAGCAACATGGAAAACTCTGCCTTATGGAATTATATATTGTTTTTTTTATCTCGTTTATTAAGACCGCATGGGAGCTGCTATGTTGAGGGGGGTATTTGTAGAAAAAAATGAAAGGGGGGTAATATAGGGTAAAAAGTGGCGTTGCAGTAAAATGTGGAATATCAAAAAAAGATGGAAGCTACGTGGTAAAACTTGAAATGAATTGTTACAAAAGCATTTTCGATAGACAACGGGTAATCGTCTTGTATTGTTTTCCTTATCGTATCTATCGCCTGGGGGGGGGGGGGGGGGATATCCTTGAAAAATTGTACAGGGTTGCTTGGCCCGGCCTCTCAACCCATACCCCGTTATCCATCAATTTTTCTTTCATCCTCGACTCCCCTCCCCTCCTCTCCCCTTAGTCCCGCTACACAGGCTGTGGAGAGGCGGGTAAGGTCTCCTTTGAAATGAACTTCGTTGTCTATATTGTCTAAGTAAAAAGAAACAATAGACCAATTTCGATATATTATTATTCGTCACTGTTGACCAATAAATTCTGCATCTTTATATGTATGCTCTGAAAGAGTCTTTGCTCGCTACGCACATAACCAGAATAAGAGCACCAAGAAAACTGTAGAAAGAAGAAAATCTAATTTGAAATAAGCTGTTTACGCCGTCCTCATTAACGCCAGGCACAAGAGTGACGTCACGTTTCCAATATTCAATATTGCGGCGCCCGCCAAATTCAAATCTCTCCAATGTAAAACAAGGCACATTGTCCAAACAAGGTTTTCTTTTCAGTTATAAAGTTTTGTCGAATGTTTTGTGAGTTGGCCTACGGCAAACGTCGTGCCAGAGTCGCGCCGTTCCATTCCAAAACAATAGAGAGTTTTCTATTATAAAGTCTAATAAACGACTGAAGTTCGACGTTTGCCGTAGTTTTCTCTGAGCTTGAAAAGGCTAAGCAGCCGGGGTTCCCTTTAACAAACGTCTAATTCAACTTATGCCGTGTTTAGACCTAGGTTTTTTACTGCAGTAAGCCGAGTTACTGACCTACCGGGGTTGAATTTGATGACCTTAGTTGGTCAGTAAAGTGTTTATACTCGCTAGCTTGACCTTAGTTCATCTGTCAACGGCCATGAGTTCGTAATTTACTTGTTGGCAGGAATCACTTTCACTGTCATTGACACGAATGAATAAGCACTGTTAATACTAGCTTTATCGCCACTGCCTACTTTTCTGGTGCTTTTTAAGAGAATCCAGAATTCCAGGTTTACGCGATTGCTACTTTTGAGACTTCTGAATGCTTATGTAAATAGTTCTGGAGATTTTAGTCATCACAATTGATAACATGTGTCGCTTCTTGCTGTAGACAGCAATGATCTTGAAAGGTCGATGGTTTCGACCGTCGCTGAATGTACTCTCCAAAGACTTTTTCCTTGACTGTTGCGAAACCGGCTTATATATTTTCAGCTACTCTGCTCACTAAATTCGAGTGTTTTTGCAGTTTGTGCTGTGACACGTTGTGTTCAATCTGTCATCGTGACCCCAGTTAACTCAGTTACTGCCCTAAACCAAGCCATCTAGAATAGTTAACGTTTACTCAACCTAGGTTGACTTTCCTTTGTCTTTGCCGGCATTTACTGAGGTCAGAAAATCTGTTTACACTTATCTAAAATTTACTGAGGTTAGTAAATCGGTTTACTGCAGTAAACATCCTAGGTCTAAACACGGCATTAGTAGGTCACAGCTATGCTATTGTGGTCTTAATTAGAAGGCTGTAATAGATTTAGTGACATTTATCGATTTATCTCCCAGCACTTTAACAATTTCACCAGTGAGGAAATGGGTTTGAATTAGATTTCTTTTTCCTCTAGGCATTTGGCGAAGATCTGGTCTCGTGTCTTTTCTCCCGTGAATGGAATATCCGAGAGATTGGCTTGCGTCGGCTGAGTAAAGATATCCCAAGCTCTCTTGCCCCTAGAGAAAATTCCAAAAACATTGACATGGCAACAGTGCACGCTTGCTGCTCATTACTTTCAATGATGTGTGGAGACCCTGTATATAGGGTATACGTCGCCGCATTGGTAAGTGGATTTTTTTTCTTACGCGGACGGTATCTAGCTAATATGGTCAATTTTCAGTTAAGAAGCACTTCCTGGTATTTTGCAGATAAGTAGTTTTATTATATGGCAACGATAGTACGCGCGCTCTGATTGGCTGATTTCCGGTCTGATATTTCCCCATATCGGACCGTTACCATGACAATTGGTCCGGATCGCGTATCAGATTTGCGACTTTGTTTACAATTTTCACGGCGGGAAATTTGACATTTTCCTTGATAAACAAGAAATTTATAAGCAAAGTAAAACAAAAAGCAGTTTTGCTGAAATTTTTTCCAGCGAAAATGTTTTGAATTTAAAAAGATATTTCAAGAAACTCTAAGAGAGAGAGAGAGAGAGAAAAGTATCAAAAACAGCCGCAATCACATGGTTTGTTTCTGAAATTTCTGAAATCTAATCAAGCAACTGAGCATATCATACAATCAGAACTGGAAATCATATACGGTATACTGAAATCTGTTTGCTTACCGGTGGTTTAAAACTTGTGCCTCTGGGAGATTTTCAGCAAATGTCAACTAAAGTCGACTGAAGAGCTTCGAAGAGTTTGGTCTAATTCATCTTAATCTTGTTCCATTGTAAACCATAGAAATGAGAATAACATCCATCCATGTTCTGTGTATAGTATTTAAGTTTGACAGCTTGCGCAATCAAACGTAAATCTCGAAAAATCTCATTTTCTTGAAACTGAACAACTTTGAAGCCACTCGTAGCCAATCCACACCAACTTCACAACTAAAGGGAGTTTCACTCTTTCTGTTATTTTTTATACTAGTATACCAACATGGCAGCGAGTGCTGCCATTGTAATTCACAATGAATAGTCCAGTTTTAAAAGTTTCGATTCGACCATTTGATGATTTTCATGATGGGTAATCAAAGCAAGATGGCGGAAATAATACTGATTCACACGGGAAGCTGAATGGATGGAATGGAAGCTGAAAATAGTTACCCTGCTGACAGAGGCCTTTTTTTTCTGTATTCCGCTGGGTAGAAAATCATAACTCCGAAGTCTTAATTTTAGACTTCCATTCTATATGGTCATTCTCTTATCTTTTACTTCAAATTGTGAAATGGTAGACAAATATATTAGCAATCAGAATCGCCTGCTGATTGCTTACCATCAGAGCCTCCTACCACTCGTCAAAACATAAGGAGGATTTGGAAAGGAGAATGAGACTCTCTGGATCAAGCTGGGGCAATTTAAGGCTATTGAATAAGCGAGAAATTGAAATAAGATGTACAAAACAACAGTAATTTGCCAGAAATTTACACCATTGTTAATGGGGATGAAACAAACTGCAAAAATGCAGTAAAAAATTGATAAATAAAATCTGCTAAATTTCAAAGTAACTTTTAATTAAACTTTTTCATGCCTCAGGCTAATACAGATCCGACTCAGTAATATTTTTGGCATCATCTAGCAGATTTTCTTGTTATATTCCCGAATAATGTGTGTGCTGATGTTCTCCAGATTCAATTCTGTGGAAGCTTCTCTATGGTCTGCACAAGATATAGTCCACTATATAGTTTACCGTTAGGAGGTGTATCAATAATATATAGATTTAGGGTGCCTAAAAGCGGAGCTCCCAGTTAGTTTTAAGTCATTTTTAAAGCTCGGTGTAATCTATGACGTCTCTGTGATGCACACATACAATTAAGACAACTTTGTTGCAGTTCCCGTGGTGACCAAGACAATTCTATCCAAGTTTGGTTTGTCTTGGAGCCTGTTCTTGACGAGATTAGAATTTTTTGAGCATGGGTGACATCATCGGTGACGCCACATCACGCGACCATTTTATTTCGCTCATCTGGAGACCTAGACAACACTACCCAAGTTTGGTTGTTTTAGAATCTTCCCTTAACTAGATATTAATTTTTCAAGCATCGATGACGTCATCGATGATGTCAAATCACGTGAACACTTCGTTTCGCTCCTCTGGTGACCTAGACTACACTACCCAAGTTTGGTTATTTTAGTCTTCCCTTCACGAGATATTAATTTCTCAATCATTGATGACGTCACATCACGTGACCACTTTATTTCGCTCATCTGGTGACCTAGACTACTATCGCGTTCCTGCGAGGCTGCCGACGCCGGGGCGTAGAGCTTTGCGGGTCCGCTAGTTTAACCACTCCATAACCAAAGCGATCGGCTCGATTTGTAGTTTTATTTCTGATTATTTCGCGGTAAGAACTAGAGATTACACAACACATTTCATTAATCGAACGATCTCACGTAATGTACAAGATTCACAAATCAAAATTGTAGAATTAACCTGCAAACTCTACAAAAACTTACGTCTGATGTTCTCCAAAGGTCTCCTGAATTAGATGCACTTGAAACTTCCTAGGAACTCCGTGAAACTCTGTTAAAACTGCTCTCTTATAAAACTATGGCTCTGTAAAAGACTGGAAGCAGCGAGGTGGTACTCACTACCGTCACATGCGAGTTTTCCGACGTATTTTTCTTTACTTATAGTCCAGGGAATCTACGGTTCAACATCGAACAAATTGCAACAGAATTTCTCTCACCTCAGAATAGCAGAGGTCAACGACATAAACAACATACTAAAAGTACCAAAGAATCCCATTGATGGAACATGCCGAAATTAAGGGGGGAAACTTTCTCGGTTTTTCCACAGGGAGCCCGAAACTAAAATTTCTAGATAATAATGCAAATACAAATATTTTGATATGAAATGTCTACAAATCAACAGAGGAGAGTTATTTAGCAATGAAAGCAATTTTTATTTCACTCGAATCCAACTTTCAAGGTAGCAAGAGTAATAAGGGCTACCACAGGATACCCAAAATGGACATAAATGTCTGTATGAAACTCTTCTGTTTTCATTATGCCCTTCCTATCTATCACATTTTAGACCTCAAAATGACAAAAGTACACTACAGCCACTTATTTCTGTGTGATATACGGATATTTCTACTCGTTGCTGCTATTCAATTGGCCTTCATCTTCATTCAGGTCAGGTGGGCTCACATTTGAGCAGCTTTCGCCTCT
The DNA here is from genome assembly GCA_033964015.1 of Scolanthus callimorphus. Lineage (NCBI taxonomy): Eukaryota > Metazoa > Cnidaria > Anthozoa > Actiniaria > Edwardsiidae > Scolanthus > Scolanthus callimorphus. Next base: position 26,661,313 of record CM066913.1, read on the forward strand.
ACATGACCCGCAGGCAGAAGAGCACTCGAGGCCATTTTTCTTACACGAGAATCGTTGGGTGCTGCAGTCCGTTGCACCGGATAACCTTTAACAAAGACTCATGGGCTGGAGGAAGGTCTGTGCGGAATATGGCAGCGAGATTCCCTTAGCGGCAGTCTCGATGATTTTCTTTTTCTCATCTTCGTTATCATTTTCTTGACTGGCAGTAAAACTCATTTATCAGAGACGCAGCATTTTGCCGAAAAGTCACAACATTAGCTTCCTTTCTTATCTTTCTTATAGTAGTAATAATAATTTTGTCCCCGACGTGCTCTTGGAGTTTTGTTTCATGAAGCGCGCGCTGTACGGCTCCTCGTCTGTGCCTTCCAAATACTCTTCCATAAGATTTGTAAGGTCGCTAACAGTGGTTTGTTCGTCGTCATTTTCCTCCAGATATTTAATCACTTCCATAAATGCCGAGCTTTTGATTGAATCAACGGGTCGTCCTTGTTTTAGCCTCTTATTGAACGATTCATCACTAAACTGCTTCGGGATTTACTTACCGGTGCGAAAATTCACACTGTAGCTTTGGTGATGGAGTGCATCCGTAGCATGCAAGTCTTGTGCATATTCCAGCCGACCGAGAACAATCTGTGACTATTCGTCATTTCGTTGTTGGCATGCCGTCGCAATAGAGTCTTAAAGTCCTTGGTTCTGACAGGAATCACCTCAAACCCTGGCTGGCTGCCCACAGAAAAAACGCTGGGGCGCTGATCTCTGAAATCAAACATTGGTGTTTCTGACCGAGGAGTAACGCTTGTTTCAATCAATCTATTTGCGCCAGCTATGGCGACATCTCCGCTTCTCTTATGAGATCTCGGCGGCATTTCTGGTGAACTCGATCGCCGACTGAAGGTTTAATGGGTTTTCCCTGAGTTAAAGTTGCACTATAAATACTGTCGCACCCTTTCTGTCCCAAAACTCACGAAGCATCTTTATCTTCGATGCGTTTCTCACAGATAAGCAAGTATTTCCATTTCTTTCCATGATCCGAGTAGACCCATTTGAAAAATTAAAGGAAAAACATAATTCACAGGGACAGGGATTCTCACATGAACGCAAATTTGAAACGATAGAAATAAAGAACCCTTACCTCTTCTCTTGCAAGAGCCATGAAAGGAATAAAACATCAAGAAAAACCGGGAAAATCATTAGCGTTTTCACAGACAAACTCTTGAATTGGCAGTCGAACCACGCAGGTGGAACAAAAGGCATCTACAAGGCGTCTCTGGCGTGAGAGAAACAAGCGCGCGGGGATCGTAAACTGTAGGCGCAAATAATTGTAATCCAATCAATTTAGCGGCAAAATAGTCAAACAAAATGTTAGGTTGACACAAGAGCAGCTGCAATAGGCTAAAAAACGGTTATGGAATAGTCAGAAACAGCAGCTGTGTGTGGATATAATGTAAAACACCTAAACCATTTCGGGAGCCCTGTGGATAAGAAAAACACACTTTTTGGGGAGCGTTAAAGACTTCTCAACATAATGTTATTGCAAATGTACAAAATCTGAGGTTCTATTCAATTTCAGACCGATTAGGAGGCTGATTTTGCCCTTATGATAAAATTAATGCGTATTTGGTTTTGGGCTCCCTGTGGTAAAACCGATGAAATTTTCATCCCTTAGAACATCTTTAAAACGTTTTGAGGTAGGCGGTATTTTAATGCTGTCCCAATTCGTGGGTATATTAGAGAAAAATATCGGATGTTCCGAAAAAATATTGGGACAGTGAAAAACCACTACCAGTAGAAAAAGAATTCTTCAACTCATGTAAAATAGCAGAAACCGCTAAATAGAACAGAGAGTAGAAAACACAAAGCTAAACCGCTTCACGGGACTTTCTTACAAAACGCAGACAAGCACTGTAGACTCACTGTCAGGCTAGACACGCAGCTTTCCAATTTTAAAGCAAAGCGACAAATCATTTATCTATTGTATAAGTGCATTGCGAATATAACAAAAATAGAAAAATATTTCTAAAAGTCCATAGACGTCATAGAAAAAATAGTTTACCAAGACCTTTTCTACAGGCAGCAATGCTGGCGGTCCGTTTCACAGACCTTACAATACATGCCGGTTGGTGCACAAAATAACTGATAATACATGTTTGGCAATCAAAATATATTTAGTTCTCATATGGATATATAGTTTATGTAATAAAAAAACATATTAAGGAAAGACTGGCGGAGAACGGCACTTAAAAAACATTTTTCTCAACGCGGGTACCCTGTGGTTTTTACTGGATTTAGGAAATACTCTGTAAAAGCAATTGCGCTAGGAGATTTTTTTAGAACTTTTAGTATGTTGATAAGGTGACCTCCCTCGTTCATTCCACGGTGAAAAAAAAATATTGCAATTTGTTCCAACCCGACCCCAAAAAAATCACAGATTGACTGGACGGCGAGTCGTCCAAGTAACAACAGCACTTGGTTCGACTTGGGTGTTCAAGAGTGTTCAAAAGCGCACTTGATTACTCACGCCGGCGCCGAGAAGGCGAAATTTTTTTTTAAGAATTTCAGGTCCAAAAAATATAAATTGAACAACAACCGTGACGTCATTAAAACCGAGCATGCGCATTTCGAAAGCAGCTAACCCACATGGATGTAAGTCGAGCTCACGCTGACTTGAGCTAACGAAATTCGAATTTTGAACACTTGGGCGAGTCGTCAAATACGCGCAGTGTAACAACAGCGCTTGGTTCGACTACCCCAAGATAAGGGTTTTGTCTTCAACTATATTCTCTCAACAAGTTGGAGGAGATATGTTGAAGACAAGATCCTTTGTCTTTTACGTAATATTTAAAAGCCTCCTATTCGGACTTGACGGGATTTCACAGTCCGCGCAATTAGTTCCAGTCCGAGGCGAAGCCGAGGACTGGAACTAATTGCGTGGGCTTTGAAATCCCGTCAAGTCCGAATAGGAGGCTTTTGAATTACTTCAAATACTCAATAATTATTCATGATCTAATTAGCCAACACAGAGGGAAAACGATCAATGTTGAAACATCTCCATTTATTTATTTTTTAATTCCTTGGTCATTTGAAATACTCAGCCTGTGACATAATCTTCAATCACCAACCCCTCTGTACCCTACCCAAACAGGATTTATCAATATAATCATATTTTTTTACTTGTGAAACTTGAATTACGTCACTAGTCATGCGCACAAATGAAAAGGTTAAGATTGTTTCCACAAAGCCTGTCCCACATGAAAGTTGGCGGCGCACACGCATATTGTCTGGAACAAGATCCTTTCTATTCTACATTTCCGAGAGAGGAGACCTGTTTCTTCTCACGGAACGTTTCTACAGTCTGCCTTTGTACGGCGTAGACTGAATAGTACAAAAAAATTCGACGGGGAGAGGACCTTGAAATTATGAACTTCGATTGCGTCACTAGTCATGCGCAGAAGTGAAAAGATTAAGAGTGTTCCAAAAACCCTGTCCCACATGGAGGTTGGCGGCGCACATTCATATAGTCTGGAACAAGATCCTTTGTATTTTACTTCTCCGAAGACACGCGTCTTCACACGGAACAGTTTCTACAGTCTGCCATTGCATGGCGCAAAGACTGACTAGTACAAAACCCTTTCGATGGCGAGTGCCTTGAAATTATGAAAATTATGAACTTGGATTGCGTCACTAGTCATGCGCAGAAGTGAAAAGATCAAGAGTGTTTCCATAAAGCCTGTCCCACATGGAGGTTGGCGGCGCACAAGCATATAGTCTCCAACCAAAATTCTTTGTATTGACTTCTTCGAGAGAGGAGACTTTTGTCTTCTCACGGAGTGGTTCCTACGGTCTGCCTTTGCACTGCGCAAAGACTGACTAGTAGAGAAACTTTTCGAGGGTGAGGACCTTGAAATTATGAATATTCAAAGGTCCTTGGATCTAGAAAACATTTCTAGATCCAAGGACCTTTGAACTATGAATATTCATAGTTCCAAAGTCCTTGGACCTTGAAAAGTTTTCAAGTCCCACTTGCAGTATCTTCCTGGGATTTCAAGGTACTGCACGTGGTACAAAATGAGAGCTCTGGTTGGCTGATTAGGTCATGAATAATTAATGAGTATTTGAAGTAATTTCCCTCTCTCGTGACGTCACGAGCGGGAAATTTAGTAAAAGACAAAGTATTCTTTTGTCTACTAAATTCCCTCATTATAAATGCAAGGGAAATTTAGTAGACGAAAGAAGCCTTTGTCTTTTACTAAATTTCCCTCTTGTGAAAAAGACAAAGGATTCTTTTGTCCACTAAATTACCCTTGCATTTATAATGAGGGAATTTAGCTAGTAAATGTCCCTCGGAGAACAAAGGAAACCGAGGCGATCATGGTATTACAAAGTATAAAAGAATAGCCGAAGTGATGCGTAACGGACGAACGAAATACGGACATTCTCCCAAGAAATGTATATTATTGCTATATATTATTCCTGAGGTAAAACGTGGGCGAAGTGGACTCGGGGCAATTGGAAAAATTGCTTATTATTCATGTAGTTTGTTACATAGTTTGTTTACAAAGTAATCCGAAGAATTACCTCATAATGTATTTGATTTCTATATCTCAGCGAACTCTGCGAGTAATGTTGGCACACACCAAGTATAGTACACCAACCGAGAAAGTTTCTCTACAAATGTATATTCAGCCTGTAATCGAGGTGGTCCTTGCCAAGTGTTGTGATGGTAATAGGTATGTCTCTCCGCATAAAAAAATAATAATTTGCCAAGGTAAGTAAAATTGTAAAAAAAAGCTATTTAAGGTGGCTCGCGTCATGATCATGTAACTAAGCCCGTATGAAGGCATTGAAAGTCATGGCTTAGCATCGGGTAGACTTGCCACAAGTCGACCTCACGTAATTAGTTAGCAGTTGTTCTACTTTGTTTGTGGAAATTTTGTGGCGAAATCTAGTTCAAAACCAAAAAATTTGGAGGCGCGTATTTCAAAAACGCAGTATTTTCCAACCTTTGTTGTTTTGAATATGTGATGATTTGTTTGCGATAAAAGAAGCTCGCAACTTTTTTTAGACCGTGAGGCTCCTGCATGACAACGGCCTATCAACACGATCTCCGTTTACTTTCATTAAGCAACAATAAGCGATACAGATTAAGTCCTATAGTGACTGTGCTCTAATTTGCGGGATTAAACTATATTGAATATCTTAAGGCTGGTGCCTACTAAAGCAAAGGTGATTTTTTTTTCTCTAAACCACATAGGTGTTTCTCGGTACAATAAGGACTATTGAAATCCGAGAAAAGAATTGGGGTCTCCAAGCATTTTAAGGTGGCGTACACCTGTTCAAAGGCAAAACAATATTAAGTTTTAGACACCGAGTTTAGTTAATAAACGTTCCCCCGATTAGTTTAGTCGGTAGAGGGGGTCCACGAGTATCCCTCGGAACTAGTAACGAGATATACTTTTTTGGAATCCTTAGGATGTCTAGAAACTGGTTTTAGATGTTAACAGTATGTCTTGTTACAATTTCCGGGGGTGCTCGCGGACCCCCTCTAACGACTAGACTAGATTATTGTCATTTTTTGCCAGTCAATAAAACAACTATTCAGCTTTCTACTTGAAATCGTTTTCTTTGAAAAATTTAACCTATTCCTGAAATGAGTGAATGGACAAAGTGGGGTAAAATTAAACACGGCCTCCTATTTGTATAAAAACACAGCTTAGTCCAACGTTTTTTTTTTTTCAACAGACAGCTCTAGTACCCTTGTATGTACCTGTGAAAGCAAATCAAATTCGAGCCCTATTGGCGGGCGCGCGACGATTTCGACTAAATCTAGCTGGCGTAGATGCTTACATTTATTTCAGGGCGCAATATTGGGGCTATATTTAGACATGAGTGCTTGTACTCTTCTTATCTTACCTGGCATTTGAAGGCTTGATGCCCAATGAAGTTTTTGCAAGGAAGAACGCTAAGCGTTTTTTCTAACATGAATGATAATTATTCTCAGGTCAAAGCTTTCGAATTTAGTTTGTGTGGGAGACTCCAACATGGCGGCTTTGTTCCTCGCTTAAGAGAAATGGCTTGAATTAGATCACTCAAGGTGATCTTTTCCCAACAAAAACAAGCAAACTGGTGAGAATTTCTCCTTCTGTTCGGGTTTGTGAACTTCGTTTTTTCGGCTCCAACATCTCTGTTTTGAGTATAGATTTCGAAAAGTTTTATACCGGGCTCAAAAGGCTGACAAAGGACTGTTGTTTTTTTATAAATGGCGCGCTGGGGCTTCGTGCAACGCGCAAAAACCTTTGAATGGGATCATATCTTGTCCACTCTGATCTTTTTGGAAAAACGACTTTTGCATTACTGTGTGATTTGTGCGAGAATCGCGTAGGTTTGGACGTCTTTGTTGCTTTCGGCTGCGAGAAATCATAATTTTTGGGTTTCTGTGAAAGACATAAAATGGCGCCTTTGCGAACTCGATCTTCTCGCTTACGAAAACACTTCCGTCCACTTTATCGTTTTCGAATAAAATGTAGCCTATAACACAGTTCCCTGAGTATGCAAGAAAATGGCGTGGTTTTGAAGTTCTGTTGTGCAGCGTTTTTCCAGGCTTCTGGGCCAACAGTTTGACCTTGACACCCTCCCCCCAACATCACGTATTATATATAAGATATGCTGTTTTCTCAGAACTCGAATAAACAAGACGCCTGGAGGTGTTTAGCGGAATGACTGAAACCATGATTTCTTTAGAAGTGATGAACTCGCGAAGACTTTGATACATAACCTTCGCAGGACTCTTGACTTCTTCAAAATATTGTTTAGCTTTAGAGGTGCAGCAAATTTTCGTTTGTTGTGGAAACCTGGAATACTGCCTGTGAGCATCTCTGAAAGCCCAGAATACTACCTGAACACAACTGTAATCAGCTGCAGTATTATTTTGCTGATGTTCATTGTTGCTTGTTTTATCAGTTTATTTCTTTCTCGTTGTAGCTATTTTTAGCTTTTATTCTGTAAACTAATCAGCAGGGTCATTAGCAACCGTTACACCAAACAAGGAACTACGATCTAGATGCGAAGTTTCTTATTCCTTAGAAACAAAAAGCCTCACAGGCTTTCACAGCTCCTGCGCTAAATGTTTAGTCAACCAAGAGAGGGTGCAGATAAAAATTCACTTCACATAGTGCTCTCATAGTCTTACAAATCGCCTCCGAATTCTCGATCTTTTGAAATTCCTCTAAAAGTATTAACGCAAATAAAGATCGTAAAAGCTACCCCCTACTGTCCTCCAAGTTTGATATCCGTCACACTAATATTATAAAAGTACTGACGGAATTTATATTTACAGAAAATGCGCTTGGACTTTTCGTCGAGTCACCTGAACCTCCATCTTTACCATTCTAGCGTCACGCACGCACGTCACGGTCCCGCGTATTATTAATAATAGTATTTGTTTTTAGATTTCGGTTGGGTAATCCTTAAAGTGTAAATAAATGGCTGTATATTATTTTGAAATGAAATGTGGAATTCTTCAGGGCTCCATATTAGGGCCGCTCTTATTTATTATTTATTTATTTAAACGACCTTCCTGAGTGCAATCTGAATTCTAGTGTCCGTATGTATGCTGATGACACCAGTGACACCAGACATAAGTGGAGTCTGTACATGGCTGAAGGCAAACAAATTGAGCCTAAATGTAATCAAAACAAAATACACCATAATTGCCAGTCATCATAAAATAAAGAATCTTGACCATACCTTCGAAATAAAGGCAGATGGAAAACTTTTAAAAAGGGAAATAACCTTTAAATATTTGGGAATTGAGATAGATCAAACCCTTAGCTGGAAAAATCAAATAGACAAAGTTGTAAAGAAGGTATCCGGAGGGATTGGGGCACTTAGAAAGGCTCGACGTTTTGTTCCCCATGAAACAAGAATCTCCATATACAACTCCCTCATACAGCCATATTTTGATTACTGTAGTGCTGTATGGGGGACATGTGGCAAAGGGATGGCAAACACCCTCCAGATACTCCAAAACAGGGCAGCCAGGGTTTTGACCTTCTTAAACTATGATAAACAGTCAAGGGATTTACTGGATGAGCGGGAGAGTGGGACAATCTTGAGACCAGGAGGGACAAACAGCTAGCTTTGATGATGTACAAAATCTAAAATGGAGGAACCCCAGATTACCTCTCAAATATTTTTTTTGCATTCCTATCAAACCACAAAATTTAATCTTATATTATTCATTGGGAAATTTGTTTGTGCCCAGACCAAACAAGGAAGCAGGGAAACACAGCTTCCAATACAGAGGAGCTGTCCTGTGGAATAGCTTTCCAAATAGCATAAAAAACACATCTTTCCAGAAATTTAAAAAATCCCTATAATTCAATATATATAAATAGATAGATAGATAGATAGATAGATAGATAGATAGATAGTTAGTTTTTAATAATACACAGCTCTTTGGAAGAGCATATTCTTACTATGTAATTTTTATGAAAAGATCTATATATTAATACCGTAAGGAAAATCGTGTCCGCGCTCACTCCGCTTAGCCCTGAAGCTGTGCCACCAAAAAAAGTTCACAGACCCGAAGGGAAGGTAGAAATCTGGACCGTGGGGGTGTTTTTGTTGGAAAAGATTCAACCTGGGCTAAGTTCTAATTCAAGCGATTTCTTAAGCGAGAGACAAAGCTGCCATCGCCGCCATTTTGAAATCTCCCCACAGAAACTAAAAAAGAACTCAGTTCGCGCAGCCGAAAGCACCATAGACTTTTAAAGTGCCACTAAAGGCAGAAAACAACTTTATTTCATCAAAAAGTTCCATTATCCAAGCGAGCATTTGCGAAATAAAAATGTGTTTTGCGCGCGCCGTGAATATTTTATTGATTTTTGAACATTTCCGATCGGCGGTTTTCTTTCGTTCAATTTTCGCGGGGGCCGAACAATTATCGACTGTGACGTCAAAAGAAGACATGTGACTTTATCACAGAAGATAATTTATGTGGACGAAAGATGAATGCTGCGTCTTGAAAGACGGAAAAGTACCCGGGAAATGGTTCTATGAAACTAGCATTGTGTGTCCAGCAGACTCCAAGAAAGATATTAGCGTCGATATTTTACGGTGTATTGCGATAATTCGAACAGAAATAATCCAAAGAAGACGTGAGAGCGAATAATATCGGCAGCAAGCGTTCCCCGGTCTGTTTATTGCTCGAAGAAACACTCATCATTTCTGTAATTCGCCGAATTGAGAGTCTACAGCCTGAAGAACGAATCACCAGAAAGGAATAAGGAAGATATACCGCCGTGTGTGATGATATTGTTGGAATAGCGATCGATCGAGAGAGGAACTAATCGGCATGAAAGACGTGACACATTACTACGCACCCTTGAGGAGAGTCAAACACAATATCATGCAAAAAACTCGAAATACAAATGGTTTGCGAATCCGTTTATGTGCCTTGACATGTTTAGCAGACACCAAGGAAGATATCAGCATCGATATTTTACTGTTGTATAACGATAATTCGAACAGAAACGGCCCAGAGATATCCTGCGAGCAGAGCTTCTGTAGTCAAGAGAAGCGAACAGAGGGACAGCGCGACTCGAACAACAATTTTGTACAAGGCAAACGCATTCTTTTCAATTCTTCCTGTAACTACGAATTTGAACTCTGCAAATATGGAAGAGGCAATTTATTCATTTCAGAGAGGGACGACTGTATCTGGGAATGAATAGTTTATATAAGGAAGCGAACGAACGGTTTTAAACGAACCGGACTCTAAATGTAGCGCGGAACCTGTAGCGCTGAGGGATTAAACGAAACGATTTTTCAAGAACACCACCAATAACTTTATGTTAAAAGAGTTACTACCGAGCCCAGATAGCCAAAAGACTAAAGTTCTTTCTCTATTGGAGCCATACATCGAAGTTATTGATGTGATGTCAATGTATGAAAATAATTAATAGGAAATGCATTTGGGACCATTTGGAGATGCAATTTCATGTTTTGGTGAACAAAATCCTTTACCAGAGTAATTTTAAAAATATTCAAATTATGTAAGCACTTTTTCAAGCTAGACATGCTACTCAGTAATTGTAGTAACACCAAAAATAAATTCCCATTGGAGCCTGTAACAGTAATTTTCAAAGTTGAAACAAATAGTGCAAACAGGAAACAGGACTGCACACGTTTGCACAGAGGTTATTTTTGTTTTTCTTGTAGGGGAATTTAGGGGGCCTGCTCAACCAAGGAAAAATAAATTTCAATGTCAATATAAATAGCTCGTTGTGAGAAAAGTTATCCAGCTGCAAACTATAATTGTAAAAGCTTTTAGATTATTCAGTGGAGAAGTTGTTGAAAAATTCCAGCCAGTCTCATCCAGAAAAAATGTGGATGAGAAAATGTCAGCAAAGTCAGTTCCTGCTAGCAGAGGCCACTTCTCTCTTGTTTTGAGTTTTGCATTGTTGGAAAACACTAAAAGTAAAAGAAAATGCAGGGAGGTGAGTTTAAAGTAGCCTCTGCTCGCAGGGAACAAAGTCAGGTAACTCTTTTGCACTAATAGTTCAGTTTTGAATTCTCAGTTCCAATGCTGAATAGGCATGAGTGGTGCATAAAGACAGAAGGAGCCTCAGTTTGAAGTTGAGAAAATTGTGAATACCATTGAAACGCTCCCACAAGTTTGTCTATTGTCTCCATTCAAGCTTCATCAGTTTCTCATTGCTATTTGCAACTTTCTCTGCTTCAAACTGAGACTCCCACTGTATTTACATGCCTGTTATGCATATTCAGCGGTAGTACAGAGAATTCGAAACTAGACTATTGTGAGAGGCCTCTGTTTGCAGGGGAGTGTACGTGTACCTGGGAAACAATAGAAAGCCTTTACCTGCCCATATGTATACAAGATATGAAAAGAATTCCCTGCTGATGCTGAAAATGATCTGTCGACTGGGAGATGATTAGTATTGCTTGGAGAGTTGCAGTTTTTGAATGAGCCAGATAGATACATAAGAGAGCAAAATAGATTTTTAACATTGGATTTTATTTCTTCAGGGATCATTAATTTTCTATTATGGGAGGGGGACAGAACCAGAAAGGGGGGCTGTTCAGAACAGATGTTTTCCGTTGTAGGGAATGGGCCTTTCAGAAAAATAAAATTTAATTATCCAATATCTAATAGCGGAACTCTGGTGGAGCCCCATAGGCTAATGTGTGGTATTAAAACAAAATGAAATAAAATTAAACAAAAATGAAATAAAAGTAACCCATCGAGCACATTTCGCGTGGTTATAATTTCCGATGGATAGCCGCTGGTGTAAGTATCGCGGACGTGGTCCGTCGTTTTTACGTGCCCAGGCCAGGTTCCTCAGCCTGCCCCATTGCCAACACAGCTGAACACAGCTAGGAGTAATGTCGGAGCGAAAAATTTTCAAATTCTCATGGCAAAATCAAATGTAAATCGACTTTTCTGCCAAAATAGCAATCGCTAGTATATATTTTACATGTCAGCGACGTTTTTGATCGTGATTGTTGGCAGAGTGGAATGAAACTGAAGTGTAGACTGTGAAGTAATCGATGAGAAAATCAACTTCACATGTTTAAATCACGCTATAAACGGCTTTTGATTGCAAAGAGAAGAACAAGAATTGCACAGGATTGTTTCAACTAAAGCACTGAGGGGATTAATTGTCCAAAACAAGGATTTAACTCAACAATCGACTCTTTAACTTCACGCGTGCTCGACGAGAAAACCATTTCACTCGATAAGAGGGAACTTTGTGCATGCTGATTCCCGGGATAAGCATTAGATGGGAAAAGGCCATAGAACTTTATGGAACTTTATGCCACCCGTTACATCGAAATGCTTTACAGGCGTTTAGCAAGGAAGGAAACTGAAAGAAGAAATTGAAGCAGGTAAAGCTGTTGTTTAAAATGAGACGCTTTTCCATTCAAGACGAAAACCAGAGAAACAATTTATTGGCTGAATTTATGAAACACGAAAGCTAACTTAATTATTAAGAACTACTTAAATTAGCGTATATTTTAGTTCTGAATTTTTAAATAGTACCAAAGTTTGAGTATTGGAACTAAAAATAGATGTTTGGTGTGAGGAAAAGGTGTTGGTTATCGATTTTAAGGGTGATTCGCGATGTTCTTCAAGCTGAAGCCATTTTAATCGATTACACACAATCATATCCAATAGAGACTCACAATAAACTATGTAAAATCTATCCTAAATAGCCCATTGTTAGACTCCTCTTATCTAGCTCTCTAGTTAGACACTGCTATAATTCATGGGGACATCATGTAGACTTTATTATATACATTTTGAAATCACATTTATCTCTATCTCGGGTATCGATCAATTCATCAGCTCTATTTTACGGTTTTCCTTTCCATCTCTTTGTATGCAAAACAGTTCATTATGTATGCAGAAAAGTCTATGGAAAATTGGAGAGTTTGTGCCTTGAAAAACATACTGAGTGGATTGTTGTTCTCCTTCAAAAACATCTCTATTGTGCTTGGCGTGATCTTGAGGGACTCTGGCTCATAGACTTCGCCATTATTTTTACTTCTGCATAAAACTTGCCAAGAACTTTATCTAACTCGCTGGGTGCCATGGCATTTTCGTAAAATCCTGATTTTCAAGATGGCGGAAGGAGCTGATCGGACAGGAGGGAGGTCACTTTTTGCGAAAAATACTTGTAGCACTAGAAATTATAGGTAATTGTGCCTTGTTTATATGGTGATTGTCTTGTCTTCTTTTCTAGGGTTTAAGAGCCCTTTTAGGCATGAAATCTAGTGTTGTTATTTCTTGTCTGGCTCCCAACAAACCCTTTTGTGCAACAACAACATTGAATTCCATGCTCGAAGGGGCTCTTAAACCGCAGGAAAGAAGACAAGACAATCAACAGCAGATAAACAAGGAGCAATTACGACTCAATCTCTTTTCAATTGCTGTAGCATTTAACGCAAAGAATGTCCATTTCGTATGGCATTTGGATTGTCCTGTGAGCCTCATGTTTTTTCGCTGGACTCAGGATTTGGATTCGGTGCAGGATGTGGTGGATTATTTGCTTCAAAACTGTCAATGTTGTGCAGAAAACTGATGTCAAACTCTGGAAAATTGCCTGAGGAAAAGTCAAAATATTCTTCAAGGTACTGTAAATAATGAAAGTTATTCAAAGTTTTGTTTTATTGTGATTTTTGTTATCAAGCAAAAGGAGAAAGGGGAGATTCCACACCCAAAAGTGCAGGAAAATTGTTTTTCTGCTATTATTTTCCTGCAAATTTAATTGCTCAGCGCCTTGTAATACTTAAATCTGATTGGTTAATTTTTTTCTAGTGTAACATTCTGTAACATTCATTCTTCTGGCTAAGATAAAGATGCGATTCGGCTCCAGATAATGTGATTCGTGCTCAAATCGCACTGCTGAGAGCCAATCAAATTTCAGGATTTGCTAGTGATTTCAAAATGGATATAATAAACACTGTTATTATAACTCACTATCATAAATTTGATTGGCCGAGAGCAAACAATCAATTCTCTATGTCACATGAACTTGACATGCTAAATAATTAACACTTATTGGATGAGGTTGAGCATGATAGTGAGATTTGGCAACGCCGAGGTTTGTGTTATCTGCCGAAGCGAAGCTGAGGCGGATAACACTAACTCGAGGCGTTGACAAATCTCGCTATCATGCGAAAACCGAATTCAATAATTGTTTTATTATTCAGCAACCAAGAATTCTTACCTAACTAAACGAAGTCAGCGATGAGGCCGTGCACGGCGACACGGTTTTTCAACTTCAGCTTACGTCCATTGGTATTTTCCTTTTGTATTCAATTCAAATAGCCATAGTTGATGTTTAGATATCCTGAGCAATGATCTCTTGGCAAAAATCATAACAGATTCAACGAGAATATTCGCAAAACCGGCTTTCATTCGGAAATGAAAACCAAGATGGCGGCCAAACCTATTGGCTTGCGTTATGACGTCATTAGAGTGCATCAATCCTAATGTCTGTAGTATGACGTCAGGCACTGCGCGCCAACAAGGTTTCGCTGCGTACTCTTAGCCAATCAGAACCGAGATAGTGGCATGGCTGAATAATAAATACGATATCTGCAGTGGATATTGCATTTAGCATGTCAAGTTCAAAGTCTGCATGTTCCCAAGCCCCTCATCCATGTCTTCATTTTCAATTTGAACAAATCCATTTTGGCATTGTATCAATTGGTATTTTTTTTAAGTATCTATATATTAATACCGTAAGGAAAATCGTGTCGACACTCGCTCCGCTCAGCCCTGATGCTGTGCCGCCAAAAGAAGTTCGCAAACCCGAAGGGAAGGTGGAAATCTGGACCATAGCGTGTTTTTGTTGGAAAAGATCACCTCGGGCTATGTTCTAATTCAAGCGATTTCTTAAGCGAGGGACAAAGCCGCCATCGCCGCCATGTTGAATTCTCCCACAGAACTAAAAAAGAACTCGGTTCGCCCAGCCGAAAGCACCATTGACATTCAAACTTAAATGGTTCTCTTACAGATTACATACAGGAATGTGCAGGGATAATTCTAACTTGAAAGATTTGAGCTGAGAAAAATTTTCATTCAAGTTTCAACAAACTACACACTACCTTGCTTCCCTCGGAGCACGCGCTAAGTCATGCTAAGAGTCGAAATGACACATTTACAAAACAAAGTCCGTGAACGTCATGAATAATATTTTCTAAGTAAAAATCCTGACGGCTCTATCGCAAAACGAAGGACACAATCCCGAAGAGAAAGTGGAAATCCCTCCAGTGGGCATGTTTTTGTTGGAAGAGATTCACTTTCGGCTAAGTTCTAATTCAAGCTATTTTTTAAGCGAGGGATAAAGCCGAAAAAATATAAATAATATAAACTAAAAAAAATTCTTAGTCCTTAGACGATTTTTACTTGACGTGTTTCTTCTCTCCCGTCACTGAGATATAAACATTCCGAAGTCAAATAGCGCTTTCGATTTTCACGGTTCTTTGACCGACTTGAGAGACGGACACACGCGTGATTTTGTCGCACCAAAATCCAGGGAGACCAGTGCAAAAAAAAAATCCTTTGGGCTCACTTCATTTATTTCGGCATGGTGGGACGGCGTACTCATGCTGATGGGAGGTTATTAGTAAATGTAAATCGACCAGCATCCATATGGCCATTGTGATTTTCTTTTTCTTTTCCGTTTTTTTTAACAGAGAACACTTTAAGTAAAATAAGTACCCCTTACACTCCGTGAATTTTTCACGGGCATCAGCTAGTAATAAAACAATTGTTGAATACAGTTTTCGCATGACATCATGAGTTAGCAAAACCTCATGCCTGTGTTATCTGCCTCAGCCTTCGAAAAGGATATAAATTATTCCTTTTTTGATGCTGATGTGAGGTATTTTGTTTTATTTTCCTGACTCTTGCACTGAAGTAGGAACTTAGTAATATAGAATTTGGTCTATTGGTCCTGTTTTTGAGGTTTTTGGAGGGGCATGATTGTTGGCTGACGCTCAAGCAATAAGCACTATTAAATTAGGAAAATTTTACCAGAGTTGCATGTGGCATTTCATTTAGAGGAGAATATCTCAAAACACCTACACATCTCATCGTTTTCTTAAAGAGATTTTACATGTAAATGTATTTTTAAAAACAACACTTTACAAACGTCTTATTCTCAATGCCATTATACTTATTTTATCAATAAAAAATAGAAAAAAAAGGAAAGTTGGACAAAAAGCTTGTGTCTATGTGTACTTGAAAATTTGTTTACCTGAGATAAACAAATGTAAAATAAAATTATTTTCAACCACTATAGTTTTGGTGGGGTGTTACAGAACGTGCAAATTAGATAACTGAGTGAAAATGTTGTAAAATTGTAGGTACTACAGGGTCACCTTTTCCAGTGATTGGCCAGATGGTCAGTGAAGTTGTGTGTATTATTGTCGCCGTGTGAGTTCCGCTTTTAGGCAGTGTCTAAATCTATATATTAACAATTTTATTTTGTACTCTCTTTGCTACCCCTGAATTGGCATATACAGTGCATAAATAGAGTGGGAGCCACAATTTGAAGCAAAACAATTGTAATACCAACTCAACGATTGCCTTAAAATATCCATCATCCCCCAAATTGCAACAAGAAGCTTGAGAGTTCAATATTTGATTTTTTTTTTCCATTGTAAAGCATGCAGCTAGACCCCTAGCCTGCATAGCTGCTCTAAAGGGAGGGGACGCAGGCTTCTAGACCCCTGAATATCATTGTAATCACAATGGTGTGGTTCCACGAAATATCCACCCTCCCTCATACCCCCATAATGCTTGTCAGGGTTAGCAAAACATGCCAAAATTCTCCCTACTTTTCTTTTCTTTAATCTTTGAGACACCATAACTTTCACACCCTGGGTGTAGATGGATACATAAGCACCGTTTCTGTACAGTGGGATTTATGATCAATTTAACATGGAAAACCACAATGGTTTCCCACGCTACGAGATTTCTATTTTTGAAAAGGGCATACTAAATTTCATCATGTTTACAGATTTATTTTTGATGAATTGTAGAATTCAAAAAGTGCTGCCTAAGCTTTCCTTCAGATAACCTTGACACCCTTATCATGCATACTGATTCCATTTATTGTGGATGGAAAATGGATTTGTCCATAGGATTTGTAATTTTGCTATTGTTGTGGCAAGACGGGAAAAGAGTCCCCCCATTCTCCCCACGCCCTTCCTGATAAAATTTGGTACTGTAGAGCTCAATAAAAGTAATATATAGATTTAGCCACTGGCTAAAAGCGGAGCTCCTGGTTACATATTTTTCCATGTGAATGGCAAATTGCAATACTTTATTTGACATGAGTTAATGTGTCATTCCAAAATCTGGGATCCTACCATTAGATTACAAGCACAAAACTTATATGTATTTTAGAGCAGGATTGCGTGAGCAAAAACTTGAACAGTCATTAAGACTATTTATTGGGTAAGAAGGAATGGGCAGCAGTCGCAACAAAAGCTACCCACCCTGGATTTTTTAAATTTGAACCAACCACCCTGCAGTTCCAGTGATTTTATCATGACCACCCTGGAAATTGTGCTTACCCACCCTGGAATGTCGTATTTAAGGGTGCCCGCCCTGAAATTTCAAGCTCTACTTCCACCCACAGTGGAATTCTGAGGAATTACCCAACTGCCCAATTGGCATGGGGTGAGGCACTCCATCGTATGGTAGATGGATATGCTAGGGTTTTTTTTTGGGAGGCTCCTGAGGTCTGCCATAGGCATGAGGAGGATAGGTAACAGGTAGGTCTGCCATAGGGTAAAGTTTTTTCTTGTCTCTGATAGGGTATGTATTACAGTATGGCTACCAGCACTTAGTGATAAAGACAGTTTATTTTAGAACCTTTAACACATTAGCAAATTTTTTACTTATTTTTCAAGGAATCACTTCCAGAGCCAAACGGGTTACCATGGAAACACTAGTTAGCATATGGGTTTATGAGGTCTTGGTCATTCTTTGTTGTTACCAAGTTTGAATTGAATCGAAATATCCAAAACAGAATTATACATAAAACATTGTTTGGCCTCTTTGCCCAAGTCTTGTTGTGACGTCATGTTTTGCTAATTTGCATTAGTACAAATCTTGAGTATCAAAAAAGCTATGAACCAAAAGAGCTATGAACACGAAAAAAAATTATTTCGTATTTTGAATGTGCAATCAAATAAGCCATTAAAATTTCAGCCTTGAGTTGCACTTTAACCAAACCTATTATACAATGGCTGACTGCATTTAATATATAGATTTAGGCACTGCCTAAAAGCGGAACTCCAATGTTTATACCTCTTACAGAACGACTAATTCTTATACAATGCAATAATATCATAGCAAATTTCTGACAATAATTGCCCCATTTCACTATGACGTCATAACAAAACACTCTATTGTTTTTGCGCTATGAGTCATGGTCGCCAGAGGGGACAGCAGCATTTAGAAATGATCAAAACTAGACTATAATGGACTATAATTGATAAGCCAGTTGGCTAAGGCAAGTAACGTTTCTGAGCTACTTGTCCTGATGGGACTAGTGATCAAAAAAGTCAAGGTCGAGCACTCACTCATACCAGTTGGGTGGGGGTGCTTGTTGGACAAATAGAATTTGAAGAGCTGTGTATTGTGGACATGTATTTTAACCCCAGAGAAAGATAACTTCCCATTACAGAATCCTAGAAATCTGGCAAAACCTAAACATCTGAAGATTTTTTTTTCCTTGGAAAGAGTTGCT
Source organism: Scolanthus callimorphus (assembly GCA_033964015.1). Classification (NCBI taxonomy): domain Eukaryota; kingdom Metazoa; phylum Cnidaria; class Anthozoa; order Actiniaria; family Edwardsiidae; genus Scolanthus; species Scolanthus callimorphus. The sequence goes on from CM066913.1 coordinate 26,679,606, forward strand.
TAATAATACTGAGTTTCCTAACTACCCCTAACAGAATCCTAGTCAGAAAAGTCAGAAAAAAAAACCCTTAAAAATCTGTACTGTAGTATAAAAATCATAATCATAATCGTGTTTCCAAAAAATATCCTTACCCCCTCTATGTAATTTCCAAAGAAAAAAACAGTATTTGTATAGAAAAGATCAGGTAAATTGACAGCATTTTCAATCCCTTCGTAGGAGGGGGATGGATAATATGGAACCAGACATTTCCAGAAAATATCCCCCCACAAAGAAGGGTGTTGAGAGGAGACCCCCTCCCCTCATCCCTCCAAAGAAAGTAAATTGACTCCCCACCCTCACCCTCTGGGATTTCCAATGTCCTTCCATGACCTACGGATGGAAAACGGGAGACAAAGCAGGTCATTCAAGGTGTTAGAAAAAAAAAATAAGGAACTGAATGGAAGAGCAATTTTATCCTACCCAACTATATGAACTCTTCCATACCATAGAAATCAAAACCAAAATCAATTTATGTCAAATTGGCCCCCTTGGATGCATCACAAGAATAATGTTACTAAAATTAATAGAAAATATCCGAAAACATAGCAAAATTTTGTATGGGTGACCAAAACAGAACAAGAACAACTATAACTTTGCAAAATCACTCCATCATGACAAGCCTTCGAACCCCCTCTTTGAACAAATAAGTGAAATTAAACAATCAAAATTAGGCAAAAATTAATGTACTTTTTTATTGGAGTTTTGCCAATGTAAATCATTATTTCTTACAGTTCCAAATAAAAAATATATCTAAGTATATCTCCTTGTAGGGGGATTTACTGGAACTCCAGTGAGCAATGGTTTAAATCCAGTTTTAAGCCTTGTTCTGGTAGGGAGCATTCATTATTTATGCCAGGGGGTGGGCTGGCAAGATTTTTCATTCAGCCCCCAAAAAAACTTGACCCCCCTCAAAGTATCAATAAAAACCTCAAAACCCCTTTAGGCAATTTTTATAATAATGATAACCCCCTCCCCCCTTTAGATGAGGAAGAAATGTTGGGACATCTAGATACCAAGTTGACAACAACCAGTATTTTTAAGACATTTCCTGATGCGTGCATAAACAGTTTGTTGTAATTTTACAGGTGTGTAACCTCTTGTATCCATATGTTAAATTTACGTCATTGCTGCCATAAAACGTATAAGATGAATCCTCACAGTTGTTTTCATATTTTCTGGTGACCCTCTACTTGAACGTGCCAAATTTAACATGGTCCCCCTTAATAATTGCCAGCCCACCCCCTGGCATAAATAATGAATGCTCCCTTAAAGTAAAAGTAAACGAAAAACTACCAACAGAAAAATGAGCATAGCCCCCTTACCCACTATAAGGTGAGATCCTGCTTTGGAATAACATATCAAAATAGTTCTGTTGAAAAAGTGTCGACTTTCTCCAACTTCCTTATAAGGAAATATCTGCATACCATATTTGGAATTCCAGTAAGTTTTTCAATATTTCTATTGGCCTAGGAAACTTAAAACTCAACCAGAACTCAGATACACTCGAGAAAGGATGATATGCACATTTTCCCGGGGAGGGGGGGGGGGGGCTCGTCGGGAAAATTGATTTTGACCCTAAGGGATAGCAAAATGGGTGTGGCAAACAACAAATTTACCCCTAAAAGAAAGCAAATTTGGCGTGGCGACTGCCAAATTTACCCATAAAAGATAACAAATTTGGCAGGTCAAAACAAATAAAGGCGAAATTTTAGGTCTTTTAGGGTTTCAACCAAGTTTCCTTTGTAAATATCGGTTCTAGTGTCAGTACCAATATATTTCTGGGCAAGGATTGGTCTGAGACTCCCCTTAGGAATAGGTTTGATTTTAAACACCCCTAAGAGATAGCACGTCTGTTAATTTTATACCCTAAGGGATAGGACGACCACCCCCGTCTGAAAATATGGGGAGTCCCCCCCCCCCCCCCCCCCGGGGCACATTTTCCACTGTGTTTTTCATGGTCAAGAACCTGGAAACAAGGCAGTCAAGACACCACAGGAAGCTTGGTTCGATGTCTAAAAAGGAGGCATGTTTGAATCACAATACTGATAAAGTACAAATTCATGGTCTAGTTAAAAGTATAAGTACAAATAATCACAAAGTGTTTTGAAATTTTGCTTTTTTGCACTTGGGATTTCAGAATTATGCGAACACCAAAAAGGAAAGAGTTTGAGTAGGCTATACTTTTCAGTTGATATGTTGCATTCAGTTTTTTTGTTATAAGATTGAAAAAATACTTCTGGAAAGGTGGTATGTTTATATGAACCAAGCCACATTCCAGGGTTTTTTCACAGTGCTTATTGCAAATGGAGTCTAGAGTTACAGGGGGGGTAAGCTGATGCCCTGGTAAAAGTCTTGGCTACCTTCTTGCACCTTGTGTTGCAATTCATGTGTGAACCAGCCCTAGCATCAGCACCTGAGAACTAAAAAAATCAAAGTCAAACGGGACACCTACAGCTAAGTAGCCTTAGTCAGTAAAAGAAATTTACAGGCTCGGAGGGCTGGATCATCAAATACCATAACTGCTTAAAGTACCTTTAAAGTCCTTGAAACAGCATTTAAAATTCCACAGAGTGTGGTGACAAATCTTAACCTAAGTCTGAATTCTAAGATTCCAGACCTCTAGCAAGAAAATCAGAAAACATTCATTTCATGGAATCTCAAAGGCCAAGGACGTCAAACCAGGGACTTTAAAAATCTGGAGATTGTCTTGAAATGGCTAAATTTCTTGAAATATTCCCGGGAGAAATACAGTAAATGTATGGCAGTCATCTTGAATTTTTGCTGGGAAACGAAGCGAAAAATATTGAGACGCCTGGCAAAACCGGGAGGGTTGACGTTCCTGTAAGACCCATGCAAGAAAAAAGAAAGATGATAGTATCTTTTGCATAATATCATATTCCAGGTAGAAGTAAATAAGAAAATGTGCACAGGCATTCCCCCCTGCCCCTTTGGAGTCAGATTGGTTGTTTGGTTTTACCAGGGTTTTACCCTGCTTGCGGGGAAAAAGTCCAGACCCAAATGATTTTTTCTTAATTGTCCGTAGGTGGTTATAGAACTTTGTTTCTTTAGAATTAGCTTGTAGAAATGAGATATACAAGCTAAATTGGCATATAAAAATGCACAGTGAATAAAAGCATCTTGGCAAACTGAAAGACAAACGTGTTTTCACTGTTTTAAAGTATTTACTGTTGTAATAACATTTTTTGTCAACAGAGATCAGGCCGAGACATTTTCTTTATTTGAAGGCAGCTTGTTAGGAAATGTGAGCGATTTTTCTCCCACGCTCTATAAATGCAAAGTTAGCTTGTAGCAAATGTCCAGGGGTTAGGGGATTTTTTTTATGTATCAGTCAATTCCAGCGGGGACCATCCCCCCCCCCCCCCCTGGGACACCGTGGGGCATTTGCGCACCCCTGCCTTCCCTGGGGTGGGGAATTTTGAGAATTTTGCTGGTCCCAGGGTTGGGAATTGTTTTTCCCCGGGGGAGGGGTGTGGGGAATTTCGGTTTTCTAATCTCAAGCGCTTCGGGTTTTGCGAACTACAACACCAGTTACAATAACTATCGTTTGGCAGTTACAAAGTCCCAGTTACAGAAAATAACGCCACATATAATATAAATGCAGAGCATGGTTTCGCAATTTCGTCTCAGTGGAAAAACATAAAAATGAATTGACACTATAAAAGAGTTCCAATTTAGCAAAAAGTCAAGTAACATAACTGTCAAATAGTTGCTCTGCAAATAGAATAAAGGTAAATTTCGCATTGAGAGATTCCGGAGACAATTTGCAGAAATGGCTATAACGGCGAATGGCCTAGGAATGTCTACCGATATTGTACTAATACCTTAGTTTCACTTCTTTATTTCTATTTTGTCTCACTTTCAGTGAAGTAAGAACTCGTTCAAAGACGAGAAAACTAAAGTACATTTACTGAAACAAATTATAAATGCTCAGACAGTATAAATGGAGTTGAAGTTTTTGCTGTGAAGCTTTGTCATGCAGAGTCGATGGAATCCTACCGTCTTTTTCTCGTCCCGGGGGTGGGGAATTTTCAGTTTTATTTTTAGAAATGACCAAAATCCCGGGGGTTGCATGGTAGCGCTGGAATTGACTGATACATTATTGCCAAAGCTTGTTGTGCCTGGGAACTTTGTTATGCATGTGAGCAGAGAAAATCCCTTGCATTTTCTAGCAAACTGCCTAATAAATAAAATGTCTTAGCCTGATCTCTGTTGACAAAAAATGACATTACCAGAGGATTAAAAGAGTGGAAAATGCTTTTGTCTTTCAGCTGGCTGTGATGCTGGCTTTATTATCATGATACAATGTTACAGTCAATCATTATTGATTTCTGTCTATGATTTCAAGCCAATGCAAACCCCTTTTCAGCAAAAACGTTTTCACCAAAACACATGTAGTCTCATCCACAAAGCCAAGCTTCAAATATTGAGTTCAAGTCTAATTTCCAATAGTCAAATTAAAGAGAGTTGCTGAATGAATCACAGGGGACTGAAACATGATTCCAATGTGTATTTACAATTATCTTATTGCAAGTACAGGAAATATGAAGTATAGATATAGTATTTTAAATATGATATCCTAGAGATTCATGTGTTGCATTTTCAATGGAGAACATGCGCCCTACAAGCGAAGAGATGAGCAAAGCACTCAACTTTGGAACTAAGTATTCTTACTTGAAAACTTACCTGAATATCGTATCTTTTCTTCTTGAAGGAATCTTGATGCCAAAGCATTTCTGTCGTTAGAAACTTATTCAGCTCCAAGGATGTCCTTGAGAAGCGAGTCGTACATTGTTCTTTCCATGTAAAAATATTGAGTTTTCTCCTAACAGTATTACAGTTCGAGCGACATGTTTTCTTTTCTTGAACAAGCCAACTGCAAAGGCTGGCTAAATTCCGTGAGAATTCCGTGTCTATGCCAATTAAATTTATTCCGTGCTTGAGCTGTAACAAAGCTGCAAATTATTGTCCTTGTTTTTGCAATCTAAAATGATTCATAGCTTGATTTTAAACCTCTTAACTTAATTTCTTTCTGGTATGATCCGGCTGAACTGAACCACTTTATCGATTACTCATCCTTCCCTGATCCCAGTCCATTCTGCCAGCAACCAAAGACAGGTAACCCAAAGGCTTCATGTATCTTTTCCGAACATCCCCGAAAGTTCTTTCAAAGTTTTGTGGCCAATAACAATGATACAAGCTACAAGAAACTGCAGATGGCGGACGAAATCTTGACTTGCACAAGGGCCGCCTAACCAAATTGAATATCGTAACCCATGGCAACACACCATGTACGCACTCAGAAATAAGCCGACGGTACACCAGCGGCTGTCCAACGGAAAATACAACCACTCGAATACAGCTCGATGGGTTACTTTTATTTTATTTTTTTTAATTTTTTTTTCACATTTTTATTTATTTATTTTTTTCACACATTAGCCTATGGGGCTCCACAGGAGTTCCGCTATAAACCGCACCAGGGCTGAGGACCTCCCTTAAAAAGACCCCTCCCCTGGAACTTCCACTCGTGAAACCGACCCCCACCCCTGGAATTTCCACTCATGAAACCGACCCCCTCCCCTTGAATTTCCAACCCCATAAATGACCCCCACCCCTGGAATTTCCATTTTTTCTGGCAAAATACCCCTGGGAAATCTCTTTTTGAATAAAATGTCCCTGGAAAATCACCTTTTTTACTCCTCCCCCTTGGAATTTCCAGTCTCCAGACACACCCCCTCTCCTGGAATTTTCAGAGTTTAATACAGCCCCCCTGGAAAATTTTCCATAGGTCCTCAACCTCCCTGGTTCGGTTTAACAATGCAATCAGCCAATGAGTAAGACAAGAAGTTTATATTTCATGCTTAAAAAAATCATGAATAGTTTATAAGAACAATACAATAGAAACACAATAAGAATCACAGGACCGTAGCATCCCGAGGGAGGGGGGCTCCCCCTATTTTTGGGGTGCAGGTACTTGTCACACCTTTCAGGGTTCAAAATCAGGCCTCTGGAAAAATTAGAAAACTTGCAAAAAAAATTCCAGATAGGTACCCATTAGAGGTCCATTCTAGCAAATCAATCAAATTACACTTGTTAGGGACCGTTCATTTTTTATCAGGGAGGGGGCTGGTGGAAATGAGGGGGTACCCTGTATTTTTTGGTTGGCCCCCCCTTTCATGTCCGTATTTTTTTAGGTGGCCCCCAAAATCCAATGTATTTTTTCTGGTGCCTCCCCCCCCCCCCCCCTCTATTATAAATGCTTGCCCTGTAAGGTAGACTCTTGCCTAAGTGATGCAGTCTCATTCTTCTTAAAGTTTTTCTTACTTCTGTCAAAGCTAAGGAACCGATCCCCCCTCAGAACTATTAAACGTTTTCGTGACACCCACCTCAGGTCCTAGTAGAAAAGATTTTACATAAAGAGGGGGTCACATAATTCTTTCGTTGCGGCCAACTTTTGATAACCGCATTTCATCAAGCCTCAGTAAAAGGGTAAATGAAGGTTTTTTGTGTATAGTCTGTCAGGAGCCCAGAAAGCTCCTAGTGAAGGGATCCTGAGCCTTTAGGTAATATTTTTCATGCGCGCCGCAAATGAAGAAATTATTATTATTCATGTGCGTGAAGCGCAGCCCAAATGACGAATTTCTATGCTTGTTGTAAGTAAACGTTGAACTCACGCTTATACCTGTGGGGTGTTCTTTCGTACGTAGACTGCCCGGCAGGCCTATCAGTGCAGGGCATTTTTAAGAGGGTTTATTTGTTCTTATCAAAAAAGTAAAAGAGCATATTAGATGTTAAATTCGTCATACGCGCGAAGCGTGCCGAAATTTTTATTAAGTATTTAGTGAAATCAGAAACATATAAGCGAGTTGAAACATGTAACAAACATATTGCATGCTGTAAAAAATACAAACTTTTCGTTTCCTCCCTGTTATGTGCTTGTATTTTATTGGGTGACCCCCCCCCCCCCTCATTTCCACCAGCCCCCTCTCCCTGATAAAAATGAACGGTCCCTTAGTTGCCTGAATTTCAGACGTATTCTCCCTCGTAAAAAAATATATGTCTTGCTGATACCTTTTTAGGAGCCCAAGTCAACTAAGCGATGCCATGTATGGAACCTTTTAGGGATGAAATTGAAAGTTCCTGACAAGCACCCCTGCCCCAAAAATAGGGGAGTTCCCCCTGGGCATACTGTAGCATGTTGTAAATCTGATACAGCCACTAGTGGTTTTAGCTAATTTGCATAGCAACTTTAATGAAACATATCAAGTTTCACTTCCAATTGTTTTAAAACAGACGACACTAGAAGGGAGGATGTCTTCTCCATTTTTTTAAGTAGTTTAAAACATTTGCAACAATTAACAACTATTTATAGTAAAAATACACTGTATAGCGGCTTTCACATAACTGCTGTGAAAACAATTCATGAGTAATTCATTATCCTATCAAATGCATAGAAATTCAACAATTAACCAATCACAGAGCGAGAGGTGATTCACAATCTCTCTTTTTGTCAGCAATTTAATTAGACGTATAATTGTGTAATTATTTTCTCTACACAATCTGATTGGTATAAGGATCAAAGACCATGCTCTTGACCAATCACAACCCAAACCAATCACAATTAGCAAGTTATTTGTAATTACTCATGACAGTCATGTGGAAACTGCTCTAATTATGTTTTACTTGTGTCATGGTATGGTCTTTCCGAAAGCCGCCTCTGGCAAAAGCCACCTCTGGCTGCTGTTGTCACTGAAATTTAAAGAAAATAACCAATAAGTCTGATGAGCCTCGAAGACAAAACCTGCTTATCAAAACTATGGGCCCGCTTCATGCGCAACGAAAGAAAAGTGTGATCCCCCTCGACTACCTGTAAAATGCCTTCTACTATGTCGAAACCAATTATTTTTTTTATATTTAACATATAAGAATACGATTGCATTTGTAAAAGGAACAGCCCTGGAATAGGTCTGCACACCCACAGAGCAATATTATTCACCATCTACAGAGCAATATTATTAATTAAATGACTAGAAACCGCTACTAGTATCTTTAAACATGGGGAAATTCGGTAAGACAAAAAAAAAATCATGTGAAAAAATACAGAAAAAATTCCTGCAAAGCCATGGCTTGCTAAAAAAACATTCCTACACAAATTCTAACCAGGAAAACATCCTGCATAACCAAAAACCTCCTACCTACCCCCCCCCCCCTAAAATTTCTGATGGTCCATCCCTTTTAAACTACAGTCTATGAATTATTGTGTCTATGTTTAGCAAAATTTACATCTATGTTGTGCAAAATGTATACATTTCCATGACTTCAGTTCCCATGCCTGACACTATCGGACAGAGAAACAATGAATCCAACAGTAAATTAAAAGTAAAATGTCCCCCCCCCCCCTAAAATTTCTGATGGTCCATCCCTTTTAAACTACAGTCTATGAATTATTGTGTCTATGTTGAGCAAAATTTACATCTATGTTGTGCAAAATGTATACATTTCCATGACTTCAGTTCCCATGCCTGACACTATCGGACAGAGAAACAATGAATCCAACAGTAAATTAAAAGTAAAATGTCAGTGCATATTGGCACTGATAGACAGCAATAATTATTCCTAGATAGATTTCCGCTTGCCTGTCATATGTGAAATACTCTGTAAAGCTTCCCCGCAGCCAGGAATACATCTTAGGGAATTTCTACAAAATTAAATTAGCGCACAAAAGTTACTCGTTGTAGCCGAACCAAATTGAGAAGTCGAAAATGTCTCAATTTGAATTGAAAATGTCTCAATTTGAATAGCTTAGATACATTAGAAAATTCAAGAATCATTGTACCATTATCTAAACCTGAAGTTTGGAGCTGGACGAGTCCTATGATGACCAAAAGCTCGCGAGCTAAAGATGGCAGCCATGCCGCCGATGCGTGACAAGTTTTTCTTTCATGACATTCTCCCGAGTCTCTCCGCCAAAAGTAAACACAGCCACGGCAGTTGTCAGCTCCACTATAACTTTTATATCACTAGAAAATACGGTATTCTGATTGCAATACAGAAAAAAAGCTTAAACCACAATGGTTGAGCTTGTAAAAACGACTAATCTCACGAGCGGCCACTATCGTCGCATTCAACTTTCATCTTTTTCAAACGAGTGAGAAAACAGCCCGCGAAAGTTCGGGAAAAACACGAATGAACGTTTGAAGTTTGCGGTAGATAAACTCTGATTACTGCTGAATGCTCATTTTATACTCTAGCTACAAAGTTCAAGTACCTACCTTGAAAATGGGTTTCTACGCTAGCTCTTCGTTCGTCCGTCTTCTTTTGTCTTTTTCGACTTCACCATTCACTGGTATTCTTCTCTACTCCTTCTTTCCCTCGACAAACTTTTTTTTTCTATAATCATGACATCGGTCACTCTTCTTCCCGCTGGTAACTCATTTTCTAAAATCGTGATTTGTCAGCTTGATTTCAAGAGTTTTTGATGAAGAGTAAAAACCGTCGTGCGTTGTTTCGTTTGTTCACTTTGCACTCTCTTTGGCGGTGGTTGATGCTTTGCCCGGCTTCTTCCCGTCGCTGTTTCTAGCTCTCTCCTCGAATAATTTCTTCCGCTTCTTCTATCAAAATTCTCTCTTTCATTTTTCTCGTCTTGTCATCGTTTTTTTTTATCAGTCAGGAAAAAGAACTCTGTACAGACGAACAGACGACAGAGTCCTGCAGAAAAATGACAAACAGTTCCGGGGTTGCCTGTGGTGGGGCGCGCAAACAGACACGGACGCGCCAGCGATACCATAATGGGAATACCGCTGAGCGTTGAAAAATGAAGTCGATAGTATACCTGAGTTCTTACTTGAGCTATTGAATTCTTCATACGCGATACCTATGGTGCTCCGCTCTGCGGCCTTCGGCCGCAAAGGAGCTCCGCTATCATCAGCTCATAAGCAATTATTGGATAAGGTTTTTGTGATCTCCAGAATAAACAATGTCGAGACAGGTGGAATCAGGCGAGGCCGTGAGGTAGGCCTGACTTGGCAAGACATTGTTTATTATGGAGATCCACAAAAACCGAATTCAATAATTTTTTATTATACATTGATTCAGTAAAAATACTTTTCTTTCTGTCAAGCAATTTATTTTACACAAGCGCCTCATTAAAATAGTGAAAGTGCTCTAGTCCCATGATTCATTGTGCATGTTTCAAGAATCAGCTACCTTCAAACTCCCACCCCCCCCCCCCCCCCCCCCCACAGAAGAATTGCAAGCTTGAAAAAACCCTCTCCCTTCAGAATATTTCCAAATGCTGCCCATCCCTGTGGTACATATATTTTCTCGAATTTCCCTTTCAATTAAAGAGTCTAAAAATAGTACATTATTTTAATGGTCTGAATATTTTCTGGAATTAGATGGCATTAATACTGTTAGCTTATGTATTCCAGAAAAATAAAACACTCACCACAGAGAGAATTTCTCCATGGACATCCCCTCTGGAATTTCTGAAAGAGTGATACAGTATAATGTTTCGGAAATTGCATCTTTACAACCTGGAAAAACAAGCAATTTCCCCCTTCACCTCCACCATTACATTTCCAACATTAAAAATATCCTCTATGGATTTTTGGGCCACTTGATTTCACAAAAATTGTCTCCTGGTAAACTTGATGAAACCTTATCTAACATAACGCAGATAGCTATTGAGTTACACATATACATGTACAAAAATATTTTAATTCCCATGGCTTTGCTCATGCTTAAATTGGCATTCAATTGTGAACTTCTAGTGGACTGATGTTTTCAATATCTGGTGGTCAACACAGTTACACGTTTTCCCGTGTTTGCACGATTTTGCACGACGTTTCAACTTTGAAAATTATTTTTATAGGCTCCAATGGGAATTTGTTTTTGGTGTCTAGCTGAAAAAGGTAACAGTATATGAATATCTTTGATTTTAGCATAGATAAAAGATATTGTTCACCAAAACATGAAATTGCTCGTTGTCCAGATGGATTTCCTGTTACTTAATTATTTTCACACATTGACAATAGAAAGTGTCACATCCATAACTTCGTTGTATGGCTCCAATAGAGAAAGAACTTTAGTCTTTTGGCTACCTGGGCTCTTTTGGCTATCTGGACTCTTTTAACATAAAGTTATTGGTGTTGTTCTTGTCTTCTTGGAAAAATCGTTTCGTTTAATCCCTCAGCGCTACAGGTTCCGCGCTACATTTCGACATCCGGTTTGTTCGGTTTCGTTCGTTTAATACGGTTCGTTCGCTTCCTTTATATAAACTATTCATTCCCAGATACAGTCCCTCTCTGAAGTGATTTATTGCCTCTTCCATATTTTCGGAGTTCAAATTCGTAGTTACAGGAAGAATGGAAAAGAATGCGTTTGCCTTGTACAATTGCTGTTCGAGTCGCGCTGTCCCTCTGTTCGAAGTCCCTCTGTTCGCTTCTCTTGACTACAGAAGCTCTGCTCGCCGGATATCTCTTGGCCGATTCTGTTCGAATTATCGTCAAACAACAGTAAAATATCGATGCTGATATCTTCCTTGGTGTCTGCTAAACATGTCAAGGCACATTAACGGATTCACAAACCATTTGTATTTCGAGTTGTGTTTGACTCTCCTCAGCGTAATGTGTCACGTCTTTCATGCCGTTCATTTCCTCTCTCGATCGATCGCTATTCCAACAATATCATCACACACGGCGGTATATCTTCCTCATTCCTTCCTGGTGATTCGTTCTTCAGGCTGTAGACTCTCAATTCGGCGAATTACAGAAATGATGAGTGTTTCTTCGAGCAATAAACAGACCGGGGAACGCTTGCTGCCGATATTATTCGCGCTCACGTCTTCTTTGGATTGTTTCTGTTCGAATTATCGCTATACACCGTAAAATATCGACGCTAATATCTTTCTTGGAGTCTGCTGGACACACAATGCTAGTTTCATGGACTTGCGAGCCATTTCTCGTGTATTTTTTCGTCTTTCAAGACGCAGCATTCATCTTTCGTCCACATAAATTATCTTCTGTGATAAGGTGACTCATTCGAAATTCAAAATGCACCCAACTGTGTCTAGAGCGCAAATCTGCGTCGTCAAACTAACGGCTATAACTTTTGTGTCTTTTCCTCTATTGTTATAATTATTTTTTCAAATCCTACTTTACTGATGTATAAATATGCTACTGGGAACCGATCTTCTTGAAAACATTTTTGGAAGTCACAATCTAAATTTTTGTGAGGCCCTAATTTCATATTCCGGTCGTACTAGAAAAAAATTTTGCCGGTTTTTTTGGCTGAAATTCCAGGAATCGATTCCAGTTGTAGTGATCTCAATTTAAGTGAAGTTACATAAAATTCGTCGGAACAGAAACGCGGTAATAAAAATACCGTCAGTTATGGTCAACTTTTGCCAGATTAGAACGCTGATTCTGCTTGGCTTGAATTGAATTTTAATAGTGCTCCGAAAACTCATTATTTTGGGCTCTTCCACCGGCACTATGTTGTATAGTAATGTATTAAACTTTACCGAAGGTCAGATTGTAAATACCATGAAATACTAAAATGTTCGAACATTATCTACCGAGGAAAGAAATTGTGAAAGCGCAATGAATTTATTACAAGAATGTCGAGTTAAAATGTGTTGTTATTACGTATTATTTCTTGCTAAGATGTATATAGACGAGAAGCTTGTGGCATTGGTAATATTTAGTAAGCAAGTTTGAACATCTTGCGTGCTTATTTGATATAGAAGAAAATTGTTAAAGTTACGGCGGTCGCCCTCTGGTCATGCACGCAGATTTGAAGCTGTCTTGTTTATGAATGGTAATGAAATCTCACATTTTGCCAGGGGGACATAGTAGGCTAACTCTAATCATCGAACAAAGAAAACGTTTATCGTCGACTCTTTTTTTGTTCCATAGGGACTTAACAGACAATTGCTATTTCGGAGCGTGACTGCTATTGATTAGATTTGACCTAATGAGCTCCCCCTGGAAAAACTTCAGATTTCATTATCGTTCATAAACAAGAGAGCTTCAAATCTGCGTGCAAAACCAGAGGGCGAATGTCGTAACTTTGTAATTTTCTTCTATGCCAAATAAGCAAATATAATGGTCAAACCGGGTTACTAAGTTTTACCAATGCCACAAACTTCTCGTCTATATAAATCTTAGCAAGAAATAATACCTAATAACGACACATTTTAATGCGACATTCTTGTAATAAATTCATTGGTCTTTCACAATTTCTTTCCTCGGTAGATAATGTTCAAACATTTTAGTAGTTCATGGTATTTGAAATCGGACCCTCGATAAAGTTTAATACATTGCTATACAACATAGTGCCGAGGGAAGAGCCCCAAAAAATGAGTTTTCGGAGCACTATTAAAATTCAATTCAAGCCAACCAGAATCAGCGTTCTATTTTGGTCACAGTTGACCATAACTGACGGTATTTTTATTACCGCGTTTCTGTTCCGACGAATTTTCTGTAACTTCGCTTGATTCGAGATCACTACAACTGGAATCGACTCCTGAAATTTCAGCCAAAAAAACCGGCAAATTTGTTTTCTAGTACGACCGGAATATGAAATTAAGGCCTCACAAAAATTTAGATTGTGACTTCTAAAAATGTTTTCAAGAAGATCGGTTCCCAGTAGCATATTTATACATCATTAAAGTAGGATTTGAAAAAATAATTATAACAATAGAGGAAAGACATAAAAGTTATAGCCGTTAGTTTGACGACGCAGATTTGCGCTCTAGACACAGTTGGGTGCATTTTGAATTTCGAATGAGTCACCATAAAGTCACATGTCTTCTTTTGACGTCACAGTCGATAATTGTTCGGCCCCCGCGAAAATTGAACGAAAGAAAACCGCCGATCGGAAATGTTCAAAAATCAATAAAATATTCACGGCGCGCGCAAAACACATTTTTATTTCGCAAATGCTCGCTTGGATAATGGAACTTTTTGATGAAATAAAGTTGTTTTCTGCCTTTAGTGGCACTTTAAACCTAAATGGTTCTATTACAGATTACATACAGGAATGTGCAGGGATATTTCTAATTCGAAAGCTTTGAGCTGAGAAAAATTTTCATTCAAACCTAAACAAACGTACGCCATTGCCTTTCTTCCCAGAGCACGCGGCAAGTCGAAATTACACATTTACACAAACCAAAGCCATGATTAATATTCTCTAAGTATATATCCTGACGCTGTATCACAAAGCGAAGGACACAAACCAGAAGAGAATGATGAAAGATATCCATTGGGTGTGTTTTTGTTGGAAAAGATTCGCCTGGGTCTAAGTTTTAATTCAAGCGAATCGCTACCATGTTAATGTCCCACGTACAGAACATGAACTAAAAAAAGAACTCAGTTCGCACAGCCGAAAGCACCATAGGCATTCCAAACCTAAATGGTTCTATTACAGATTACTTACAGTTATGTACAGGGATAATTTCAATTCGAAAGCTTTGAGCTTAGAAAAATTTTCATTCAAGTTTGAACAAACGTACACAGGCTCGCTTCGCCGTAATAAATAATATTCAATCTAAAATATCATCCCGTAACTAACAAACTCTTAGAACAAAATTGCTTGACAAACGTCTGTGATTCCTGGAATTAACGGAAAAAAAAACATTCAGGGAACTCAGGAAAATCTCAGGAACCCATCCCCCCCCCCCCAATTAATTATGATGTCCGTTGCTATTTTCTTTTTCAGGCCGCTTTTTTAAAGAGAATATTATTACTATAAGTAAAATCAAATTTCCCCTTTTATATACTCCGTGAATTTTTCACGGGCATCAGCTAGTTGTGTATTAATAAAGTTTCGATGATGACGAAGAAACAATTTGCCGAGTTATTTGAAATCAACAGCAGCCTGAGTTGAGGACTTTTGCAACATAATCTTATATTCCAAGCTCGGTTAATCTTAAAACAGACCCAGTTTAACAAATATAGTACCCTGGTCCCAGGGTGAAGTTTCCGTGTTTTCGAACCAAGTTTGAAGTCGTATTTGGGTTATTTTAGTAGTAGTTCGTTTTGCCTCAGTGATTCTAGTTTTCATGCTCTGTTTCTTGCTGAAACTTCAGACCCTGGGGACACTCACTAGGATTCTCAGTTCTATCAATCAAAAACGTCAGTCCCGAAGGCGGAGCTTCGGGGCCTCCTCTCATTGGATGGTGAATTTAGCGCCCTCTCATTGGCAGCAGGATTAGTTCCGGAACGAGATCGTGTCGATCGTCTCCCCTTGAATAATACGATTCCGGTATCATTAACACCAACACTTTGTGCCGACGTTTCGGACTCAGTCCTTCAAAATTTGTGAAATTCTTTCAAGAAAACATTTTTTATTCGAGTTCTGAGAAACAGCATATTAGCAATATTTGATGCGTACCTCATTAAAATGCATGGAGACCCCCAATTTTTTCTCGGATTTCAGTAGTCCTCATTGTACTGAGCACACCTATGTGGTTTACAGAAAATAAAATCACCTTTGCAATAGTATGCACCAACCTTAATGGGAGGGGAGTAATTATCATGATATTATGACCTATATGGGGAAATATCATGATATCTGAGGTTTGATAATAGGCCTGCTAAATTGATAATACGCAATGCTACACCTTGCTCAAGATTCTAGTGACTAAAATTGTGAATTTGATCTTATAACAGCTAAAACGTATTCAACTATATTGAATGACAATTTTCATAGAAAGGAAGTATCGAATTCCCTACTAGTGCCACTTAAACCAGGCATTCCTTGGCCATTAAAGAGTTTTATTTTATTTTTTTCAGGCGGATCAGTGCGCTGTCCATAAAAGTTCTCCTGGAGATTTGCAAAGATGACTCTGGGGACCTGGCACTAGGGCGGATGCTCGAAAATCATGTTAACCAACCACTTGGCGGTCTAGGGTTTATGCTGGCATGCATATTAACGACAGCGCATGAGTATGCTATATGGCCCTGGTGGTTAGGAAGGCTCTATTTCCTTAGAAAGTTATTAGATGAGTACAGTGACGCGTTTCAGTTGGGCTGCGAGCATCTCAAGATTGGAGACGACAGTGTTGGTGTTATTCTACAGGATAGACACGAGGTGAGGTAGTTAATGATAACAATGATAGTTCCTGCGCTCTCATTGTTCCATTAACCTGTGCTATGTTTCCAATAGCAATCTCGTTCCCATATCCTTTTGGTCAGCGCCAAGATACGGAGCTCTGGAATAAACAAGTTGTAAAACAACAGGCGGCCCAATTAAATTGTGCCCCCTATTATGTTAAAGAACCCTTTTTAGCGAACATTTTCCTTATTTGACGTCTAGTGACACAAACTAATATGGACAGTAATTCTTTGCAAATGTGACTGCTTATTCCCAACACTGTTATAAGAACATGCCTCCACGATAAAGAAGAGGTAACCATGTCATAACCATGACGACCCTAAGCCATAACCTTGCTTACTGATTACTATTTAAGTAGAATAGGGTGAAAAAATAAACAGCGGCGGGTCTGGATTCTAAAGGATGCACTGGCCCAGTAAAAATGTCAAATAATTAGAGAAAAGGGACAAAATCAGATTCAATTGTGCCGCGGATGTTTCGGACTTTTACTTCAGTCCTCCTTCCGGGCAGTACATCTCTGTTTACATAATCATAATTTGTTTTTTACCCTTTTTCTATTTGCACATAGCAAGCGTTGCCGTGAGAAGTCGTATAAAATTTACTGTCTGGGATTTTTTCAGGTGGACGGTTCCGAGATATTCAGTGATAACGTCACGTGTTTGCTGTCAGTAATGAAGTTTGCCATCCTTGCAGCGCAGTGCTCTCACAGTAAAGTTACTAAACTCGCCGTCTCTGTTCTTACGACCTGTACAAGCCTCGCCGCCAGCTGCCCTTCCGCCTTTTTGCACATCAAGAAACTAGTCTTCAAACTGAAGCCTTCACAAAGAAGCATCCTCCAAAGACGTCTCATTAGCATCGCAAGACACCACAGTTATGAGAGCAGCGAGAGCGAGACCATGGTTAACGAGGGAAGCACGTTATTACTGGACGAGGCTCAGGCGACCCCAAGAGGTATCCTGGATTTTGGCGTTGTCTCTAACCCTGTGAGAGAAGCAGGCTGTACACCGGGATTGTACTTGGAAGAGGAAAGTGGTAACTTATCCGACAGTGAGCTCTTAGAATCCATTGTGGAATCTCTACAGCGTCCCCATGATTTGGCTCTTCCAAGCCTTCCTTCCTCCCCTACACGGGAGCTGGAATCTCTAGAGTGGGCTCGGACTGAAGGTGAGTCCCCTAGATTTCCACCTGTCAAAGTCGTTATGGGAAGGAAATGCCAGAAGATAATTGAGGAGGAGGAATCCGAAGCCCTGGCTAGAGCGATGGAACTGTCAACTTTAGAGAGGGGGCCTATGATGATCCCGAATCTGCAACCTGACACCAGCGACCCGCACGAGGATGAGATGGAAATTGTATACTCACAACCAGAGGTACGAGCATGATGCAGAGGGTAACGAATTGAAATGATGACCCATTCTGCCTTGAGGCCCAATTTTGTGTCAATTGGCCTCGTCTTGTCGCAGCAGTAAACTAAAATGGAAGTTGTTTAGGCTCTGAATAAGCTGAAATACTAGATTAACGGCTCGGCGTGAGCTCGGAATGCTAGATTGTTCAGCCAGCCACTCGCGCAGAGCTGTGCGAGTCTCGTTGCAAAAAGGAGGGGAAGCGGTAACGTCCATCTCGCAAGGACGCTTAAGAGATTGCCCTCATTCTGGACAATGGTCTGCCGGTGAGGTTGGACCTTGCCGGTAGCTCTTATAATACAGTCACATACCAAATATCTGTTAGCTGGCTCTGGTTTGCACCAAATAACGTCTTATAATAGCAATAGGACTCACCTTATAGGCTGCAAGCCCACATGCATCTAAACATCCCAACACACCACAGAATAACCCTGACATCACTTATACCTGCCACCTGGATCCTGACAAAGCAAGATCAAAAGTGGCTAAGTTACAGTGAGCTAGATCAACCAAGATGAGGCCAGTTAACAGAAGAGGTGTCCTGAACCCTTTTTGTTCCAACTGGGCTCATATATATATTTAACAATTAGTCGCCGTCGCCTTCGGCGACGTGATTATCTGTTAAATAGTCACCGAGACAAAGTCGGGGTTTAGTCCAATCAATCTATGAAAAAATAGGGTTCAAGCTATCACTAATTGCAACGGAAAGTTTCTCAACGGTTATAGGGCCAGAAAGTCATCCTCTAAAACATATAAAAAGTCCTAAAAAATCATAGAAGGGGAAAGTACTTAAATTTGGGAGTTTTTACTTTCTTTTGTTGGCACGCTGATAAAACTAGTTTAGGCTGTAACGTCTAACAGGTAAACATTTTAACACTTTCTTTTACTTAGAAATGACCCCTTGTATAAAGTCTATTGATGTTTGACAACGGAGCCCATTTATTAAGAATTACTGAGTTGCGTTTGAAACGTGTTTCAAGATTCTTAGTCAGGTATTGTATTTGAGTTATGACATTGCAAAATTCTATTAGTCAAAGCGTAGTTTACAAAAATACAGTCAATCTACGGTTTGACCGGGAACTAATTGCAACAAAAGCTTTTACGACGGTTTTGTACTACATTTAGTCCCAAATGAACATACTAAAGGTCCCAAAAAATCGGAGTACAGGAACACGCCGATAACGGCAATTGAAGATTCCCATACAAGGCTTGTATGAAAAACCACAGGGAGCCCAAATATCGAAAAATGCACAATGTTAAAATAGAGCCCGTTGATGAAACTTTCGACGATACAAATGATTCGAATTATTTCGAAACACAATTTTGAACATGAATAGTACGATTTTTAGTTATATTCTTGTACTTTTTATTAAATAATCACTCAATTCTATTTTCTCAGAGTTTGATATCTGTAGAACTAATAGGAGGCGCCAGCTAGTGACGCTTTTGTTCAATAAACTATCTCCGTTGATAACCATACTATCTCAGATTAACAAATATCTGATGTTGACATGGGTTACGCAGACATTTAATAAAATCACAAGAAAAAAATAAAAATAATGGGGATCGAGATATCACGAGATCGTCTAACTGACACGTTAACTGGTTCCTGAAACCCTCAAACTCAAGGCAAGTTGGCTTCTTATTTCTAGCATATGTTAATATAGATGATATATTATTAGACACTAATGTCCCTGAAATAATATAAAGAGGATATTACATGGGCGCGCGGAGATACGAATTTTATCTTCGAGTGTTGATATTATCTCTCACTCGTTCGCCTCCAAGCGACCATGTAATATCTTATATATAATACGTGATGTTGGGGGGGTCAAGGTCAAACTGTTAGCCAAGCAGCCTGGAAA
Source organism: Scolanthus callimorphus (assembly GCA_033964015.1). Lineage (NCBI taxonomy): Eukaryota > Metazoa > Cnidaria > Anthozoa > Actiniaria > Edwardsiidae > Scolanthus > Scolanthus callimorphus. The sequence goes on from CM066913.1 coordinate 26,699,047, forward strand.
AACGGCTGCACCACGGAACTTCAAAACCACGCCATTCTCTTGCAAACTTGGGGAACTGTGTTATAGGATACATTTTATTCGAAATGGACAAAGTGGACGGAAGATCTAATTCAAGCGTTTTCGTAAGCGAGAAGATCGAGTTCGCAAAGGCGCCATTTTAAGTCTTCCACAGAAACCAAAAAATAAGCAATTTCTCGCAGCCGAAAGCAACAAATACGTCCAAACCTACGCGATTCTCTCACAAATAACAGAGTAATGTTCAGGCAAAAGTCGTTTTTCCAAAAAGTTTAGAGTGAACAATATATCCCATTCAAAGGTTTTGGCGCGTTGCACGAAGCCCCGGCGCGCCATTTATAAATAAACAAACACTCAGTTCACAAACAACAGTCCTTTGACAGCCTATTTATTTCTAAATCTATACTAAAAACAGAGAAGTTCGAGCCGAAAAAACGAAGCTCTCGAACCCGACCGGAAGGAGGAAATGTATGAAATCTTCGAAATCTATACTAAAAACGGAGATGTTTGAGCCGAAAAAACGAAGTTCACAAACCCGAGCGGAAGGAAATCTCTCCAGTGTGCATGTTTTTGTTGGAAAAGGTTTTTACTTGAGCTAAGGTCTAATTCAAGCGATTTTCCCAAGTTTAACTGATAAGCTTAGATTGTTTAAGCTAAGTTTTTAAATCACACACACTTGAATTCGAATTGACCGAGTTGTACAAGTCTTTAAGAAAGTCCAACATGATGAGCAGTGCAAAGCAACTTTCCATTGAAAACAGCAAGAATCTAAAAAGTTTTAGTTTACTTTTCTAGACGAGGGCCTTCTCTTGATATTATTTACGTCTAAAACCAATAGTTGTTGAAGTTCGAGTGGTACAGCTCAGCCTTTTTCTTTCTTGACCGAAAATACGACCATATCGATCGACACACGCGCGATCTTTTCGCGCCAAAGCCACAGTGAAACCAATGCCTCAACACCTTTGTTAGGAAATATTTAGGGGGTTATTGTGTGGCATTTGCCTCATTTCCATTCACAAGGAACATTGTTTTCAAAGATCTAATTTAAAACGCCTTTCCTATCGTATCCTACGGTGCAAATATTTCACACCGGTATGCCACCTATCTATAAACTGATAACAAATACTTTAATACTTTAAAGTAAACAGGCGTAGTTACAAATTGTTTGAGCACATCTCTCTAAACGTTAGCGGTATAACTGTTCATTCCACAACGGCAGACAATTCGATAATTTTCATCATTCAAGGAAAATTTAATTCGTGAATTTTTCACGGGTACTTACTAGTTCTGTTTATTATATGAACTACAAATTCAATGATTTTCGAAAAAGGCTTGTGGAAACACATTAGCTAAGTCGGTGGTTCCCAATTTATCTCTCATAAACTTTAGAAGTCCTTTCATTTTTCAATTTAAAAAAAAAACAAGTCTTTATCATCAAACTACAAATTAAAATGACCAAGAGTGCACAAAACCCACAAATTCTTGTGGCATTAATTATAAAATGATCGGCAAGTTCCTTACTTTATTCCTGACTTACTTTCTTGTCTGACTCTCGTCGCTACTTTCCAAAGCTCGTATCGGCTCGTAAGCGTAGCTTACTTGCTTCCATTTTTTACTTAATCAAAAACTGTAGAACTCTCTCGTTTTTCAGGGGAACTATTTTGTTGCAAGTTCACATTGATATTTAACGTTCCATCTGTAATTGTTCCAGTATTAATGAGAGAGCCAAATCCCGTTGTCGAAGCAGTTTGTTGCACCGTCTCTGCCGGCATTTTTTGCATACGAACACACTCGTATTTCCTACTCGGCAGGGAGCTGTTTTGTCGTCGTACATGAACTTGCCGCAGCAATACTAGTGTACTAGCTGGACCTCTGAAGGAGAAGATGTTGGATATCCTCTCTTGTTGATTATCTGGCAGAGACGAGTAATTATTGTTCACCTGAAGTTGACCTGAGCAGTTCGGAATTTGGTTCCTGAATGAACTCCCTTAAAATTTTGACGTCGTTATTCAGTTTTTCGTTTCAAGTTAGCCTTTTCCTGCTGGTCTATGAATTCAGTAAGATCTTCATCAGTAAAATCTAACTTGAACCTTTGCACACTTGCCATGTTTGATATGATAGAGAGCTGATTTATCCACTGCGAAATCGGAAAACTAAAGCAAAACATGGCGATTATTTTTTGCAGAGCGACTGCCAGCACGTCATTTGCATAAGCGCGCGAAAATACTGAAAGCTCATTGGTTGAAATTTGATATCACCACATGTGTTGAGAAAAATCGTATCCCCACTGGTGGAGGTGGGGATACCGATTGTATCATTTTGATGTCGCTCAGTATCCCACTGCAGTTCATATAATAATAAGTGATAATAAATAGCCACCACCAAAGAGGAGGCCAATTTTGGGGCCAGCTGACCTGGTCTCAGTCCGTGTCCTCAGGATCCTCATCAAAGACGCAATAGGAAAGTTGGTGCACGCTGATCCCTTACATTGTCCGCCAACAATTCAAAACTCAAGGTCGTGCTTTCGGCAAGAGCACCGGAGAATACTGCAGTCCTGAATTCCGTTGCAGCGTCCAATGTGGAGAGGTTACTGTGGAGCCGCTGGTCGGTCAGAGTGAGAAGGCGCGATACGATCAGGCCCGTAGGAGGGGGTTCTCAGAGGTTCGAACAAGATCACTTGGGGCCAGAAAAATCAGGCTTTTGGTCACAAAACAGGAAGGAAACACGACAACATGCTTTAAATTTGGTTTGTATAGGATTTGTTTTTTCTGTAAAACTGAGGACAACGAACCCCTGTGGGCGATGATGTCACCGCGCAATTTCCATCCCCAATCTTCACACCTTGATCTTCACCTTTTCACTTTCTGACTTGTAAATACACTCGTGGCTGTGATTTTCAGCAACAGTGGATGTTGGTAGGAGATTCTGTGGTTGGATGGACGTGGTCTCGCCTGTCCGTTTCTCAGACCGCACCGGTACCTTAAATCATGTCCAGCTTCTAGCCTGGCCCGGTTTGCCATCATAGATACAGACAAGAACATTTCCCCTTTCGAGCTGTTTGTTTATTGTGCTTTAGGCCCGCGGCAAACGCCGTGCCAGAGTCGCGCCGTTCCAATACAAAACAATAGAAATTTTTTGATTATAAAGTATAATGAAGCGGCATCCTTTGAAAAAGGAAAGGTTCGACAGAAGAAGAGCGGTTGAAGTTCGGCGTTTGCCGTAGGCCTTAAGGAGTCGAATATACTGACGCAAGTATGGAGAGCTGGGTCCGGTTTCTCGAAAGTGGTTTATCACTAATCCATGATTAATTACCATGGTGACTCGATGGTTTTGTTCAGAACTAAACCTGGTTTAAATGTAGTCCACCCGCGCCTGGCGTGCTTCTTGGAGGCCGCGCGTCACGTGCCCTTTTCTATTCCGTAGGGGCGCGAAGTGGTGTCTTTTTTCTGAGAACACGGACCGAGACAATGCTTTTTTAAAAGCAAGCAAAGCTGGCACTAAAACTGGCCACCTCTTTCAAACTATTGTTCATTGTGGCGATAAACTGATGAGGAATTCAGGGACTTTAGTGTCTAAAAATATGTAAAATATATCAGCATACGCTGGATGAAAACATCCAACTTGCTTTGACTTTGAAGTACTTTGAGGGTTTCAGGAAACCCGGCAAATGGTGTTAATAAAACGATCTCGATCCGAATTATTTTGATTTTTAGTCAGGATAACCCATGTTGTCATCGAATATTTGTTTATCACAAATTTGTCTGGCTATCAACGGAGATAATTTAGCGATCAAAAGTGTTCCTAGCCGGGCGATTTTTTTATTTACGCCCACTTTATGGCACTCAGAAACTTTTAAGGCAAGTTATTAAGAAAAAAGGAAAAAGTATTCATGGTGGTGCGAACCCTCAACCCTGTGTAAATTACCTATTCATAACCCAACATTTTACACATGAGCTACGAGAGAGTTCGCAGGTCAACATCCTCCTTTTAATTCACTCATAGAACGAGAATATGTGAATCATAATGAATATTTATACTAGCTAGCCGCCATCTTGAAGTGGGCGTAAAAAATAAATTCGCCCTAGCCGGCGCCTCCTTTTTCCGTTTTTGTCGTGTGGACGGGTAGATGCAATCGACCGTAAGATCTTTAGACAAAAACGTTTTCACGATCATAACAAAACTCGCGCGCAGACTCCCAATCCTTTCGATATTATCGATTATAGCAAGAGAAAACAAACCTCTCGACCAGTCAGTGCCCGGAATCTTTTATAATCACTTGAGTTTATACTAAATGGAGTATAATGGATATTTCCCTTTCAACGTTTGTTTTTATAGCGAGCAAACAATGGACGAAGTCTAATATTGTGCTGCCTACATAAATGAGCAATACCTGTGTTTGAAGCTCTTTTTAAGATTTATTAAAACAAATTTGGGTTTGTATTGATGATTCGAATTTAATCTTCGCGTGTAAAAAAACCTCACGCACTCACTCGCTGCGCTTACTCTTGAAAAGTGAAGCATTCTAACGTTGCCTTTGTAAAATCTAGTCCTTAGAGAAAGCGTCCAGTACCAAGCACCTGTACCTTGAAAATGTCCACTGGAAGAAGGGAGAGCTTCTCGGCACTGGTGCGTTCTCTTCCTGTTACGCCGCTCGTGACGTCATGACGGGTTCGTTGATGGCAGTCAAACAGGTGCGCCACGTGGTGATTACCACACCGCTTTTGACCTACCCCCTCTGAACAAGCTATTTGGTTTGAAAAAATAACTTATCAATATTCCTAAGTACGATACCAAAACAACTACGTCATGGACGCAAATCTATGAGGCGTGTTGTGTTTTCACCAACTAAAACAGGTTTTTAGCTCTCTGGGTCATGTCGAAACGCTTTTTTCCGCCTGCTCTACAATGACCCCTAATAAAGGCGCCTGTGCTTTCAGCTCAATAATTTAGAACAAGCGTGCGGCCAATACTTAAGCAATAGAGAACTTTTTACGTGTCTACATACTCTGATGCAAACACGAGGGGAGGTTGGGAGAATTCGAGACAGTTATGCAGCCAGGAGACCGAAGGTCAAGTGGCTGCATAACCAGTAGTCGAGAATTCTCCCAACCTACCCGAGTGTTTCATTTTGGCTAGCCGATTCGCCGAAAGTCTCCAAATTGGGTCGCTTAACTTGATTTGTGTTGTTTTCCCCTCTTAATACGAGCTGTATACTTTTAAAAGTTCCTAGAAATCAAAGAAATCGTTTCATAAAGGGAGGGAAGAGGATATCGGAGGACAAAAATATCATGTTTAAATCGTAAAAATTGTTGACAATCGTGAAGGTTTGAAAAGTCGAAGACAAGCCAATTCTTTGAACTTGTGGTTAACGGATGGGACGACAAATGATAGCTAAAAAAGAAAACAGCACTGTTCCACAATTTCATTGCTTCAAGTGTTTGGATAATTTTTTTCTTTCTTCTTAAAAAGGTGTGCAAACAGCAATGTGTTTCTGGATCCCTTCGGGATGCCTTGGTTTGAGGTAATGCAATGTAAGAGAAAGAAAAGCCAAAACAGAAACGCAAAATTTGCCAACGTTTCGGACCTTTATTTCGGTCCTTCTTCAGGGCGACTAAAACCGTTACAGAAATCACGTATATTGGATGGACACACTGAAAACCATGGCCCCAAATGGCCTGAATATCAGAGAAGAACTCTAGAACTCTAACCCCTTTTTTATCCCGTATTTATCTCTATCTTGTTTGTGTCGCGCGCAACCATGTGCGCGCGCGCATTTGTGTATAAATACGTGATTTCTTTAACGGTTTTAGTCGCCCTGAAGAAGGACCGAAATAAAGGTCCGAAACGTTGGCAAATTTTGCGTTTCTGTTTTGGTTTTTCCTTCTCTTACGATAAATTTTTGTCAAAATATAAAAATGAAAAAAGAAGGCAACGAAAACATCGTCCCGGGCGTGACGTCACAACCATGTTTACATACTCTCATTTAAACACACCTGTCGACCAATGAGAGCGCGCGTACTATCTTAGTTATTTTATAAATGCCAATCATGCCAATTTTAATATTTTTGTTCTTCTTAGGTGTCCTTTTGTCGCAACTCAAAAAGCGAGCAAGACAAGGTCTGCCAAACAATACTGGACGAGATCTCCATCATCGCCCGACTAAAACACCCCCATTTGATTAAATGCCTTGGTGCCACACGGCATACAGGGCATTTCAACATTTTTCTAGAGTGGATGCCTGGTGGTTCAATATCCATGCTTCTGTCAAAATACGGGGCCTTTGAGGAGTCAATCTTAATTCGCTACCTAAGACAGATACTACAGGGAGTCGCGTACCTTCATGAGAATCAAGTGATCCATAGAGACATCAAAGGTGAGGGGCTCAAAAATGTTGCTCCAGAAGTCCTCATACGCTCATATCTTTCTGTTCTATTCTGTTCTAGGTGCAAATATTTTAGTGGACTCTACGGGCCAGGATATTCGAATTGCAGATTTTGGTGCTGCTGCTCGACTGGCAACACAATTCACTGTGGCTGGCGAGTTCCAGGGTCAGCTGCTGGGTACCATAGCTTTTATGGCGCCAGAGGTAATTTTTTCCAAGTAGGCCTTTTGACTGTAGTGAATTGGTAATAGGCCTCTTGCGAGATGAAGTCATGTTCAAAATGGCGGCCTCCTGACAAAAGAATTTTACCCCCTATCAATCCCACAATGCGTCTCAACTGGTGCATTATGGGATTGATAGGAAGTAAAATTATTTTGTCAGGAGGCCGCCATTTTGAATATGACGTCATCTCGCAAGAGGCCTATTACACCAATTCTGAATATACCTATAGGCGAGTTCCATTGTTTACCTTTTGACTCATTTGCATAAGCATCAACCAGAATCAGGCATTCCAACGCCGCTGCAAAAGGATCGGTTCTGAATATCAATAAAGGGTGACAAATGGAATATAAATAGAAAATCCCAGCTCGATATCATGTAAAACAAGCGCGCGGCACGAAGTTTGATTTTGCAGAAAATGTATGGGCTAATTAGCTTTTTGCCCTCCAGTAACTCAGGCGTTGTTGAAAAGCTTTTAAAAATAACACAAATCAGTCAGAACTAGTTTATTACCGTTTTCAGGATATTATTTCATCGCTGACTTGTTTTCGGCATGTTTTCAAGACTTATTGCGGTTCTTAAAATTGTACTTGAATAACTGGAGGTCAAAGTACTCATTAGTCCATACATTTTCTGTAAATTGAACTTCGCATCACGCGCTGACAATACAAGATATCGAATTTTTCTACCTATGTTTAATTTGTCACCCTTTTTGATATTCAGACCATATCATTTTGTAGCCTCGCCGAAAAGTCTAAAGCGAAAAATATGTAAACAATGACGTCAGCTGGAATCGGCCTATAGGAGTAATTTCGAAGTGATTACCGATTTCTCACGACACAGTCATCTGAAGTCTGCACTATTGGCCTTCTGATCGAACATCTGCTGTTGACTGTGTGTGAGGGAATTTCGAACTTACCTTGAAAGAGACTGATGAGAGGCTAAAATGTCAAATTTGGTGAGCATCTGAGGGATAAATAAATCAAAAGTGACCGACAGATAAATAAATCAAAGGTGGGGATTATCTCGATGACCTTTTTTGGTAGATGTTGATCTCCCACGACGTAGACATAGAGGCAATCGAGATGCTGGAGGAGATAGAAATCAACAGCCTCCTGAATATGATCGCCCAGCTTCCTGTTGCCCTCGCTGTTGGCGTGTGTGCGGTGGTATGCTGCACAGCAGACATCGGCCGAGGCAATCGATAACTGCTTGCAGTTTAAAATATAATCGCTAGAAAAATGAAGAAGTAGCGGAGCACCATACGTAAGGAAAATATCGAGTTGATTCGCGAAGCGGGGCTTATTTTGAAAAGCAATGTCGTTGTTTTCTTCCTTCTCTGTTTTTTTAAACATATTTTTACAACCAGTTTTCATAATATTACGTAACATACAAAGAGAAAAAAAGAATTAAAGTAAAAAAAAAGATAATAACAATGATAATGTGACATAGTAATGATATAGAATAGTCTAGTTCTCTCAGAGGTGGAGAAGCAAGCATTCCCATATTTGGAGGTGTGCTAAGAGGATGTCCTTTTCTTTTGGTATATGTTTTTCAAGATCACAACTTTTCCTAACTTTATAAAGAAAAGATCTAATGATTGCGGTATATAGCTTTTACTTTTAGAGCCGAAAATATGTGATTTCGCTGAACGAATCAAATGGTTGAGCAATCTATAATGTTTAATACTTTTATCCCATAGTCCAAGGATGACATCTACTTCCCGGAGATCCAAGAACACCAAAGAAGTATTATTAACCCATGTTTCAAGAGACATCCAAAACTCGCGAACTTTGACATGAATAAATTTCGTACAAGCGAACCAACCATGAAGTTATTTGTTTATTTTATAAGTGCTGAGATATTACAAAATAAAGTCGAGAATAGATTGAGTTCCGAATTTTTAAAAGCGCGCGTACACGAACCCGACACTAACAACCACAACAAAACATCTAAAATTTTCTTTTATTGGATGAAAGTATACAATGCTTCTTATGTCAAAAAAATTCAAAGTTAATCGAAACCTAAACAGAAAGTCTTTTACTGCGATTCCTTAAATTGAATTTCTTAAATTGAAATATAGAAAGTTTCTAAATGGCTGACAAGAATAACAATGATGTCAATGAATAGCAGGTTTTTCACAGAAATATCGCCCATTGCACAATCGAGAGGAAACCTACAATTCTAGTCAGAGTCTGATTCAACAATTTTCAGTCTTTTGTACCTTTTCGGGGAAGATTCGTGAAAAGCCAACTTTGGCGATTGGTTGAGGCTGTTTACGGAAATGCTGAATTGACCTCCGTGGATAACTGCATCGGTAAAAAGCGACATCGTTTGTTGACTGTTTTGATATTCGGCTGTCGCGGAACTTGATTTAGATTAGATAGGGTTTCAATCAAAACGGTGTTCGGTGAATGGTTTCTTTTCTATATTTGTTATGTTTGAGAGACGAAGCTTGCGAGGATATGATAAAGTTAGAACAGCATTTGGTTCCCAATCCGCTTCATTTGCAAAACAGCCTTACTAGATGTAGAATAGCAATAAAATTGTCAAAAGATGGCTGAAACTACCCGGGAGAAAAATATATTTTTTAAAGCTAATTACCAGAATGAATTAACTTGGTTGAATGATACAACAGCGGTATTTGGGAGCTAAACATTTTTGTTATCGGGATATGACAGCTTCGAATCCAGTATATGACGTCGCAGGCAAGCCAGAGCAACAAATATTGACACGCATGCGCCTGTCCTGCATCAGTACCGTGACCAATGTTACTCCCACATGGGAACTCTTAGAAACAATGGCTGTTTTGAATGCCGGTGGAAACGGCTTATTTAAAGGGGCACTGTCACCATTTTACACGATTTTATCGTTAATTTAGGTAGCTTAAATGCAGTCAGATTCACAAGAACTGAACAAAATAATCATCTAGGTTTGTTAAATAACCTTTCAGCTACAAGATGAGTACAAATTTGGAGTATTTTCGTGTGTTATCGAGCGGATGGAATTGGATTGTGAAATGACATTTTTAATTTCGTATCAGGCTGAACAGTTTTCAAACTTGGAAATTTGATACCGAAAGCTATTAAATCTTACGTAAGAATGCTTATATAATGCAAGTTTCAGTTCCTTTTTCTTTCTAGGACATAATAACTATATATACATAGGATTCTGAGTTCTTTATGTTAGATCACTGGTCTTATTTTATAATATTTTGTTGAAACAAGCCAGTGGCTCGGTGACAGTGCCCCTTTAACGGGATGGCTTCGAGATTTCCACGCGGGATTCGATACAGGAGCGGAAATGCCGTGGAACACATTTGCATAATTATTGCGCAACTTGAGCTAACACTTGAGTTATGAGCGAGTGACATCGGCCCCCCACAATAAGTCGTTTCTACGCTTCGCGTATCCACGACTTAAAAAATGAAAAAGCTCCTAGATGTTTGGAAGATGCGAAGTCTTACATTGTAAGGCAAAATAAATATTGTCAGAACATTGGCACTGTCTAAGCTGACATATGTCGCCTCTCTACTGCCGATTGAGAAAGACTTCATTACTGAAGTCAACAAGGAGATCTGGTCATTCATCTGGAATAGGAAACCCTCTAAAGTTAAAACCAAAACAATGACTGGGAAAAAAAAATAAAGGTGGACTCAATATGACAGATTTCGATATAATAAACGCAGCATTAATAAAAAGTTGGGTCCAAAGGTTGAGCACACAAATAAAAGACGATCAGGAGCTCGAGAGTTGGCAGATTATTCCCCTCGAGTTACTTAAAAACGTAGGAGGCAGATTTTTATTTCAGTGTAGTTATGACGTATCGTTGTTACCCCTTGATACCAAAGTGCTTACTTTTTACACAAACGTACTAGAAGCTTGGCAAAAATTAGAGTTATACAAAAGTGAGTCGGTCCTTGAAGAGGTAGTCTGCAATAATAAACATATCAGAGTAGCTGGGAAATCGATCTTCTACATTAAATGGTACCAAAATGGAGTAGTTAAAATCAAACATTTGCTTGATGAAAGAGGTAACTGGCTCTCTGAAGTAGATATTCGCGACGGTATTGTATAAAACCAAACTTCCTTACCTTTTCGCATTGCGAAAAGCCATACCGACAAAATGGAAATCAGACTGATAAAAACCGAACGGACGTGTATAAAATCAAGAGAAACATGCTTGTGACAAAAGCTTTCAAGACTCCTACCGCTGAGAAACGAATGATTTGGGCAGCTACCCGATACGTCTAGTAGCTACCATATACAATCACACAAGATGTAAGACTGCGTATGTTTCAGTTCAAAATAAATCACAATATTCTTTCTTGTGTTGCATCCCTTTTCAGAGACAAAATGGTAACCTCTGGCAAGTGTTTTGCGTGTACAGAGATTCAATACTTTAATCGTCTGTTGTTTGACTGTGTAAAAGTAAAAAAGTTTTGGCAAGACTTTGAGACATGGTGGGATATTACAGCCAAAGACGCTCAAGCGTCCCCCTCTAGAGTGCAATAATGAGTTGATTCTTGGAATATTGGAACCATTATTCGATTCAATAATGCATTCGGCTTGGGAAAACGTCTTTCAATTTGAAATCGGATCTCGGCTAGATCACCTTCCTGACACCACGCTTCGACACTTGCTTTGTGGTTCTTGGAATATCCCAGTGATAATACTGATCAACAAATTCTTCTCTAAATAAACGAGGAGAGATTTACCAGGCTCGTCAAGTCTACCAAAGGCCTGCCATATTGGTAACAAGACTCGCAAACAAAAGGCTCCCTGTGGATTTTTCCATATATGGAAAATCCAGTTCAAATCGTTTTCCCAAGCCAAACGTATTATTGAATCGAATAATGGATCCAATATTCCAAGAATCAACTCATTATTGCGCTCTACGGGGGGACGCTTGAAGGTCTTTGACTGTAAAAACAATCAGCAGATTTCATTGACAAAAAAAGATGTCTTCTATGGCCTTGAACCAGCCAAACAAGAAAGCAATCCATTAAATCTTTGCCTGCTGCTCGCTAAGTATTTTATATATAGAGCGTACATAAAAAATGAAAACATATATTTCAAAGTTTTTATTCAATATTTGAGCATACATTTAGATATCGAAACTTCCAAAACTTGCAGCTCTATCTAAGCTACTAATACTAGCATCAATTATCTTTATTTATTATTAATATTATTATTTTAAGTACAGTATACAGCTAAGATAGTTTCCATGTTTTGTAAATAGGTCTTTCTTTTTCGTAGTATCGTAAAATATTTTAGAAAATAACACCTATTTTATATGGTGAATGTGCGCATTCTGATTGGTTAAAAGGCGTGTTTGTAAGAGACCTGAGAAACACGATTGTCACGCAACGGTCGCAACCCGGCACAACTCTGTCAAGCTGCAAGTCACAATTTTTCGAGATACTTTTAACTGATAAATAATTATTTTATCAAAATTTCCTAGACTCAGTGGTTGAAAAATGCAAAGTGGAAGTGACTTTCAAGATTTTAAGTTTGATTTTACCGGCGAGAATGCTGAGAATGGTGAAAAAAAATAAGTGAAAACGAAGAGCCGAAAGAGAAGAGACAGCGTTTTGCCGAAGTCGGCAGTGACGAAGCTGGCAAAATTTTACAGCAAGCCCAGTCGAAAAGCACAAAATACAACACAAAGTGGGCTATATCAGTTGTTGAAGGTAATTGCTAAATTATTATACATTTTATATGAAGACAAGAACACACTTGAAATATTATCGGCAAGTCGATGCCGCACGTTTTGCACGAAACTTTAGCGTAATTCAGTTGTTTTTCTAATTAAGCTTAATAAATTAAATTATTTCTGCTTTGAAAACCTAAATGTTTAAGTTTTTGAATGGCCTGCAAAAGTGCAAAAAACGAGCATGGAATCCAAAAATGTCTTGGCGAGATGACGAACGCGGAGCTTGACGAGACACTGATGAAATTTTACCTGGAAGCCAGAAACAAGCAAGGCGAGAACTATGGCCGTTCAACCCTGATAAGCCTTCGGTATGCCATCGAGAGGTACCTCAATGATCCACCGTTGCAAAGAGGGATAAAAATTGTGAAGAATGATGCATTTGCAAACTCCAACCGAGTTTTAGACGCCAAGCTAAAGGTCCTTAAGCAAGGGCAAGAAAATACCAAACACAAACCAGCGATCGAGAAGGGAGATATGACAAAGCTCAAAACAAGTCAGATACTCCTACCTTCAACTCCCCTGGGGCTTCTAAGGAACGTCTGGTTCCACACCACTCTTTATTGGTGCAGGAGAGGAAGAGAGGGCCAGAGGTAGCTTAAGAAAACCAGCTTTGAGTTTGCTACCGACGCTGACGGGCGAAACTACGCTAGGATGTGTCACGACGAAGCGTCGAAAAACCATCCTGGGGGCGTAGTAGATCCCGCAAGTTTTGAAAAGCTTGCTAGGATGTACGAGACATCCCATCCAACAGACGGATATACTGCTTTACGACTCTACATCTCCAAGATGAATCCATAGAACGGAGCATTTTTCAAATATTCAAAACGCAACTGGCAGCCCAGCGACCCAGTGTGGTTTGAAGATCGTCCGCTCGGTGTAAACAAACTGGCCGGGATGATGAAAGAGCTAAGCACGGCCGCCTCTCTTTCTCAGATTTACACAAATCACTGTGTTCGAGCAACCAGCAACGGCTGGTCTCCAGATCTCCGGCCATCGCAATGAATCGAGCCTCAAGAGCTATCACAGTAGACCAAGCTCAAATCAGCTCCGTCAATACAGCGATGTTCTTTCCATCGGCCTCGAGGGAAATGAAGTTCCAGCTCGTCAAATCCCCAGAGAGATACAGATCCATGGCAGCTCAACCCAGACCAGCAACAGAGTTAAGGTGGCGTACACTTATTCAAAGGCAAAACAACATGACGTTTTAGACACCGAGTTTAGTTATAAAACGTTCCCCGATTATTGCCATTTTTTGCCAATCAATAAAACAACTATTCCGCTTTCTCCTTGGTATCATTTTCTTTGTATAAATTTAACCGATTTCCTGAAATCAGTGAATGGACAAAGTGGGGTAAAATTGAACATGGCCTCCTATTTCTATAAAAAGATGGCTAAGTCACACGTTTTTGGTTTTCAACAGACAGCACTAGTACCCTTTTATGTGCCTGTGAAAGCAAATCGGAATCGAGTTCTTGGCAGGCGCGCGATGACTTTGACTAAATCTAGATGGCTCAGATGCTTACATTTAAAGAGCCCGTGTCAGCCACTCCTTTGTTATTGTTTTCGTTGGATATTAGAAGACGAATTTCGTTTAGAAATCTCTTAATAAACATCTAAGAACAAAGTTTCAGATTTAATTTACCAAATTCAATCGAGAACATTGCTCTATATTCTTTAAATCAGCCGATGGAAATGGATGCTTTTTCCGACTTGGTATGTTGCTATGCTGTCAAAATGGCGGCTGACACAGGCTCTTTAATGCAGGACGCAATATTGGGGTTATATCTAGACATGAGCTTGTACTCTTCTTATCTTACCTGGCACTTGAAAGCTTGATTGCCAAGGAACTTCTTGCAAGGAAGTACGCTAACTGAATGCCGTCCAGTACAAAGTTCTAATAGCTTGAATGGAGGGTTTTGTTTCACTTCTGAACTGAAATTATGCATCCTCTATTCCTTTGCTTAATTTCCAACTTTTCAGCTGAGATTTTCCTTTCCTGTTTTCTGACAGTATTAATAGAATAGATGTACTTTCGCCTTACAGAATTTTAGTGAATAACTCCAATACGGCGTCGAGAAATAAGCGAAGGCCATTGGGCCTCAAACTTCATTCTGAACTAAACTCAAAGCAAAGCAAAAATGCATCGCTTTGACTTAATGCAACATTGCGTTTTTATAGAAATAGGAGGCCATATTTAATTTTACCCCACTTTGTCCATTCACTGATTTCAGGAAATCGGTTAAATTTATTCAAAGAAAAGGATACCAAGTAGAAAGCCGAATAGTTGTTTTATTGATCGGCAAAAAAATGGCAATAATCGGGGAACGTTTTATAACTAAACTCGGTGTCTAAAATTTCATGTTGTTTTGCCGTTGAATAGGTGTACGCCACCTTAATCGGGACGAAATGTTCTCTGGTTGCACTATCCAGAATATGCAAATCAATTTCCATCATTGAGCTTAACTGTGAACACAAGGTCATGACCTGAACCGAACTCGACCAGTTCTTTGCCTGAACGTTTCTTGGATTGTTGTTTATCCTGTCTCTTCTGAAAACTTAGTTAGTTTTCATGTAATTTTATCCATTTTGGTTAAAGATCGGGCTATATTTGTTGTTTTGAAGGCAAAACTTTCTCTTGTTTTGAACTCGCTATCGTCTGTGTGGACTCGCGAATGGAAGTGAAATTCGCTTGCACAACGTGACGCGCCAATGTGATTACCATAATGTAAGGAGAATTCAGATTTTGATAATAAAGTTTTCCCCTCTTTTATTTCGCGCGTGTGTACGTTGTTTTCTAAAAGCAATAAAAGTACTTTCCGAGTGCTCTCTGGTTTCTTACAAACACTCGGGGAATGTTGGGAGAACTGATAAAATCTTGATAGACACTCGCCTCCGGCTCGTGTCTTTCAAGTTTTTATCAGTTCTCCCAACATCCCCCTCGTGTTTGTAAGAAACCAGAGAGCACGCGGAAAGTACTTTTATTGCTTAAATAAAGTTTGTAAAAATTTTGTAAGATGTAACTGTATAAGGCATTTGTATGTAGTGTGTGTATAATGTAAAATTTTGTAAAAAATCAATAAAAAAATTCATTTCAACGGGACCTTTTTTGCTTGTTTCGTTATTTAAGGTTCTGCGTGGTGAAAGTTACGGGCGGAGCTGTGACGTATGGAGTGTCGGGTGTGTACTTATTGAGATGGCCACAGGAAGACCGCCATGGAATGCTCATGAGCACTCTAACCACCTCGCACTTATATTCAAGGTGAGTCTGAAGGTTACAGAACGTCTTCGGGATACATCAAAGTTTACGACCTTCGCGAAATTATGCCCTTTTGACTAAAAACGCCACGATAATAAAAACTAATACACGCCTTTTCGGCTCGTGGTGTTTATGCCATAGATCACTACAAGCCTCACGGTTACTAATACTATAAATGAAATGGGGTCCAAATCCGAACTTTTTGAGTGTAGCGAATCATCAGCCGGATGGGTTCCTCGTTAATTGTGTTTTTTTCACATAGCAGCTTGATCATCTTGTAGTATGGTCTGGTTGCCATTGGAAAGCGACCGATTCGTTGGAAGCGTAACGTTTTAGACAGATAGATAGATAGACAGACAGATAGATAGATAGATAGATAGATAGACAGACAGATAGATAGATAGACAAATATATAGACGGACGGACGGATGGATAGATAGATAGATATGATATAGATATCTTTATTTCTGAATGAATTGCAGTGTAGACTGAATAGCTACATTCAGGGTCAGCATGAATAATGATAATAGCAATAATAATCGTTTATGACTCCATCTTCCAATAAACTTTATAAATAAGCAGTGTGAATGCAGCAGCAAGCTCCGTTCGCAGGCAAGATCAATGTGGAATTTAAATGGCTATGTGCCCGTAGAGAGCACAAAGCCGGTTTTAATCAACATAACCACTTAAGAATACAAATATGAATATCTTTAAAGAAGCTTGCCCTGCGAAGGTGAGGGCAATAAACCGCCAAAGCCTGCTGACGAAGCTGGCCGCCCCACCCTGCTGCTGGACACTGCCTCTTTCCCCCAAGAAAAAAGTATCTACGGCAAAACCAACTTTCCGCACAAGAAACGGCATAAAGGATTGCTGCGCCTGCATGCAACCCTCTTGAAGAACTAAACACCCTTTAGATAAGGTACTCGTATGTACTCTTTAAGTAATCGTCAATGCAAGAACTAGGCAAACCTCCATTGTTCTACGGCATTGAAGGTTCCCCACGTAGGATATGTCCTATTTTTTACCACAGAAATTTACCATGACTAGTAACATAATAAAAGTGAAAAACTGATAGATTTCCACTTGCTTTGAGAAAATATTGCAACAAAAAGTCCCTAGACCAATCACATTACAGAAAAACAAAGGAGTGAGAATCAGCATTTTACGGTAGGTTCCCCACATACAAAGTCTTTTAAAATTCCATATCCTGTTTGTGAGTACCACATGTGCTTATATATCCCTTCAACTCCTCAGACAAGTTTTTCTAGCATAGTGAATTTACTGATTTTCTTGTCTAAGCCAATAAAATTGCCTATATTTTAAATAGAAATTAATTGCATTACAGCATGCTTTGCCGTTGGCTTGCCTAGTTCTTATAGGGACCATTACTTAAATGCTTCTGACTTCCAACGGCCTAATATACGTATCTGAGCAACAGACATACCTTGCTCTGCAGCATGAGAGGCCGCTCCAATACGAAAACTATGTCCCTTAAATAGATGGAGAATCTGACTAACGGGGACTTTTGAAGAAACTATGAACTCTCCAACTCTAAGGAAACCGCAAAAGGCTATGAGGCACATGGCTTTAAATAATGCTGTCTGGTAAGCGCTTGTTGAAATGGATTGTGCAGAGTTAATAATCTGCTTCAATATAGGTAAAGTAATGGGGAACCTAGAATCTGGTTGGTGGCCAAGTTTTGAATACCCTTTTAACATTTCAATAACAAAACCAGATTTGGTTGGGTCAGTAAAGCCTGCTAAACGGTGGTAATACCCAAGCACGGATACATAAGTTGATGATGCATACTGGTGCTTATAGAGGTACGCAATGTAAAGGGCTAACAGCAGGTATGATAGGAAGCTGAATCTCCGCAAGGGGGCCAAATAATGCCTGGTAAAACTGTGCATAAAGCGTCCACCCTCTTCGATATGTGGACTCAGACGAGATTTGCAAGCTAGCGGAGAGAAGCTTCATAACTATGGTAGATAGTTCTGCAGAAGCAGTTGAATCGGAATGGGGGTTGGCTGCTGATCGAACGAAACCGGGGCCAAGCGATGGAAGCGGGATATCTGTAAACGAGAATCAGCAGCTCGTTAAACACTCCCGGTACATGACGGACCTTAAAAGAATGTTGTACCGAAGGCAAACCAACAGCAGTTTTCTGACATAAAACAAAAGCTCTTTATCTCTAGCGGTACATCGGTTGATGACATGAACAAGAGCTATATTGTCTGTATAGAAGATAATGCAACAATTAGCCATGGAAGACCCCCTTAACTCAATTGGGTAAAACTCTAATGTGGCAATGTTTTTGCCTTACCACTCTTGGGGCCAAGAACCATAGCACCAGTGCTTGCCAAAAATACCCCCAAACCCAATGACCCTGAAGAGTCTGTACATATGCTCAAGGATTCACTTGACACCAATCTGTCATCCAAAAAAGAGGATCGGCCATTATAAGAATGGAAAAAATATTTCCAAGTTTGTAAATCTTGATCTCTTGGGTAAGCTTAGCCTTGTGATGAGGTTTCTTGAGTCCGATGGTAATATGAATAGTACGTCGAAGAAAAGCCCGCCCTGGAACTACAACAGTACAGGCAAATAATATGTTCAATATGCCAATGAAGCTTTGTAATTCCTTCAGAGTGGCCTTCTTGCGAGTGAGGAAATGGTCAATAATAAAGCTCCTGCACTTGACCAGTTTGTCCTCCGGTAACCGAGAAACAAAGTTGATGGTGTCACGCTCAACCATTTCATGCCAAGAAGATTATAATCGTCAGGGTTGATTGGAATTATGCGGAAGGCATTCTTGATATCAGTTTTCGCCAAATAGCAACCACTACCTGCCCTTTTAGTGAAGGTTATTGCATCATCAATTCTAGCGTAATGGACGTTAGAATGCTTTTGCTCAATATGATCATTAACTGAAGAACCCTTGGGAAATGAAAGGTGATGAATAATACGAAATTCCCCGGGAGTTTTCTTAGGAATAATACAGCGGAGAAACCCTAAAGTTCGGGAGCGGTGGCTTAAGGAAAGGGCCAACAATTCTACCAGCTGTTAGCTCTTTGTTCAACTTAGACAACTTCCGGATTTGAACGAGCCGATAAGAGATTCTGTGCCTCAAATGCCTCCTTTTTACCGTCAAAATTAATGGCAAAACCTTTTGAAAAACCATTAACAAGAGTTTCAACTTTATCACTGAAATAACCTGATAGCAAATCATAGAGCTTATTATTCAGCACATCGATGCACTCCCCAAATATGGTCATTGGAACGCCAATAGCTGTCTTCTGTACATGACATATATCCTGCGATATCCGTCGGTTGAGGGAAATATGATGTGTTGAGCTCGTATTTAATACGGAAAAGTAAATCATTTCTGGGATTTTTTGTGCTATCGAAGTGCTGAATAATAAAACCATTATCCTGCTCGATTTTTGGAGAATATCGTCTGATTTAGCCAACTCGGGACTGCGTATAGTATCAGACGATATTCTACGCAATCTCGCAGGATAATGGTTAATTATTTACCCGGACGGGCGTTGGCAGCTGTGTCGCCCCTAGCTTGGGATACCGGCGGCCGACAATCTGGGTCCAGCTGGCAAATTTCCCTACCCTGATTTGTGGGGACGAAAATGACACTTGGACATGGGATGGGTGCCTTTGCATGATGTGCAAATATGGCTGTAATTGCATTTGCCCTCACATGGTATCCCTTTGTGAAACTTAAAGCAAAACCCATTAGGAACACCGTATTTTGGTTCAGGTCTCCCCCAGCTGACCCCTTCGGGCGTTAGGATGGGTGACAAGGAAGCCAGAATTCCCAGTGAATAGCCTCCAATGGGTGAGAAGCAGCATGGGTTTGTCTCTGGTATCGGTAGTTTTCATCGTACAACTTCCAATTTGCCCCTCTGAAAGCTAAATCATGAATAGTGTCTGTGTATTTCATCAGAGCTGGGCTTCTTGGGGATACTTCTCTGTGTATATAGACACAAAGATCCTAAAAGCTGCTGTCCAAGCTTCGATCGAGCGAATCTGCTTGGGTTTGGTCCTTTCCTCAAATATTAATGCAGGATTGTCTGGAGCACCTTGAAAGCCAGTAACATTAAGCTGATACTGAACAGCCTGTGGAACCTGAGTAACGAGGAGCAAACCCAAGTTGATATACTCATTGATCCAAATTTTTTGCTTCAGACTGCACTGGATTCTCTGACACTATCATTTAACTGGCTTTCTTGTCTAGAAGTGCCTGGCTCTGAACTGCTAGCCACTTGCACCTGCAAAGTGGGCTCAGCTGGGGCGCTTTCCATTTGACCAAAAATCCCGGAATTTTCGGTTAGAAGTCAAATGGAAAGCGCCAAACCCGGGAAAAAATTTCGAAATTTTCGGACAACCTCTTGAGCTTACCCCAAACGTGGGAATTTTTGGAGAACTCGGAATTTCCGGGAATTTGTCCCTTTCCATTTGATTTCTGACCGAAATTCCCGGAAATTCCGGGTCAAATGGAAAGCGGTGCAGAACGTTCTCGGACTTTCGTCCAATCGTGGCTGTTCTCGTGAATTGCCGGATTGAGACCTTTCCATTTGACTCAGAGAACTACTGGGAATTCAAACCGGGATTTTTTGCTAAATGGAAAGCGCCCCTGGTCTTGCAACTGGCACTTCAACAGAATTGGTAGGTAGACCTTGGCCTTCAACGCAGAAAGAACAGCGACAGTGACATCTTTGATGATTTGCTGGCGATCATTGGGTGCTGCACTTGGTTCTGCAATGGTGTTGCATTCAGAGTGGTATCATCAACTGGTGCCACTGGATTCGGTGCAGTATCATGGACTCGTACCGTTTTCCTTCGTGCTTCAGAAGTTATCGCTGAGCCGGCATTACAGGGTCTTTTTACTCTGGTACTTTTTTACTGGTACTTTTTCGTGGCATGCTGAGAAATCTCCAATGCAAGAAAACATACGAAGTATGGTCACAGGTTTTAAATACAGCAAGGAATTATTTACACAGTAAAGGATTTCGAATTTGATCGTCACAATGAGATTTTAGGTTGGGCAGGGTTGACTGGCTAACACACACACGTGTTGCCGACAACAATTGTCAATCCCATAACTGCCCTTGAAATTTGTACCACTGCCAGGTTCTATCAAGAAGAGGCGAGAGTCATGTTAGTGCAAGGAAGATGTTAAACCATAAGGCATTCTACAAAAGTAGAAACACTGCCAACAAATGCTTCCCACAACTGCACTTTAAATAAAATTTAACATGCCAGTACTATGCACTCAGCATACACCTTGATGCCGAAAACAATTGTCAATCCCATAACTGCCCTTGAAATTTGTACCACTGCCAGGTTCTATCATGTTGCCGACAACAATTGTCAATCCCATAACTGCCCTTGAAATTTGTACCACTGCCAGGTTCTATCAAGAAGAGGCGAGAGTCATGTTAGTGCAAGGAAGATATTAAACCATAAGGCATTCTACAAAAGTAGAAACACTGCCAACAAATGCTTCCCACAACTGCACTTTAAATAAAATTTAACATGCCAGTACTGTGCACTCAGCATACACCTTGATGCCTTGGCTAATGATATGATTTGCTAACCATAGCAACACAGAAGGGGATAACAACTGACATACACAAACACAAAATCACAACAACAAAATGAAAATTTGAACTACAGTTACAATCATAATTGTACTAGCAACCAATACACAAAGAGGAGCTGTGGAAATGTCACAGGTTAGGGAGCAAGAAAACCCAATTATCTCCCCCTAGAGGGGGGTCTCAATGATTGTAAAATGGGAAATTCACTCATCCCTATTTTCGCGCCATTTCTGGGCAAATCCCGGTATTACTAATTATATTATCATAAATCGGCATTTGTCCGATAAAGGCATAAAATTCCATTTGCTGCAAATGGAGTTTTTATCTTAATATTTAAATGTGACAAAATCGCCACAGCGCTTTGTTGTGGGCATATCTTTAATAACATTGGCGCTTCCTGATCTGAGAGCATACCCATGGTAGTTAAGGGAGGTAACTTGGCTTAGTACTGAGCGGCGTGAGCGAAGTGTTTGCGGTCTACACTCAAATGCATATAGCGATAAGTTTCCGTTCCCACTGATAAACGCAAGTTGTGCGAAACAGTCCCCGGAAATGGAAAAATTCAGTGTATTTTTATGACAGTGTGCCCTGGCCAAACGAAACGCAAGCTCACACAAGTCGACACAAGTTGTGACTTTCACTTTCACTTGCGTTGAGGTGGCCAAGAGAGTTTCAAGTTTTGATACAAGTTGAGTGTTTTGCTCCTTTGCGCGCGCTGATGACGCCATGATCACCCCACTTTCGAACACAAAGCGCGCGGTGGTCAAACGAGACGCACGCTGCATGAAAATTTGTTCGAAGTAGACGCAGGCGAACACAAGTCGTCGCAAGTTGGTGGCCAAACGGTTCGCAAGTCAATGCAAGTACCAAAACTTGCGTTAACTTGCGTTCATTCTAATCTTTTTTTCTTTTCAGATTGCGTGCGCTACCGCCCCACCCGAGATCCCCGAACACCTAAATCCCGCAATACGTGACGTAGTGTTACGGTGCCTCGAGGCCAAGCCAAAGGAACGCGCACCCGCCTTAGATCTCCTAAGGCATCCACTGTTTACCAAAATGTAAATAGCCGTATATCAATAGGGTTTATATAGGGTTTTTATTTCAATATAGTTGGGGTGCGAATTTTGTTACAGTACGGCTCTTTATCAGCGTGTTACGAGTGTCAAGATCCTCTATCCAGCGTTGTTGAACATGATATCAAACGACATTTCCTAGTACCTGGGTAGCGTGACCCACGCTTTTGAAACGGGTCATAATATATAGATTAAGGCACTGCCTAAAAGCGGAGCTCAAGGTTTATAAACATATATTTTGTAATCTGATATAACAACCTCAATAACTGCATCCGATTTTGTGAAAGCTTGATAACCTATTTATATAGGTTATCAAGCTTATAGATATTTATAAATACTTTTTAGATCTTCCTAATAAAATTGTAAAGAAGTATAGTGATAGAAAGCAGAGTGTTTTATGTATTTCATTTTTGTTGTCACGATTTGTTATTTTAATAATATTAAAAGGATTCACTAGTAAGCTCCTGATTACTAAACTGACATAATATTAATATTCTTACTAGCCTCCTAGGTTTAGCTTGTAAGAAGAACTAAGAACTAAGAAAGTAATAAAAAGTCAACATCAAAAATACCTGCCTCGTACCCAGGCGCAAACGAACCGCTCCCAATATGCATTGCGCGCTCGCTACTAGAACACTCGCAAGAGGGTTTTCTCTCTGTTTGTACTAAATAGAGACGCCTAGGGACGAGGCAGCAAAAATACTGTAAAACATATGGGGAAAAAAACTGAAATTAATATATAGAGAAAATAGTAAACGATTTTCATTGAGGTAACCAGGCCGCTCATTGTCTCGGTCGTGTGGGATTAAGTTATGGGAAATGGGTTGACCTCGGATCGAGCAGCCTACAGCTTCACTATGTATCTGCCAAAGACCTAATTTGCCCAATGACCCTTCCAAAAGGGTACCTTTTCCCAAAACTCAGAAAAACCCTTCCCTTTAACAGTTAAGGGCAGTGGCCCGACTTAGCCAGTGGGGAAGCTTTCCCTTTTACCACAAACCAGGTTTTACACGCTATGTTAATGTGTCTGTGGCTTAGCATCTTGACAAGTCATACGAAAAAATCGTATAGGAATACCAGACGGAAAAAGAGCACAAAAAACTAAGCTTAAAAGGGAAAGTTCCCAATAGCCAAGTCGGGCCAAAAACTCATCAAAGATGAATTGAAGGGTTTCTATAAGAAAACCCATATTGGCGCGACCAGGATACTGGGCACTTGGAAAAAGAAACTTAGAATTCTTAGCAGTTCTACTTACATATGTCTAAATAAGAGTTCAATATACACACGAGCCAACATGGTATTTTGAATAAATCCAATTCAGAGCTTGACACACGAGCAAACATGGTATTTTGAATAAATCCAATTAAGAGCTCGACACACAGCAAACATGGTATTTGAATAAATCCAATGTAGAGCTCGACACACCAGCAAACATGTATTTTGAATAAATCCAATTTAGAGCTCGACACCCGAGCAAACATGGTATTTTGAATAAATCCAATTTAGGCTCGACACACGAGCGAACATGGTATTTTGAATAAATCCAATTTAGGCTCGACACACGAGCGAACATGGTATTTTGAATAAATCCAATTTAGGCTCGACACACGAGCGAACATGGTATTTTTAATAAGTCCAATTTAGGCTCGACACACGAGCGAACATGGTATTTTTAATAAGTCCAATTTAGGCTCGACACACGAGCGAACATGGTATTTTTAATAAGTCCAATTTAGGCTCGACACACGAGCGAACATGGTATTTTGAATAAGTCCAATTTAGGCTCGACACACGAGCGAACATGGTATTTTTAATAAGTCCAATTTAGGCTCGACACACGAGCGAACATGGTATTTTGAATAAGTCCAATTTAGGCTCGACACACGAGCAAACATGGTATTTTGAATAAGTCCAAATTAGAGCTGGAAGCTCGCCATAGACGAGGCAAATAGCGGCGGGGAACGGGATCGGCAGAGGCTACAACAGGCGGGTGGCTGCAGGTATGGCGGCATCTGGAACTGGGTGGAAGCATGTAGACATCGGCTGAGGCGACGTAACCTGGTGAAACGAAAAAGAAATCTACTAGCGACTCACGGGCTTATGTATCTTCTTAGTGAAAAGGCCATGAATCAAAGTCAGGATTCATTTAAATAAGACAAGACTTGTCAAAGGAATGTATCCTTAATTCAACAACACGCTGTTACATAAGAGTGTTATGTAACCCACACATTTCAAGACTTCGCGGCATAATTACTCAATGAAAATAGCTGGTGGTTTTGTGAGTGCAAAGATTATTTGCAAATTTCTGGTTGTCTTGAGGCCTAAAATTACAAAATTTCCTTTGGGGGAGCATTGCCTGAAATATAAAATCAGAATATTTAGAGCTCCTTTTGTACGTCGTAAACGTGAATTCTTATCCATTCTACTCTCAAACCCAATCAGTCTCCTGATCATTTCCTAAATCCACGAAATTGTGTTAATAGGAGTTTGATATCCTCACAAAGAGTTACAGCTAAAACCGTTGTTACGCGCTGCGCGTTTTCAAAACTTCGAAAGGATTTATGGATTTGCTGATCCGTCAATCATCTGAATGGGGCGGGGCAATACAAATAACAACACAATATTTTTCAAGTAGCTCGTCCAGATTCGCCCGCTTTCGAATTTTGCGAGACGGGGAATGAAGTTTGGAACAGAGATGGAAGCAGAATTGAACACAGCTGGAATAATCTGGGAACAAGAAAATGAGTCGATAAGGGCTCTATCATTAGTTCATAGTTCAGACTTTATAAACCTTCTTTTCACGGCGTTTCAATGAAATCAGTGAAAGTGAAACACACGAACAAATCACATCTGTAATAAGAAGTTTCTGCTCCAAGGAAACAGAACTCAAACTAAGTGTTTGCTCGATCTCTAGCGTTTCATGCGACCGAATATGTTTCCGATTCTAGCGCGGTATCGACTTTGAGCTGCGGCCAACAGTTCATTCAATACAAAGAGCTATAATAAACTTCGTCGCCTGCGACACAAACGAAGCTTTCTAGCGCTTTCGAATTCTGCGAGACGGACGTAGACGGGAATGAAGTTGGAACAGTGATGGACGAAGAATTCAACGCAGCTGGGATAATATCTAAGAACAAGAAGACGAGTCAATAAGGAGAACGGCTCTACAGTACTACATAGTTTCGACGTTACAAATCTACAAACCTTACTTTCACGGTGTTTCACTTCGAAAATGAAATCAGTGAAACACGAATAAATCACTTGTAATAAACAGCTTCTGTGGCTCCAAGTAAGCAGAAGAAAAACACGATATTGCATTCGATCTCTTGCGTTTCATGTGACCGAATATTTTTCCGATTCTAACGTGCTTCGGCTCAATTCAAGGCGACCAGTTCATGATGGCAATGCAAAGCTATATTCCTTCGATCGACACAAGCGAAGCTCTAACGTGCAGAACAGAATGCCTGCTACCATCTATCCCTCCTAGGAAGCATAAATACGACTCTCCAAGGCAATTCTGTTGAAATTTCTCGAGTCATTTCTCCTGTACTCGCAGAATTCGAAAGCGGGCGAATCTGGACGAGCTACTTGTATTGCTATTTATATTGCCCCGCCCCCTTCAGATGATTGACGGATCAGCAAATCCATAAATCCTTTCGATGTTTTGAAATCGCGCAGCGCGTAAAACGGTTTTAGCTGTAAGAAAGAAATTCAATTTCTATTCCTTTATTTAAATCAAGACTGAAAACCATTTCTTCTGAGCTAATTAGTTACTACTCTCTATCTGCTGGGCTTTCTTTTCTTTTCTTTTTTCGCTTCCCTTTTGTATTGTTTGTGTCGTCTGTCTGTGTTGCTTGTTTTTATTATAAATTCATTTATCGTTACATTATGTGCAGTCTGTTTATAAGCTTATGTTTAATTATTTAAGACGAGGAAGGAGCTCATGGTTATAAGCCCTAAAGGTTTTTTTATGAGCTTCCTCGCCTGGAAATATTTGTTATATATATATATTTTGATATTTGTATATATGTATATTTCCTGAAAAAAAAAACAAAAAAACTGAACAAGCCCCAATTTTGAAAGCTGTTCTAATACAACATGATTGTAAAATCATTTCCATTCACTTTGCAATCTTTGTAGTAAAGGGCTATCTCACAAACCTAGACTAGTAGTTTGCAGGGGAGCAGGTGGGAAATTTGTATAGAGCATGCGCTCGTCAAAGTGAGGCCAGGCTTGTGAGCTTATGCTAGCGTCGAAAACTTCGCATTCCTGGCAAATTTTCGTGCGGCCAGTTTAATTCGTTCTTTGTTTTATTGCATCGGCACGGATTATTTGTTGCGGTCAATACTGCCTAACAAAAGAAGTTTTGCATGATTGAACGTCCAGAAGTAAACTAAGCCCAATTTCATGTCGAGTGAAGGTATAGATGGCCCTCAAAAAATATACCAAGACAATTTTATCAGCCGATGAAGCAAGCAAAAATAGGTCGGTTTCAATGCAAGAATGAACCTGTGAAAGTTTCATTCTGGTGCAAAAGCTAGTGTCTCGAATATGTTCATATTTTGTATTTTTACACGCAGCCTCTGTCTGGAAGAAAGTAACAAGATAATAATTGACCAGGAGCAGCGAGTTTTGCGAAATGTTTTTCTTTACTTATAACGTTTTGCATTTGGCTACTTCGTACTATGGTTTATAGAGAAATACGTCGAATTATCTACTTTTCAACTGATTTTGATAAATATTTCTGATAATTTTATCTCCTTACCGGGTGGGGCCTGGTAACTAGTCAAACGCAAGATTCCTTTCTTTTGCAAAAAGAATCCAATTGCACCCTCTCAATATCAAAAATTCGAACGATAACATAACAGTTGGAAAAATCACCAGTCACAACTTTTATAATAAATACCTTTCTTTTAGAATTGCCATTTGCAAGTGTTTCAGATAACACCCGACCCTGTAGGTTCAAATCTAGTGAGCCTTTCGCAGTTAAGTTTGCTGTATAGTCAATCACAATCGTGTGAGCCAATCGGATCCTTGTTCAGTGTACTCCTTTGGCTTGTTTTTCAAGACATGTCGCACTAGGCGAAACTAGGAAAGGATCTGATTGGCTACGATTTTGATTGACTACGCTTGACAAAAACATAGGTACGCAATGCGTACGGGAAGTTATTTGCTTTTGCCCTGTGGGAAGAGTAGGTAACAAAACGGTATGGGGCTTCTGATGACGTTGAGAATGACGGTCGTCTGGCCATTCATACAACATCACCAACGTTTGATCACCTAAGTGTACTTATTCTTTTTAGATATTTTAAGTTTTATGTTTCAACGAAAAAACCACAGTGAATAATTTTCTTTCAATTGTTGTAGCCGCCTTTTGTCTGTACCATGTGCACGCTGCCAACGACGTTCGTTACCTATATCCATGTTTTTTTTTTTTGGGGGGGGGGGGGAAGATTTATGTTTTCTAGCTTCAATGACGTCATTGATAATGTTTGCTCCACGTGATCACTATGGGCCATTCGTATTCATGTCAAGAGCGGCCGAGGTGGAATTGTAATAAAACTGCCTCGATCTCACGAACGGAGGTGGAATGGTAATGAAACTAACCTCGATCTCATACGGACAGGGAGAGGTATGGTAACTAACGCATGTCACACGAAAAGAAACGACGGCTACAATATTGAAGGCTCAACCAACAGTGTTCCATTTCGTTGTAAACACGAAACCCACCGGGTTTTACGGAGAATTTAGCCTAACGGACCGCAGTACCGCCTGCAAGCAGGCTACGGAGAATTTTGCAGTCGATCGCGAGGCAGATACGACGAATAGAAGAAAGCGAACTTCATATCCAGGGCTCGAAATTAAGAAATAATCATAGTCGTAACTTTACGCCTTGTACCAACATTATAGGTGTAATTCATCAAAAATCTAGGCGTAAATCCACTAGGAGAACACTGTAGAAACTGAAAACATAGTCGTTATTTTACGCCAAGTCTAAAAAGTTAGGCGTAAAAGGACAATTTTTAGGCGTATTTACGCCTGTATCGGGCGCAATTTCGAGCCTTGATATCACAGTTTCTATTCGGCAAGATGGCCTTCGGATCTCACAACCTCAGAATATTACCCGGTTTGGGGCCTTTGGAACTCGCTATAATTCCAAGTTTAGTTATTTGGCTGTTGGCCTTTTGGTCTCGCTACAATTAATCCCTGTTACTTGAAAAGCTACCCTCCATCACTCTCCCGTCCAGGTATTGCAACACTCGATGTTTTTATATTGAAATAAAACAGGTCTTTGTAACAGCATTTTCACCAGTTATAGGCTGGATTTGCCCGTGAAATCTCAGTACATTTTCGTCTTCAGTCATGATATACTCGCTTCGACCGCAATTTAGTGATCTATGATTATTCTAGTTTATTATGTTGCTGCTATTGACAGTGATAGGACGTCGCATTGCGTGGTACGTGGAGAGGCGATACTTTGGTCAGCACAAACATAAATAATCTGTTTGTATGTTCTTATACAGCGTAGGCTTTAAAATCACTGAAAATAACGTTTTAAAACAATATTTTTGTTGCGCATGCGTTGTTGAGACCACACATATTTACCAACATTTTGGACCCTGTTGACTTAAGGTACCTTGGCTTTGCACAATGATGATCCTTATACCGTGTAGACCTTAAAGTGACTAAAACAGTGCGCTGTAAAACAATCAAATTGTTTTTTTCAAATTATTTTTTTTTTGGCTAAGGCGGGTATCTCCCACATGGATAGGTATAGTACTAACCACAGGCAGCCCAAGTACAATGGTCGTTCATAAAAAGTTTTTTCTGGCGATATTTATAGTGTTTATGTGGCTTTGTATAAGAGTAATCGATAAACTCGCTAAATTGCTATAAAATCGTCACTGACTTCTAGTAAATTCTGGCAAATAAAAATTAAAATACATTAATATAAGTTGTCCTGTTGTCCTTTTCCACGTCTAGTCATCTAGAGGCGTTGAATAGTAACCTCTTTTAACTGGTCTCATTGTGCTAATGTTAAGTTATGGGAAGGAGACCTGGCGAGCCTAGTGATTGCGTGGAAACGAAACTGGGGGAGGGTGGGTGGGAACAGCGAAAAGGCACCGCCAGGCCCCAGGAGCACAACGACATGAAAAACACAAAATAAATTAGCAGGACGGTAGAAGCGCCCGGCCTGCACGAGTAGAGCCAACAAGTGAATACTAATGAGTAGCACCTTACATTTGCACTAATGAGGACCAGTTGAAATAGTAACCTCTTTTAACTGGTCTCATTGTGCTAATGTTAAGTTATGGGAAGGAGACCTGGCTTCGCCCCAATGAAGCTATAAAGCTAGGCCCAAAATGCGCTAGGCCCAACAGCGGAGACAGGAGCGGAACCCATAACACAAATATCCCCAAAGAAGCGTTACTACACTTCCCAAAAAACTCCCATCGCCCAATACTCAAACTCACTATACACAAAACTCCCATTACTCAAAACTCCCATCACCCAAAACTCCCAATACTCACAACTTGATACAGTAAACGCTGAGCCATGGGGTCGACGATCAGCTGGGCTGAATAACGATGTAGCTTATAAAAAATCGCATAAGACACCAACATAGAAACTGAACTGACAGACTTACTATACATAGCAAAGAAGGAGAGAGGTAAGGGACAAAAATCTAATAGCTGGGGGCTGCAATAGCTCCAGCCGACCGTCGACCCCAGGCCCGGAACAAGTCCCGGGTGATGTAAGAGCCAAGAGCAGACTCCCCCAGGGTCGACGAAAAAATTACGAAGTACAGTGACAGACCCAGTATAAAACACGCGTGACCCGATGTCACGCCATGCACATTCACCCAGTATAAAACATGCGTGACCCGATGTCACACCATGCGCATTCAGACACATACATGCATGACTCGTGTGACAGACCCAGCAATAAAGTATAAACGTATGCGAAAGACAGATGGAATATATTCCGAAATCCCAGCCCCTTGCTGGCTTCACTGGTGGAGTTAACAAAACTAACTCCCAGCCCCCTGCTGGCTTCACCAGTGGACATATTCTCCAAATCACAGCAGCCCTCTGCTGGCTTCTCCAAATCACAGCAGCCCCCTGCTTTCTTCACCGGTGGATTTAAGACTAACGAAAATAACACAGCCCCTTGCTGGCTTCACCGGTGGACATATCGCTTATCTCTAATATTCTCCAAATCACAGCCCCTTGCTGGCTTCACTGGTGGAATTAACATTAAACAACGGATATTTACCGACACTAGGTCCACGCTTAATGAACCTAAATAAAGAGAACACGGGACATACAAGCAACTGAACTAAGCAACGCGAGGTAAATTATACAATTACTGCTAAGATGGTAAACACTGCATGAAACGGCAAAGCAATACTGTATCACAAACCTTAGCGAAATAAATGATAGGCGAGCTTCCGATGGAAAGTAAGAAACTCTGGTAACATCCCAGTTGAATTACATTTACCCACGTGTAGGTGGACTCGTTAAACTCTTAGGTAGCCCAAAACCGTCAAAATCCCAAAACTAAGACCAACAGCCACAAAGACAGTGAGTGCTACGTGAAGGAGGGCAGAAACCAGTGGAGCCATGAAGACGACGAATTTTATTATTCCAGATTGTAGTCGGTGTTGTAGAGTGGTGGAATGGTGGAGCTGGACGTAGACGCGACCGGCCGAAGCGAGTAGAGCCAACAAGTGAATACTAATGAGTAGCACCTTACATTTGCACTAATGAGGACCAGTTAAAATAGTATTTCCGAGGGTTCCACCGTTAGAGGTGTCTGGTGGAACCACAGGTACCCCAAGCTACATTACATTGTTGTATTCTCTATTGAAATATTTTGAATGAATAAATAAAGAGTTGTCTTCAGATGTGTGTCTCGTGTATCAATTTAACAGTAAATATATGGGCTCGCATTCTGGCACAGGCTCCCCAGGATCATTGAGCAAACTCCCTGTGTGAACCGTTTGACTGAGTTCGATGAGCGCTAAAATGAAAGTACCTACGAAAAATAAAAGAATTGCAACACAACAACTAGCATTTATTCGGTCAGAATGCACTTTTAAGCGAGTTTTAGACTATTTTAATGTCACCTCTTACTCTTACTATATGTTCTGGAAGGCCGCAAACTGCAAAATTCCGAACACTCGGCGATCCAAAACTATCCCGCGATTTTTTCCCTAAAATCATGGTCGCTTGCTCAAACAAACCTCACAGAATTAAAGTACAGCGATTAAGCTATCTTGTTTACCTTTTCGTGGATAACAACCCTCTCTGAATGATATAAATGCGCATCTTTTCAGCCTCGTCGATTCGGCCTGAAATCCACGGCAGGTACGTGCCCCGACTCCGTGGTAAAAACAAACCGTTGTGACGTTTTTGCTCCCGTCGAGGGTGGCCCAGACATTGTCTCAGGCTCTCGGCACTTCCCGTCCTAGACCCGGTAAAACTTTTTTGCACACGCGAATGCGTGACACTCGGCGAGGTTCACTTTCGTTTGATTACATGTAAATTCAAATCGAACGTTCGGAAATGTCGAGTGTTTATAAGAATCACTCTCAACATCTAATTGAAATAAATTACACACAACCAAAACCCGATAGGAAAAGGCCGTTTGCGTTTCTAAATAGTTTTTGTACTCTTTCCAATCGGTTCTCTAAATGATGTCCCCTCCAACAGGTATGGAATCGCTGCTCTGCCATAAAAAATAAATCACAGAAAAGGAATAAAACATCAAAAATTCATGGTCCCGTTCAGTTTAGCTGGAAAGAGAACTTTCCCACGCCCTCTCGCCGAGTGTCACGCATTCGCGTACAAAAAAGTTTTACCGGGTCTAGGACGGGAAGTGCCGAGAGCCTGAGACAATGTCTGGGCCGCCCCTCGACGGGAGCAAAAACGTCACAACGGTTTGTTTTTACCACGGAGTCGGGGCACGTACCTGCCGCGGATTTCAGGCCGAATCGACGAGGCTGAAAAGATTCGCATTTATATCATTCAGAGAGGGTTGTTATCCACGAAAAAGGTAAACAATATAGCTTAATGGCTGTACTTTAATTCTGTGAGGTTTGTTTGAGCAAGCGACCATGATTTTAGGGAAAAAATCGCGGGATAGTTTTGGATCGCCGAGTGTTCGGAATTTTGCAGTTTGCGGCCTTCCAGAACATAGAGTAAGAGTAAGAGGTGACATTAAAAAAGTCTAAAACTCGCTTAAAAGTGCATTTCTGACCGAATAAATGCTAGTTGTGGTTTATAGCGGAGCTCCTTTGCGGCCGAAGGCCGCAGAGCGGAGCACCATACCTAAGAAAAAAGCGTCAAAAAAGAAATCCAAATGGTGCGGTACGCGTCCAAAATGATCGCAAATAGAGCGCATGAAGCGAATGTAAGAAATCCACAGGGTACCCAAAACCTCACATGCGGCAACTATCGCAAAGGGATCGAAGTGATTTTTGAACGTCGAAGGTCATCCAAGGTCATTTCCGCGCCGGACGGTGAAGCCTGCACCTTTCGCAGCCACTTTGATGCATCTAGTCTCCTTCGCAGTCGTGGTGCTCATGACGTCACAACATGGCAGCGAGCCAGTGACGGGGAAGGGGTGGGTGGCGCGCGATTATGACGTCACAGCATGGCGGTATTGGAGTGAGGGGGGAGGGGTGGGTGGTCGGATGGGAGGGGAGGGGTGATGCTCACGTGACAGACTACAGGAAACCCAAATATGGTCTTATGCAATTCTGCAAATTATCTTGATTGAAATGCCGAACGAAATGCATTCTGTACGCGTCTGGAGAACTGTTTTTCGCAAATGATAATATGTTTAATATATAGATTTAGCCAATGGCTAAAAGCGGAGCTCCCGGTCACACCACACTTTTACATGTACATGTTGCTTTCCATGAATTAATTGTCCATTTAAAACTACCTTTGTTATAACAATACTCACATAGTTTTCTTGAAGGACTTGGAACATAACATATACCAATGTAAGGAGAGGGTTGTACCCAGAGGGGGGACTCTTAAGGTTAAAATGCTAGGGATGTTGGGAAACTCGAATTTTGACCCTTAAAAATACCTGGTTGGAAAAAATTTCCACCCTAAAAAATACACCTCAGTCTGGAAATACCCTAAAAAATACCAACAATGTTGACAGATTAAATGTTATTCTGGCCGTTTATTTGATATACATCAAATGTATCCTCTCGAGATTCAAATACACTAGATCATTCTTTCAAATATTTTGTACCTATGTACCTTTTTTTGTGAGAACCCCCTAAAAAACACCAGTATTTTTTCTTACCATACCGTTTTTTATTTTAGAACCCCTAAAAAATATCAGATTGCCGATTTCAACCCCTAAAAAATATGACGGTCAACCCTAGCATTCGAATATAGGGAGTCCCCCGGGGGGTTGCACCTTTTGAAGTCCCCTGCAGATGGGGGTGCCCTGCGATCAGTGGTTTCCTCCTCTCTTAAGCGGACAACAAGCGAGGGAGAGAAACCACTATAAGGAAGTGCTTATTATTGATGATGGCATAGCGCGAGGGGAGGGGGGCTGCCTCCTCCTGGTGGGGGGTCAAAAAAGTTTTGCTACTGCCAAAGGAGGGGCTAAACAGAAAAACGAAAGTGGAGTTGCACGGAACACTGACAACCCCCCCCCCCCCCCCCCCCAACCATAAATAATGAACACTCCCTTAGCAAGTACCTTCTGACAGCATTGTTTATCCTTCAAAATTTCAAAATAATAATAATAGCACTGCAAATGTATTAAATTGATTGATTCTGTCTTGAACAAGGATTTAGTAATCATAACACATGGACGGAAGAGGGGAGGAGGGCTTCAAGCAGCCCCTTTAATTTTCAGCAGATTTTCAACTTTTCTGTCTTATTGCTGCCCACCCCCTACTTCAAAATCTGTTCTGCCATCCGTGTAATGTGTGTTTCCTTTCCTACGGAAGGGATTGGAAATTCCAGAGGGGGGGGGGGGGGTCAATTTACCTGATCTTTTCCATACAAACACTGTATTTTTCTTTGGAAATTCCAGAGAGGGGGGTCATTTCTCAACACCCTTCCGTGGGGGAGGGGGGGGGTATGGATATTTTTTGGAAACACACAATACAATTATGTTAATATCAAGTTAAAGTAGTGTTTGCCTTATGCCATGGCCTGTCCGAGAGCCATCTCCCTTGCTGCTGCTTTATCACTGCAGAAATTGAAAGAGAATAGGTGTCACCAATAAGCCTGATGAAACTTGAACTTTGATCTTGTTTTTTCCAGTCTAATTTATCAACGCATATGGCATGGATATTATTATACATTTTAGTGACAGAACATACTGAAGTCCCTTAAGCCATAAAAATGATCAAAACATAAAATCAAGGATGAATAACATTCAGTCTTTCAGATTCGCCACTTTGAAAAGTGCATTGACAATAGGTTGCATTTTTATCACTCCCTACAGGGAAAAATTTGCCGAAAAACATTAATGGTTTTGGTAGCGTGTTTCCATTAATGTGTGAAAAATGTTAATGGGAAGACCACACTTTTCCATTAATGTTATATGTACATTAATGGAAAAATGCTACCAAAACCATTAATGTTTATACCTGTTCCCGTGGCGTTCTCTTCCCGCAGGCCGTCCAAATCCTATTGCTGTATGTCTATGCATCAACACAATTTTCTTATACTATATTTATATGGTTCAGAAATGGAATAAGAAAATCCTTTTTGTATATCTACAAAACTTTTTCTTATGGTTATAATTATAGTGGTGGAGTTAAAAAACCGCCCTCAGAGCTGTTAAACATTCTCGCCACGCTTACCTAAGTCAGTGGTCTTTTTTCGAACATAGTGTGCTTGTCGGGCCTATCACTGCAAGGCATTTTTGGGAGAGTTTGTTTTTCCTCGGCAAGATACAGTTGTCTTGTAAACAGCTCGAAGGGCAGTGTATTTGTTTTCGCGAGTTCTCACAGACTATATCAGCTGTTATTTTATTAAGAATTTTATTAAGTATTGTGTGGTTCCAAAAAATATCCATACCTCCCCGACGGAAGGGTGTTGAAAAGTGACCCCCCCACCCCTCTGGAATTTCCGAAGAAAAATACAGTATTTGTATGGAAAAGATCAGGTAAATTTGGGGGTAAATTTTTAGAACACGCGAAACTTTTGGGGGGTGCATTTCAGTGTCATGCAAATTTTCAACAGGCTAGGATTGAGATTGAGTGCGATTGCGTGAAACGCAGAACACTGTATTGAATCCAGATGATTTCTGCTGAACTTCTCTTCTCTTTTCTTGCCAGTTTAGAGCTTGTTCTACCGGTACATCCTCGTCAACAATCGTACTTACTTTAGACGCCATTTGGAAAATAGGAGACTGATACTACCTTTGGATTAGCGCGCAGGGGGAGGGGGGTAAAATTTCAAATAGCCGTTTTTCGAAGAGAGTAGAAATTGAAACTACTTTTGTTGTACGGGGGTAAGTTTTCAGAAAACCTACAAGCAGAGAAAACCACCAGCCCCCCCTGCAACGTAATTAAATAACAGTCCCTTAGATACTATCAAAAACAGTATGAAAAAAGTCTACACTATGATGTATAAATTATTTTGTTCCAAGAATGTTTTTACAATTGTTACTCGATTCTCAAATGGATTACCTTATACATGTACTAGGTTGTTTGTTTGTCTATTTTTCACTTAGGAAAAGTCTTTGCATTACTGAGGATACGGATACTTTTACACGGTATTTTAATTTGGTATCCCCAAGATGATATATTTGAAAATGTTTGTGCCTTCCGACAGTGAACAAAGTATTTCTAATGATTAGATGTTATAAATATTGCCGACAGCCCACTAGCTACATTTGTAAATAGAACTGCTAAGAATTCTAAGTGGCATTGCTTTCAGATTGTTCGGAATAGGTTGTAAGCGCGAGAAACTATGACGTCAGGAACAAAATAGAGAGGAATGACCTCTCAACCAAAACAAACACGGAGCCGCGGTCTCGGTGTCAGTCCAGGTTAAGGAACATTTCCTTCAGTAAGTTCAAGGTGTCCATAGTCAAAGCCTTAAGTTGTTTCACTAAGTCAAAAGCCACGGTATAGACGTTAATAAAACGCTTTCGTTGCGGCCCTGTTGTGAGAAACACGATTGGACTTTAAGACCATTGAATCAGCGCTTACAAAACGCGAACGTTTTGCATATGTTAAGCAGACGCAGCATTTCCAGGCGAGTCTCTTTAGAAACCTTTACTATTAAGAATAGACAGGTTATATCCGATAAGATGACTCAGATGTTTGAGTTGCACGGCTTTGGTTGCTAGAAGTTCATATGCTCGCATTTTTAGATTGGATCTTATGGACAAAACATATAAAATGTAGTGTGCGTGAAAGATCCATAGTAAGAGGCGAGTCCGTTGACGGTTTTCCTGAAAACCGCTCTTAGATAGCTAAAGTGTTTGGAAGACCGGTTTCGGTATCCTGAAAAGGGTACCTTCGTCAGTTCCGTATAGCTAAGTCTGAGATCGTCGGTGCGCTCGTATTCACAATCAGTAGGGGACAATCTCCAGAACGTCAAAAAATTTGGGGGTAAATTTTTAGAACACGCGAAACTTTTGGGGGGTGCACTTCAGTGTCATGCAAATTTTCAACAGGCTAGGATTGAGATTGAGTGCGATTGCGTGAAACGCAGAACACTGTATTGAATCCGGATGATTTCTGCTGAACTTCTCTTCTCTTTTCTTGCCAGTTTAGAGCTTGTTCTACCGGTACATCCTCGTCAACAATCGTACTTACTTTAGACGCCATTTGGAAAATAGGAGACTGATGCTAGCTTTGGATTAGCGCGCAGGGGAGGGGGGGTAAAATTTCAAATAGCCGTTTTTCGAAGGGGGTAGAAATTGAAACTACTTTTGTTGTACGGGGGTAAGTTTTCAGAAAACCTACAAGCAGAGAAAACCACCAGCCCCCCCTGCAACGTAATTAAATAACAGTCCCTTAGATACTATCAAAAACAGTATGAAAAAAGTCTACACTATGATGTATAAATTATTTTGTTCCAAGAATTTTTTTGCAATTGTTACTCGATTCTCATCTTTGCATTACTGAGGATACGGATACTTTCACACGGTATTTTAATTTGGTATCCCCAAGATGATATATTTGAAAATGTTTGTGCCTTCCGACAGTGAACAAAGTATTTCTAATGATTAAAATCTCCACTTGCCTGTTTTATGCAGAATACACCGTGAAGCACACCCTATCATAACCAGAAAAATATCTTGGGAACCTACTGTAAGATGCGTTTGGAGATTGCATTGCATAGTTTTTTTTTCCAAAGTTCGACCACGTTCAATTCAAGATGGCTGCCTTCCCAAGCAAATAAGCTTAAATCATAAATTCTCCCAAACTTTAAATACCACATAGCTATGGCAACGGAAGTGCTGTAGAATCGTTGTCAAATTGAAAATCACTTAAAAATGCGATGGTATTTCACTTGGAATCCTCAAATAAACAGTAAACACAATGAACTTTCCGTCTATTTTCCAAGTAGCGAAGCGAGCCGCCGGGGCGCGAAAAAGCGTGAATGAAAAATTTGCGATAGTTGTCGAATGTCACTTTTATACTTTTGAAAGGGTAAAACTTTTTAAAGCTAAAACTACGGTCAAATTTAAACGTGGCAAGGACCTACCTTGAGAATGTTTTTCTTCTTCTTTTCACTTCACGGCACGACGACAGTCTTCCGAGTTTTGACCTTCCCTCTCCGATTATCTGGCGCTGTCCTTCTATCTTTCCTTCTGAGACTCCGAGACATGTCACTAGACGCTTCTTTCGTTAGTTTTCGTCTCTGCCTTTTTAAATCATCTTCAGGTTTCGACATTTTGGCTAGGGCTACCTCCATCTTCTTGCTGAGATTAATTTCCCGTTCTCTCTCGATCAAGCGGTCGCATTTGTCTTCCGACATGTCATTCCCTGCTGTATTTCCCCTCCATTCTCCGTCCCTCATAACTTCGCTTCTTTTCCCTTGTGAAACAACCGTGTTCATCTGTCTCCGCTTCATTGCTGTAGACTTTTAGTCTAAAATACCTTGATTTGACAGCTTGCTTTAGAAACGTTTCAGTTTTTGATGAAGGACAAGAAAATATTTTTCCTTCACTTGTCGAAAATTCCAACACGAAATAACAAATTCTCTAAACATCCCTACAAATAAAAATCGCCAACTAAATTCAAGCGCGCGCGTGCTCATTTTCCCGCTCAAAACTGGTGGGTTGCCTGTGCGACGACGGACACACGGAAACCGGAAGTCCATCACAGAATCGGTCGATGCATATACACTTTTGTTTTGTTCCTTTTTCTCCTGCATGTAGCTATGGGGCTCCGCTACGCGGGCGCCTTCGGCGCCCGCGGGAGCTCCGCTACAAAAAGCCAGGGACTACTAGTGTCTGAAGAGATCATGAGAGTGTCTTCCTAATCGTCTAGAAGTCCGGAGAAGTCCAAGATTTTTATAGCGCCGAGTAGAATTGGCAATTGCTGTTCTTTGCGAAGTCATGTCCCCCGGGCATTCTCCATTTCTTTCACTAACGCTTGGGCGTTTTACTAATAACTGGGCAGTAACTGAACTTTTTTGAAGAGCAAAATTAACTTGGAGAAGCTCATTTCCACTATGGCAGAAGCGAGTAACGTGACGGTTTTATTTGGATAAATATTTTTAGCACACAAGTCACAGAAAGTCGGGTCTAAAGATGGCGGCCGAGTAATTCGTGGTTGGTTCAAAATTCCTGGAAAGGCCAGCAGTTTTTAAAGGAAGATGGCAGGACATTTACAGTTCCAAACAGGATTACACTCAGGTTGTTTCTACACGGGGAGAAAACCTACTCGGAATGAAGGTAGGAACTAAAAGTTTGCTGTTAGTTTACATCTGAAGCCGGCGTGACAGTGATATTCGAATTTCTTTTAGCGTCAGAATACAATAAGCATTTGACTTAATATTAATTCCTTTAACTGTCTAATACCGAAGGCTAACTAATGAGACGTGTGTGTTGACAAAAACATTTTAGCTTTCTGCACGCTCTGTGGCATTTCTCTAAAAAATTTTTTTTTTTAGTGTTTGTTGTGCACGGCAGAATGTTGAATTGGCACATTAAACTTAAAGTTAATTTACTAGAGTAAATACATAAAATATTTTGATATGCTAGTAACCTTTAGTAAAAAGGTACCAGTAAGAACAATTGGAAAAAAAAAACACGAATACAATGTGTTTAGTCACACACTTTTTTCTTGGTGATAACCCATGTGTTTATGTTTGCATTTCCATACCTGCCAACCCTGAAAACTCCAAAACCAAAATTTTGTCTCAAATACAACAACTGTATGAGAAAAGCGCAAGAAATTTACCCGGAGATATTCCAGTAAATATTTGGAAAGTTTTCTTTTTTTTTTTCCTTGGAGACTGAGGGTGAAAACTGGGAGTCTCCTTGTAAAATGGGAGAGTTGGCAAGGTATGCATTCCACTGTTCAAAACATTTTTGTAATTGCACTGTGTAATTACAGCTGTTTGGTTTAGACTGTTTGGTTTAGACAAAGCTTTTCATGACTATTTATGCAAATTGGAAATGCTAATGGTATAATTTTCATTGAGACGATGCAACACCAAATTATGTAGCACCCCTATTAGTGATACCCATGGGAATTGAATTTTTTTTCCTCTCAAGAAAAAAAAAGCAACATTGGTTTATATTTGTCTTTGACATAATCTTGAATGCTTTGGATAAAAATGTAACCAGCTAATTGCTTGGATTAAATGCTGTATAGACTAGTATGATAGACCTCTTTTGCTTGGACGCACTAGTCAGTGGAAAGCTCTGCACCCCCCTACCCGGAGAATAGCGAGGGTTTAATTTGGTTTTAGATTGCTTAAGAAGTCACGGTATGCGGGATATAAGTGGTTTTTAGATTGTGGTTGCTGCTATGGCTGGGACTGTAGGCAGGGTTTGGGCTGGGATTCGCCAACTTTCCTATTGGTATTGTGGCACTTGGCTAAAGCGGCAGGAGTTTTTCCCTGCGAATGACAACTTGTTCCACACAGTGTATTATTATGCAAAGAAATTAGCAGCCCTGGGGCGGGAGACATTCATTTGAATAATGTTTTGTTTTTGTTTGGGTTTTTTTGTTTGGGTTTCAAGGATACTTGAGGAATGTCACATGATCTGAAATGGTACAACATTATGCCCAAGTGAATGAGGTCCATCACATAATTCCTAATACGACAACTCTAATAATGCAGCCACAGGCATGGAAAGAAGGTTTTAATTTGCATTTGATATAGTTTCACTTGTCTGTGACATAGTTTCACTGAATTTAAAAAAACAGGCTTGATTATTTTTGGAAATCTTTACGGTGTGTACATTATTCAAATCGTTCAACTAAATTCAGTTTTCATAGTGTCCAGGAAATCTTGGAATGTGTGGTTCCAGAAAATATACATACCTCACACCGCATTGGAGGCGTGGGGGCCAATCAATTTACCTGAACTTCTCCATACAAATACTGTATTTTTCTTTTGAAATTCCAAGGGTTGGGGGGGGGGGGGGGTCACTTTCAACACCCTTGACTGGGGGTATAATATTTTCTGGAACCCTACAATATTATAAAATAGCTAAGGTAGTATGCACACTCTAATTGGTTGAAAACTGTGCATTCTCATATAAACACACAGCAAATGCAATGCTATTTTATAAAAGCAATAAAACTTGGATTCTTAGTTTAAATAAACTAAGAAAAAAAATGGGCTAACCTTGAAACTTTTATTTTATTGAATGTAAAACATTTTTGGGGGGCTCATAAGATACTATGTATGATTACTAAATACTTTTTAAGACAGAATTAGTTTAATGCATTTACAACTTGCTTATTTCTAAGGATGTAAATGCAGCCAGTCCGGTACATACCCAGATTTAGGTACATTTTTATAAACAAAAATTCAACCAATCACAGCAAAGCACTCACTCCCTCCCCCTTGGGTTTCGTAATGTCACGCTTTATTACCTTGAAACAAAATGGCGGTGAGATGGGAGAAAGACTCTACAGACTATAATAAACAAGAACACTCTCGAGTTTTCCAAAGTTGTTTGACAAATTCAAAAGATCTTTCATATGCCTATGTATTTGTAGTTGACGTGGTTCGCTAAATGCCGAACAGACGCCCCGGTAGCACTACTCTACTCGACGAAAAGCACCGAATTTCTGAACACCGTTCGAACAATAACTTAAGTTAAGCTTAAATAGCAATCTACGGTAAGCTAAAACATTTGTAAAAGTTCGTACGATATAAAAATCAAATCGATAACTACCAACGTTGCCCGTTTGTGTCTTCAAGTAAAAAAGTGGGGTAGTTAAGATTTACGTACAACTTATTAAGAAATCAAAATGATTTTGTCAGGGTTTTCCTCACGAACACAAAAAATGACAGCATTTAAGTTATGTAAGTTTATCTCTCTCGCCCTTCTAGTATTAGCGAAAGCTACCATAGAAGTATTATATCTAAGTTCTCTCTTGTGAATAGGCGACATAATATATAGTAAGCATGCCTTTTGAATGTAAGTTTGGGCTTAACATGATTTTACCAGCAAGGTACCAAGAAGAATTTCTGTTTTCTCGAGGTTATTGGAGCTGAACACAAGTTAAGTGAACCCCTCTCAGAGTGTACATCATAAATTCCGGATGCCCAGTTCCTATGCAATAAGCTTCATGCCTGCCTTCACCCACAGTAGTGCACGACGACAGAATATGTACTTGTCTTGTCAAACAAGCTTGAACAAGATATGGTTAGGGCCATTAGAAATTTTAGGGTTATGGGGGAGGGTGGAGGGGGCAGAAATCCCCAAAAAGGGTGATGGGGAGCAGAAATCCTGGAATGTTCATCTACCCTTTCTCTGAGGCTTGATGAAATTCGTTTATCAAAATTTGGGTGCACTTTGTGGGGTGCAATAAACAAAAAGGTCCATCCCATCTCTGTAAAATGATTTCTACTTTGTCAATAAGATAAATCTCTTATTGAAAATTGTTAAGATACATTGTTCCTGGAACAACAGGTCTGCACATGCACTTAAAAAAATCATGTGAAAAACAAAATCCCCCACAGCCATGGCTTGCAGAAAAAATCCTACACAAATACTACTCCGAAAAAATATTTCCTGCATTACCAAAAACTGCCCCCCCCCCCCCCCCCAGTAAAATTTCTAATGATCTGTCCCTTACACTAAAAAACGTGCATTTGTAGTGGGTCATTCAACTCAACTCAATAGAACTTCTAGGAAAATTATTTATGAATAATTTGTTGTGGGATGTAAGTTTTGAGTTTTTCAGT
Organism: Scolanthus callimorphus; assembly: GCA_033964015.1. Classification (NCBI taxonomy): domain Eukaryota; kingdom Metazoa; phylum Cnidaria; class Anthozoa; order Actiniaria; family Edwardsiidae; genus Scolanthus; species Scolanthus callimorphus. Next base: position 26,741,709 of record CM066913.1, read on the forward strand.
CATATGCAGATTTTGGGGGGAGGGCTCAGGGGGCCTGCCCGCCCCCTTTTTCGATAGGTTTCTCCATACATTTACTGTTTTGCAAGAGCAAGATTACAACTTTGGCCTTCGTTTTTTTTTTTACTTTGCCCTTCCCCCTTGATCCACCCCTGACCGTTTACCACTGGTTACCTTATTGTTATCACCTGGATAGATCTTGTTTACATGCTTGTGGATTTCATGTTATAAGAGAAAAAACAAACAATTTTTAAAGAGCCTGTGTCAGCCACTCCTTTGTTATTGTTTCGTTCGATATCAGAAGACGAATTATATGTAGAAATCTCGTAAAAAACATCTAAAAAAAGTTTCATATTTGATTTTACCATATTCAATTGAGAACATTGCTCTATATTCTCTAAATCAGTTGATCGAAATGGATGCTTTCTCCAACTTGGTATGTTGCTATGCTGTCAAAATGGTAATCCTTGACAGACATCATACTTCCCACCTGCAACTTCTTCTTCACATATGGAACAGGTAGCTCTGTTACAAGGCCCCTGTGTGCTACATTAATTATAGACATTGTTTTATGATCAGAGCCTTTCTTTACAAAGTTCTGGGCAGCGTCAGATGTGAATCCAAGTTCATGTGCTAGGGAAGACATGTACACTTCCCAGTTGACAGAATTAAATGTTCTAGCCATATTCATCTCCATGTGGAGTTTTCCAATCCGTATCAGTGCCCAGTCGAATTAATTAATAAATGTGACTCTCTGACCAAGGTGATTTGCCAAGGTATGGGCATGTGTATCTGATGCTAAGACTTCATCTCCACATAGGGAACACAACTTGGAAACCTTTATAACTTCTATGCATAGCAAATAAGGAACGGCAGGTGTAAAGTACAGGTCACAGGCCGCAGGTCACAGGTCACAGGTCACAGGTCACAGGTCACAGGTCGCAGGTCACAGGTCACAGGTCACAGGTCGCAGGTCGCAGGTCACAGGTCACAGGTCACAGGTCACAGGTCGCAGGTCGCAGGTCACAGGTCGCAGGTATTTTTAAGAAAGTAGATTGACTTTTATAAAAAATAACACCCCTCTCTACATCCTGTTCTTTTTCAAATGCGATGTTTATTACAATAATGCGCATTATTGATTGTGGGCGACTGCAAGGAGCCCACGAGACTTATCTCGACAGGGCTTCGGATCACAGGTCATATTTTTAGTACCCATATAAAAATACAAATGAACTTGTCTTTGTACTTTTGCTCGAAGATCGTTTTGCTAATTAGCCATAAAATTCGCAATGCTGTATCGCCACATACTTTTGGCAATTGGTTGTCATTCATTTTTACGCTTTAATATCTACAAATATCTACATGTTGTCAGCCTAGCAACATACCGAGACAGAAAGCATCCATTTCCATCGGCTGATTTAGGGAATGTATTGCAATATTTCTGATTGAATTCGGTAAAAGAGTAATAAAACTTTGTTTTAAGAAGACTATTTCAAGATGTCTACACGTAATTCATGGTCTGGTATCGACTGAAAACAGCAACAAAAGAGTTGCTCACTAGGCAGGATAATTAGACACACGGTGCATTTAATGAGGATTGTAATAATACGTAAATAAAAAATAAGACTACATCAATAAAGGGAAGAACTATTTTATTCCAGATAAACATGGATACACAAATATCAAGGACCTCAAAATTTCGGCTGTCGTCGCATCGTCCATCTTATGTAAATGTATAACTAACCCAGTTCAGTACAAACGAACAGTAAAAACCCGTATATAAGAACCTGAATTTGAAGAACCTGTAAGGCTAGAATTATCCATGTGTAAAAACACATGTTTCCTAATTTAATTTAATTTAATTTCTAAAATTATAGGTTCTTATACGCGGGTATTTACAGTACCAGTTCACTTACCAAAATATAACATGTTTTTCTTCAACAAACGCACTCAGTTCAGTGTTTCAAAAAAATTTACAAACGAATACGAAATTGACTTACCAAATGAAGCCAAGATGGCATTGTCTTTTAGTATAATCTGTAATGTTAACAACATAACATGTTGTTCTTCAACGCACTCAGTTCAATGCTCAATGTTTCAAAAAATCTTACAAACAAACACCGTCTTACAAACGATATTTGTAGATATTAGTGCGTAAAAATGAATGACAACCAATTGCCAAAAGTACGTGGCGATACAGCATTGCGAATTTTATGGGTACTAAGCAAAACTATCTTCGAGCAAAAGTACAAAGAGAAGTTCATTTGTATTTTTATATGAGTACTAAAAATATGATCTGTGATCCGAAGCCCTGTCGAGATAAGTCTCGGGGGCTCCCTGCAGTCTCCCACAATCAATAATGCGCATTATTGTACTAAACATCGCATTTGAAAGAGAACAGGATGTAGAGAGGGGTGTTACTTTTTATAAAAGTCAATCTACTTTCTTAAAAATACCTGTGACCTGCGACCTGTGACCTGTGACCTGTGACCTGTGACCTGTGACCTGCGACCTGTGACCTGTGACCTGTGACCTGTGACCTGTGACCTGCGACCTGTGACCTGTGACCTGTACTTTACACCTGCCGAATAAGGAAGGCCCTCCATTGTTATGGAAAGCCACTCCCGTGCTTCAGGATCATCTGTTTGTCATTAAACACAATGTGTTTTTATGCTAACTCTGAAACTAATTATTTGAAATTAGCTCTTTATATTGGCGTTTTTCTGGTTAGCCAATTTAGAACAGAAAATAATGGTACAAGCTTTGAGAACACAGCCAATCAGATTTTGCAATGAGTCTTATTCTTTTTTGTCTGTGTTCAGCAAAGAGAGCATAATAATTATCACACCAATGGACAACCACTTATTAGAATTACTATGATGTTATTGTTTTAATACTCAGTGTTATTTAAACACTGCAAATTTAGCAACTTTAGAAAGCTCATGTCCAATCTTAATGAAAAACAGACAGTGGCTCTTTATGTCTCTGTTTATGCTTTAAAACTTTTTTTTGAAAAAGATCAAGCTGCAGTGCTTCCCTACAAAAAAAAATGGTAAGTTAACCATCACCTCGTGACGCAAGAGATCCTGCTGAGCTTGGGTAAGGCTGCAATCTGCCAATAATTTTGACTTCTCTGCAGGGTCAATTTTTGCCCTGGAGCACCGCATATTCCAATAATCAATTTTGATAAGCAATAAAACAAAGTATTGCTGGTAGAAAGCTTTGCTAAAACTTGGTAATTAATATTGGTTAGACCAATGTGGAACAGCACTTCTCATTTGAAAATCCTGCAAGAGGTGTCATTGCTGCCTAAAAAAAATAATTGGTTGCCGAATAGTGAAGTTTCACTGACATATCAGAAATCTGGCTGCCATCATTTTTTCACAAATTAATGGGGGGTGAAGGGCATTTTTAGAAAATCAACAGACTGGAAAGGTAAGTTGCCACTTGGCAACTAGGTTGACATTTCTCTCACCAAACACTGAATCTAGAGTTCCAGTATTGTGCCCTGTTCATTTTTATTGGTTACAGTGCAGCCTATGTTTTCTATTCTAAATTTCTTAAAATGCAGCCAAAATTTGGCACTTATAGCCAGAGCTGCAGCTTTGTTTTAACAGGTATGGGAATACACAGTAAAAAGCAGAGTACATACCCTGGGGAAAGGGCCCTATCTTTTTGTAATGTTCCATTACTGTTCATTTCAGCTACACAGACACTACTTAGTATGCTGATCTGTGCCCTGTTTTCCTTTCTGACAGTCCACTTCTTGATTAGCACTTGGTCATTATCTACATCTTTCCAAATATGTTGCTGGCAAATTTGCTTCGGGCAATGGAGTACATGAGTAGGTTGCACGCAAAAGTCATAGGACTTATAAACCCTGGATAGGCAATAGCATACAGCTGATCTGAAGCTGCAGCTTTTCTTATATCTTTTGTCTGGTTATCAGTAACAGCAGATAGTCCTGTTATAGCTCTGTTCAGGACAGCATTGCGATTACTGCTCCACGTCTCACAATTGAGAGTCACAAGCTTCTCTATGTCTTTATATGTCTGGCAGCAGCTTTGTGCATCAGCCCTATTTGAGGACTCTCATTTTGAAAAATTGCTTCAGTTATATTGAGCACATCCTCTCGTGGCAACTGGGAAATAGAATTGGTTAAGTCTGACTTTACCAAGAAGATAAATCCATGTGTCATTGAAAGACGATACGCGATCTGTTTTGCTTGCTCGGCAGTAAAAATGCGGTAGCTTCGTTAAGTGCTTCGAATACCAAGTCCACATGAATATCGTCTTCCGCGCTATCCGTACTTTCTTCACCTTCGACATCCCCTTGACAGATACAATTCCTTTCTGTGTGGCTGTTCCATTCGCTCAAAACACGTTTGTGAGTCGTAGACCCTTTCCTTATTTTATACAGATAGACCCTACAACTTCCACAGATGTAATCGGGGAAAATAAATTATCTGCCCTTTCGTCCTCTACACTGATGTCCCAAAGGCGAAGGAACACCTCCACTAAATGCCCCTTTCTTGCTTGTTTTTACGTGCTTGCTGCGTTTCTTTTCCTTACTCTTTGAATAATGCGATGTCTTAATGAAGCTACTGCAAACACGGCATCGAGAAGTGAGAAACTGAGCATGGCAGTCCATGGCTCAGCATGTCGCTTGCGATCTTGTTGAAGATGAACTTCATTCAAATCGTAGGGTACCCTCGGGGTACCCGCTTGTTTTCAGCAGAAAAATACTGATAATCTATTCTAGTTTCCGTCTATATGGTGCTTTTTGTCCGGACGTTGTCGGAACCCAATGGAATTCTTATCTTTATCCTATCGGTCAGACAAAAAACTGTACAAAAATCAGAGTGTGATAGCCGTAAAACTTAAAATAAATCTTTCCTTCCCTTCGATCGCGTATAGTTCTCTTTACAAAATGGCTTCCTAGTCCTTGAGCATGTATTTATCGCATTGAATCATGGGTAGGGGCAGTATTTCGCTGACAAAGGAACCTTTTCTGTGAGGTACTCTAGCTGAGGCTCGGGCCGCCATTTTATTGCGCAATGCATAAGTAATGAGCTTAATGATACCCCTAAATCTGGGTATGTACCGGACTGGCAGCAAATAATTTTACCACAATCTAAACCAACTACATTGGTATACAGTACTTAAGTGACAATTCGTTTGGAATAAGATGATTACATAGCAGTTAGCATAGGGTGTTAGTACAACTGTCTTGTGTTTTTGGGGAAAACAAATGTATCCACTAGTTGTTGATTATCTGGTTAGTGAATACTAAAGCAATAGATTGATGGCTTTAGATTTCCATGAGCATATTTAAGATTACTCATATGAATCTCCAGCTTTAAAATGTTATGTGTAATGCTTGGTTACAGAAAATATTCATCCCCCCCCCCCCCCCCCACACACACACACCCCTCCACAGAAGGGACTGGAAAATCCGAGTGGTGGTGTTCAATTTACCTGACTTATTCCATACAAATACTGTATGTTTCTGTTTTTCTTTGGAAATTTCAGAGAGGTTGGGTTGGGGTCACTTTTCAATGCCCTTCCTTGGGTGGGGGATGGATATTTTCTGGGCCACACAATGCCAGATTATCAAATACTCTTCTCTCCATGGTGGGTTTTGCACACAGGGAAGGTTTTTTTTAAGGGAGGAGGAGGAGAGGAATTGGGAATTTCAGCAATTTGTTTTCAATATAGTCTTGGTCCTCCCTTGCATTTTTATAAAACATCTTACCCACCCATCTGCAGGGGTCTAGAAAAGGTGCAACTCTCACCTCACCTTGGTATATGTTTTGTTCCAAGCCTTCTGGTAAAGTGTATACATTTAGTAGTTATGAACTAGAATGATTTGACTGCCCCAAAAAAGCTGCCAAATAGGTATAGCCCTCCATTTCTATGCCCCCCATCCCCCCCCCAACTTTTCTGAATTTCTCTGCTCATTCATGATGGGTATTTTCTGGGGTGGCACATTTAGTAAACATACACTGAACATGTAATAATATGGTACACACGGTAGGTATATGTTGAAATATTGAAACAGCTCATGACAAATAAAAGCTTTTCTCTTGATTACTCCATTGTTAATTATGCACCAGTCACAGTAACCCCCCACCACCACCACCATCCCCACTCCGGGATATGTGGGGCTTTGGTGGGGATTTAGAACCTTTTTAGTGGCTATCTTTGTCCCGTGTAGGTTGGGCATTAGCTCATTTTGCCATCCTTCACCAAGGGATGTGGGGTTAGATCAGAAAAACAAAATGGCAGCCAGTTTTCTTACCGGCAAGTCTAAAATGCAGAGACTGAAAAATACATACGGAAAATGCATAACTGGGTCTCATCTCTCTGAAAACTTGAAAGAACAGTTCATACATAATAACAACATTGGCAAACTATGTAGGTGGTTGTTTTATCTTTTACATCTCAAGGGGGTATTACTTTTCTCAGATCTTAAACCACAATTTTCAGAAATTTCCAAAAAAAAAAGTTTGATTTTTTTTATTAGCACTATTTTAGCTTAGATTTGCCCTTTACATTAACAGAAGAAAGCTACAACTACAATCAATATGTGCTTTTGATACCTAGTGCCATCCGCCTCAACTAGTTTTTTTTTCTATTTGCGGATGGCATTACCTTATTTCCCTACTTTATTTATTTACAAAAAAAAACTTCTTGTCTTGATACAAAATATCAATATCTATTGGAATACAGCAGAGCTGTCAAAACAAGCCGGCAGACCACCGGAGCTCTGGTGGCTACTTCTCTTTACGGACCGCCGGAGCTCTGGTGGCTACTTCTCTTTACATAATTGGCGACTACATTTTGCCGAATGCGAGAGTTTTTTATCGATATTTTTGGCAAGCTTTTTAATTGTCTGTTATTTTCCTTCTTCCGTTATGTCGCACCGACATCAACATTCTTGGGATTTTTTCATATTGTATTTTTCTGCCACGTGAGGGAGAATCTCAAGATTTTCGATGAAGTTGGGTTGACATGTTCTTGGGCTGCCCCGGGGGTGGGGGATTTCCTGCTATTTAGCCCATAAAACCTGTCCCCACAGGGCGGGGAATTGGGAAGTTTTAGTACCAATTTCATTCTAATGCCCCCACATATCCCAGGGTGGGGGGTCTCGGTGTTTACTTTGACTGGTGCATTAATCCATTGTGAGGGGTTAGCACCTTAGTTTTTTTTACCTCACTTTATCAGGTCGTGCTTATTTTCATCTGTATACTGTACATATTTAGAGGCAATTTTTTCTTGAAAAGCCTATATAGTGATATACACCATGTGCACAACCGGGAGCTCCGCTTTTAGCCAGTGGCTAAATCTATATATTATAGGTACTAAAGGACTAGATAAGGGCATTTTTCAATTTTTTTATTTTTCGTAGGTACTTTCATTTTAGCGCTCATCGAACTCAGTCAAACTTCACACAGCGGCACTATAAAACTACAAACTATTAACTCTGGAGTTTGCTCAATGATCCTGGGGAGCCTGTGTACTAACTAGGCATTTATATATAGTTTGGGCAATTTTTTCTTTATTTCTCGTTTTATAGCTGCTGGTATGTCATAAAAGGGTCGATTTGGGTGTTACAAATGTAATACTAAGTCTCAGCGTTATTATTTATGTTCAGTTCCACCAAATTATAACTTTATAATAAAGGTGTCTTTCGATTCATTTATTAGCAACAGCGCGGTGTAAATAGAATGACGGTTTAAATAACGTGGTTACAGATCTCTAATTTACGCCACAGAAGCGTAAATCCATCGTAAATAGAATACTAGGCATCTGTCTCGAGAGAAGTACGTGTTAGATTGCTTGTAAATGTGTTTGCGAAGTTCAGCCGAGCCGAGCTTGAAGAGTGAAGTTTGGGAGATTCTTACCGTACGGTCATGAGCATTTCACCAATAAATCAGTCGAAAATTCGTATTCGTACATATCTAATATATAGGGAATTAACGACTATAGGTAAATACATTAGCATCAAAACAATGTTCGATGAGTAAAATCGATATTTCCGCCTTTAGGGAGAAGATAAGTCACAGTGAACTTGCGAGAAAAACAGTAAGCATGCGAGAGAGTGAACTTGCGGAACATTACCACTTTTTCAAGAGTGCATTACGTCACGAAGTCGCCGTGGCGCAGTTTGTAAGTGTAAGTGCGTGACCTATAAATCTAATATATAGATTTAGGCAATGCCTAAAAGCGGAACTCCAATCATACACACCCCATGCACGTCTTACTCACAGGGAGTTCACCTTTACAGTTAAAATCAAGAAAATTCATGTTACCATTATATGGCAATGATAGTATTAGCGCGTTCTGATATGCTAACAAGTCGCAGTTCACGACCGACAAAAGATAAGATTTTCAGCGAAATCCACAACAAAGAATACTTGACCTAGTATTTGTCTCATTGTTCTAACTAAATCTAACATGTGACAAAGGAAAATCAAGGCTAGAATATCAGAAATGACCTGTTTACGGCAAAGCAAGGCCAAAAAGTCAAGCTTACTCAAAACTATAATTCGAGTTTAGCCGGAGAAAATGAAACCTTGAGGGAGCCATCTAAAGCAGCAAAACGTAAAAGTTACATGTAAAGTTCGAATTTTCTCATCAGGAATGCAAGAAACTTGGAAGCTAAAAATATAAATAGCATAAGAAGCAATTTCAAGCTTTGTGCTTACCGATAACTGATAGTGAAGTCGTTTCTTTCCTCCGAAAGTCTCCGTCGTGTTGAGTTGAATTCATTCTTAATACTTGGCAAGCTTTTGCACAAAGCCAATTTTCCTAAATATGTTATTCGGCTAAGGGACGTGTCATTATTTACCGGGGGGGAGGGCTCCCATTTTTTTCGAACAAGGCTAAAAAAAGTTAGGACCCTCCCCTTGAACATAACAAAAAATATGGGACCCTCCCCCAGTCATAGGTAAAAAAAATTAGGACCCTCCCCATGTAATTTATATTTTCTGAAAAAACCTGTCAGATAGACTCTTCATCGAGTGCAATGTCTCTTTCATTCTTCTCAATAACAGAAATACGTTTTCCTTACTTCTGTCAAAGCTAAGGAACCGCGGTCATTATTTAACGCTTCGATTATTTACGTAAGAGGCATTTGGGTAATAAACGGTAAAAATGCAGTTATCCTCCCTCTATAAGTATAATGATTAACGTGATCCCGCCTCTGCCGTCCCCTATTTGACCTAGTACTGAAGACACTTTGCAAAAAATGGGGTCGCTATTTCTTTCGTTGCGCGCGAAGCGCGCCCGAAATTTGATAATCGCATTTCATCAAGCCTCAGAGAAAGGGCAGATGAACATGTTTTGTGTACGGTATAGTAAACAAAGCTTGTCAGGAAGTACGCTACCTCAACTATATTGGTTATAAAGGTAGATAAAAGCTTCTATTGATGGGTTCCTGAGCCAACAAGGTTATATTAGTCATGCGCACAACTGCGGGCCGCAATTGATGAAGTTATTATTCATGTGCGTGAAACGCGGCCCAAATGACGAATTTCTATGCTGGTAACGTCGAACTCACGCTTACCTAAGGGGTCTTTTTTCAAACATATAGTAACTGCCCGCCAAGCCTATCATTACAGGGCATTTTTGGAAGAGATTGGTTTTCCTCGTCAAGATATGTTGTTCTTGTAAATGGCGTGAGGGTAGTGTCTTCGTTGCTCAATTAGTATAATAAATGTCTTTCTTTATGCGCGCAAAGCGCGCCGAAATTTTTATAGAGAAGTTGCTGAAATAACCACTATCGGCATCTGTTTTACCCTCTCCATCGTCCAAATGTTGCTGGAAAAATTATGACCCTCCCCCAAACAGAAATGAAAAAAAATTTGGACCCTCCCTTTTGGCACGCGAAAAAAATTAGGACCCTCCCCACAAAAATAGGAGCCCTCCCCCCCGCTAAATAATGACACGTCCCTAAAACCATTGCAATTTTCTGTTATTGTCAATCCTGTTCAATCCAGTTCTGGCTCCCTGTTCGTAGATCTCATATGAGTATTCTGCAAAGAACACGTCGTTTGCAGCTTTTACGAAAGAAACTCTTGTTTTTCTTCAGAAGAACGCCGAAGTCTTGCTTCGCCGTGAGCCGGGTATTCTGCAATCTAGCCTTTGAATCTTTTGCAACTCCCTCATAGTTTCTCCAAAATGACTAAACAACATTATGAAATATCGGCGAAGGAATCGAATCCGAAGTATTTTGACAATCATTAGAGAATTCTTTTGAGGAAATTTGTCGTGGTTCGCACCCACGAGTTTGTATCAGTTTGACTCAACAAAAATTTCTTCTGAATGAACTCGAGTGAGCCGACGCGGGGCGCAGTTTTGTGAGTTTTTTCGGCGGGAAAATGAAGGAGCGACTTCCGGTCCATGTCCTCTGCCCGCGGCGCTGTGCTGGAGGACAAAATGACGCGCGCGCTCAGTGATCCAAGACGGACTGTGATTGGCTGTGTACACGGGTCGCCACTAACGCAAGTGCGCATCAAGTGCGCATGCGTAAATAAGAGCCCGCGATGTTTTCGTAAGCCGCTGAACGTATCTTTTTGGCTTGGATGGGTTGCTTTCTCATGTGACGTTGAATGATACGTATGGGGCTCCACTCCGTGCCTTCGGCACGGGGAGTTTCGCTATTAAAGTTAGGCCCGATCCGGAGAGGTTACTAGTTGGATGGGTTACCAACGGCGAGAGCGGAAATGCACCGAGGGAGGCAGGGCGTTATGTATTGAGGGAGGCACACTAGTTACGAACCGAGTTAATGAGCTGATTAAGTGCACTTCTGCGCACTACGTCCAAGCACCAATTTAATTGATTCAAGAGACAAATTAGTATTCAACTTTAGAAGACGGACTAAAACGGAGCATAGCAACAGGAGTGAGAGCATTTGTTTTTCCTTTATATTTCCCTGCACCAGAAATAATGGCGCCTTATAATCAATCAGACATTATGAAGAAAGATGACAATATCCCATGCAGTGGACAGTTTAAAGATCGAGAATTCGTAGGATGAATAATTTTGCTCAAAGCGTTGCTATACAAATCAGTGTTATCTGGAAAAACTTCAAAGCGCGTGCAAACTTCTTCCGCAATTTATTACTTACTCGGCATTTTCCCAACGAAATGAAACCTCACACAATTACTAGGGCTAACGCTCAGAAGCACACATGGGACCATTTCATTAGCACGTTAGCTTTCACACAAGGTTAATTCCTTATCTCCACTCTATAAAGAAAAGTGGTATCAGAATTCAGACGTATAACCATCAAGTCGCTTTTGAGTGGTTTCAGAGGTTTTGTCAATTTCAATGACGTAAACAGTGACGTCATGTCACGTGACTTTGACAATAGACAGGTATGAATCTAAAGACAACTTTTGCCAAGTTTGGTCGTTATTGGAGCTTTCCTTCTGGAGATATGATTTTTTCTTTTCATTCCTGAATAAAACGTATAGTGTAATTGTGTGTGTGCGTGTGTGTGTGTGTGTGTGTGTGTCCGTCCGGTCATCGATGACGTCATCAAAACTAGAAAATTCATTATCTCGAGAAGGGAACATTGCTAGGAGACCTAACTTGGATTAAGTTTTTTGGAGGCAAGGGGGGTGCACCACCAAGGTCACGTGGCATGACGTCATCGATGACGTCATCCAAACTAGAAAATTCATTATCTCGAGAAGGGAACATTGCTAGGAGACCTAACTTGGATTAAGTTTTTTGGAGAAGGGGATGCACCACCAAGATCACGTGGTATTACGTCATCGATGACGTCATCAAAACTAGAAAAGTCAATACCGCGATGACAGTAATACTGGTATGTCAATAATGATTCGAGCTCCGCTTTTAGGCATTGCCTAAATCTATATATTACGCCGCTCTTATCATGAGCCGATCCAGTTGCAAAATCTCGATAAAACAATATTGTCAGTCCATCTCTGGTCTGCCTGTCACCTAGACTATTCTAAATCATACCGGTAATGTAGAATCCATTTAAATGCCCCTATGATCGCGTATATTTCACGGCAACAGGTTGGATCGGCTCATGATAAGAGCGGTGTATGTACTAGGCCTTATTCAACAAAAATTTACGCTTGTTGATGGCTGCCTCTGTGGCCTCTACCCAGTCAAATCCGTCGTTGTCCACCAGTTTTTCTCTTGTTTCTATAATTTTCTTGTAGTAGGGATCTTTTCGAAAATTGTGCATCCATTTCATAGTATCAAACAGCACTTGTCTGAGTTCCTTTCTGTAGCTGGGGACAAGATCGTTACTAGCTCTAACCTCGGCAACCTCTTGGCTATTCCCAATACGCTTGTAGTGCCCTACGAGCTCTTTCCTGCGTTCATCAGAACCATCAATGACCTCTTGTTGAAGGCGATCCCAAACATCTTCACCTTCGTCCGAACTTTCTTCTGAAGAAATATGGCTTTCGGAATCTGAATTTTCATGAACATCATCGATGACGTCAGAGCTTTCACTGGCTTCATCATCTGTATGATTCGAGATTCCATAGTCAGAGATGTGTCTCGATCGCCCCTCAAGGTAGAACTAAAAAGGCAAGCAGATAGCGAACAGTTTATTTTAAAATAAGAAAAGTCGGCGTTACAACGTAGGTTTAGTTGTATTTTAGTACAATATTTCGGCTGGCCAAACCAGCCTTCTTAGGTACTGTGAATACATAATGGCATGATAGGCTTATATATAAGGTGAAACGTGATACAATAAAAATGATGATGATGATGACGATGACGTGTGTGATATTATACTAGATAAGAGATATAACAATATACAAATTAAAGGAAAATACAAAGAAAAAATAAATACAATATAATCTAAAATGAAGTCTCATCTCGTCGATTCAATCCGTCAGGCTCAAGGGTACCAGCACGTAGGATGAGTGTGGCCTCTCTTTCTATGAGGCTTGGTTACACAGCAGCCGAGTTTTCATCGGTCACAGTTTCCTCCACAAACTTCTTCACTGTTGACTCCTCGGCGTTGAGTTTTGCAAATCCAATTTGTCCATTTGAGAGGTTACGCAGTTTTACCGGCCAGTAGTATTCTCCCCTACCAGCAATAATTCCTGGTAAGTTTGGAGAAATTGAGTTGCGTGAAGTAGTGTACATTTCTGTTACGACATATCCTGTGGGTATTTTTGCAAGTTCCGGTGCAGAATTTACCAAATTTTGCCAAACCCCGACCCCAGCGTCTGACCAAGTTATCTGAGGTTGTTCACGGCCAGAGCGCTGACAAGGATTAACGACGTGTTGTTCTTGGCTAGTACAACTGGGACTTGGTTTAGAAGGTTATAAAGTAGTTTTGCCTCTTCCTTTGATTAAAGGGTAGGTCACACAGTTTCCAAAAACATCGGTTAGCACTTGGCGATCTGCGGGGGTGTCGGGCTTGTTATCTATAACAACGGTACGGCTCCGAAGTGATTTTGTTGTAAACCTGCATAAACGCCATTCTACTTTTATCAAAAATATGCTCAGCGATTATTCCAACCTGCTTTCGATCTGATGGGCTAGGAAAAAGAATGATGTACTGCGAATTTCTGTTTATCTCTGTATTATACTTTCCCTTTGGGAAAGCGTTTTGTAAAAGGAGGATGACATTTGCATTCCTATGTCTGCCCTCTGTAAAAAGCTTGGCCACGATATTACTGTCCTTTGCGAGGTCCATGAGATCATCCATAACGATAAGGTTATTAAAGTGAGTTTCGGTTTCTCCCAAGTCACTTTGATAATCAGGAAGACCAGGGATAAATTGAATTTTGTCTCCGATGGTTCTCTGCATGTCTTCACGAACGTTTTGCCATTGACCATAATACTACTTGATTATTAGTTGTTTACTAGGGTCTGGTAAGGTGAACCGATTTTTCTCTAACATTTGACGAATGAGGAATGTTTTACCACTCTGGGACGGGGCAATACACAAAAAGGAAAATAGATGGCGGAAACTGAAATCAGGGTAAGCTTCTGTTCTGAGTAATGGTAGGTGGCGAGTTTTCCGTGATGAGCACGACAACCCATTAAAGCGCGTTTTCCTCGATCTCAAACGTTTCACTGGCGTCGAATTAAAGTGTGGTAGTGCCGCTTGAAATTGATTACTGATAGCATGGCTAGATTTCGCCTGTACGGTGAACTCACGTCTTTTGTTTGAATCAAGCCCATGGACCTGTTGTAAATGATTCGACAACTTTAAAAGATATGGTTTGTTGCAGACGGGACAAATACGTCTGTATATCATGGCGAAAGAAGGAAATGATGAGTGTATTTAAGCAAACATTTATTTTATAGAATAATGCCACTCCTGTGAAGTCCCGGTCATGTCCCTCTGAGGTCCCTGTCATGTCCCTGTCAAGTCGCGGTCATGTCCCTCTGAGGTCCCGGTCATGGCCCTGTGAAGTCCCGGTCATGTCCCTCTGAGGTCCGGTCATTGTCCCTCTGAAGTCCCGGTCATGTCCCTCTGAGGTCCCGGTCATACTGCAAAGGCCTCCCATAAGAGACCTCAAGGGACCCTAGTAAACAACTAATAATCAAGTGGTATTATGGTCAATGGCAAAACGTTTGTGAAGACATGCAGAGAACCATCGGAGACAAAATTCAATTTATCCCTGGTCTTCCTGATTATCAAAGTGACTTGGGAGAAACCGAAACTCACTTTAATAACCTTATCGTTATGGATGATCTCATGGACCTCGCAAAGGACAGTAATATCGTGGCCAAGCTTTTTACAGAGGGCAGACATAGGAATGCAAGTGTCATCCTCCTTTTACAAAACGCTTTCCCAAAGGGAAAGTATAATACAGAAATAAACAGAAATTCCCAGTACATCATTCTTTTTCCTTGCCCATCAGATCGAAAGCAGGTTGGAATAATCGCTGAGCGTATTTTTGATAAAAGTAGAAATGCGTTTATGCAGGTTTACAACAAAATCACTTCGGAGCCGTACCGTTGTTATAGATAACAAGCCCGACACCCCCGCAGATCGCCAAGTGCTAACCGATGTTTTTGGAAACTGTGTGACCTACCCTTTGATCAACGGAAGAGGCAAAACTACTTTAAAACCTTCTAAACCAAGTCCCAGTTGTACTAGCCAAGAACAACACGTCGTTAATCCTTGTCAGCGCTCTGGTCGTGTGAACAA
Organism: Scolanthus callimorphus; assembly: GCA_033964015.1. Classification (NCBI taxonomy): domain Eukaryota; kingdom Metazoa; phylum Cnidaria; class Anthozoa; order Actiniaria; family Edwardsiidae; genus Scolanthus; species Scolanthus callimorphus. The sequence continues at coordinate 26,756,874 of CM066913.1, forward strand.
CCTCAGATAACTTGGTCAGACGCTGGGGTCGTGGTTTGGCAAAATTTGGTGAATTCTGCACCGGAACTTGCAAAAAACACCCACAGGATATGTCGTAACAGAAATGTACACTACTTCACGCAACTCGATTTCTCCAAACTTACCAGGAATTATTGCTGGTAGGGGAGGATACTACTGGCCGGTAAAACTGCGTAACCTCTCAAATGGACAAATTGAATTTGCGAAACTCAACGCCGAGGAGTCAACAGTGAAGAAGTTTGAGGAGGAAACTGTGACCGATGAAAACTCGGCTGCTGTGTAACCAAGCCTCATAGAAAGTAAACATAAACTGTTCGCTATCTGCTTGCCTTTTTAGTTTTACCTTGAGGGGCGATCGAGACACAGCTCTGACTATGGAATCTCGAATCATACAGATGATGAAGCCAGTGAAAGCTCTGACATCATCGATGATGTTCATGAAAATTCAGATTCCGAAAGCCATATTTCTTCAGAAGAAAGTTCGGACGAAGATGAAGATGTTTGGGATCGCCTTCAACAAGAGGTCATTGATGGTTCTGATGAACGCAGGAAAGAGCTCGTAGGGCACTACAAGCGTATTGGGAATAGCCAAGAGGTTGCCGAGGTTAGAGCTAGTAACGATCTTGTCCCCAGCTACAGAAAGGAACTCAGACAAGTGCTGTTTGATACTATGAAATGGATGCACAATTTTCGAAAAGATCCCTACAAGAAAATTATAGAAACAAGAGAAAAACTGATGGACAACGACGGATTTGACTGGGTGGAGGCCACAGAGGCAGCCATCAACAAGCGTGAGAGTAAAAATAGGCGTGGCCCGATTGTCACGTGATACAAGCTCCGATCTCCCCTACTTTTGTACTGACATATATTTGAGTCTATTGGTAGTATGTGTGTTATATTGGCTGCGCGATAGAATTCAACCTATTTTTATATAAGAGGTTCAAAATTGGTTGGCATGGGTGCAAAATTACTGGGTCGATTCACCTTAGGCCACGTAGCTATCGCAAAGAGGACTGACAAACCGACAAAATAGATTTTGTCAGTTTTGTCGGCTCCGACAAACCGACAAAATATTCATCTCAGGCACGTAGCTATTCGCAAAGAGGACTGGCAAACCTACAGACCTACAAAATATATTTTGCCAGTTTTGTCAGCACTGACAAACCGACAAAATGGTGAAACACTTTATCCCAGGCACGTAGCTATTGCAAAGAGGACTGACAAACCGACAAAATATTCAGACACTTATCTCAGATATGTAGCTATCGCAAAAGAGGACTGACAAACCGACAAAATATATTTTGTCAGTTTTGTCGGCTTCGACAAACCGACAAATTATTCAGACACTTATCTCAGGCACGTAGCTATCGCAAAAGACGACTGACAAACCGACAAAATAGATTTTGCCAGTTTTGTCGGCACTGACAAACCGACAAAATATTCAGACACTTATCCCAGGCACGTAGCTATCGCAAAAGAGGACTGACAAACCGACAAAATAGATTTCGTTTTGACATCAGCGGCACAGTTCCAGAAAAATTCACGCGGCAAATTTGAACGTTGTGATTCTCGAGCTCTAGAAAGTCATTATTCAACAAGTCATTATTCAACATTCAACATCAACATGGATTGCGAAAATGACTCGATCAATGGACTTCACGATAAACTGTCTTTATCTCTTCGTGATTCTTCGAAGTTCGGGCCCGATCGCTGTTTCGGTATGCTCAAAAAGTCTTTCAAAGCAACTTTTGTTTCTTCACTTTATGAGCTTGGCACAGTTGTAGATACATCTAGCAGGGCAGGCATCAACAAGGCTCAGTTAGTCAGTACTCATGATGGCAACATTATTGTGCCCGTTTATGATTGGGTAGCATTTTTAGAGCCGTACTTTCGCAGACTACCCAGTATTAAGAAATTTCATCATTTCCTTTTCTCCTGCCAGCAACCTGGAATGGTTTTTTGTAAAGAAAGTGTAAATTCGCAGGAACAATCTTTTATGTTGCTTAAGGACCGCGCTTTAAGGCCACCTAGGGCGCTCCCAGCTCAGCGTATTGTCAGGCCCGAAGGCTTGTCAGATGAGCGTCGGAGGTATCTTTTCCGCGAGATACGGCAGTTTTGCAAGCCTGGGACAGAAGATTTGGTCGCGCCAAAACCGTGAATTTTGATTGAGAATCAAATGTAAAAAGTATAAATAATAAACAATATAATACTAGAAATATAAAAAATTGACCAACGTTTATGTGAGAATAAAAACTCTCAGATCTGTCCGTATTGTGTTTTAGTATATACTACACGGGAACCTCCATAGATCGCGCGTTTTGATTGGTTCGCTATCTCGAGATATTGCCACAATATTCCGAGATCGAAAGCATTATCCCGAGATTGAGAAGCCCGAGTGCAAGTGGTTCGGATATTTTTACTTTCTAAAGGAACTATCTGATTCGAAATGCAACGGAAAAATCTTTCTCAATTAACTTATGTTGTCTCTTTAGTTTTTCAAGGTGAATCAGAGAGAGAATGTATTTCTTGAACTTCGAAAATGTGCTGTTCTTGTTTTCAGTTCTTCGGAATCACAGAGATCGATGATTCGTTCACGGCACTTTTGAGAGACGAATTACATTCACAACAACATACTAATTAAGGCAATTTTGTCGAAAACATATCTACTTTGCCGAACATTTACATGTACCTGTAGGTTGGAAGGGACAGTAAATCGTAGAAGCCAGTCACTGAGTGCAGTTTAAGAGAGAATTTCAGTTAAGCTTACCGTCTGACTTGTTGATTCGCTTGATCACGAGCCATCCGACATCAAACGTATTTAAAGTGGTCTCTCTTTTTATGAACAAGGTCTTCCGCGTTGTCCCAGAGTTTGAAGAGGTTAATTTCCCAAATTTCTGTTTGAATATTCCAAACGAATCTTGAATTTCTCTGCCAGCAGGTTGAAAAATATAGTCATCCATCGGTGGTGAAATGGCGACCAAAGGCAAAGTGTTTTCAGCAAAGCAACTCTGCAGTTTCACAATCCATAATCCAAGGCACAAAATGCGAATTTATCCCTTGAATCCATCCTTGCAACCTTCTAAAAACTTAAATCGTTATCGTAGTCGATATTAAGGTTTTAAAACAAGTGTTTTCTAGCGTTTTTGCTTCTCTAAAACAGCAGCAAGTTTCCACCATGTGTTCAGTAGCCGAATGCTTGTATTGAAGTCTGACGTAATGTCACGTGCGTGACAAACGTCACGCATACAGAAAGAGGCTACAAAATGTCGGCAAACGCCACATTTAGTGTCGTTCGGATATTTTTTGGAGTGTTCCCGTGTAGTATATACTAAAACAATTATTCTCCTCAGGCTCAGTGAATAGTGGCGAATAGTCCCCTCGACCTCCGGTCTCGGGGACTATTCGCCACTATTCACTTCGCCTTCGGCGAATAATTGTTAAATATTCAGTCATAACACGCGTTCCATAGTTCCGTATGCAGGGATGCTAGCGAAGCAATAATAGACTTGTTTTTTGAGACTGAGAACGAACGTTAAAAATCCATGGAAGTAATTGCTTTGTGCTTTGCTCAACGCGGGTTCTGTGGCTGTTTTTGCGCGCGTGTTTCTATGGTTATGCCACGTGCTAGCTAAGCCGTTTCCCGCGCGCAATAACGCTTTATCGTTGTTGTTGTCATGGAAACATGCGAGTTACATATGAATATGTAAATTTTGCCCGGTCGTTGTCTGTAGCCCCTATTAATCAGAGCATGGGTCGCGCCGTGATTATATCAACTTTAGAGCATTACCGGAGACAAAAATGCTTGGAAACTTATAAAAGATACGTTGCGGAGACGATCTTTAAGAAACCCGCGGAGAAATCGTACAAGAAAAGAATAAAAACATACCATGGCTGGTGTTTTTTCCCTTCGGACTCGTGATTGAAGAATTAGAAAGCACCAAAATCATAAAGGTTTTTTAAACTCGCTAACTTTTGGCAAATTGAATCCGAACTCAACGTATAAATAAGCTTAAACCGAAATCACACTCGAAAACACAAAATCGCAGAGAAAGGCAGGTCTGTTAGGAAAGAATTAATAAATAATGATATCCCGAAGAGACCGTTATTGCTGAAGAGCGTTACGTTTTCAGGCCCCTTGACAAAGCGTTATTTTGCGAAGACCAGAGAGCGTTATTTTGCGAAGCCGAGAGCGTTATTTTGCGTAGCCCAGAGCGTTATTTTTGAATTCCCAAAGCTTTACAACCATCCCTCTGAAGCGTTACTTTTTCCTCATCCAACCGTAATTTCTGTCCTCTTCAACCGTTAATAACGGTCTTGCAAAGCGTTACTGGACCGTTACTTTTTGTAACGGAACGGAAAACCGTTATTGTACGTTTTCCTATGAGAGGTCACAATTTTTCATGCCTCAGATTAATACAGATCTCTACCAGTAATATTATTGGATATATCCATCAGATTTTCTTGTTATATTATTTCCAAATAATGTGAGTGAGATTGTAATCACTTAGCAGTTTTTTTGGGGCTCGCTAGTAAACATCACTGGAATTATATTCTTGGGCTGAGTCTTCAAAAAGAAAAGAAAAAATCCAATGAGCACAGATAAAAAAATATCACTCAATCACTCAAGTTTATTTACCATTACACTGTTTACAGGAAATTGATACATTTGATTATATTTTCATCTGTTTACAGTCTTGTAATGGTAGGAGGACTTAACCCGATTTATAACCTTATATAATAGCCATGCTGTTTCGGGGAAATTTCACATTGAAACATTATTCAACTACTTGTAAACTGTGTAAGATTGACATCAGCTAAATTCCCCTCTCTAGGGCGCCAAGCAGCTTTATAAAACGTTTTATATAATCTTTCGTGAAATGGTTGTCAAAATATACTTTAAAAACATCTACAAGTGCAATTAAGACTGACAAAAGCAATTAATGACTGTTACTTACCGATAATCTCCGAAACTAAACAACAATTTCTGTAAACCGATCGACAAATGGTGAATATTTAAATGTTTTCTCTATCTTGACGTGAATGGCTTGCTAACTCTCCGAGCAAAGGACTGTCGGGCGGAATGTGCCACGGAATTGACCCAAAATCGCTTGGCCCAGCCAGAAAATGATCGTAGTGCGCATGCACCACCGGTAACCCACGCCGTAATTGCAAGGACGTTAGGGCCAATGCGTGTTGTCGAGATTAGTATGCTCGCTCGCTGACGCTCGCTCGCAATAATAAACTTTCATTCAGTAATCCTGTACATTCGATAATATCGAGTTTTGAGTCCGCTCTTAGCGATTTCTGTTTCACCGAGAACAACCCGAACGAAAACAGCCATAAATTCGAAAGAAACGCGCGAATCCGCTAAAAATCGGCACTGAGCGACAGCAGTAGTATAATATGGGGAGGGAAGCCAGCATTTCGGAGAGGGACTGGGAACTAGCCTTTGATTCATATGCCAAGTAAGCCAGCATTTCGGAGAGGGACTGGAAACTAGCAATCGATTTATAGACAATGCCGGACAAAATTAGTTGTCGCGTCCATCAAAAATAGCCGATTTTGGGTTACCCATCACTAGTAAATTGTGTTTGAAGACTGGAACTCCCCTTTCCCCCATTTCAATGTTGGAGGTAGTAGTGCTCAAATTGCGAGGATGAGAGCCCGTGGCAAACAACATTGTACTGGGGGGAGGGGCAAGGAAGATAGGGGGACCGGAGTGGTACATAGAACCCATGTTTACTGAAAACGTTATACGCACGCGACAACAATTTTGGCCCGCATTGTAGCATTTTATAGGCTAGCATTATCGATTGATTTTTTATACGTCATTGATATTTGACCTTGGCCTTTGATTCATATGTCAAATAAGCTAGCAATGCCGAATAAGCTAGCAATGTGGATTGAGGCTAGCAAGTTGGATTGACGTTAGCAACTACGTGGTTGTGGATTGACGCTAGCAACTACGTGGTTGTGATCGAAGCTAGCAATGTGGATTGAGGCTAGCAAGTTGGATTGAGGATAGCAACCACGTGGTTGTGGATTGAGGCTAGCAGGTTGGATTGAGGCTAGCACTTTATAAGCCAGCAATTTATAAGCCGGCAATTTATAAGCCAGCAATTTATAAGCCAGCACCACCAGAACAGAGTGGATATAAGCCAGCACTTTATAAGCCAGCACTTTTAGTCCAGTCATTTTACGTGAATTATAAGGCTAACCCGGAACAAATTGCAACAGTACAAATCTAAACGGATTTAGACTCTATTATACTCACTTGATAACATATCAAAAGTCGTCCAAAATCCCGATACGGCAACATCTCGAAAAAAGGGATTTATTCAAAGCAATAGGAAACAGCTTTCTTCGCCATATTGGCTTTTGTTATTAATGAGGTTTACGGCACATAGCTCTACGCTGATGAAACTAGTTCTAGACTGTAACGCGTTACAGGTAAATATTCTAACGCTTTCCTTTACATAGAAATGACCCCTTGTATAGAGTCTATTGTTGTTTGCCAACCGAATCCGTTATTAAGAATTATTGAGTTGTTTATGGAAACGTGTTTCAAGATTCCTAGTCAGGCACTGTATTGGACTTATGACATTGGAAATTTATCTTAGTCAAAGCGTAGTTTGCAAAAATAACATACCTAACAAAGTATTTATAACACGAATGAGTCCATTTTAAACCACTAAAAATTTAAACACTTAGCTGGGAATACTGTACAGTATAGCGAATATCGAAAGCTTCGCAAAACTAAGTGCGGCAAAACTCATTAATAACAAAGGACAAGATGGCCGCCAACAAAAGAAAATTGTGTCGTCTTTTCAAACTTTAATTTTGAGATGTTCCCCTTCATGGATTTTTTAGGACTTTTAGTATGTTTGTTAGGTTGACTTTATGGCCCTAAAACCGTTGAGAAACTTTCTGTTGCAATTAGTTGTGGGTCACTTCACAAACTGACTGGACTATTTATAAGCCAGTACTTTATACACTAGCACTTTATAAACTAGCACTTTATATACTAGCACTTTATAAACTAGAACTTTATACACTAGCACTTTATACACTAGCACTTTATAAACTAGCACTTTATACACTAGCACTTTATAAACTAGCACTTTATAAACTAGCATTATCGATTGATTTGGTTGGTTAGAAAAGCGGATGAGACGTGGGGGAGTTCATTGTATCCTTGATGTCATTATTACAAAGTCATACAAAGCGAGTTTCAAGTATACAGTTGAGCAAAGGATGGAAGCTGCGTAGTCAGGTTGGTAGACTAATTATAAATTCATAAATAATATGTCAGTATGATGACCTGAAGAAAAATTTCGATCGGTAGATCTTCTAGAATTTGGATTTCAGCCAATCAGATTGCATGCTTAACACACCAATCAAATTACAGGGATTCCGATCCGATGACGTCATTCCGCTATTATAAAAGGCGAGAGCTCAGTTTGAGATCACAGTCGTCCTCTGCCAGCCGTGGTAGGAAGAAGAACGAATTCAATGGAAAATTTCTTAACGTCGCTTGCAAAAGCATTTGGCACTGCACTTCTTGGTGTTAGAATAGGGTTCTCATTAATATTCTCGCAAGCGTCGTATGCACCATTACAGCCAATGCTAATTACGGATCATGACGATGACCACAGCCTACCCACAACATGGAAGAACATAGAGAAAAATCAGAATGAGGGCGCGCAGAGCACATTAGAGGATATCCAGGCAATACTTGAATTAGATGGCTACCAGTAAAGAAAAAGTTCTGGAGCAAGGAGGCTGGTATTATATTTATTAACGAGGAAGTCAAAGGCCAAGGCCTTTGCCCTCGGCCAATTTTTCTCAACACCCTTCTTGTGGTTCATTTGCATATTTCCCAGCAAACGAGCTGAATAAATGCAGTACAGAGAGCAACCCACGAATGTCATGTTTACTTGCTGAAGGAAAAGGATATATTTGCTTGCAAATAGGATATTTATGCCTTTCCTTTAGTCAATCGTCTTCAATTGCTTAACTATGATTGGCGTGTGCCAGTTAGTGTAAGGCACGTGCCAACCGCGCGACGGGCCAATGTACTATCAATTAGACCCCCCTCTTGTGGGGAGGTGTGTCAAAGACGAAACTCAGTCGACCATTAATTTCCAAGCGAAGCCGACGTTTTTCTTTCGACCCGCCTCCTCCCCTATCCGACCTGCTAGGTTAAGTGATCGATGTTAGTTTAGGTTGCCCTCACCTTTGCTGGGCTTTATAATCACTGCTGTTCTTATTGTAAAATTAGTTGTTTGAAATATATTAAAGCGGCCTTGGGCCTTTGCCCTCGGCCAATTTTTCTCCACACCCTTCTTGTGGTTCATTTGCATATTTCCCAGCAAACGAGCTCAATAAATGCAGTACAAAGAGCAACCCACGAATGTCATATTTACTTGTTGAAGGAAAAGTATAAAAGTTTTTTAAGTTACATTTGTAACTTCTTCTCTTTCTTCTTCTTCTTCCTGTAACTTGTAATAATAAAAGTTGAGAGCAAAGTCTCTCTCTCTTTTAAACGGCTGCCATTCTTGGAGGGGACGAGGCTTTCTTCTCGGTAAACTAATGGAGCGTCTTCGTGGTGTCCCGGATGGTGGTATAGGTAAATGACTTTTCTTTGCACTGGTTTTTGGAGTAAAGCATTGCTTTTCGGCTTTTGCTGGAGAGTTTCCGATCCGCCAACTTGCGTAACTGATGCTTGTGTTTCTTCAGTTGTTGTATACGGGCTAACGACATCGGTACGTTGCCTCGCAACAGGTTCATAGCCACTTCACTCAGCGAGTTGATTTGAACAGGAGTAGCATTGACAATGAGTCGTTGGCGTGTCCTCCCTCTGGTACGATGCAAGAGCTGGAGAAAATCTGCGTTCCTTCTTAGTCGCTGAGACATGATGAACTGATGATTATTCGCTTAGACACGGGTATTTATGCACTACGAACGGCCTCAAGGCGTCGTTGTTAGTAGTATAGTAGGGACTGAATTAGCCGTTTTTTTCGGAGCCTCGGAGCTTTTTTCGGAGCCCGGTGCGGAGCCGCGTAGCTGTTTTCGGAGCCGCGGAGCGGGTGAGCCGGACGACGTCACAGACTATTTTTAACCCTTTTTTTGGTGGTGAGGAAGGTGGTGAGGAGCCCTATTGTTATTGGAGACAATAGAAGGATACCCCACCCCCCTACATTTTTTTCTCTCAAGACAATAGTAGGATGCAAGCTATTGTTCTCGGACTCAATAAAAGCTGAGCGCCACAGTCTGTCCCTCATTCTACTCCAAGCAGCGTTCAAGCATGAGGAGCTTTAGGTCGCTCCTATGACGTCACATTTGATGAGCATATCTTTCATTGAGATCTGTCAACAACACACTAAGCGGGAAGTACGAATCAGCAGAGGTGTTGCCTACTGCCCCGCATCTGTCAGTAAAAGCCGGGATAGGATTGCAGAATCTATGAATTTGCATATTTCGATCAGTAAATAAATGGCGGGATAGTGGCGGCAGTTCTCTAGTCCACGAGGTTCACTCCAATGTTTCTACCGACACTACGTACAACAGGCGGTATTAGCTCGTGTAAAAACATTTCATTGTAACAATGTGTGGTACGGTAAGGTTGCTATTCCCAAGTAAGTATTCCAGTGACTCAAAACTGCCTTCCTACCATAATAGACAGAGCATAGTGGCGGGAAAGCTTAGGACGTATCTTTGACATGAGAGAAATGATGAATCCTTGTCGGTTTTCGATTTTCTTTCGACTTCACCTTCACCTGCGAAGTACTTCTGTATCTAACCTAGAACCTGGAAATTGTTACGACTTTTTGCGCTGAGATATCAAAAGTAAATATGCATCGTCAAGCAGTTTCGAAACTGCGTTTATCCGCACATAGATTACCAGTGGAAGTTGGCAGATATGCTAATATTGATTATAACTCTAGGAAATGTTCATTCTGCAATCTTAATGAAATTGGAGATGAGACGCATTATTTGATGTATTGTAACCATGCGTCTTTTGTTCATCTAAGAGAATTATTTTTGACTGACATTTTGCAACTGAATGTTTCCTTTGGCCAACTAGGTTTGCGTAATCTATGCGTTTACTTATTGTCGATGTGTGACGAGTCTGTCGTAAAGGTAACTGCCAAATTTTGTTTTGATATTCTCGAGCGTTTTAATGCGATGGTTCGAGATGCTGAAGAATCTAATGAGTCTCATTAAGTCTTATGTAATTATTTTTTCTCTTGTACCTATATATTTGTTAGTGTATCCTATATGCCGTGTAATTGGTATTTTATGGAATAAAGAATTATAGTATGCAATGGTGTCAAAACTGGGGCATTAGCTTGCCTGACTTTAGCGCTTATCGAAGCCTATCAAAGGAAATGATTTAAAAGTATAACAAAGAATGCAATAGTGTCGCTTCATACTGGGGCATTAACTTGCCTGTATGCCTATTTCAGATGCTATATTTTGGTCACGACTTTTGCGCTAACATATCAAAGTAATGCTTTAAAAGTTTATGCAAAAATGCAATTATAGTGTCGCTTCATACTGGGGCATTAACTTGCCTGTATGCTTATTTCAGATGCTATATTTTGGTCACGACTTTTGCGCTAACATATCAAAGTAAAGCTTTAAAAGTTTATGCGAAAATTCAACTATAGTGTCGCTTCATACTGGGGCATTAACTTGCCTGTATGCCTATTTCAGATGCTATATTTTGATCAACACTGTTGCGCTAACATATCAAAGTAATGCTAGTTAAACGTTTATGCAAAAAATGCAATTATAGTGTCGCTTCATACTGGGGCATTAACTTGCCTGTATGCCTATTTCAGATGCTATATTTTGGTCGCGACTTTTGCGCTAACATATCAAAGTAATGCTTTAGAAGTTTATGCGCCGAAAATGCAACTATAGTGTCGCTTCATACTGGGGCATTAACTTGCCTGTATGCCTATTTCAGATGCTATATTTTGGTCAAGACTGTTGCGCTAACATATAAAAGTAATGCTAGTTAAACGTTTATGCAAAAAATGTAATTATAGTGTCGCTTCATACTGGGGCATTAACTTGCCTGTATGCCTATTTCAGATGCTATATTTTGGTCGCGACTTTTGCGCTAACATATCAAACTTATGCTTTAGAAGTTTATGCGCCGAAAATGCAACTATAGTGTCGCTTCATACTGGGGCATTAACTTGCCTGTATGCCTATTTCAGATGCTATATTTTGGTCAAGACTGTTGCGCTAACATATAAAAGTAATGCTAGTTAAACGTTTATGCAAAAAATGTAATTATAGTGTCGCTTCATACTGGGGCATTAACTTGCCTGTATGCCTATTTCAGATGCTATATTTTGCCGTCACGACTTTTGCGCTGACATATCAAAGTAATGCTTTAAAAGTTTATGCAAAAATGCAATTATAGTGTCGCTTCATACTGGGGCATTAACTTGCCTGTATGCCTATTTCAGATGCTATATTTTGGTCACGACTTTTGCGCTAACAGTCATATCAAAGTAATGCTTTAAAAGTTATGCGAAAATGCAATTATAGTGTCGCTTCATACTGGGGCATTAGCTTGCCTGTATGCCAATTTTAGATGCTATATTTTGGTCAAAACTTTTGCGCTGACATACCAAAGTAATAACTTGAAAACAAGATGTACATTAGGTTGATACGGCTTTTGCGCTGCGAAGTATGGCGATATATCAGTAAACACTCTCGACAGCTATCATTTAATCCCCTTATACTATCCTTCAACAGTTTCTTTGTCTTGATACATTTGGTATCCTGTAGTTTGGTGCTCTGAGAGCACCAAAACAGTCGGGGGTCTCAGCATAAAGCTCCTCATGTTTATGGTGAACTATGGATTTCAATCAATTTACATCGTTGGACGAGGTTCCAAGCGTTTATTCACACCGAATATATACCCAGTAAAGATATTCCAAATGCAGTTGATCGGTTGATGGAACTGACTTTTGGAGAAGAGGTAAACCTATTATTATCAAAACCTTTTTGGAAAGATTATAACTTTTACCGAGATTACAACCATACTCAACTCAAGATTCGTTTTGGTTAAAGCTTCCATTTTTGAACACGACCGTCGTTAAAGAAGAAAGTGTTCCTCTGGTCATCGAACCTGAAGTTGTAAGTATCACTTCTACAAAAGGTAGTTTATGATTCCCAATCCCCAACAAGATGAAATTTCAAGGATGCAGTAGTTTATTTCATTTCATTTCTTAGATTGATCTGACTATTGATGAACCTCTACAAGCTGGCAGTGGTTTTAAACGAAAGGTTGAAGAAGAGAACGAACCTCCAGCTAAACGACACAAATGCGAAACGTGTGGCAAATCATTTGACAAGGCTTCGAATCTAAAACGTCACAGGAAGATTCACGACGGCAAGAAAGAGTTTTCATGCTCCAAGTGCGAGAAGACGTTCCACCGTAAAGCCGACCGAAACAGCCACGAGAAACGGATCCACGAGAATCGGGCGAAGCAACAAGAGTATACCTGCAAGACGTGTGGGAAGAAGCTCCTGAATAAAGCTCCGTATAATGCTCATCTCAAGACACACCAACAAGAGAAAAAGAGACCTGTAAAAGACAAGTCTGCTCAAGGTAGGTAATATTATTCCATGGTTGAATGGGTTTTCATGCAAATTTCTGGCAAGTTCTTTTTGAAAAGGATAGCTTTATAATAGTCATCGTAGCGACATTCCCGGTCTTGCCTTGTCTTGTCTTGTCTTTATTCGTAAGATGTTTTGAATAATATTAAAAAAAAATTATTTGAAGTTTTTCATTATCTGTTATAGAACCCAAACCCAAGAAAGCAAAAGTCAGTCCACCAGACAGGGCAAGTATACCAGTTGGCAGGAAGATCCTGTATCAAACCCTTCAGACATTAGCTCGGTACCTGGTCCAAGTTGGCAGGAGGATCCTGTGTCCATCCCTCCAGACGTTAGCTCGGTGCCTGAATACCACCGCAACTGGAACCGTATCCGGAGCCGCTTCTCCCGAAACAATATGCTGTCAGATTGGTACAATTTTAGCATTCCAACCTTGAACCTTGAAGACCTCCTCTCCTACCTAGACCGCATCTTCCACGACCAAACCACCATCTTTAAACTCAACTTGTCTTTTGGCTACCTCCTCCGCAACAACGAGACAGGTGAACTGCAGTACCACTACACCAGCCGTAACAACAACCAAGCCCTTGACCGTCCCTTCCAGGTCGCCAATGCTGCTGACTTAGAGCAGCTCGCGAAGCTCTACGCAACCTCGACATTTTGGAATGGGTCCGCCAACAACGGCCCAACTCCAAATGGGTTTTGGACAAGATCTGTAATGTATCCTTCTACGTGTCCAAACTGAAAGATCATCCTATTGGACGCGGCAAGAATCTACCCCATTACGTAGTCGAGAACCGCGGACTCGTCCCTCTCAATCAAGATAAGAACAGCAACAAGAGTTACGAAGACAACCTCTGTTTCTTCCGTGACTTTAAAAAACTTGGAAAGAGACACGCAACACTATTACGAGCGGTACCGCGCCTCCCAAGAAAAACACAAAAAGAAATTTCCCGGAGTCAAGTTAGAAGACATGGACCAGTTGGAACAACTCTTCGAGGTGAACATCTTTGTCTATTCCCTCGAACCTATTGCTGCTGACACCGATGATCAAGACACTCCACTCAACCCTGAAGCTGTAGCTCACCTAGTCCATCGGTCACATCGTAGTCACGCTTCCACAGTGTACCTGAATTTACACGAGGCCCATTTCTCGTACGTCAAAGACATGGCCAAGTACTCAAAATCCTACGCCTGTTCTCGCTGCCGAAAACTCTGGAACCATATTGACAAACTACATCGCCATGAAGTCAAATGCGATGGACAAGTCCATTACGAGTTTCCTGGAGGTATTTACAAGACGCCAAAAACCATCTTTGACCTGATTGCAGAAAACGCTGAGATCGACATTCCCGAACACTTACGATACTACCCCTCCTACGCCACCTTTGACTTTGAGTCTTATTTCAAGTCTGATGATACTCCTGAGTCCACCGATAAGTCAACATGGAAGGTGGACCCTCGATCATTTTCCACCGCTACCACGAGGCAGATGTCACCAAACTACGAGAGCACGAGATGCAAGCCAAAGACCAGGTTCCTAAGCTTTGTCAGAACATCGTGGGGTATGATGCGAACGCTCTTTATCTCTGGGCCATTATGCAACCCATGGCTACAGGTCATTTCACACGACGACGAGCGGAGACTGGGTTTAAAAGAGAAGGAGGCGTTCGAATGGCTACAGAGTGGTTGGAATGGGAGGCAAAGCAGCGGGATATCAAGATCCGTCATCAGGGAAATGATGTGGAGAAGCGGATTGGACCCAGGAAACTTCCAGTGGATGGGTATCATCGAGATTGCAAGACCATCTTTCAATTTCATGGTGAGTTTTAGTCACTTTACTTCCCATTTTTTTTCCTCCTATAGACTTATCATTTCTTACTAGGCTGCTACTGGCATGGCCATCCCTGTCATCTCACTGAGGATCAAGAATTCAATGAGCGGAGGCAGAGACCTATGACAGAACTCTACGAGGAAACTAAGGCCAACACCCGGTATCTTCGAGACCAGGGTTACACCGTCATCGAGATGTACGAGTGCGAGTGGGTCAAACAAAAACGACAGAACCACGCTATCAGTCAGTTCCTCAACTCCAACCTTACCAGAAAGATGGATAAAAGAAACATTTAACTGAAGCTCAACTCCTGAAAGCTATCCGTCAAGACGATTTGTTTGGTGTGGTAGAGTGCGATATCCGGGTTCCCGATCATTTACGCGACCACTTCTCCGAGATGTGTCCCATTTTCAAGAATACAGAAATCTCGAGAGATGATGTCGGGGAGTATATGAAGTCATTTGCTGAGGATCATCACATCATGCCGCGTCCACGGCGTAGCCTGATTGAATAAACCAGGTTTGCGTTTGTCATACGCTTTATTCTCAGGTGTGTCGGTACGCGGGAACCAGTTGTGTTTGTCAGCTTCGAATTGAGCTTTCAGCTCGGGTTTGACTAAACTCTCGAAACTCTCCCCTGCTATGGCAATATAAGCACTTTTTGTGTCCATCTCACAGTACTGGAAATCGCTACGGTCTACATACTTGTCTATAAAATCATAATAGAACTGAACCATGCGTAACTTGGCATACTGGTAGACGAAAAAACCGATTTTCAAGGGAAGATTTAACTTAATGTGTCGTTTACATGACTGCACTTCATACGTGTCTTCGTCAATTTGATCCAACTGCCTAAAGTAATGAGTGTTGATCAATCTACTGGTCTTGGCATCCTCGCAGTAGTCGACCTCCCTATGCCGTTCTTGATCCGTGATGGTCTTTCCGTAGCTACTGTTGCCCACCTGTCGATAAAAAAAGAGTTAAGCAAACAATCCATAAGAAAGGGTCCTGTGGAGGAAGTAAACTGTTGGAGTCAAACTTACCAATTTCATCGTATCTGCGATAATGGCTTTGTTAGGATCAGCATCCCCGGCACGTCTAGCATCTGAAACCGCTTGCCCAAACGGTTCGAAGCATGGGATAGGATCATAATCTACCAACTGATAAATCTTAGTCACCTCGAGTCTATGGTCCAGGTACCACTTGATCAAAGGGGTAGCAAGGAGAATCTTTTCCCCGAAGAAACTTCCAATCAGGCTACGCCGTGGACGAGGCATGATCTGGTAATCCTCAGCAAATGACTTCATATACTTCCCGATATCATCTCTCGAGATTTCTGTATTCTTGAAAATGGGACACATCTCGGAGAAGTGGTCGCGTAAATGATCGGGAACCCGGATATCGCACTCTACCACACCAAAGAAATCGTCTTGACGGATAGCTTTCAGGAGTTGAGCTTTAGTAAAATGTTTCTTTTTATCCATCTTTCTGGTAAGGTTGGAGTTGAGGAACTGACCGATAGCGTGGTTCCGTCGTTTTTGTTTGACCCACTCGCACTCGTACATCTCGATGACGGTGTAACCCTGGTCTCGAAGATACTGGGTGTTGGCCTTAGTTTCCTCGTAGAGTTCTGTCATAGGTCTCTGCCTCCGCTCATTGAATTCTTGATCCTCAGTGAGATGACAGGGATGGCAATGCCAGTAGCAGCCTAGTAAGAACTGATAAGTCTATAGGAGGAAAAAAAAATGGGAAGTGAAGTGACTAAAACTCACCATGAAATTGAAAGGTGGTCTTGGAATCTCGATTATACCCATCCACTGGAAGCTTCCTGGGTCCAATCTGCTTCTCCACATCATTTCCCTGATGACGGATCTTGATATCCCGCTGCTTTGCCTCCCATTCCAACCACTCTGTAGCATTGGAACACCTCCTTCTCTTTTAAACCCAGTCTCCGCTCGTCGTCGTGTGAAATGACCTGTAGCCATGGGTTGCATAATGGCCCAGAGATAAAGAGCGTTCGCATCATACCCCACGATGTTCTGACAAAGCTTAGGAACCTTGTCTTTGGCTTGCATCTCGTGCTCTCGTAGTTTGGTGACACCTGCCTCGTGGTAGCGGTGGAAGATGATCGAGGGTCCACCTACCATGTTGTCTTTGTACAGTTTGTACAGATCTTTATTCTTGTTATCGATGAGAGAGAAAGTGACGTCGGAGGGTAGGGTTTGGAAAATGGAATCTAAAGGTACTACAGGAGGCTTCCGAGGGTACAATTTGAAAAAAATTATATCTCGCTTTATATTTCGTTTTACCCAATCAGCATTTCAGCATGTTTTTATTAAACATTTAGCTTTGTTTTGATGTAATGCGCATACCGATACCACGCCCTGTTTCGCGAGAATCGGTCTCCATAGTAACCACTACATTTTCACTAAAAATCTAAAAACTCACACGTTTTTAACAGCAGACCCAAACTAAGTGCACCAGGTTATTTTGCATTAAAAAAGGGACAAAATTGACCGTGCCCGTAGCAAAAAATTAATAAGTTAATACGTTACCGATTAATAAAGTCAAAACGCAACAGAATTAATAATATTACAAGTTTCCACACGGGCATGGTCAAAATCCTTCTAAATGCATCTTTTCGTTTCAGAAAGTTTCAGAGACAGAGCTGAAATCTACACGCACTTATCCATCATTTTCGGTGTTCAAGCGCCATAATTACAGTGAAATAACTTCCTTACTTCACGAATTTTTGATTCTATGGCTTTGTTCGCTTCAGTTGGCAAGATGCGTCTGTGTAGGTTATTTTTAACCAGTCAGCAGTCTTTTGTATTCAATATTCCCCCCAAATAAGGATCTTTTGCCCTTATACAGCAATGTTTTTCGCGCGAAAATAAGTACACGCTACTAAGCAAAGTAATTTGGATTAAATTTCACTCAAGTTTCAGAAGTCACGCGCGCTCGTGAACAAGCTCAAAGCAAACCGCATAGCTGCGAAATTTTGGTTTTTACAACATTGGCTTTTTATAGCAAGTAAGAATCTGTTTTTTAAGAGCGCCTGTCTGTAAATATCACAGATCGGCGTCAAAATGCGAAATTACAAAATCGCTCAAATTTGGTCAAGAGTTAGGCCTACATGAAGGATTTATGCTGTGAAAATTTCAGGTCGATCAGATAAATATTTTTCGGGAACGACGACGGAAGTGATTTTCCCGAGCAAACTCGCTATTTCGGGGCATGTTTCACCTAATTCAAAAGATCGCGAAAAACTCCTATACGTGCTAAATGGACCCAAGTAATAAACAAAGATCCTTAAAGACGACAAGATAAGCTTTCATTCAAGTGGTTTGTCAACCATTTCCGTTAAAAAATAAATATTTTATGGATTTTTGAATAATTATAATTTTTTTCGTATATTTTATCAAGGCCCAAATCGATGGCTAATATCTCCGATGAGACGGGGAATTTCTCAAATATTTAATATCCCGGGAAGAGATCTATCCTTCTGATTTATCAAATAAAATTTTGAGGCAATTAAAATCCCGAACTTTCACAGCGCGGAAATTGACCTCTATCGATTACCGATAATAGGACACATTCCAGGCACTTCATGTCACGAACTTTCAAAACATTCACTCACCTGGCAAAGAATCCAGTAATCCACAGCAAATGAACTTCCTCAGTTGTCGAGTAATAGTCTTGCGTGTTGTTTAGAAGATGCTTTGAGTCAATTCACTCCAAAATCGTTTCATTCTTGGCAGTATTCCTTCGTTTTCCCAAAGTAAACACCCGAATTCGCAAGCAAACAGCAGCGGCTTGTGGGATCTCCATTTATGCCGAATCTATCCAAATTCATCCAGCTATTTACATTTCAAGGAAGCAAATAACCCATGTAAATCCTCGGCCGTACGTTATCCGAGCACTTCATGAAAACCAAGTAAAAATTACCGCGACATTCACGCGGTGCGAAGTTCAAGCACAAGGATCAGGAAAGTACTGTTAAAAAGGTCACTTTTCGAGGAGAAATATATTCCAACACTTGAAATCAAATTAAAACTAATTGCTCCTTGCTTATGAGGTGATTGCCTTGTCTTTTTCCTGGGGAATGAAGGGAATGAAGCCCTTTTCAAGCGCGAAATCCAATGTTGTTAGTCTCTCGCAGCCGAACTACACTTCTCAGGCGGGTAGCAAAAGCCTGTGACGTCATAGCCAGGCAAGGCAAAGCGGGACAGGCCCAGGGCTGGTCACGCACTTCAGTTGACAGTCGAAGAGAGAACGTGGTTACTTGAACTGGCTTGAACTTCGCACCGCGTGAACGTCGCGCTAAATTTTTACTTTATTTTCATGAACTGCTGCGATATAACATACGACCGAGGATTTACAAGAGTTATTTGCTTCTGTGGAGTGTAAATAGCTGGATAAATTTGGATAGATTCGGCATGAATGCTGCTGTTTGCTGGAGAATAATGCTTTCGCACCGCGTGAATGTCGCGGTAATTTTTACTTGGTTTTCATGAAGTACTCGGATATAACGTACGACCGAGGATTTACATGGGTTATTTGCTTCCTTGAAATGTAAATAGCTGGATGAATTTGGATAGATTCGGAATAAATGGAGAATCCCACAAGCCGCTGCTGTTTGCTTGCGAATACTGGTGTTTACTTTGGGATAACGAAGGAATACTGCCAAGAATGAAACGATTTTGGAGTGAATTGACTCAAAGCATCTTCTAAACAACACGCAAGACTATTACTCGACAACTGAGGAAGTTCATTTGCTGTGGATTACTGGATTCTTTGCCAGGTGAGTGAATGTTTTGAAAGTTCGTGACATGAAGTGCCTGGAATGTGTCCTATTTAATATCGGTAATCGATAGAGGTCAATTTCCGCGCTGTGAAAGTTCGGGATTTTAATTGCCTCAAAATTTTATTTGATAAATCAGAAGAAGAAGGATAGATCTCTTCCCGGGATATTAAATATTTGAGAAATTCCGCGTCTCATCGGAGATATTAGCCATCGATTTGGGCCTTGATAAAATATACGAAAAAAATGATAATTATTCAAAAATCCATAAAATATTTATTTTTTAACGGAAATGGTTGACAAACCACTTGAATGAAAGCTTATCTTGTCGTCTTTAAGGATCTGTGTTTATTACTTGGGTCCATTTAGCACGTATAGGAGTTTTTTGCGATCTTTTGAATTAGGTGAAACATGCCCCGAAATAGCGAGTTTGCTCGGGAAAATCACTTCCGTCGTCGTTCCCGAAAAATATTTATCTGATCGACCTGAAATTTTCACAGCATAAATCCTTCATGTAGGCCTAACTTTTGACCAAATTTGAGCGATTTTGTAATTTCGCATTTTGACGCCGATCTGTGATATTTACAGACAGGCGCTCTTAAGCTGAAAAACATGTTTTTATGTCTCAGGAATGATTCATCGATCAATGCACACGGCATGACTCCACCAGGGATTAAATACTGGAAATGAAATGCGATCCGGCTTGACCAACACAACAACTGATAATATTTCATTGTTTTTAACATTAGAAGAGGAAAAAGAAGCAACCTCTGGAAATTATTTCGTTGCTACAAATGATTAAAACCTCTATGAACAAGAGTAAAGTACTTTCTCGCATATAAAAGCCGAATTCTGTGTCCAGTTAATGACTAACAGTAGGTCAAGGGTCACTGCAACAATACCAGATAAATACTCGGGCAGGATAAAAACAAGGTATAACATTACAATATTTGGCGCGAAAAACGTTGCAGTTCTCTCTCAATTTTTGTAGGAATTCGTGAAATTTCAAAGTTTTAAACTACCCTATATGATAAATAGTATCACCAGCATCAGGTTGGGTGATTCTGGGGAGAATTGAAATTTCGATCATGAGCCTCCTCTAGTACCTTAAGGTTACGCCAGGGATAGAGATTCCTTGCTTGAGCATGTCAATGTGTCGGTTCTTCCAAAAGGTACACATCTTTTTCACCGCTTTACAAAAAGGTTGAACGTCTAAATTATTATACCATATGAGGAAGTCTTTCATCGTCTGCATGTTGTTTTCCCTCCAGACTTGTTCGCAGTACTGGTATTCTTCTTCTGAAATGTTAGTACCCTTGAGGGAGGAGTAGCAGGTCGAGTGTGGAGGAAGAATGGGGTGGTTGAGCTTGTCAAGACACTCTACCCACTCGTAGGGGAAGAAACCTTAGACTGGGAGCTCTTTCAAGTGTGTCTCCAACTTTTTCTTTAACGTTTCGATAAAGTTATCTCCTTCTTTCTCCTCCTCTTCTTCTTTTTGTGGTGCTGGAGCGGGATCCCCGAGTTCGTGGTGTATGGTTCGGTAAAATGAGCGGTCTTGTTCTTCCACTTGTTCATCGTTGACAAAGGCACGGTCTTCTTCAGTCTCTTCTTCTTCTTCCTCCTCCTCATCCGACACAAGCAAATCTTTTTCATCCAAGTCTCCAACTCGTACCTTCTGTTCTTGAATCAGCTCATCCAGAGCATCAAATACATCTTCAAATTTTTCTTTCATCTTCCTGTAACTTTCCTTACTGATTTCGAGGAGGTAATCAACCATCGACTTGACCAATTCTGTAGTCTCCCTCCGAGACAAAGCATTTGGGATCTTTACAACCAGAGACATTAGAACACACGCTGACACTGAGGGGAACGTGACGAGACTTCCATGTTAACTTATCGGTGGACTCAGCAGTATCATCAGACTTGAAATAAGACTCAAAGTCAAAGGTGGCGTAGTAGGGGTAGTAGCGTAAGTGTTCGGGAATGTCGATCTAAGCGTATTCTTCAATCAGGTCAAAGATGGTTCTGGGCGTCTTGTAAATACCTCCAGGAAACTCGTAATGGACTTGTC
This sequence comes from Scolanthus callimorphus, assembly GCA_033964015.1. Taxonomy (NCBI): domain Eukaryota; kingdom Metazoa; phylum Cnidaria; class Anthozoa; order Actiniaria; family Edwardsiidae; genus Scolanthus; species Scolanthus callimorphus. The sequence continues at coordinate 26,778,245 of CM066913.1, forward strand.
CATCGCATTTGACTTCATGGCGATGTAGTTTGCCAATATGGTTCCAGAGTTTTCGGCAGCGGGAACAGGCGTAAGATTTTGAGTACTTGGCCATGTCTTTGACGTACGAGAAATGGGTCTCGTGTAAATTCAAGTACACTGTGGAAGCGTGACTACGATGTGACCGATGGACTAGGTGGGCTACAACTTTGAGTGGAGTTGAGTGGAGTGTCTTGATCATCGGTGTCAGCAGCAATAGGTTCGAGGGAATAAACAAAGATGTTCACCTCGAAGAGTTGTTCCAACTGGTCCATGTCTTATGACTTGACTCCGGGAAATTTGTTTTTGGGTTTTTCTTGGTTGGCGCGGTACCGCTCGTAATAGTGTTGCGTGTCTCTTTCCAAGTTTTTTAAAGTGTAGCCGTTATGAAGGGCGAAGGCACGGAAGAAACAGAGGTTGTCTTCGTAACTCTTGTTGCTGTTCTTATCTTGATCGAGAGGGACGAGTGCGCGGTTCTCGACTACGTAATGGGGTAGATTCTTGCCGCGCCCAATAGGATGATCTTTCAGTTTCGACACGTAGAAGGATACATTACAGATCTTCTCCACAACCCATTTGGAGTTGGGCCGTTGTTAGCGGACCCATTCCAAAATGTCGAGATTGCGTAGAGCTTCGCGAGCTTGCTCTAAGTCAGCAGCATTGGCGATCTGGAAGGGACGGTCAAAGGCTTGGTTGTTGTTACGGCTGGTGTAGTGGTACTGCAGTTCACCTGTCTCGTTGTTGCGGAGGAGGTAGCCAAAAGACAAGTTGAGTTTAAAGATGGTGGTTTGGTCGTGGAAGATGCGGTCTAGGTAGGAGAGGAGGTCTTCAAGGTTCAAGGTTGGAATGCGAAAATTGTACCAATCTGACAGCTTATTGTTTCGGGAGAAGCGGGTCTGGATACGGTTCCAGTTGCGGTGGTATTCAGGCACCGAGCTAACATCTGGAGGGATGGACACAGGATCCTCCTGCCAACTTGGACCCAGGTACCGAGCTAATGTCTGAAGGGTTTGATACAGGATCTTCCTGGCAACTGGTACTTGCCCTGTCTGGTGGACTGACTTTTGCTTTCTTGGGTTTGGGTTCTATAACAGATAATGAAAAACTTCAAATAATTTTTTTAATATTATTCACAACATCTTACGAATAAAGACAAGACAAGACAAGGAAAGACCGGGCATGTCGCTACGATGACTAATATAAAGCTATCCTTTTCAAAAAGAACTTACCAGAAATTTGCATGAAAACCCATTCAACCATGGAATATTATTACTTACCTTGAGCAGACTTGTCTTTTACAGGTCTCTTTTTCTCTTGTTGGTGTGTCTTGAGATGAGCATTATACGGAGCTTTATTCAGGAACTTCTTCCCACACGTCTTGCAGGTATACTCTTGTTGCTTCGCCCGATTCTCGTGGATCCGTTTCTCGTGGCTGTTTCGGTCGGCTTTACGGTGGAACGTCTTCTCGCACTTGGAGCATGAAAACTCTTTCTTGCCGTCGTGAATCTTCCTGTGACGTTTTAGATTCGAAGCCTTGTCAAATGATTTGCCACACGTTTCGCATTTGTGTCGTTTAGCTGGAGGTTCGTTCTCTTCTTCAACCTTTCGTTTCAAAACCACTGCCAGCTTGTAAAGGTTCATCAATAGTCAGATCAATCTAAGAAATGAAATGAAATAAACTACTGCATCCTTGAAATTTCATCTTGTTGGGGATTGGGAATCATAAACTACTTTTTGTAGAAGTGATACTTACAACTTCAGGTTCGATGACCAGAGGAACACTTTCTTCTTTAACGACGGTCGCGTTCAAAGATGGAAGCTTTAACCAAAAAGAATCTTTATTTGAGTATGGTTGTAATCTCGGTAAAAGTTATAATCTTTCCAAAATGGTTTTGATAATAATATTTTTACCTCTTCTCCAAAAGTCAGTTCCATCAACCGATCAACTGCATTTGGAATATCTTCACTGGGTATATCTTCGGTGTGAATAAACGCTTGGAACTCATCGAACGATGTAAATTGATTGAAATCCATAGTTCACCATAAATCTTGAACGCTGTTTGGAGTAGAATGAGGGACAGACTGCGGCGCTCAGCTTTTATTGAGTCCGAGAACAATAGCTTGCATCCTACTATTGTCTTGAGAGAAAAAAAATGTAGGGGGGTGGGGTATCCTTCTATTCTCTCCAATTACAATAGGGCTCCTCACCACCAAAAAAAGGGTTAAAAATAGTCTGTGACGTCGTCCGGCTCACCCGCTCCGCGGCTCCGAAAACAGCTACGCGGCTCCGCACCGGGCTCCGAAAAAAGCTCCGAGGCTCCGAAAAAAGCTCCGAGGTTCCGAAAAAAAACCCGGCTAATTCGGTCCCTACTATGCTACTGTTGTTTGATCTCACGAAGCTAAAGCACGTACGCCACCTCGTCAGTTCTTACCATGGTGAATGGTTGTACACAAATGACGTTGTTATGGATCGTCTCCTACTCTTTATAGATCTTTCCATCAGTGTAGACGTACATGTAAACTCTTTAGGAAGAATATGTGATCGTAAACGACATTGTTCTGGTGTCTTCGGATGAAAATCCAACATGAGGTAACCATTGGGTTCTTCGGTGACGAAAAGCATCCATCACGTAAGGAAGTCGCCCAGGAACGCTTGTTGGACTAACATCTGTACGCCTAAGCAATCTCTTGGATTCTTGAACAACACAATCCAAGTATGCGTGTTGAGCGAAATGGTACGTGCGTGCTTATTGGGTGGAAACAAGTTCTGTGTTAAAAAAACGTGGTGATGTTGTGATGATGGGATTCCTGTGTAAAGACGCGTACCACACGATGCATTTGATCCATTAAATCGTCCATCACCAAGAGGCCTGGAGTATCGTGATGACCAAACAAGTCTCCGTAACAATACACAATTTTTCGAAATTGTTTGTAATAACGCATGAGCGACTTGTTGAAGCAATTAGTGTGTCAACGTGGTTTTACCCGATTGACTTGGGCCCACTACTAAAATGCTACAAGGACAACGAAAACGACGATCGTCTATGCTGACGTCTACATACCATATGGACCTTTGCCTTAACCTACACCTTACTATATACCCAACAACAACAACATTGGTGATGAAACATCAATTTTATTATAACTTTAACATACGTAACAAAGAGCGCTGAACAAGAGCGCAATGAATGTCTCAATCATCATTCCGGATTTCATGGGTTTTCTGTGGTAAGAGATCGCGGGTGCAGCCGTAATCAGCCGTCATCGATGACGTCACATCACGTGACCGTGCTACAGCACCCCCTTGTAGCATACACAAAATATCCCAAGTATGGTTATCTTAGCATGTTCCCTTGAGGAGAAATAATTTTTTCTTTGTATACCACAGGGTTCCCATGTGTACACGGACGGACGGACGGACACTAAAGGTTTAATACCAGAAAAATAAAGAAAACATCATATCTCCCGAAGGGAAGCTTCTATAGAAGCAAAACATGGACAAACTTTCAAAGACCATAAGAGGAACTTTACACCAAAGTCACGTGCCCTTACGATATCAATGACGTCATTAAAATGGACCACAATGTCCGTGACAGGGTCCATGAACTCCATGGGTTACTGTATACGTCTTTCTCTTATCTATGGTGCTCCGCGAAGCGCCGCGCGAGAGCTCCGCTATAAAGCAAGCAAGCAAACCCTAAAAAATGGCACACTTCTGTACCTACTCGAATGTGACCGGGTCACTTTGTGACAATTTTGGGATCATTTCTAAAGTAGTTTTTATGGAAGTTTTTTTGAGCAATTTTTGGCTTATCATTTTAAGCTAAGATTTTCTCTGTTTATGTGAGTTATATTTTCAAGCATTTCTGTCTTCTATCAACAAGCCTGTTCACTTGTTTTGATTAGGATTTCGTCAGAGCATATTTAGTATACGCCTTTATCATTTAGGAAAGGGTTTGGCAATTCGGCTTTTGTCACGTTCATGCTAAAATGAGTCATAGCATTGTTTAGTCACGTTGAATCACGTTTAAATGTTTTTACTTGCTTTTGGAAGGCAAAGGAATTTGGGTTTGACCTTGTTAAACAAGATTAGCTCTTTTACAATTTCCTGTTGTATCAGTAGTTAACTTAATTGACTTTTGTTCAGCATAAAACTTCAGAACACTGTTCCAATTTATGTTCAGTGGAAAATAACTGTCTAGGTTTGCATTAGAATTCTTTTTAGAAATTAGTTTCTCTAAACGTTTCTAATTTTGCTTCTCAGCATGCAATTGTTTTCAAGTGCGTTTGTTTCAGATAAGTTGTATCTAATCTGTTTGATCAGCAAACACTTGTTGCTTAATCAACAGGATATTAGTAGGTTGTTGGAATGCGTTACGTTTTTCCTGTCACATACAGAGGTTTATATTTCGGGTCACATCCTTGATCTTATAAATATAGTAGGCAATTTTCAGTAAGACTGCAGAACAACAACAGAACACAGAGAGATACTGAGTTACTTACTTACTTACTTTATTTCCATCTCAGTTGAAGTTAATATAATTTACATAAATTCTAATTTACAAATGATTTTCAACTGAAAATGAGGAAAGACCAAGTAAACCCGAGGGGGCTTTTCGAGTGGTCTTCCTATACAACATGAGAGAGAGCAGCTTTAGCAGAGCTCAGGGCTCTTGCCCCTGCAGCATGGCCCAGCCTACTGTTTCAGTATGTATGTATGATTCCCGTGCCGCCCGTGGTCTGAGTATTTTGTTTAGCTTTTTCTTATCGGATTAGATTTCAAGTTCTCTAACATTTTTGAATTCGTTTTATTCTAATTTTTCCTTAGCTTTGTTCATTCGCTTGTAATTTATTTTGTATATTTAGGTTTTGAATAAATTCTATTTCTCCTGTACCCGAGTCACTACAGCTTAAACAAAATCCGCTCTTTTTTGTTTTTACTTCTTTTATGGCTGTTTAACTTGTTTCTAAAAGCCAGAAAAGGAAAACACACAGCGAAGAGGCCTAAACATTGTAACCCTGAACAAAGCAAAATTAGACACGAAGGCAGCACTTTCTAATCAATTATTAAAAAAATAATAATGACCCCTGTACAATGTTTGTACTGTCACTGTGTTTACAATATGTAAATGAGACACTAATCAATCAAAGAAGTAATCAAACCAGTCACCATACAAACACTTTATTTCAAATACAAATCAATATTAAGCCTGAAATAAATGCTGATTATGGCTTCACTAGCAGTGTCGGGAATGGTATCATTGTCATTTACCTATTTACTAAGCAAAAGAATATTGAGTAAATATCCGAAACCTGATTAATGTTTTTATTGTGCTTTGCTATGCCATGTGAAGCAAATGGTATTATGGTTGTTATAACTGTGGAGTTTTTAAATATTCATGAAGCCCAGGGCACGGATGGCAGTGATGTCTCAGGATTTGTTCCATCTACCTGATAACATGAAAACAAGACAAATCAGGCAAATAATAATAATAACAATAATAATAAACCTCAGATGATCTGGAAAATTGACAGGGATTTTTAATTAATAAGAGAGCAATGTTTGCATATTTTCCTGGTCTATGGTAGTTGAATCCCAAAAATTTTGCTATTATTTACATTTAATCTAAATAATTATCCTTAGAAAAAGCAGGAAGAACAACTGCAAACGTTTTTTCCTTTTCCACAAAATGCATATATAGGCCCCTCAGACACTGCATTCCATGAAACTGTAGCTAAGGCCACAAAAGAATGTATTATTTTTTTTAGGCTGTGCCAAGCAGCCAGCAATTAGCCATGTTCTTTGGGGCGGTAAGTATAGCCTTCTTGGATTTTATATGAATCAATCTGACACTACCATAGAACTTGAAATTAAAAGACTTTTTACAGTCACAGTAAGGATGGCATAGCTGGGAGGCTGTGGTCCATTAGAAGTGTACCAAGTACTATTTAGAGGTGCAAATGATTTCAAATTTGCTAATTGGGGTTCCGTACATCCCTTACTTGTCCAAATCTTCATACATTGGATCGACATAATAATAATCAACTTTCTTTCAAGAGAGTAGCATGTGACAAAAACTTGTTGCCCTCCTGTAGTATTTATTCTTCACCCTTATTCTATTAAATGTATCAGTTAATTCCAGCAGTGACCATGCACATTTGTCATTTTTAGAAAGAAATATGGTTCATATAAACCATCCTGCATTTATCACAAAATAAACTACGGAAACCCTCTTTTATTGCTTAAGTATGTTCCCTGAATTTTTCAACTTCTAAGGGCGGGTTCACGGTCATCATAGCAACAGAAAAAAACACATCTTAGAAAATTGGCCATAATTTACATCACATAGAAAATTTGGATGAATTTTTTTACAACAAAAATGCACTCACATTACACTGCTTGGGCTGTCACAATGATGAGACCCTGCTTAGCAGAGGCCACTTCAATCTTGTCTTGTGTTTTGAAGTAGCTTCTTTTGCGCAGAAACACACAAGAAATCATAAAAATTGGAAGTAAAAAGAAACGCGCAAGATAATTTAATTTTATTGATCTATTTTCTTGATATCTATGCTTAGTGAGATAAACTTCAGATATGTAGGTCTTTGAATTTGCAAAAACCCTTAAATATTAACGATTAACCACGGTCAACCACGATTAACCATCACTCAATTAGAAAAGAAACTATTTTATATTCTCTACGGCTATCAATGGTTAATCGTTGTTTTTTAGGACCATATGCTCGATTATGATCATATTGCATCAGACTCCAACCAAAGTTAACCCCTGGTTGCTACAGACAACATACTCGAAGAAATACTCCGCTCTTCGAGACAGACACTTCGAAATGTCCTTTTTAAAGGAAAAACTTACATTGTAGTAGTCAGTATGTATAGGCGTAGCCTTGGCTCAGAAGTTCGGCTGGATAAATACTAAATTTTGGTGTTTAATTATTTATGTACCTTGATATAATTACTTCTTTGCATGCGCTCTATAACGACGATAATACGAATAAAATGAATTCTAAGTTATGAAAATAGATGCTGTCAATAACCAAAATGCTAGCGTTTCGGCAGTTTGCTTGAAATATATTTCATCCCTACTCTCCACTACGGTAATACGGTGCAGTTTGCTGGCAATATATTTCATTCCCACTCTCCACTACGCTACTACGGTAATACGGTGCAGTTTGCTGGCAGTATATTTCATTCCCAATCTCCACTACGCTACTACGGTCCACTACGCTACTACGGTAATACGGTGCAGTTTCCTGGAAATATGTTTCATTCCCACTCTCCACTACGCTACTACGGTAATACGGTGCAGTTTCCTGGTAATACGTTGCATGTTAAATCATTCCCACTCTCCACTACGCTACTACGGTAATACGGTGCACTTTGCTTGAAATATATTTCATTCCCACTCTCCACTACGCTACTACGGTAATACGGTGCAGTTTCCTGGAAATATGTTTCATTCCCACTCTCCACTACGCTACTACGGTAATACGGTGAAGTTTGCTGGAAATATATTTCATTCCCACTCTCCACTACGGTAATACGTTGCAGTTTGTTAAAATATATTTCATTCCCACTCTCCACTACGCTACTACGGTAATACGGTGCACTTTGCTTGAAATATATTTCATTCCCACTCTCCACTACGCTACTACGGTAATACGGTGCAGTTTGTTTGAAATATATTTCATTCTCACTCTCCACTACGCTACTACGGTAATACGGTGCAGTTTGCTGGAAATATATTTTATTCATCACAGTTTTCCGAGATCGAGATACTCATGCTTCGATCTTTACTTGTTATTGCAACCTTATCACAAGCGGTGAAAGAATGCAAGGTATGTAAGATAAGCAACTACGCTACTTCCTTAGATCCAAGCCGACTAATATATAGATTTAGGCACTGCCTAAAAGCGGAGCTCCCAATCACCAATCCCACTGATATTAATAATGGGTATTTCCAGAAAATATATGTGCCCTGGGGATGGGCAACACTAGTTGTTGACTCCCGTGCATCCAGTATTTCCAAAATGTGTTACCCCCATGCATACAGAATGTGTTACCCCCATGCATATAGAATGCATAGAATGCCTGAGAGGTTAAACTAGCTTACAGCTTTGAACCCCCCCCCCCCCCCCCCAACCAGTTGGTACTAAGTTGTCAGGCCTGTTTGAGTCACCTGATTACAATTAGAGGCTCTAACCATGTAGGAATTATATTATTCTTCAATGGGGTTGTGGGGGCATTCTTCCCAAGAAAAATTGTTGACATTTCAATTTTACAATATGACTGGAAATGTAACAGAACTTAGAACAAGTTAGTTGCATCCTCCTCATTCGTCGGAAAGATGTGTGTATCCCCTAAGAATTTCACCTGCCCACCCCCCCCCCCCCCCCCCCCCCCCCCCCCCCCCCCACCCCATATAAATGGAATGTAGCCTTAGATGCTAGTTTGTACTACAGATACAAGTCAAGCAATAGTGAAGACAGTAAAATTGTTATCTAAAGCATTGAAAATTATGTCAAACACAAATGGAAACCAATATACCACTGACAATGAAAAGACACATTTTTCAATCCCCATGGGTTATGCCTAGACTTCCTCAAAGTCCTTCAAATTTTTGCTTGCTTGTATCCTATGAGGTTGACTTTGAGCAAGTCTAGGGTTTGCCTGATAAACACATAGGGGTAAATTTTAGACTGAAGTATACCATTTGGCAAAGCATGGAATATGTAAGATTTTACTACTTTGAGTAACTTTGTAATTCTCAATGTGTGTTCTTAAGTTAAAAATTATCAAAGAGAAATGGAAACCTTTCCAACATTCTCTAACGTACTTCTTTCTGTGCCCATCGCTCTGAGTCCCCTCCATGGGTAGTCACCCGGCGTAACAAATCGATAAATCGATAACCCAATAAAATCGATATTTGTCGATACTAATCGATTTTAATCGATTGATTTTATCGGTAATCGATAAAAATTGATCGCTAGCTCTGTTGTGATTATCGATTTTTAAATAATTATATCGATTTTCATCGATTTTTATCGACAGGCACAGGATTGATTAAATATTATTTGAAAAGATGCCTCTAATAGAAGAAATCCCACTTCTGGTCTTGGGTAGTCTACCTTGGAAACCAGAGGCTCGAGGTCCAAAGAATTTAAAAGGTCGAGTTTCCTGAGAAACAACAAAAACGTGAGCGGTCAGAGTTTCAGCTTCTGGTCCCCACAGTATTGGGGTATATTATAGTAGTCCAGAATCTTCTTGGATCTTTGTCTTAATAGCATGGTATAGTTTGCTGCTCGTCTGCTGCGTTCTTGGTCGAGACACAATAAATTTAAATAACTTTTATCTTTGGAACTGCGTTATGCTATACTTTCGATATCAAGTGATATCGATTTTTATCGATCTGTTGCGGATGGCTGTGACTTTCGATTTTTATCAATTGCCGATATTAACTACTTATTAACCAAGCGCGAGGTCCGTACAGTAAAATATCAGCCCGAGATCGTTTTGTTTTTGTACAAACGATCGAGGGCTGATATTTTACTGTACGGACCGAGCAAGTGAGGTTAATAAGAGTTTTATTATATGGCTTTTTGCGTTATTATCTTTGTACCGGAAATATACGGAAACTTCCGGTGTGCGCGGGATCACGTGTCAAAAGGTCAAAATGCTAATGAGCAAATGGAAAACTTTCTTTAGCTTAGTATAAAAGCAGAACGAAAGCAGAACACATTTGTTTCGCCAAGAGAATGTTTTTAATTTGTTTTTCATTTTAGAACAAAAAGGAAATTGCTTATACAAGGCATAAATCGTAAGCAAATGTCTTAAAGGATTTGAATAAATCTGCAGAAAGCAGTAAGAAAATGTTTCATTCATGCGAGTGCTTCAAGCAAAATCCAAGTTCAAAAATGGCGAGCAGCTAATCCTCTTCATCGCTAATCCTCTTCATCGCTCTCGATGATTACACGGCGCCGTTTCTTGGAGCTCTCGAAGGTGACAGGACCGTTGAACACTTGGAACTGGCAATTGGAAATGTTTGCTCCCGCAAAAATCCCCGGATTGCTGGAATCAGATGTGCTGGCAGATGATACCAAGGCGCTCGATGAGAGATTCGACTTCACTTGTATTTGGCCTTGGCTTGTATGGAGGATCTTGCTGCAACTGTAAGAGGCAGTGGACGAGCCAGAAATCAGCGCATTATTGCTTGAACTATTGGCCGACCTGCTAAGGATACAGGACATCTGGCGTTGGTGACTTGTACTGGCTGTTTTGTACGACTGGAGACTGTCGATGCTTTTGTGGCCACTGAGTTGGGCAATGAATATTTCTGGTGCGTTTGCATCCAATAACCGTGAGATTTGAGTTTTCCTCACAGAATGGTTACTGATCTTGCCATCTGAGCTTATAATTCCGGCATTGGATGCTGCTGTTGACAGAAATTTGCCGATTTGGGATATACCGAGTGGTGCTTTCTTGTACCAAACTTCGGTTCGCGAGTTCCTGTTGTGGTTTATAGCCAAGAAGAATGGTGACTCGGGTTTATTCATTTCAACAGGTCTGTGGCTTCTGAACAGCTTGTACGTCTCCACAGGGCATCTGTCGTTGCCAGTTGGATAGGCCTTTGGTTTGAACGCTCTTTGGTGGCCGTTCTCCTGTCCTTTTCGGGTTTTTGTACCTCTCTCTGCCTGCCAAACGAGGAACTCGCGTTCGTCAACAGGGTCTCGGTGAAGCTCAATATCTCCCCAACAGAGCTTACGACTCTCGTCTCTTGCACGAAAGCCGAAATGGAGAGCCAAAAACCACCATACTGTTCTCTGGAGGATATCTGGGGTGGAGTGGCCAAGCTGACCGGACTGAAATAATCGGTCTTCGTCTTCTTCGGTGAGGGCTTTGGTCGCATTTGGCCGGTTCCCCTTTCCGGCGACATTCACCAGCTGTTTACGTTTTGCCGCCAGCACCTTGCGTGAGTCTTCAAATTCCTGGTCCTTCAGAATGTTCATTGAGGATTTTTGCTCTGTCAGCCAACGCTGGATACTCCTCTGGATGCTAGATAGGGAGTCTGGCTCATACTTTTCACCGTTTCGCTTACGCGCCTTGATGAAAAACTTGGACAGCAATTGGTCAAGTTGTTTCACAGGTAAAGTCTCTATTCTCAGATCTTCCTCCAAACCTTCCCCTTCCAAGAAACGACGAAAACTTTTCATGTCAGCAGTTGTTTTCCTGACTGTGTTTTCGCTTTTTTGTTCGTTAACAAAGTCTCTTATTTCCTGGCTATCTGATTTATTTTGAGGCTGTGTTTCCTCGATGTCTGTTTCCTCGGTTTCGACATTTGCAACTTTTTCAATCGTGCTTTCATCTTCCGCCGGCTCTGGGAAATAAAATTCACTTTCTGAGTGTTCCTGCTCACTTCCACTCATTATTTTTCTTCTCCAGTTAAAGACGTTATGATTATGTAGAAAATAAATCCTTTCTTCTTTCAGGAAATTTAGTTTTAAAAGTTTAGGTTGTTTTTCTTTTACGAGAATCGCCTGGATTTTGCTTAAAAATGTAAACAAGCACACCGGCGGGAAAAATCCGTATCGGACACGGCTTGTACGGGGAAATACAAGCCTGTCAACAGCCAATCAGAGCGCGCGTAGTATCTTAGCCATATAATAATAATCGATAATGATCGGTCAATCTGATCGACAAATATCGATTTATCGATCAGTTTTCGATGATCGATTTCTATCGATTTGTTACGCCGGGGTAGTCACTGCACTATGGGCCGGCTACACCATATTGAGTCAGCGGATTTCCATCAAGGGGCTCTATACTGTGTTATTTAGATGCTAGTTTGAACAATAGATCCAAGCCAAGCAATAGTGAAGTTGGATAATTCTTTATCAAAAGCACAATGGAAACCATTATACGACCAAGAGGGAAAAATACAAAATTTTCAATCCCCATGGATTATACACTGCCTGATAACCCATCATGGGCAATTCCAGAAAATATATGTACCCCCACCACGGGCGGCACTAGGTTTTGACCATCCCGCCCCCCTCCCCATGCATCCAGAATTTCCAAAATGGCTTACCCCCACCCCCATGCATATAGAATTCCTGAGAGGTTAACCTACAATAGCTTCCAGCTTCAAAAACCCCCATGCAGGCAGAATTCCGAGCTTGAAAACCCCCCTCCCATTCAGAATTTCCAAATGCTGGCCATCCCCGGGGTACATTTATTTTCTGGAATTGTCCAAAGGCACAAAAATTTTTAGACACAAAGTATGCCATATGGACCAAGAGGGAAAAATACAAAATTTTCAATCCCCATGGATACACTGCCTGATAACCCATCATGGGCAATTCCAGAAAATATATGTACCCCCACCACAGGCGGCACTAGGTTTTGACCACCCCCCCCTCCCCATGCATCCAGAATTTCCAAAATGGCTTACCCCCACCCCCATGCATATAGAATTCCTGAGAGGTTAACCTACAATAGCTTCCAGCTTCAAAAAAACCCCATGCAGGCAGAATTCCGAGCTTGAAAACCCCTCCTCCCATTCAGAATTTCCAAATGCTGGCCATCCCCGGGGTACATATATTTTCTGGAATTGTCCAAAGGCACAAAAATTTTTAGACACAAAGCATGCCATATGGACCAAGAGGGAAAATACAAAATTTTCAATCCCCATGGATACACTGCCTGATAACCCATCATGGGCAATTCCAGAAAATATATGTACCCCCACCAGGCGGCACTAGGTTTTGACCATCCCCCCCCCCCCACCCTCCCTCCCCATGCATCCAGAATTTCCAAAATGGCTTACCCCCACCTCCATGCATATAGAATTCCTGAGAGGTTAACCTACAATAGCTCCAGCTTAAAAAAAAAACCATGCAGGCAGAATTCCGAGCTTGAAAACCCCCCTCTCATTCAGAATTTCCAAATGCTGGCCATCCCCGGGGTACATATATTTTCTGGAATTGTCCAAAGGCACAAAAATTTTTAGACACAAAGTATGCCATATGGACCAAGAGGGAAAAATACAAAATTTTCAATCCCCATGGATACACTGCCTGATAACCCATCATGGGCAATTCCAGAAAATATATGTACCCCCACCACAGGCGGCACTAGGTTTTGACCATCCCCCCCCCCCCCCCCCCTCCCTCCCCATGCATCCAGAATTTCCAAAATGGCTTACCCCCACACCCATGCATATAGAATTCCTGAGAGGTTAACCTACAATAGCTTCCAGCTTCAAAAAAAAACCCATGCAGGCAGAATTCTGAGCTTGAAAACCCCCCTCCCATTCAGAATTTCCAAATGCTGGCCATCCCCGGGGTACATATATTTTCTGGAATTGTCCAAAGGCACAAAAATTTTTAGACACAAAGTATGCCATATAGACCAAGAGGGAAAAATACAAAATTTTCAATCCCCATGGATACACTGCCTGATAACCCATCATGGGCAATTCCAGAAAATATATGTACCCCCACCACAGGCGGCACTAGGTTTTGACCATCCCCCCCCCCCCCCCCCCCCCCCCCCCCCTCCCCCCATGCATCCAGAATTTCTGAGCTTGAAAACCCCCCTCCCATTCAGAATTTCCAAATGCTGGCCATCCCCGGGGTACATATATTTTCTGGAATTGTCCAAAGGTACAAAAAATTTTAGACACAAAGTATGTCATATGGAAAAATTCGGTGTTAAATTTTACTGTCTCAATGACCAATTGGTATTTTTAATCTAAATAAAACCCTGTTTGTACAGTGTATAACATAATTTTGTTTTCCACAGAGAATGGGCATACTTCTACTAATCACAATGCCTTTGTAAATAGTGAATGAAATTCTAGCAAACAAGATGTACTATACTAAATACATTAATTACATTTGTTTTCCTATTGTTACTACTGGCACTGCCATTTGGTAGTAAATTACACAGTCCATGCATGTTGAAAGTCAAGTGTTTAGAGCCAATTCAACAGAATTAAATTTACTGTAATACCATATTTTTTTGCTAGAAAATATTTTTTCAGTACCATAAGTCAATATCTTGCCGCTTGGAAGTCCAAGGTACTAAGGTGATCACCAAGACTCCAATACCATTAACCAGTTTCCGGTTGCAGCACTTTTGCCTTAGATTTTCCTTGTGTCGATTTTGGGAGTGTTTTTATATCTCGTTTGCAAAAAGCTGAGAAGGCTTAATTAGCCTTCGTTGTTAGAAAACACGACTAAGTCGTTCTTAAAGGACTAATAATAGAATTCTAGAGATCTTTAGTTAGGGTCGCATATAAGCTAAACACGTTGAGTTGTTACTAGGCTCGCGACCTATCACTCAGATTCAAGAAAAGTCGACATGCTCGAAAAAAGAAACAGCGAATTTTAGGAATTTTACCTTCATCCTGAGTAGCTTTTCCCCCGTGTAGGAATAACCTGAATGTAAATCTGTTCGGAACTTGCGAATGTCCTGCCATCTCCCTATAAACAGTGCTCTTATCCAGCAGTGACTTTGATCCACGAATCGAATTGTTTTAACGACTTGCCGCCATTGACTCTCCAAACAAATTTTAATTCTCAAAGTATGACCTTCTTGACTCACGCTACTGCCGTAATGTACAAATGTAGCGTCTCGCAGTTACTTTTACCTTTCGACAAAATTCTGTACCATTATAAATTCCACTGTTTTGTGAAAGAAAGGGCGAATAAACAATCTCTGCCGCAATAGCAGGATTTGCGCTGAAAAGTTTAAGCCTTCTTGTCAGATAACAGGAAATTCCTTCAGACACTCGTAGTCCCTGGCTTTTTGTAAACATACTTTTCAGTAGAACAGTTCTGCAGTCGCTTGGAAGAATGGTTTCGATCAAAAGGTTCTTGATATATTTTCAAGCAGATTGCTCGAGAATAATTCACCAATATTGAGCAACCTCCTATCCCCCCCGGCCACGACAACTCACCCCTCCCTCCCCCCGTCACTCGACCGGCGGCGCCACCCCGACAAATCACCCCTCGCCCCGTCTAAAAAAAAAAACCTCACTCGACCGGCGGCGCATGTTGTGACGTCACGCCTGTGACGTCAGGCTTCAGGAAGCACACACGCGCGCTCGACGTTCAAAATTCAGTCGTATCCCTTTGCCCCCGTTCCCGCCTGTGATACTTTGGGTACCCTGTGGATATCATACATGCGCTACATTTGCCATCGTTGGGACGCTCTTTTCTTAGGTATGGTGCTCCGCTCTGCGGCCTTCGGCCGCTAAGGAGCTCCGCTATTAATCGAAGCTCTTTCAGTTTCGTGCACGCCTATGCTCCGTTACTATATGATAAATTCTGCTTTCTTTTCTTATCTAAGCCATGTTAGCTACAATGCTTCTCTAGAGGTAAGTTCTTCATATGTTGTTGCTGTTGTTGTTTTCTATTTAACATTTCATGAATAATATACAGTTTAATTTGCTTTCTTTGAATGCTCGCGGCCTTCGTGATAAATCTAAGCGAAACTCGTTATTCCTGTGGCTCAAACGCCATAAGTCGGATATATGTTTTATTCAGGAATCACATAGTGTTAGTTTTGAAACGCCCCGATTCATTTCCTTTACGTAATGTTTTGAAAACTCGACAATCATTCTGCTTTGTCAGAACGTGCTTTCCTTAGAACTATTAGTTTTATCAACTTAGATAACGTTTTGTGTATTTACGCCTCTTTATGTCTTTATTTGCCGCAAGGAAATGCTTTTGGCTACGTTATGTTTAGCCGTAGGCAGCGCTTCCGCACCGCTACCAGTATGGGACACGTTCAGCCCATTTCAAGAGGCATAAATAGCCAAACGAAAACGTGTATTCTTGTTAGTTCTGTTTATTTGCTACCCGCTACGATCACATGGATCACCGTCTACCGCTATCTTTGGTACGGGCGTAAAAACCAAAGTACGTAAGTTTTACACTTTTCTTGTTTTTAGTTATTTCCTGTGTTGCATATGTCAAATTAGTGAAGTTCAATGCTATATCTCGCAAACTTACTTGTTTAGTTATTATTGATGTTATGATCGCCATTATCATTGTCATTGACATTTTAGTCACGAAATCAGTTGCACCTTGAGTGCTGAATCTTAAGTTTCAATGCAACACTACTCCATGTATTAAATTAGGTTATAATATTTAGTATAATCACAAATAGGCCCAAGCTTGTTTAGCCCTACCCAGATCGGCTATATGCTGTAATTAAGTTGCAATATTTAGACGTATATACGTGTCAGAAATCAGCATCAAGCCTTATGGAAGATGCATAGCCTTATTAGTTTTGCCCCTTTTTCCAATATCGGGATGACACATGTAAACGTCTCATTGATCAATACGTTCAATGCTTGTAGTTGTTATTAGTTTTACTTATTTCGTTAGTTAGGTTAACACTTGTTGTATTCACATTTCAGTTTGAACCCGCATACTGCAATCGCATACCGGATATTGCAACCCGCATCTTTATCCGCAATCCACATATTGTAAACCGCATTTGTACTACCGCGACTATCTCATATCAACCGCTACTACTGCTACTGTTATTGTCATTTCGCTACCGACTATAAGTAACGCAATAGGTTTAGATCATTATTGTTCATTAAATAGTTTGTAAATCAATTTTGCGGAGTTCGAATCTTTTGCTACCGTACCGCGCTACCCTGTGATTGTTAAGGCTTGAGTATCCGCGACCTCTAGAAGTCTTGGCAACCACATCAGTTCAAATTTGGTGTACGTTGGATAGACATTTTGCTACGTTTGAGTTGTGAAGGAATTCAAACAATTTGTTGGACGTCAAGGAACACTTGACTTGTTATTCGTATCGTATTCTACTTGATTTGTTGACAGTTATTCGATCATCGAGTTTCACTTATCTGTGCGATTTATTGACTGTTTATAGAGATATTAGAGCAATTAACAATATCCGCTATAGAGATGGAATCAAATGCTAAGAAGTTTCGTGGACATGCGAAGGCGCTCGTCACGAAGAAAATGAAAGAAATCAAAACGCTAATGGCGTACAGTACGTTAGGTGACATTGATATTATTACATGCAATATGCAAGAACTTGTTAAGCTATTTGAACAGTTTACCGCAGGCCATATGGCATTTCATGCGCTATTAGAAGGAGAACTTTCTATTTCGAATCACAGAACTACTATGATTCAGTAGCATCTAAGGTAGAACATCTAAAGAAAACTGTTAATACTTGGATGGCAGGGGTGAAGGATTAAGTCTAGAGGGGAAGGAATCGATAGGACCGGACGACTCAGTGTCGCAAACTGCATCTTCATCTAAGAGTTCACTTTTATCCGAGGCTCGTGCGAGAGCGGCAGCCAAGAAGGCTGTGATAGAAGCTGAACAGGCAACCCTTAAGCGACTCCAGGATGTAGAATTTGAGGAGCTCAGACTGCGACAAAGGAAACGGGAACTGGAGCTTGAGATGGAGCGAGCGAAGGCAGAGGCCGAAGAAGGCGCGTACGCCGAAGCAGAGGCGCGTGAGATTGGCATGCTTAGTTCACCCGTCCAACTCAGTCCAATCCCAAGTACCATGACGCTACCTACATGGGCGTTTCCCAATACTGCAACTACCTACCCCAAGGCTGAGATCCCGCAACCAGACATCAGCTTCAAACCAGAACCTGACACAGCACCACCTGTCAAGCCAGTACCTGTCAAACGAGAACCTGTGACGCAGCAGTTTGTCACGCCAGAACCTGTCACGCCACATCCTGTCACACCATCACATGTCACGCCACAGCCCGTCACGCAAGCACCCGTCACGCCCCAGCCTGCTGTTCCACATCCGCCCCAAGTCCAGTACGCCACGCCTTGGCCGGGATACACCCTACCCCCAATAGTGTACACACCACAGCCAACACCCAGTGACCAGTTCATGCAACAACTGGTACAACAGCAACAAGAGGCCATAATGTCCCTCACGCTACCGCAACCAGATGTTACATTCTTCAGTGGAGACCCGGGGGAATACTGTGATTTCATCCGAGCCTTTGAGAATGTGATAGAGAAAAAGACAACTAGCCAGAGTTCCCGCCTGTACTACCTTCTTCAGTACACCAAGGGTCAGGTACAGGAGCTAGTCCGATCTTGTCTGGCGATGAGCGAAGACACGGGATATCAGGAAGCAAGACGGCTACTGAAGGAGAGATATGGTCAGCCCTACAAAATAGCTACAGCCTGCATTGACAAGGTGCTGAATGGTCCACCCATCCGCAACGAAGATGGACCTGCTCTACAGAAACTATCCATTCAGCTGACTAGCTGCAAAAACACGCTCACCGAAATAGGATATATAAGCAGGCTAGAAAATCCAGAAAGTTTGAGAAAAATAGTAGACCGCTTCCCTATGCGCTTAAAAACAAGTGGCGCGACATAACAGATTCCATCATGCAACGGGAAAACAGGGACCCAGACATCAAAGATGTAACCAAATTTGTGGAAAATAGGGCTAGGGTAGTAAACCATCCTATCTTTGGCAAGATCACAACTGATCAAGCTAAAAGCAACCCTGTCAAACAACCTAGGAAAGGTGTAGGCTCATTTGGTACTGAAGGGAAACCACCACAGCAAACGGGAAAACCCAATGAAAATAAGACTCGCCCTAAGTGTCCTTCATGCGATAGAGAGCATTGGCTCTCACAATGCGATGACTTTAAGAGATTAACTCTTAACGAGCGATATAGGTTAGTGCAAGCAAAGAAGCTATGTCGCAATTGCCTAGTAACAGGTCATTTTGTGAAGGACTGCGCTAAGAGAAGCTTTTGCCGCATCGACGGGTGCATTAAGAAACACTCCACCTTTTTGCACCAAAAGGAACAAAATGAAAGAGCCCAGCCTTCAAGCCACGCAACAGCAAGCACAGCACACTCGACTGAAGAAAGTGAGCCGGGCACATCACCCACTGATCCTCCAGCAGCAACAAACAGCTATGCTAAAACGCAATCGTTTGAGACGACAGGCAATTTATCTTCCGTTGTAGGATTTTCTGTTGTACCTGTAAAAGTCAGTGCAAGCGGAAGTAGTAAGAAGGTTCTTACGTATGCTTTCTTAGATTCAGGGTCAAACACTTCATTCTGTACGGAAGAGTTGCTACAAAAGCTTAAGGTAAAGGGGGAGAAATCAAGTCTCTCTCTGACTACTATGCAAGCTAAAAATAAGCCTATTGAGTGTTCTTTGATTAATCTAGAACTAAGCGATCTCTGCGATGGTACATCGGCAAAGTTACCTAAAGTTTATTCTAGACCTAGTCTGCCAGTCTCAGTGGATGCTATTGGCACCCAGGAGGATGTCAACCGCTGGCCACATTTAAAGGGTATCAAAATCCCTAAGATTAACGCAGAGATAGGCTTGCTCATTGGAAGCGACGCGCCTGAGATACTGCAGCCCAGAGAGGTGCGAGTAAGTCAAAATGGCGGTCCCTTCGCGACCCGAACTATTTTCGGGTGGGTTCTGAATGGCCCACTAGGAAGACAAGGAGAAAGTTCTCCTTCGGCTAATTTCATTGAAAGCAATGAAGCGCTAAGTGCGCAGTTTGCAGATTTTTGCAACCACGAATTCAACGACTCCGTTTACGAGCCAAGGGCCTCAATGTCTAGAAACGATCTGATTGCTTATGAAATGATGGAGTCAACCGCGACCCTGAAAGAAGGTCACTATGAAATCGGATTGCCATGGAAATGCTACCCTCCTGTGCTGTACAACAACAAAGTGCAAGCAGAGCAGCGACTGTCTTACCTCAAGAACAAGTTGGGGAAAGATCCACAAGTGCACGAGAAATACACCAAGTTCATGGAAGATCTCGTTGTGAAGAAATACGCAGCCAAGGTTAGTGAGGAAGAACTCAAAGAAGCAGATGTGTTTTTCCTGCCGCACCACAATGTAAAAAGTGAAACCAAGCCAGACAAAGTTCGTGTGGTAATGGACTGTAGCTGTAAGTATCGAGGCTACTCACTTAACTGTAACCTGCATCAGGGGCCGGATTTGGCTAACCTGCTTGTAGGTGTTCTCTCTCGATTTCGACACAAGCAAATTGCTATTCTAGCGGACATAGAGTCCATGTTTTATCAAGTCCGTGTGCGTCCAAACGAGGATGCTAAGTACCTCAGGTATTTATGGTGGCCAGAGGGCGATCTGGAAAAAGAACCAGAGCAATACAAGATGTTAGTCCACTTATTTGGAGGAGCATCATCACCTAGCTGCGCAAATTATGCTTTAAAGAAAACCGCTCAAGACAACAAGTCTGATTTCGATCCAGGAACAGTAAAGACTGTGATGCGCAATTTCTATGTAGATGACTGTCTGTGTTCCGTTGAGACAGAACAAGATGGAGTTAGGTTAGTCGGCCAACTTAGAGATTTGCTAGCTCGAGGCGGATTTAACTTGACCAAGTGGATTTCCAACTCTAAGACGGTATTAAATTCAGTACCAGAAGCAGCTAGGGCAGCCTCGGTTAGAGACCTGGATCTGGACAATGCGACCCTTACTGAACGAGCACTTGGAGTACAATGGTCGGTAGGTGACGACGTGTTCACGTTCAAGATTGCTCATAAAATCAGACCAGCTACGCGCAGAGGTTTATTGTCAATTATCAGTTCAGTGTACGATCCGTTAGGATTCGTTTCTCCTGCAATTCTGCCAGCTAAGGCCATTCTGCAAGGCTTACACACGAAATCGCTAGGGTGGGATGATAAAATAGATGACGAAAGTGAAAAGAAATGGGAAACTTGGCTAATCGACCTAAAGAAATTAGAACAATTTGCAATTCCTCGTTGTTTCAAACCAAAAGACTTTAGCGATGTCCATTATGAACTACACCACTTCAGCGATGCGTCAACTGTAGGTTACGGCGCAGTCTCATACCTACGCGTTATAAACTGTGATGGCAGAATTCATTGCTCTCTCATTATGGCTAAGTCAAGGCTAGCTCCATTGAAAACTATGACTATCCCTAGAATGGAACTTTCCGCTGCAGTTTTAGCGACAAGGCTTGATCGTATGATTCGGCAAGAAATAGACCTCCCGATAGAAGGTTCAACATTTTGGACTGACAGTACTTGTGTTCTGAAATACATCGAGAACAAGGATAAGAGATTTCAGACATTCGTAGCCAATCGAGTGGCAGCCATACTCGATCAGTCCACGCCTGCGCAATGGAAGTACTTAGACACCACACTCAACCCTGCTGACGATGCGTCCAGAGGTATGTCAGTTGAAGCCTTAATCAATGATGTGCGTTGGGTACAAGGACCCACTTTCTTGAAACTCCCCGAGAACGCATGGCCTAAGCGACCAGTAGAAATTGGTCAAGTCAGCGACGAAGACCTTGAAGTAAAGAAATCGCCACAGGTAAATGCTACTAATGCTACTCCCAAAGAAGACGATTACATGACTAAGGTGATCGAGCGCTTCTCCTCGTGGTCCCGCCTAAGAAAGGTTTTGGCTTTAGTATTGCGTTACATCAGCAAACTTCGACAACTTGTTAGTCAGCGCAAAGCAAACGAGAGCTCTAAAGGTCAGAAAACCACGAAAGACGCGCCGCTAAGCGTTTCAGAGCTACACAACGCAGAAGTTATAATCTTGAAATGTGTGCAACATCAAAGTTTCAAGGAAGAATTGCACGCGTTAAAGTCGTCAAGCAGTAATTGTACGATTAAACAACACAGTGATATCCACAATCTTGACCCTATTCTGCTAGAAGACGGCCTCATCAGAGTTGGAGGACGTTTACGAAATGCTCCTATATCACATTCAGCTAAACATCCGATTATCCTACCAAAGAAACACCATATTTCTAAGTTAATTATTAACTACTATCACCACGCATCAGGGCACTCAGGGGTAGAATACACTCTATCGCTAATTCGAGAGAAATACTGGATAGTTGGAGCGCGATCAAGTGTTCGCAAGTTATTGCATTCTTGCTTCAGCTGCAGAAGGCGTCAAGCACCTGTTATGCAACAGAAGATGGCAAGTCTCCCAGAGAATCGTACAACACCTTCAAAATCAGCTTTCGCATTCACAGGGGTAGATTGTTACGGCCCATTTTACGTTAAACGGGGTCGGACAACTGCAAAGCGCTACGGGGTATTATTTACATGTTTAACAATTCGTGCAGTGCACATAGAAATAGTTCACTCTCTGGACACGGAGTCCTTTATTAATGCGTTACGTCGGTTTATTGCGAGACGCGGTCCACCTGAAGAAATCAGATCGGATAATGGTGGAAACTTCGTGGGAGGAGAGAGGGAGCTACGCGAGGCAGTCGACAGTTGGAATCAACAACAGATTCATGATTATCTACTTCAGCGTAATGTTAAGTGGATATTCAACCCACCGGCAGCATCTCACCACGGAGGAGTCTGGGAGAGATGTATCAGAACAGTCAGAAAAGTTCTGCGAGCGCTACTCAAAGAACAGCTGATGGATGATGAAGGATTAGCTACGCTGATGTGCGAAGTAGAATCAATCATCAACGGCAGACCAATAACAAAGGTATCGGACGATCCTAAGGATCTGGAAGCACTCACACCAAATCACCTGCTACTTCTACGAGCCGGTAATTCTCTACCGCCAGGCGTCTTCACCAAGGACGACATGTACAGTCGGAGATGGCGCCAAGTGCAGTTTCTCAGCAACCTCTTCTGGCAACGATGGATTAAAGAGTATTTGCCTTCTCTACAGCAACGCCAAAAGTGGAATAAAGTGCAGAGGAATCTGTCAGTCAACGACATCGTCCTACTGTTAGATGAGCATTCACCACGGTCAATGTGGCCGCTAGGACGAGTGCTAGAAGTCTACCCAAGCACCAAAGATGGGTTAGTACGCTCAGCTAAGGTGAGAACAAGAACATCAGTACTCGTGCGTCCTATTGACAAGATTGTATTACTAGAGGCATCCAAAGACGAAGAACAATAGTTCATCTAGTGTATGGACTTTTAGCTATAGCAAAGGACATTGAATAATGGACATTTTCAATTATCAAATATATTTCGTTTCAAAAATTTTGTTAGTAAATTGGGTAAAGGCTCGATTTGTCGCCTTTAAGGGGCCGGAATGTTAGTTTTGAAACGCCCCGATTCATTTCCTTTACGTAATGTTTTGAAAACTCGACAATCATTCTGCTTTGTCAGAACGTGCTTTCCTTAGAACTATTAGTTTTATCAACTTAGATAACGTTTTGTGTATTTACGCCTCTTTATGTCTTTATTTGCCGCAAGGAAATTGCTTTTGGCTACGTTATGTTTAGCCGTAGGCAGCGCTTCCGCACCGCTACCAGTATGGGACACGTTCAGCCCATTTCAAGAGGCATAAATAGCCAAACGAAAACGTGTATTCTTGTTAGTTCTGTTTATTTGCTACCCGCTACGATCACATGGATCACCGTCTACCGCTATCTTTGGTACGGGCGTAAAAACCAAAGTACGTAAGTTTTACACTTTTCTTGTTTTTAGTTATTTCCTGTGTTGCATATGTCAAATTAGTGAAGTTCAATGCTATATCTCGCAAACTTACTTGTTTAGTTATTATTGATGTTATGATCGCCATTATCATTGTCATTGACATTTTAGTCACGAAATCAGTTGCACCTTGAGTGCTGAATCTTAAGTTTCAATGCAACACTACTCCATGTATTAAATTAGGTTATAATATTTAGTATAATCACAAATAGGCCCAAGCTTGTTTAGCCCTACCCAGATCGGCTATATGCTGTAATTAAGTTGCAATATTTAGACGTATATACGTGTCAGAAATCAGCATCAAGCCTTATGGAAGATGCATAGCCTTATTAGTTTTGCCCCTTTTTCCAATATCGGGATGACACATGTAAACGTCTCATTGATCAATACGTTCAATGCTTGTAGTTGTTATTAGTTTTACTTATTTCGTTAGTTAGGTTAACACTTGTTGTATTCACATTTCAGTTTGAACCCGCATACTGCAATCGCATACCGGATATTGCAACCCGCATCTTTATCCGCAATCCACATATTGTAAACCGCATTTGTACTACCGCGACTATCTCATATCAACCGCTACTACTGCTACTGTTATTGTCATTTCGCTACCGACTATAAGTAACGCAATAGGTTTAGATCATTATTGTTCATTAAATAGTTTGTAAATCAATTTTGCGGAGTTCGAATCTTTTGCTACCGTACCGCGCTACCCTGTGATTGTTAAGGCTTGAGTATCCGCGACCTCTAGAAGTCTTGGCAACCACACATAGCTCTTCAAACGATGAAGCTCTTTGGCGAAAGGAATGGGAGGGCGAAATCTTCTTTTCACACGGCACTTGTTTTAGTAAAGGAACAATGATTCTCGTTAAAAAAAATTTCCATTTTAAAGTAAATCGAATAAATATTGATGCGTCGGGTGGTTTTGTTATACTTGAAGTTAATATTCAGGACACCCTTTTTTGTTGGTTAATTTATATTCTCCGGATAAGCAAGATCCACAAGTCAATTTTTTTACCAGATTAAATGAAATAATAGCAAATGAATTGAGTATCTCCCCGCAGAATAAACTTTTAATTGGTGGAGACTTCAATCTTTTCCGAGAATTAGATTTTGACTGTGATGGGGGCTCTCCGCGTCTGACAAAAGCAGTTAACCTTGTAAACGACATGATTTTAGCCCATGATTTGTGTGATATTTGGCGATTGAGAAATCCAGAGACGCGTCGCTTTACATGGTGACAGAGAAAGCCTTTCATCCAAAGGAGGCTTGATTTTTGGTTAATAGGGAGTGAACTTCAAGAAGATATAGAACACGTTGACATTGTTCCCTCAATAAAATCTGATCATTCGGCCATAACTCTAAAATTCGATAGCACCCCCTGTCATCTACACGGTTCTTCTTATTGGAAATTAAACTGCAGTCTGCTCGAAAATGAGAGTTATCACAATCTAATTAACCAGTCCTACCCTACGTGGCTTTCCGAATTTGAAGATGTCGAAGACCCGAGGGTTCTTTGGGATCTAATACAATATAGGATTAGACAAGTTTCTATGCGCTTCAGTAAAGCCAGAGCGCGAGAAAGAAGATTAGAGCTTCACGACGCGTACACCAAACTACATTCTTTAGAGAAAAAATGTGATGCAAATTCCTTAGATCAGGATTTAGCCGAGCATGAAGCAGTCAAACTTGAGTATGAACGGTTACTCGAATATTCAGTACAGGGACGATCGCGCGCTACGTGGTATGAACAAGGAGAGAAATGCAATAAATATTTTTTGAATCTCGAAAACGCCAACATTCGGAGATCATGCGTGCGTAAATTGCGATTGAGTAACGAAACCACCATTCACGATCCAAAGAAAATTCTTTCTCATATTGAGTCTTTCTATTCTTCGCTATACAAAGGAGACCGTGTTAATGTAATTAGCGAAAACCCCTTTGTTAATCAAAGTAATGTCCCTCGCTTAACAGATGAATTAAGGAGTCATTGTGAAGGAGAGCTTTCTTTAAATAAATGTAGGAGCGCTTTGCTAGCAATGGAAAACAATAAATCTCCTGGGAACGACGGGATACCTGTGGAATTTTATAAAGTTTTTTGGCCTTTGTTAGGAAATATTTTGGTTAGTTCACTCAATTACTCGTACCTGCACGGTGAGCTTTCAAATACTCAGAAGCAAGCAATCATCAAATTAATTGAAAACAAGGATAAAAACAGACTCGTTCTCAACAATTGGAGGCCCATTTCTTTGATCAATGTTGATGCAAAAATCCTCTCTAAGGCTTTGGCTACTAGGCTGCAAGCTGTGCTCCCGTCTATACTAAATTCCGACCAGCACGCTTACGTTAAAGGTCGTTCAATCTTTGATGCAGTCAGACTGGTAGACGATATCATTGACTTTACCGAACATTATAACATCCCTGGCCTCCTGGTAGCTATCGACTTCGAAAAAGCCTTTGACTCTCTAAATCACGATTTCCTCTTCGCTGCCCTCGAAAACTTCAATTTTGGCCCGTCTTTTATTAAATGGGTCCAAACATATTATTGTAATTTATCCAGCTGTGTGATGAACAACAACTCTTTTACTGGCTATTTTCCGATGAAATCTGGTATCCGCCAAGGTGATCCGCTAGCTCCCTATCTTTTTATTATAGCATTTGAGCTGTTGGCATCAAAAATTAGGAATAGTGAGGGCATTAGGGGTATCCAAGTAGGTGATACACAAATTAAGCTTTCCATTTTTGCTGATGATCTTACGGTATTCCTGGAAGACCACATTTCTTACTTTAATCTTTGCCGTCTTCTAAGTATGTTCAGTCTTTGCGCAGGCCTTAAAGTAAATAATTCCAAGACTGAAGCCATGTGGCTTGGCGAGTTCGCTCTTTCGCCGCCGTCTATTGAACTTGGCATCCAGAAAATCAATAAGCCAATCAAAATCCTTGGTATCCACTTCACTTACGATAAAAATGCCAAAATGAAACTTAACTTTGAAGCAGTTCTAAATTCATTGAAAAAATGCCTGAATATGTGGAAATGGAGAAATCTCTCGCTGATTGGCAAAATCCAGGTTATTAAATCTTTAGCGATCTCCAAATTACGTATCGAGCCTCCCTGATCCCCATCCCACAGGAGATAGTTGCTGAGGTTAACAAAATAATGTACAATTTTGTCTGGAACGGGCCTGATAAAGTTAAACGCTCAGTTTTGATTTCTGATTTAGAAAAAGGTGGCTTGAAAATGCCGGATTTGGACTCGATAATTAGGGCGCAACGAGTTCTGTGTGTCAAAAGATTGTGTGACGAAAGCCCCGCCCCATGGAAACATATTATGTTCCAATATCTGAACCCGGTTGGGGGGACTCTTCTGCTACGCTGCAACTTTGACACTTCAGCACTCTCTTTCTTTATTCCGCCTTTTTACAAAGAGTGCTTATTTTACTGGTCTAAACAGAAACCTATTTTGCAGGAATTATCGGTTGAAAAATTGATAAATATCATTATCTGGAACAATAGAAATATTCTCATCGCAGGCCGCCCATGCTATAATCGAAAACTGGTTACCATGGGGATTTTTAAACTCGGCGCCATTCTTTCCATCGAAGGGGCCCTCCGTGAATTTCAGTACTTCACCAATGTCTATGAAAATTTTTCTGCCGCCGATTACCTTTACCTTGTTAGTGTATATCATGCAATCCCTAAAGAGTGGAAGCAATCTTTAAAATCTTCTAATCCCAACCCCGAAGTTGAGTCCACGACTCCAGGCATCCATCCAACAATTTGTCTAAACGGTGAAGAAGTCTCTAGCGATTGCTTTACTGCTCGGCTTATCTGTTAACATTTTGTCAATATGTAATAGATAGTTACTGAGGCCGGCAGCAATATGAGATATATTGCAGTCAGCTGAGGGCGCAGCCCGAAGCTGACTGCAATATATCTCATATTGCTGTTGGCCGAAGTAACTATCTAATATATTTACTACTCACATTCCCATCCCATTGTTCTCTTTCTTGCACAATAACGGCTGTTTAGAACAATAGCTCAATCCACCTCCTCGTTTATATTCAATATAAAAGGACAAACGATTTAATGAATATGGTCTTTACAAACTGAATTGCCACTATGTAAGAGTTAAATACCGAGGGCTGAGGCAATAAGGCATATAAATACCGAGGGCCGTAGGCCCGAGGTATTTATATGCCATATTGCCGAAGACCGAGGTATTTAACTGACTTATTACATGATCTAAGGTGATTTTTCTATCGGGTGGAGCGCCATGCAATTAAAAACTCGAAAATACTTCGTCAAATAAACGATTTTTAACCATATAAATCAACCAGGGATCTTTATTTTTCCAGTAGAGGGGTATCCCCAGAGGTTTAAGTCGTATCGGAACAAAAGGATGAAAAATGTTTTGAAAGCTATTGTCGTCAGTGTTGGTTAGGAAATATGTGATTCCTTGACTGTCTTTTTTCTTTTCAACTTTTCATGATAACGTGTATTTTGCGGGCAATTCAAATTCAAAGGACTCATTGCTAACGCTTTATCACTGCAGAGAAGATGCCTTTTACAATACGTTTGTTTGCATTCTGAAGCCCCCGTTTCATTAAATTAAAGAATATCCCTAGAGTGGTTGGGAGACTACAAACAAAAGTGTGGGCTATTGTCCTTTAGCTTCCATGCATTCATTTTTAAACGACCAATGGTAGTACTTCTTTTTGTACCAAACAACAAAAGAATCAAAATACCTGATTATCGCGATTTTAGGTCGTCATTTTGTAGAAGTCAGTGCTTGAGTGCTGAACTAGTAGTTCTAAGTTGGCGACTGAGAACGAATTTCGGAGAAAAAAAAACAAACGCTTGAGGACTCAAGACTAAAAGGGTGCATTATGCGCGTGAGGAACTCGGCACTCCCTGTGTGGTTTTAAGCTGTTCAAGAGATAATACATTTCAAAGTGTCCTGTAGTTGGCGATTGACAACGACATGGTAAGTTTAACTAAAGTTCTTATTTACAGCAATTCGTTTTATTATAACAGTTGAAATATACCGCTCTGGTGAATTTAAATTGCATGACTAAATTGAACGTATCTTACACCGGTGTGTCGTTGATGCTGCGACGTACGAGGTCCATCCAGAATTTGAAAAACTTGTAAAATGTATTAACGAAAGAAAAATGTGTTGTGCATATGCATTGTTATGAGCTTAATGTTCTAAATTCTTTTTATTTCTATTACTTTCACAGTTTGATTGAGCGTGAAGCAGAAATGGAGCCGGCCAGCAAGGTTACCTATAACAACTGCTCATTCCATATTAATTATAGTTAAATTTAGTAGAAAAGTAGAAAGAATCGCCAATTTGGAATTTGGAGACACACTATTCAGCTAAAGCTAGTAATATATATATTTTTTCAATTTAACCTAGCAGACAATTTTGTAGTATTTATCATTTATCTGTGTGTTTCAGCATCGGAAGGGTGGGGCTTTATTTGTCTAATTAGTCATAATTGCTCCTCATTATAAATGTGCCGGGTCATTTATGAGAATCAATTGTTCCATAAAGACCCGTGCATTTATAATGCGGGTCATTTATGACTAATTATTCAATAATAGCCCCAATCTTCCCTGCTGAAACATCAAACCCTCCCCGTTCTTTAAGAATGTAATTAATTCATAGGGATTTAAGTAAAATAAAGGGTCCTGAATAACAATAGAAAAGGTGTCAATCATGTAATAATAAACAATAGGCTTATGTAACTTTGATTGCAAAAGCCAATAACAAAAAGGCGATTTGTTCTTAAGGTGTACATGGTTTCATGAAGTATTGATCAGGTTCTGATTTAGTGGCGCGTCCCTTTCTTCTATTTCTTGCAGTGTTTTCTTTGTGGACAATAGGCCTATGTTATTGCAAAACCCATTAGCCAATCCTAAAACTATTGATATATTTTATAAATGGCCTTATTATTGTGGTTTTCATTGACCCGTAAAGCATATTGTGTTAGCCAGATAGTTAACACAAACGCGAACAAAAGAAAAAAGAGTTAATGAACCCTGATGTCTTCGATTTGATTCGCTTGAGATGTGACCATTCAAAAGCCTTCCCATTGTCCTCTCTCTTGACTTTCTACCGAAGTCAAAGAGAGAGGACCGAACAGTCTATTTCAGCCGCATGCAGGGAATGATGGCTTCAGTTTTTTCGGAAGACGAGGAAGAGCGAGAAATTTTCATAACTCAGAGCAGTGCTGCAGAGAAAGAAGGTAAATATGAAACGCATTTTTGTGTTAAAATTCTACTCTTTTTAATTTTCGGACCAGTTTCTGTTCCTGAAATATCCGGAAAAAATCGCCTTTGCAACGTCAAAAGAAAATTCTGCAAAGCCTTTCAATACAACCTCTTTCTTTTGTTTTAGAGAATGACCGATTTAAGAAGCCGGTGACAGCGTCAGACCTGGAAGAGAATGGGAAAAGTTGGGTCTCCGAACGAAGAATGAATGAACGAACGAAGACGTACGAAGAATGGCTGGAGCGACGGAACGAAGCCGTATTAGCTGATCCGTATCTCGGGGAAGCTGTGGTTAATGAAACATTGGAAGCCATGTCAGACGAGGAGTTCGACGATGTCCTGGCATAGTTCGTGTCGATACCAGTATTGTAATTGAGTACAAATGAGTAATTAATTTGGTCTAGAAGTAGACAAGTACCCTGCTAGCAGAGGTTTTTTTTCTGTAAGTCTTTTATTAGCTAGCATTAAGTTGTTCGCGTGTCTGGTATGTCGCATGGTTGTATTGATTTGCAAAGTTGTTCGCGAACAAGTTAATGCTAGCTAATAAAAGACTGACAGAGAAAAACCTCTGCTAGCAGGGTATAGACAAGTTTCAAAGTATGATTAAATTGAGTTTTTGTGCCGATCTCTAATTGTCTTTACTTCAAATGTTATATTTGAAAGCAAAGACACTTAGAAAAACGGTAGCCGCCTTTTTTGGCAGAAGGGAAATTAACAGGGGGGAATTTGTACGCACTAAACTGACCACACAGCAATATTTGTAATATTGCAGCCTGCAGACTGCGATATTAAAAATATTGCAGCCTGCAGGCTGCAATATTAAAAATATTGCTGTGTGGTCAGTTTAGTGCGTACTAGTTTACCCCTGTTAATTTCCCTTCTGCCAAAAAAGACCGCTCCCGTTTTTCTAAGTGTCTTTGCTTCATGAGGGCGTCACCAGTGATATGCGATATAGTGCAGAGAGAGAACAATGGGATGGGGGTGTGAATAGTAGATATGAAATCAATAGTCCCAACTGCTGCTTTACGCTACAACGCACAATACCCCGATGAAAATCTCGATTGGGCAGCCATATATCTTGTGCCTTTTGAATCAACTTTGGACTCCTCGTTAAGAGCATTTCAATATAAAATACTGCATCGAATCCTTTACACAAACAAGATGCTTTGTAAAATGAGGATTGTAGCCTCTCCCTTGTGTACCTTTTGTCAAGCTACGGAGGAAACGCCTGAGCACATTTTCTGCCACTGTTCTTGCACTAAAACCTTTTGGTCGCGTCTGATGACGTGGTTAGATCATTATGGCATATACGAAGGCCGGGTATTCAAGGAAAGTACGATCATTCTGGGTATCTGGGAAAAAACGAATAATCAACTACTCAATTTTATTATCCTTGTTGCTAAGAGTGTTGTTTTTAAATGCCGTCTCAGTGGGATCAAGCCAAACTTCGACATTTTTCTAAAGAGAATGAAATACCTTCAGCAAATCGAACATTTCATTGCAAACCAAAATGGCACTCTAGAGAAGCACTGTACTTTGAATGTCAAAATCCTTTGTAGGGCGTGAGCATAGGCGTTTTTAGTTTTTGTTTGGGTGGGATGGAGGGGGGGTGCTTGTATGTTATTGTTCTTCTTTTTTTTTGGGGGGGGGTCTTTAGTTTCATCTCTTTATTTATTTTCACAAATTACAATATGTACGTTATCTATATATCTTTACCATCCATATGTTATCTTTGTATGTTGCTATAAAAAAATAAAAATATAATAAAAAAAAAAACTACGGTGCTACGAGCGTAGTAGAGAAAACCTCGGTCATAGCGGAGCACCAGCGCGGGCCGAAGGCCCGCGCAAGCGGAGCACCATACCTAAGGAAAAACCGTATACCATCGAGTTGATTTTGAAAAGTCACGGTTAATTAAATTCATTTTTTCATTTCATTGATGACGCCATGTCCAACTGATTAGTGCGTTGAAAAGCATTTACCCCATAGATAATTGTGTCAAAGTTTGGTTGCCGTAGGTGGTTCCTTTCGCGAGATATAATTTTTTTTCTTTTTTTCTGTATAAAAACCTATAGTGTCCGCCGTCCGCCGCCGTCCGTGTACACATGCGATCCCTGTGTTCTTCCTTTAGAATTTAATATCTCGAAAAGGATAAAACGTGAGCATATCAAGAAAATTTCGCGAAAAGCTGTCGTTTTGCCGACTTTGCAAAACTTCCTTATTAGGAAATCCCCCTTACCTTATTTGGAAGGTCTGTAAGTACTTTTCCTCACATCTTAGCGAAAAAAGCAGGAAAATTGACCAAAACTTGCAGATACTCGAGAATCATCCTTCTCTTGGTCGCCATTTTGTTTTTACCCCCCCCCCCGCCGAGGGGCCTGAGTCACGTTTTGAACACCACAGGCAGCCCGCGCGGATTTGCCATAAAAACGACAGCACTTTCTTGATATGAAAACCATTCTTGGAGAGAATTATATAGTGAGCAAGGGGCACATACTGCCTGGCTGACGTGACGTGACGTCACTACCAATGCCGTGAATCTACTTTTGGCGGGAAATGTCGAGATCCGGCGCGCGCGCCTGCTCATCTGGGGGACTGGGGACTTTTATTTTGAAAAAAAAATTTCTTCGGCAGATCAGAACAGAAGCAACACTATTTCTCTTTACTATAGTAAGCTTATATTTTTACCATTTACCTGTGCTGAGGTTAGAATTCTGAGCTTTTTCGTATGCATTTTACAATCAAAGGGAGATGCAGTCAAGTGGAATGGAAGGAAAATGACGTGAACGAAATACGGCGAATTTTGACAAGTTTGAAAGCACATTTTATCGCTCGTCAGTTTTCTGGGCCGTGTCCACAGAAATGGATTCAACAAAGCTTAAAGCGGGACTGTCACGGTACGCGCATGCTCGAGCAAAGACCGCCGATCCCGCATAACTATCATTCAAAACGGGGATTCCCAGTTTAAATAAACCAATCACGGGACACTTCGTTATCGCGGGAAAGTACCCACGCCCCGCGCGACGTCGCCTCAGGGAAAACATAATTTGGAGTTCATTCGTCAGGAGGGGTTTTTAGGGGTTTTAGGCAAATGAGCTGCAAAATCGTTGTCTGAGGTGAAGATACCGTAGCCCTTGAACAATTTCCATGTCTCGTGAACCCTTTTCGATATCCAGATCCTGCTTTTATTGTGTTCCCAAGCCATTTTGGCGTAAGGACGACCTCGATTAGGCCTTTCTTGTTGGGCAGCCATCAGTGAAAATGACGCTCGAGTCTCATTCAATTTAAAACGACAAACAATATTGCATCGACTCCAAAATTTGGTCACGATACTAAGGAGATCTCAGGAGAGAATACCCGTTAAGAATTAAGGGTAGATGGACCCCGAAACAACAAGATTTGAACGGATTCTACCAGCGTAATTCCTCCCTTTCACAGCCATCGTTCCGGCCCGGACCAAAGTGATCATAATTCGCACATGCGCGTACCGTGACAGTCCCGCTTTAACTTATATCAATTTTTCCAGATATCGGTATGGATATTAGGGACTGTTCGTTAATTACGTCGCAGGGGGAGCTGGTGGTTTTTTCTGCTCGTAGGTTTTGTGAAAACTTACCCCCGTACAAAAAAAGTAGTTTCAATTTCTACCCCCTTCGAAAAACGGCTATTTGAAATTTTACCCCCCTCCCCCTGCGCGCTAATTGACTAAGCTACAATGTAAGCATCAAAATGGCATCTAAACTAAGAACGATTGTTGAAGAGGATGTACCGGTAGAACAAGCTCTAACTGGCAAGAAAAGAGAGGAGAAGTTCGACAGAAACCTTTAGTAGCAAAGCTTTAGTTGGCTTAGGACACTCCGGATTTATACAGTGCCCTGCGTTTCACGCAATTGCACTCAATCTCAGTCCTAGTCTGTTGAAAATTTGCATGACACTGAAATGCACCCCCCAAAAGTTTCGCGTGTTCTAAAAATTTACCCCCAAATTTTCAACGTTCTGCAAAATTTACCCCCCCCCCCCCCCTGCCCCCCCATAAAACCAACAGCCCCCCCCATAAAACCAACAGCCCCCCCTGCGACGTAATTAACGAACAGTCCCTTAATGGCAAAGGACAAGTTGTAGAAAAGACTAAATGAGGGACTCGTGGCTGTCTTGCCGAAGGCATGAACTTTTTATTACTTTGGTTGCTAGAAGAAGAGGTGCTTATGATTTTATGCTTTACTAGTATGGATTGCTGATACCACGAAATCCATAACCTCGAGGTTTGGATTTGAAGTTCGTCTTTGGGATTTGAAGTTCAAGGAGAAACGTTGAAATGGAATATGTTTTTGTGAAATCCAATGCGGGCCTCGTGCAAGATTTGGCCTTTTCTGAGTGAGAAGTTCAATCGGCGTAACACAAACTCATCTTGATTTAATAAATAAGACTTTTATACTCCCTCGTCTATAAGACGAAGAGTACTATAGAAATAGCGCTTTTGATTTTGAAGCCATTTAGGACAGCAATGGGAGGAGAAACTGACGGGGCATGAATCACTGAAAAGCTCCTCCTGGATTACAAACTGTGCGGAAAGCATGAGCAACACAACTGAATTCTACAATTTAAGGTACTGATAGTGTTAAAATTTCTATTTTTAGATATTTACATTGTGATTTTTTATCAAAGGCCATCCTACTTGCATATATCTGCCGTCAAAGGTTTAATTTTGTGTTTTGGACTAAAACATTTTTAGAAATGCTGCTCTTCATATCCACACTTCACACCAAAAGTATTATTTTCTTTTGCATGTGGTTTCTAACAGGGGTAAAAATCCAAAAAAACACCACTCGAGTGGGTAAAGCAAAAATTATAGATGATAGAGACTTGGAATAACAACAAGTAAAGCTTATATTGAATTTAGTTTGGATATAATTAGTCTAAAAGTTTTTTTCAATCCAAAGTCTCTGACATGAGAAATCTTATTTTCCCCATTAATGGTAACCTGCATGGGTTTGGGGAATTCTTTTTCCTGTGAAGCCTTCAAAGATTAAGAATGGCTCTAATTTAAATCTTACTGGGATTAAAAGTCACCTGCTAGAAGTCCCATGTTTCAGTTATATTTAGTACCAGATAGTGTCATTGTATTTGTTGCAGGAAATTTCCGTCTCCTCTGCCTTCAACTCGATCGTCGACCCTCAACTCGTCCTTCCAGGATGACCTGGGACAGCCCTCTTGCCCTTGTAGTGTGGCCAAAGGATGCCAGTTACCGCTTAGCAATTGACATAAAGGGGCTCTCGCACGCTTGGTGGCCACTTCTCTTACAAGAAAATAGCTCAAATCGCAATCCAAATCCATCCTCTTGATAACAGGTCAAAACAACCTAGAATTGCATTTGTCTAACACTTGGAAGGTTTTTCTATTAATCTAGAGGAATATTTTGGTTACTACGGTCAAATGTACTTGTGTTTTCACGGTTACAATTTTTGCTTATTTTATGTCCACGCTGGACGAATATTAAGCGTGCGAGAGCCCCTTTAAGAAGTGTTCTAGGGGTTCGGAGTTCCTGGAGGATTGACTCGTTTGTACGATGGTCCATCAGCTCACTCCAATAATTTTCCTATACCAGAATACATAGTTTTTTGTTAAAGCTGCGGTCTATTGTGCGAGGTTCATGTTTAAACAGCCCTGTTTGCTGTAGCATCTACACATTGTTAGGTACGACTAAGTGGTACAGTGTGTTAATCGAACCCTGGACCGACTTTTTTGTCTTTACTCTTACCCACACTGGAATTTTTGCATTTTAAGGGTGCCTACCCTGGAATTGTGAGCTCCATTTTGACCAAACATCCTGAAATTCCGGGGTCCTCAGCAGTGGAGGCGATTGCCTATTTTTGTGAGAAAGTGAAATCGCGATGTCTCCTAAGTGTAATGTTTTCGAACAAATGTTATGTTATGCCGCCCCCCCCCCCCCCCCCCCCCCCCTAAAAAATGTATGTAAGTCCTGCTTTCCTTTATAGTGAACTTATCTCGTCCTGTGTTTGTATTTGATGTTTATAGTACGCATTTGATCACAACAAGGCGAAAAGAGATGGCGTGATACTTCCCGGTCCAGGTACAGAGAGTTGTTTGATTGACAATTCACAGGTATTCGTGGCTATGACCGTGGACATACAACTGAAGTTTCTTTGAGAGAATACGAAGTGATCAAAACGTAAATAGAGCAGATTCCAATCACAGGCAACGCTTTGCAGAAACTCGTCCATGGGAAAGGCTGAATTTCTCATTAGAGAAGATGTGAAGTGTTCTGATTTCCCACGGCTATCCATTTGAATTCTAACACTTCCCATTCATGTGCCTTGGAAAAATTTAGCTTTTCCCATGGATGGGTTTCTGCATAAATCCCCTGTGTATAAGCCGAAGAGCCCCAGGAACCGGAACGAGATGTCCAATCTCTGTTTGCGTTTATATAAAATGGGCTACCTTGCTTGTTCGAAATGAGAGGTCATGGGTACTCGCACCTCTGTAGATGTTCAGATTTAAAAAAAAGCAAAAAAAAAAATTTAATGGGGTTTTCGATACCTTATTTTGTCCCGTTATTGTTTTTTTAACAAATTCTCAAGTCGGGCCGGGAGTTTGATCGACCGAGTCGACCCGGCTCATGTTAACTGAGCCCAAGAGTCTAACTGAAACAAGTGGCTTTGCTTTAGTAAGAAGTCAAGGAAATGCCAGAGTGTTTTGTTATCTGAAGAAGGGGAACCCTGTGTTCTACATTGTATGTTCCGGCTCGTATGTTCCTGCTCCTGCTTACTTCCGACTGTATGGACGGTTGTTCATTCGCTCTAGGTGTCCACATGGCATACGACGAAGCCTTGCACGACATCAAAGTATGTAAGTCGTGGTTCGACCAGTACCTCGACCAACAGCGTAAAAGACTTGCTTGCAGGGTAAGACATTGAGTGTTTCCTAAAATTGTTTTTACATAAAGTTTATTTTCATGAATTTTTCTTCTAGCGCGGAAACGCCTAGACATGTTAGATAGACTGCTTGCAGTCCATTCTTTGTCGCTCTCGCTCGTGCCTTCTACACTTCAAGCCATCGGCGCTTGTTTTTTTCACGCGCTCGTTTTCGCGGATGTTCGCCAAAAAAGAGACTGCAAGCTAGACTGCTTGCAGTCTCTTAATTGGCGAACGTCCGTAAATCGAGAGACAGGGAGTCCGTGAGTGCCGAAGGCACGAGCGAGCGCAGGGTGTCCTTCTCCCCCGTGGCGCTGCTTGTTATCCGACACCTAGACTTTCTCGTGAGCTGGAAATACGAGCGCGCATGTAGGACTAGGACTTTATCTCGATTTACGGACGTACGCCAAAGAAGGGGCTGCAAGCAGTCTAACTGCAAGCAGTCTAGACATGATATCGTTATAAATACTTTCTAACCAGAAATGATAAAACAAAACTTAGCATAGTTGTATTTGACTTTGTGTGGTATGGATGTCAAAATCTACATTTTTTGACAATGCAAAAAATCATACAGTATAATTCGACGTTTTAACGGCTATTGTATTGTTTTCTTTTTCAGGCTATTTGCTATTGGGGCTCAGGTATGAAACGCTAAACTTGTGATTGTTACCCGGGCCTCTCCTGATTCCACTTGTTTATTCCGGATTTCACAAAAATCCATCCAATAATTGCTTGATATAGGTCTAAGGCCCAAATTCCCAACATAAACACATAATTCGGAACATAGTAAAATTTTACCCAAGCATTCTATATACTAACAGGGACGTGTCCCTGATACTAATTACCATTTTGAGACGGCAACACCACAAAATATTGACGGCTAGTTGGGAGAAAATATTTTCTTCCAACGCCGTCAATGTTTTGTGGTATTGCCGCCTCAAAATCGTAATTTGTATTGTATCGCGATTCTTGATGATTTTCTGGAGGAAATCGCAAGCAATACTGCTTCTTTTCGTCGATTGAAAACTCAATTCTCCTTCCCTTATCGCGCGCTCTCACGCAATTACGACGGCTTTTCGCACGAGCTCGAGCATTTTCTGTTCACGTTTTTCCATCTTTTTTGGCGAAAAAAATCTCTTTCTGCCATTAGGTATTGCTAAAAATATAGTGAAACGTTATTTCTAACTATTGACAATGAAATGAATACAAATTCGTGTGAAAAAAGTTGACAAAAGATTGACGGCTCACAACAACACAGAGTGGCGTGATGAATCACGATACAACATAAAATTCGGTGCCGTGATACACTATTCACGTGAATCTGAACACAGGATAATCAGAGAATAAAAAAAAAGGGTTTGGAAACTTACTTAACCAGTTCTTTCTTCTCCAGCGAAAAATCGGTTCCAGTTGGAAGTCCCAGAGTCAGCTCTCACCAAACACACCCCAGACGAGTATTCACTACAGTCCCAGAAGAAGGGTTTCCGCCGATACTGGACTCCCGACATCGAGCGACAACTAGCGACACTTACCGATGCAGAGGATCGCAGAGATGCAGCGCTTAAGGATACGATGAGAAACGTCTTTCAGACTTTCGACGAAGAGTAAGTGTCGTGTTGTTGTTGTGTGACTGCAAAGGCGTTACTAACAGAGAGGATAAAACAGGAAATTAAAAGCCAGAAAAAATAGTACGTCATCAAGCACATTAAATATTCCCTTTTTCATTTGAATACCTTCCTAAAATAGGGCACCTTCGGTCCCTTATATACTACTTGGAAAAAAGGCTATTTGACCATGCAATTTGTCTATGCAGTTCCCAATCATTGAAAACTCAATCACTCATGGTTAAATGTGAACACTTTCTCTAAACTGAGTTCCATACTGTGATATTTTGCGAATGGTAAACGTGACTGACATATTCTTCAACAGTTATGACATCTGGGATAAGGCGGTCCAGTGTCTGGCAGTGCTTGATGCCATCCTTAGTCTTACAACCTACAGGTATGTTTCTTGGCTGGGTTGTATTTACCTTGGAATAATATGTTTACCTTGGGTGCTATATTGGTCACTTTGGGGTCGAGTTTTATTTGCCTCGGTAATAATATGTTAACCTTGGGTGCTATATATTTGTCACTTTGGGTCCGAGTTTGATTTGCCTTGGTAATAATATAACCTTGGGCGTTATATATTGGTCACTTTGGGGTCGAGTTTATTTGCCTCGGTAATAATATGTTAACCTTGGGTGCTATATATTGGTCACTTTGGGGCCGAGTTTGATTTGCCTCGGTAATAATATGTTAACCTTGGGTGCTATATATTGGTCACTTTGGGGCCGAGTTTTATTTGCCTTGGTAATAATATGTTTACCTTGGGTGCTATGTATTGGTCACTTTGGGGGCGAGTTTTATTTGCCTCGGTAATAATATGTTAGCCTTGGGTGCTATATTGGTCACATTGGGACAGAGTTTTATTTGCCTTGGTAATAATAATGTTAACCTTGGGCGCTATATATTGGTCAATTTGGGACCGATATTTATTTGCCTCGGTAATAATATGTTAACCTTGGGCGCTATATATTGGTCACTTTGGGGCCGATATTTACTTGCCTTGGTAATACTATGTTAACCTTGGGTGCTATATATTGGTCACTTTGGGCCGAGTTTTGTTTGCCTTGGTAATAATATGTTAACCTTGGGTGCTGTATTTTGGTCAATTTGGGACCGAGTTTATTTGTCTCGGTAATAATATGTTAACCTTGTGTGCTATATGTTGGTCACTTTGGGCCCTAGTTTTATTTGCCTCGGTAATGATATGTTTACCTTGGGTGCTATATATTGGTCACTTTGGGCCGTGTTTTATTTGCCTCGGTAATAATATGATAACCTTGGGCGCTATATATTGGTCGCTATATATGTTACTTGGCTGGGTTGT
Organism: Scolanthus callimorphus; assembly: GCA_033964015.1. Classification (NCBI taxonomy): domain Eukaryota; kingdom Metazoa; phylum Cnidaria; class Anthozoa; order Actiniaria; family Edwardsiidae; genus Scolanthus; species Scolanthus callimorphus. The sequence goes on from CM066913.1 coordinate 26,817,902, forward strand.
ATTTACCTTGGAATAATATGTTTACCTTGGGTGCTATATTGGTCACTTTGGGGTCGAGTTTATTTGTCTCGGTAATAATATGTCAACCTTGTGTGCTATATGTTGGTCACTTTGGGCCCTACAATAGTTTTATTTGCCTTGGTGATAATATGCTTACCTTGGAGTTGGATGCAATATAGTTACCTCGGTAACTTACGTCAAGTCAAGTCAAGTCGCGGGTGCGAGGTATGAAGCATTTGTCGTCTTGCTGACTGTTTTTCTATTTTCATTGTACAGTTCACATGGCGAAGGCACAATGTGCAGGCCGGAAGTTGTCTTACCGGAAGTGACATCAGAGGATGATAGTAAGGTAGGTTGCCATCTTTGGGATTTAGGCTTATCTCTCTGCTGGTTATGACCTCAGATTATTGCGGTAGAAGACCGCATACTAATCTGATCAGGGTCGCATCCCGTGATTCGCGAGTAGTCCCGCGTGGCTTTGTTGGTTGGATACCAGCTTGATTGAGAGATTTTGGACTGACTATGTGATTTTGCCTCGTATTCATGTCAAGAGCGGCCGAGGTGGGATGGTAATGAAACTGCCTCGATCTCACGAACGGAGGTGGAATGGTTACGAAACTAGCCTCGATCTCATACGGAAAGGGATTTCGTTGTAAACACGAACCCCGCCGGGTTTTACAGAGAATTTTGCAGTCGATCGCGACGCAGAAGAAAGCGAACTTCATATCACAGTTTTTATTCGGCAAGATGGCCTTCGGATCTCACTTCTTCAGAATATTACCCGGTTGGGGGCCTTTGGAACTCGCTAACAATTCCCAGTTATTTGGCTGTTAGCCTTTTTGACTCGCTACAATTAATCCCTGTTCAACTTGAAAAGCTACCTTCCATCATTCCAGGTATTCCAACCATCGATGTTTTTATATTGAAATAAAACAGGTCTAGTTGTAACAGCATTTTTCACCAGTTATAGGCTCTGGACTTGCCCGTGAGATCTCTGTACAATTTCGTCTTCAGTCATGATACACTCGCTTCGACCGCAATTTAGTGATCTATGATTATTCTAGTTTCTGAATAATAGACCATATCGGCTAACGGTGTTTACATCTTGTAGCCACCCTATTCAGATCATGTGATGATTCCTTTGGGTGGTTACAATTGTCAAATTTCTCTCACTCGACCGAGTGCACGAGTGTATGTGCAGAACTAACAAAAGAATCCACCCAAAGGAATCATCACATGATCTGAATTGGGTGGCAACAAGATGTAAACACCGTAAGCCGATTTAGGTCTATTGGTGTTGAGTAATGGTTTGCATATTAGCAAACATGATTGTTTACATTTTTTACGAATTTATATACGTTACACATACAATTAGACACTTTATCGAGTGGGAGGGGGGTATAATGTTTTTACAATACAATGCAAGAAGGAATTTCTAGTTGTGTATTATTCATCACACTCTGTTTATCGTCAGCATGCACCCCCGTTGTAGAAAAACGCCTTTCTTTGTACTCAGACAAGTGAGTTAAAGCGGCAACAATGGAACTCGACTTTACCTGAGACCGAGTTGCTTCTGAATTAAGAAGTTCTGTTTCCCTTTCTCTAGAGTTCGTTATTTGATTTACAAGCTGATGTGTTTTTTTAATGTTGTAGCCTTTCCTGGAGATCCAAGAAGGCCGCCACCCATGTATCTCCAGAACGTTCACCGGGGATGACTTCATTCCGAACGATACTGTCGTGGGCATTTCGGACGTGAGTCGCAAACATAGTTTGTTTTTTTGCTTGAACATGGTAGGTACATGGCAGATTTCGTAACAAAACATATAGTCGCAAATTGTGAAGTTTGGTCGATAATAGAAAATGTAATCAATAATAGAAATCTGGTCGCCATCTTTCGAATTAAGACGTAACCCATTTAAAAATCGAGTAACGATTGAAAAAAATTCATGGGACAAAATAATTTTCATCATAGTGTTTGTTTTATCTGATCTAAAAAATCATTTCTTACAACACCAACATCGAAAATGAATACTGAAATTTGTCCAAATCCATACAATTTATATAGGTTGACAGGTCCATGAAATAAACATCAACAGCAAACACCATTCCTTCACAACTTTGAAAAAAATTATTTCTCAGGTTTCATTGGGAATTTCCTCTTGTGAACATTAAGCCAATGTCATCACGTTCAACGACTGATTAGCCAATCAAAATGCTTTGACACAGCACGGCACAACGCCGTTATCGCGCGGTCACGGTATGGAACGTGCCATGACGTTTGCACAATCATACGAAATCTGCTGTATTTTCTTTCAACCCCTTGGGAGAAGATATACTTGAATTTTGCCATTGGTTTTAGTATTGATTGTTTCCTCTTCTTCTTCCGGGAAACCTCACCTCCTTCGGGAGAAGATTCTTGTGAAGAGATAATGCATTGATATTACTGTCTTAGTTGATATTACTGTCTTACTATCTTAGTTGCTGCTGACTATTGAAAAAGTCGCATAGCTAAAACATGGAATGAGAAATGATAAAAACCCTCTGCGGCGGTATCCATTACTTGTCACAGCCTCGCAATTTTCCAATTTCATTCACACGTTTCATGTCGTTCAAGGACGGCGATGACATGGAAGGGGAGTTCAGCAGAGAATGCCGATAGCACATGCGTACTGGTGACAGGCCCTAATATGGGAGGCAAGTCTACGCTGATGAGACAAGCTGGACTCATCACGATAATGGCACAGCTGGTAAGCGGCAGTACGTCTACAAAAAGTGGTTAGGATTGGCGACTAGTTTGAAGAATTTGGTAGCCAGTTGATATAGCGGTTTTCACATGACTGTCGTGAAAACAATTGCAATTGAGTAATCACTAGCCAATCAGAATCGAGAGAAATCACGACTTGCTCCTATATTGCTCCTCAGCCAATAGAGCAGATTTCAGATGACCATCGTGAAAGTACACGCAATTGTGCAATCACTAGCCAATCAGAAACAAGAATAATTACAACTTACTGCTGAATGGTTTCCAGCCCAGCCAATCAGGAGCCGAACCAATTGGCTAGTAATTCCTTGCTTGTAATTAGTTCGCAATTTGATTGGTTGATAGAAATAAGCAGCCAATGAGAGAGCAAACCAATTGCAAACACGACGGTCATCTGAATTCCGCTCTAACAAGCCGAACCAATTACTAAGTAATTACATAACTGTATTTACTGCAGAATTTGATTGGTTGAGGAAAACGAGTAGCCAATGAGAACGCAAAGCAATCGCAATTACATAGAGTGGTTTTCATATGACTGTAGTGAAACCAATCGCAAAGCAATCACACCAATTCTGAATAAAACATATAGGAGTGATTACAAAGTAATTGCGAATAACTCACGAGAGTCATCTGAAATCCGCTCTAACAAGTCACGCTCTATCAAGCTTAGATAGATAGATACATATAGAGGATATTACCTGGCCGCGCGGAGATACGAATTTTATCTTCGAGGGTTGAACATTTATCTCACAAGTGAGCGCAGTTTATTATATAAACATCAGTGAAATACGAAATCGACATTTATTTTACGAGAAATATGAAAACTAGTCTAAAAGCTATGTGTGTTATGTTCACTGCGAAGAGTGAAGATAAAATTCATATGTTCACAGTGTTAAGATATCAGTCATTTTTTCGCGCGAGAGATACTGGTATTTTACTGATGTTTATGTAATAAAAATTTATTAGTTCAATGCATGGATTCCTTGATAATATCAACAAGAGCGACTTTTTATTACTTCATCTCTGTAGGGCTGTTACGTCCCCGCCGAGTCGTGTCGACTAACGCCAGTTGATCGAGTATTCACCAGACTTGGGGCACACGATAGGATCCTAGCAGGTAATGCACTCCATAAAAAAATGCTGTACTTTTATTTATTGTGCGCGGATTAATATCAGATGATTATCTAAATTAAATCTGACTTGTGTTTTCTGCACGTTCCTATTGGTTAAGATATTTGGTCTTTGTTTACTCAGCCAATGAGAATGCGAGGGAAAAAAACGCAAGTCTTCGTTGCCTGATTGGTCAGTTGTTGAAGCCTACGTAGTAAGCTGAAAAGGAAAGGAAAGTTGAAAGGAATAGCCAGTACGAGGGAAGAGCGGAATAGATTTATATGGTGTGACAGCTGTGAGGTCACCATATTATTAGCGTCGAGAACCCCTCTCTCCTCTCGCGCTCGCTTTTCCTTTCTACTTTACTTTCCCGTTGCGCTTGTGACAACAAGCTACCGTGTGTAAATTTTCTCACTTACCTGTTTCTGATCTTAGCATCAGCGATTCTCATTTTACTTTCCAGGCGAAAGCACATTTTTCGTGGAGTTAAGTGAGACAGCCACCATATTACGTCATTCAACGCGACACTCGCTCGTACTGCTCGATGAACTAGGTTAGTTACTAAGGGCTGTTCCATATTATAACCGTTACCCCCCTATTGTCTGGAACCTGGAAATTCCACAGGGGTCGCTGTGTTTGACCTTGGAATTTCCACAGGGTTTGTATATTTTTACCCTGGAATTTCCACAGGGTATTCATTTGCAACTGTGGAATTTCCACAGGCACACAAGAGAATGAAGAATTTTCACAGGGGTTGTTACAATTTCCACAGGGGTTGTACAGGAGTCTGCAATTACAGGGGTCTGGAATTTCCACAGGGGTAGAGTAATTTTTGAAAATTTGGATTTCCTCGATGGGGGGAGGGGGGCGGGGGGGAGGGGGGGGGGGGGGGGTTGGAACAGCCCAGACCACAGGCAATCAGATACTCCAGAAGGATTCCCCTTCATCACTACTTAACACAGAGGAATTTCCACAGGGGTAGAGTAATTTTTGAAAATTTGGATTTCCTCGATGGGGGGAGGGGCGGGGGGAGGGGGGCGGGGGGGGAGGGGGGGGGGGTGGAACAGCCCAGACCACAGGCAATCAGATACTCCAGAAGGATTCCCCTTCATCACTACTTAACACAGAGGAGTGTATCCATGCTGTACTAATGAGCATATGAAATCTGCTACTTAAAGTGGAAGACGCTCGCATCAAATGAACGTCGATGTTATACGTAGATTTATATTGTAGCGACAGCCTTACATAACCCACTCTAATTTATTCATTACTCACTTAAAGACCCTGTGTCAAATCGGACACTTTTCGCTACTAGTATGCTATAATAAACGTATAGCCTACTAGTAGCTCAACCAATCAGAATGCAGCTTTGACAACAATATAAACAACAACAGTATCTTTATTCAGCACTCTTAAAAGTAAAAATACCAAGATTTATAGAAACAGTAGACCACTAGTGGTATTTGACTAATGCTTTGTTGTTGTCTTTAGGTCGTGGTACGGCAACATACGACGGTACAGCTATCGCATGTGCAGTAGTGAGGGAGCTCTCCGCCAACATCCGCTGTAGGACGCTATTTTCTACCCACTATCACTCCCTGGTGGAAGAATTTGCAACTGACCCTAACGTTCGTTTGGGGCACATGGTAGGATACGACTGAAAGTCTGGAATTTTTAGGAAAATCCTGGACAACTCCTAGAAAAATGTTTCAACTCAAACGTGGTTGAATTAGTTTCGTGAATCTGGTTTTGGACTGCAAATTGTGACATCCTCCATACTTATCATGTTTTTTGTGGGGATGGACTATTTCTACCCAACAAAAACTCCTGGAAAAATAATTAAAGACTTCCTGGAAAATCCTTGATTGTTGTCATTCAGAAAGCGTACGAACGCTGTTTTAAGGCGGGGGGTTGAAACAAGATTCACCATTGGGTGGAGGGGTGAGTCCCTCTGACGTCACTCCCACCATCCCACCACCGCCGCCGTGCTATGTGATTTTATTCCCAAATAAATGATTGCCAAGCAATAATAAACCAGGAAATGACTATGTTTTTCCTTGATTTCATTCGCAGGCATGCATGGTCGAGAATGATGACGAAGAAGGTGATCCTAGCAAAGAGACCATCACATTTTTATACAAGTTTGTCAAGGGAGACTGTCCTAAGAGTTACGGGTTCAATGCCGCACGACTTGCCGGGATACCAGACGAGGTTTGTCAAACTTGTCCAACGAACGAAAATCAGAAAATCGAAGTAAGCTAGCTTTATGATCTTATGTCTTATTTTTATGTTCCAGATTATTTCTGTAGCAGTGCGGAAATCTCGGCAGTTCGAGGAGACGCTCGATCAAGTCAAGATCTTTAGGTAACGCGATAACCTTGCTTCTGGGATCGACATTGAAATTCGTGTGAATTTGCAGAAAGGGGGGTTAATCTGACTCACTCAAGATCCTCCAAAACAGAGCAGCCAAGGTCTTGACCTTTTTCAACTCTTTTTTTCAGAAAGCGGTAGAGTGAGCTAATGAATGATTAACAAGATAAATGTTCTAAAAAACGTGTGCGGGGTTTTTGTGCAACACTACATGCCTCTATCATCTCCGCAAATTTGAGGTCAATATCTTAAAACAGGTCTGACCTAAAGCTCCGAGAAGTAGAAAATGTTTCGTCAAAATTGAATCGCTAAAAACCTCCCTCCAAAATTTTTCCGGGCTTTCGCGGTTTGTTGGCTAGCTCGCGCCCCTTACTTGAAATCCAGTTGTATTGAGCCAATCAAGTTCGAGGCACGTGCTGAGAAAGCTACGTCATGAAAAATCGTAAATTTGCCAATGTTATCTAAATTAACTATACCTGTACCTTAATTAGTTTGCTTGCGCCTGCGCTCGCTTGACTTACACCAGACGCAAGCCATTCTCGTACCCAGAACTCCCCGGCTCGTCTTCTTACAGGGGAGGCTATGGTGACTTGAGGACCTTTGCTGGTTGGCTGGCTTTGAACGTTGGTGCATGCGCAGAGAGATCTTTCTCTCAACGGCTCTGTATCAAATCTGTATCAAATCTCGCGCATGCGTCAGTGGCTGTAACCAGAGCCTTCCCCGCGAGGTGACGAGCCGGGGAGCTCTGGGTAAGAGAATGGACGCGAACACAAGGCGTGCTCAACGTCTCGATTTTCTTACACTTGCGTCTGCGCTTGTGACGAGCTGGGGCGCTCTGGGTAAGAGAATGGACGCGAACACAAGATTTACTCAACGTCTCGATTTTCTTGCACTTGCGTCTGCCCTTGCGTCTGCGCTTGTGACGAGCTGGGGCGCTCTGGGTACGAGAATGGACGCGAACACAAGGCTTACTCAACGTCTCGATTTTCTTGCACTTGCGTCTGCCCTTGCGTCTGCGCTTGTGACGAGCTGGGGCGCTCTGGGTAAGAGAATGGACGCGAACACAAGGCTTACTCAACGTCTCGATTTTCTTGCACTTGCGTCTGCCCTTGCGTCTGCGCTTGTGTCCTAGTGTCCCATAAGCGAAATGCATGAGTTTGATATCCTTGCGCTTGCGTTCTTGTGTAAATCAGCCCTTATACAAACATGGTCGTTTTCGAAAGGGCTTTACTGCTGTCTTACCTTTTCTCAATACACTTCTTTATATTTCGTTTCAGGAAAATTCTTGATGAATCAATCATGGCAAGCGCTAAAGGTGATCTGCTCTCTCTGAGAAACAAAATAAAGCTTTAAACTAACACAGCCAAGAAAAAGAATCCATGAGAATCAAACTCGTTAACACACAAGAAAACTGTTTGCACCGTGGATAGTAGCGTGGGAGCGTGGATAGTGGGGTAAAAGTCTATCTTGGAAACTAAGATTAAAGGGGCTGTGTCACGGTCATTTGAATAATTCGTAACTAAAGCTCTAAATATGTATGTAATCATCCCAATTCACTTATATCACAGTGTATTAGCCTAATAAGCAATGCAGGTACGTTTTAGCGGCAAGACTGCCGATTTACAAGTAAATTTGATGTAACATTAAACTTTAAAAACTGTTCATCCTGACAAGATTCGAACAATCCGTTTCTATCCACTCTGTAATAGGTCCATGAATCCTACAATCATGATCGATTTGTAGTTAAAGTGCTATGTAACAAGCCTAGACTAGTATTTTTGGGTATCCATTAGTTATTCGGATGTTTTTTTTTACATCACAAAAAGTGACACCGCTCCTTTAACATCATTTACGCAGGGACCAGAAGCACATAAGTCACTTGTTGTTTCCTTCTCTGATTAGTGATTAATCATAAGTAATTAGTAGGTTTGTTGTCAGGGTGTTTGTTTACTGTTTGCTGTGATGTCAAGGCACACATACGATGGGCAGATTTAAAAAGTAAAGAAATGTTATACAATAAAATATATAATACTCATGTGGTCGTTGAAATGAATGTACATGCTAGAGAATAAAAAAATAAAGACGCAATTTCGTTGGTACAGTGCTGAGTCATTCCTTTTCTTTCTCAACGCGTTGAAAAAATGCCGACTCTTCCGTCTGTGACCACTTTTTAGTCCCCAAAAAGAACGCTATTAGTAAATTACTCCAATGTGAACAAGATCCTATAATGTTTTAAGTTTGCCGTTCGAACTCTTTGATGCGTATCAAATGTCGAAATTTCAGTGACGTGAACTTGTTTGATTGAGTAGAGAAAATAAATAGCGAGAGGAGGAAAATTATCTATTGACCATTAAAATCAAAATAAGAGTGGGAAAAATGCGCGAGTGTGTAGTACATAATAGGGCATGTAGTTGCACGGGATAAATAACACATTTGAAATATATTATCACTGGTCCCATTGGCTGATTGCATTTTTAAATCGCACCGGGGGATTGAGGAAAAGAGCAAATGGCTCCTTTAAAAATATTCACACTAATTGGACTAGTGTTTTGATTGAGAGGGGTTAGTACTCAATCAAATGGCCTGAAACTGACTATGAAGAAAAGTCTAAACGTACAAGAGGTAAAAATATTTTTCCCGGATTTTGTGACATTATTTCATCGCGAAGTTCTACCAGTAGTCAATTGATACCCCGGCCCCCCGGCCCCCGGGACAGAGCGGGGAATTTAACATTCACTAAGTGTTAAAATGTTATTATTTTTTCCGGTCACCAAGGGACGTGTCTCCGGGGACACTTTTGCAACATGGCGAAGCGCGCCCTTTTTTTGATAAACGCATTTCATCATCAACCCTAGCCTGAATTTCAGCCGTCTTTTCTTCCTACACTCCAACGTTGCGTGACGGCTGAAATTCAGGCTACATCGATCCCAGAGAAAAGATAAACGTTTCATTTTCTGTGTATAGTACGCTGCGCTGTTCTGCGCATGGACGCGGGATCAATTCGTTCAAAAATGACGCAATTTTCTTGTTTCACGTATTCCTTCACAAAATAGCCCTCAGGCACTAAAAATGGGGTATGTTTGCGCCATCACAGTTTCTAAACGAGCATGGGCACCCCCTCTTTTCATTTCATTTTTTCATTTCTTATATACTAAATAGTAAATAGACAAATTAAGAAAAAAATTCTACGACAGTTTTATTTCAGGGGAATTACTTTAAAAATATATAGATTTAGGCACTGCCTTAAAGCGGAGCTCCCAATCACCAATCCCACTGATATTAATAATGGGTATTTCCAGAAAATATATGTGCCCTGGGGATGGGCAACACTAGTTGTTGACCCCCGTGCATCCAGTATTTCCAAAATGTGTTACCCCCATGCATACAGAATGTGTTACCCCCATGCATATAGAATGCATAGAATGCCTGAGAGGTTAAACTAGCTCACAGCTTTGAACCCCCCCCCCCCCCCCCCCCCTGGAAATGTAACAGAACTTAGAACAAGTTAGTTGCATCCTCCTCATTCGTCGGAAAGATGTGTGTATCCCCTAGGAATTTCACCTGCACACCCCCCCCCCCCCTCACCCCCCCCACCCAATATAAATGGAATGTAGCCTTAGATCTAGTTTGTACTACAGATACAAGTCAAGCAATAGTGAAGACGGTAAAATTGTTATCTAAAGCATTGAAATTATGTCAAACCAAATGGAAACCAATATACCACTGACAATGAAAAGAAACATTTTTCAATCCCCATGGGTTATGCCTAGACTTCCTCAAGTCCTTCAAATTTTTGCTTGCTTGTATCCTATGAGGTTGACTTTGAGCAAGTCTAGGGTTTGCCTGATAAACACATAGGGGTAAATTTTAGACTGAAGTATACCATTTGGCAAAGCATGGAATATGTAAGATTTTACTACTTTGAGTAACTTTGTAATTCTCAATGTGTGTTCTTAAGTTAAAAATTATCAAAGAGAAATGGAAACCTTTCCAACATTCTCTAACGTACTTCTTTCTGTGCCCATCGCTCTGAGTCCCCTCCATGGGTAGTCACTGCACTATGGGCCGGCTACACCATATTGAGTCAGCGGATTTCCATCAAGGGGCTCTATACTGTGTTATTTAGATGCTAGTTTGAACAATAGATCCAAGCCAAGCAATAGTGAAGTTGGATAATTCTTTATCAAAAGCACAATGGAAACCATTATACGACCAAGAGGGAAAAATACAAAATTTTCAATCCCCATGGATTATACACTGCCTGATAACCCATCATGGGCAATTCCAGAAAATATATGTACCCCACCACGGGCGGCACTAGGTTTTGACCATCCCCCCCCCCCCCCCCCTCGCATGCATCCAGAATTTCCAAAATGGCTTACCCCCACCCCATGCATATAGAATTCCTGAGAGGTTAACCTACAATAGCTTCCAGCTTCAAAAAACCCCCATGCAGGCAGAATTCCGAGCTTGAAAACCCCCCTCCCATTCAGAATTTCCAAATGCTGCCCGTACGAAACGAGAAGCGCTTGAAAGCGCTTTTAAAACGCTGCCAAAGCGCTTCGCAGCCAAAAAGCAGCTCAAATGAAGCGCTTTGAAAGTGGTTTTACGTTGGAAGCCATTACGCAGCCCGCTGCCAATCCGCTGTGAAGCGGTAGAAGATGCTGTGGCAGTGGTTTCGCAGTGGTTTGCAGCGGTTTAGCAGCCGAGCTTAGGGCTTCTCTTCGCTGCAAAATCACTTCAGGCCACTTCAACAAAGGAAAGGAAAAAAACTTACACACGCTGTGTACTAATAATAGCCATGGTGCTTGTTTCTGACACTATTCGGTGTTATCGTTTCCCAAAGATCCGATGGCTTGAAACGTATTCTCCCGCGACGTACACATTATCAGATTATCAGTTGAAGTTCAAAATGATCGAGTTGCGGCTTCAATCCCAGATATGGTCTGCGTTTAGAGACCGTGCAAGTCACTGTAGTACGTACGTTTTGAGTGCGCGAGGTTTTCTAACGCCCGTGATGTTAGATAGAATAACAGACACATCAGCGAGAATCAGCGGGTCCAAAGTCAATTTTTTATCAATTTTCTTCGTTAGATTAGAATATTAATCTCGAATAACAGACCAGCAGTTGTATTTTGTTAAGGATCAGCTTTCTTCACGTGACAAACTCTACACCAATCAAATAAGGTATTCTATCTCGGCGGACTTTTCGTTTAGTGAGAGGTCGTTTATTTAACCGTTTAAAGACGATCGTCTCTCTCAATTGAAATTCTCTTCAAAAAGCAATGTTTACAGCAGTGTCATGGGTAGACGAGGATAAGTTCAGTGTACTGTTGTGGGGAGTGGAGATATCTCTGTTCAAGATGGGGAAGCGCCGGGGAAGGAAACAAAATAGAAATTGGAAAGATGTATCCTGCAGTTATAACTTCGCGCGTCAGCTAGAAAACCCTAACGTTCGCGTCTCAGCACAACGCCGAAATCAAAGCTTTATCAGGTACGTTTGCCAAGTTAAACTGTTCTCTCTTAGGGCATTTATTTGAAAGTACGTGCATTCAGTTTGATTTTTTTGTTTGATAAATCTTTGGGACAATAGATACACACGTTCCGATACAAACCACGCGTCTTTAGATTTTACTAAGTGCGAAACACATTTCAACCTCAGGTTGTCGAATAATCAACTTATGCCCGAGGAACCAACAAACTGTTTTCTCTTTACTGTAAAATTGTGGCGAATCCGATAATTTTATCGCACTTAGCTCATTACACTAAACTGTGACGCATTGTTCAATATGCGCTCTCTGTGATATAACCCGAAGTAGCGAAACCATAATACCCTTCTCTGGCTTAATAATGTAGCAACCACGCCGTAGTATATCATTTTGTACTAGAAGCGTGTGTCAGCAACTGTTATAAGAAAGTTGTAAACAGATTGCTGCTAGGAAAGAAGTTTCAAATCATGTTATTAATTTTAGCTTTTGCTGAAATACTATTTTATAGCTATCTTTGCAGTCCATTGACTTGATTGCGTGAATAATTATTATCGTGTCTATCAATACCTATATCACGTAGCATCCTCGCTGCCAAACGCTTCATAATCGCTTCCGAGCAGCCACGAACTGAACCGCTTCAAAACCACTTCCAACGCTTCCAGAAGGCTGTAAAAGCGCTTTTTTTGGAAGCCAAAATGTGCACCTTCCGAAGCCCCTTTGTTTGAAGCCTTTTGGAAGCGCTTTGGAAGCGCTTCCAAAAGCGTTCTGGAAGCGCTTTTAAGCGCTTCTCGTTTCGTACGGGTGGCCATCCCCGGGTACATATATTTTCTGGAATTGTCCAAAGGCACAAAAATTTTTAGACACAAAGTATGCCATATGGACCAAGAGGGAAAAATACAAAATTTTCAATCCCCATGGATACACTGCCTGATAACCCATCATGGGCTATTCCAGAAAATATATGTACCCCCACCACAGGCGGCACTAGGTTTTGACCATCCCCCCCCCCGCCCTCCCTCCCCATGCATCCAGAATTTCCAAAATGGCTTACCCCCACCCCCATGCATATAGAATTCCTGAGAGGTTAACCTACAATAGCTTCCAGCTTCAAAAAAAAAAAAAACATGCAGGCAGAATTCCGAGCTTGAAAACCCCCCTCTCATTCAGAATTTCCAAATGCTGGCCATCCCCGGGGTACATATATTTTCTGGAATTGTCCAAAGGCACAAAAATTTTTAGACACAAAGTATGCCATATGGACCAAGAGGGAAAAAACAAAATTTTCAATCCCCATGGATACACTGCCTGATAACCCATCATGGGCAATTCCAGAAAATATATGTACCCCCACCACAGGCGGCACTAGGTTTTGACCATCCCCCCCGCCCTCCCTCCCCATGCATCCAGAATTTCCAAAATGGCTTACCCCCACACCCATGCATATAGAATTCCTGAGAGGTTAACCTACAATAGCTTCCAGCTTCAAAAAAAAACCCATGCAGGCAGAATTCTGAGCTTGAAAACCCCCCTCCCATTCAGAATTTCCAAATGCTGGCCATCCCCGGGGTACATATATTTTCTGGAATTGTCCAAAGGCACAAAAATTTTTAGACACAAAGTATGCCATATAGACCAAGAGGGAAAAATACAAAATTTTCAATCCCCATGGATACACTGCCTGATAACCCATCATGGGCAATTCCAGAAAATATATGTACCTCCACCACAGGCGGCACTAGGTTTTGACCATCCCCCCCCCCCCCGCCCTCCCTCCCATGCATCCAGAATTTCTGAGCTTGAAAACCCCCCTCCCATTCAGAATTTCCAAATGCTGGCCATCCCCGGGGTACATATATTTTCTGGAATTGTCCAAAGGTACAAAAAATTTTAGACACAAAGTATGTCATATGGAAAAATTCGGTGTTAAATTTTACTGTCTCAATGACCAATTGGTATTTTTAATCTAAATAAAACCCTGTTTGTACAGTGTATAACATAATTTTGTTTTCCACAGGGAATGGGCATACTTCTACTAATCACAATGACTTTGTAAATAGTGAATGAAATTCTAGCAAACAACATGTACTATACTAAATACATTATTCATTTGTTTTCCTATTGTTACTACTGGCACTGCCATTTGGTAGTAAATTACACAGTCCATGCATGTTGAAAGTCAAGTGTTTAGAGCCAATTCAACAGAATTAAATTTACTGTAATACCATATTTTTTTGCTAGAAAATAATTTTTCAGTACCATAAGTCAATATCTTGCCGCTTGGAAGTCCAAGGTACTAAGGTGATCACCAAGACTCCAATACCATTAACCAGTTTCGGGTTGCAGCACTTTTGCCTTAGATTTTCCTTGTGTCGATTTTGGGAGTGTTTTTATATCTCGTTTGCAAAAAGCTGAGAAGGCTTAATTAGCCTTCGTTGTTAGAAAACACGACTAAGTCGTTCTTAAAGGACTAATAATAGAATTCTAGAGATCTTTAGTTAGGGTCGCATATAAGCTAAACACGTTGAGTTGTTACTAGGCTCGCGACCTATCACTCAGATTCAAGAAAAGTCGACATGCTCGAAAAAAGAAACAGCGAATTTTAGGAATTTTACCTTCATCCTGAGTAGCTTTTCCCCCGTGTAGGAATAACCTGAATGTAAATCTGTTCGGAACTTGTGAATGTCCTGCCATCTCCCTATAAACAGTGCTCTTATCCAGCAGTGACTTTGATCCACGAATCGAATTGTTTTAACGACTTGCCGCCATTGACTCTCCAAACAAATTAATTCTCAAAGTATGACCTTCTTGACTCACGCTACTGCCGTAATGTACAAATGTAGCGTCTCGCAGTTACTTTTACCTTTCGACAAAATTCTGTACCATTATAAATTCCACTGTTTTGTGAAAGAAAGGGCGAATAAACAATCTCTGCCGCAATAGCAGGATTTGCGCTAAAAAGTTTAAGCCTTCTTGTCAGAAGAGGAAATTTCTTCAGACACTCGTAGTCCCTGGCCCATAGCAGGATTTGCGCTGAAAAGTTTAAGCCTTCTTGTCAGATAACAGGAAATTCCTTCAGACACTCGTAGTCCCTGGCTTTTTGTAAACATACTTTTCAGTAGAACAGTTCTGCAGTCGCTTGGAAGAATGGTTTCGATCAAAAGACTCTTGATATATTTTCAAGCAGATTGCTCGAGAATAATTCACCATTAGTATATACTACACGGGAACCTCCATAGATCGCGCGTTTTGATTGGTTCGCTATCTCGGGATAATGCCACAATATTCCGAGATCGAAAGCATTATCCCGAGATTGAGAAGCCCGAGTGCAAGTGGTTCGGATATTTTTACTTTCTAAAGGAACTATCTGATTCGAAATGCAACGGAAAAATCCTTCTCAATTAACTTATGTTGTCTCTTTAGTTTTTCAAGGTGAATCAGAGAGAGAATGTATTTCTTGAACTTCGAAAATGTGCTGTTCTTGTTTTTCAATTCTTCGGAATCACAGAGATCGATGATTCGTTCACGGCACTTTTGAGAGACGAATTACATTCACAACAACATATTAATTAAGGCAATTTGTCGAAAACATATCTACTTTGCCGAACATTTACATGTACCTGTAGGTTGGAAAGGACATTAAATCGTAGAAGCGAGTCATTGAGTGCAGTTTAAGAGAGAATTTCAGTTAAGCCTACCGCCGACTTGTTGATTCGCTTGCCCCACGAGCCATCCGACATCAAACGTATTTAAAGTGGTCTCTCTTTTTATGAACAAGGTCTTCCTCGTTGTCCCAGAGTTTGAAGAGGTTCATTTCCCAAATTTCTGTTTGAATATTCCAAACGAATCTTGAATTTCTCTGCCACCAGGTTGAAAAATATAGTCATCCATCGGTGGTGAAATGGCGACCAAAGGCGCCAAAGTGTTTTCAGCGAAGCAACTCTGCAGTTTCACAATCCATAATCCAAGGCACAAAATGCGAATTTATCCCTTGAATCCATCCTTGCAACCTTCCAAAAACTTAAATCGTTTATCGTAGTCGATATTAAGGTTTTAAAAACAAGTATTTTCTAGCGTTTTTGCTTCTCTAAAACAGCAGCAAGTTTCCACCATGTGTTCAGTAGCCGAATGCTTGTAGAGAAGTCTGACGTAATGTCACGTGCGTGACAAACGTCACGCATACAGAAAGAGGCTACAAAATGTCGGCAAATGCCACATTTAGTGTCGTTCGGATATTTTTGTGTTCCCGTGTAGTATATACTAAAACAATTATTCTCCTCAGGCTCAGTGAATAGTGGCGAATAGTCCCCTCGACCTCCGGTCTCGGGGACTATTCGCCACTATTCACTTCGCCTTCGGCGAATAATTGTTAAATATTGAGCAACCTCCTATCCCCCCCGGCCACGACAACTCACCCCTCCCTGCCCCCGTCACTCGACCGGCGGCGCCACCCCGACAAATCACCCCTCCCCCCGTCTAAAAAAAAAACGTCACTCGACCGCTGCGCATGTTGTGACGTCACGCCTGTGACGTCAGGCTTCAGGAAGCACACACGCTCGCTCGACGTTCAAAATTCAGTCGTATCCCTTTGCGCCCGTTCCCGCCTGTGATACTTTGGGTACCCTGTGGATATCACGCCTGTGACGTCAGGCTTCAGGAAGCACACACGCGCGCTCGACGTTCAAAATTCAGTCGTATCCCTTTGCGCCCGTTCCCGCCTGTGATACTTTGGGTACCCTGTGGATATCAGGCCTGTGACGTCAGGCTTCAGGAAGCACACACGCGCGCTCGACGTTCAAAATTCAGTCGTATCCCTTTGCGCCCATTCCCGCCTGTGATACTTTGGGTACCCTGTGGATATCATACATGCGCTACATTTGCCATCGTTGGGACGCTCTTTTCTTAGGTATGGTGCTCCGCTCTGCGGCCTTCGGCCGCTAAGGAGCTCCGCTATTAATTATTTCTGGAAGCCTTAAATTTCTGTATCCCAAGGCATTCAGCCAATGCAAGCACGACAGAGCCTTTGCCCGGATAAACCAGCTAAGATACAGAGTACAATTTAACATATTAATTATTTCTGGAAGCCTTAAATTTCTGTATCCCAAGGCATTCAGCCATGCAAAGCACGACAGGGCCTTTGCCTGGATAAACCAGCTAAGATACAAAAAAAACAGTTTAAGATAATTATTTTTGAAAGCCTTCAATTTCTGTATCCCAAGGCATTCAGCCATGCAAGCATGACTGAGCCTTTGCCCGGATAAACCAGCTAAGATACAGAGTACAATTTAAGATATTAATTATTTCTGGAAGCCTTAAATGTCTGTATCCCAAGGCATTCAGCCATGCAAGCACGACAGAGCCTTTGCCCGGATAAACCAGCTAAGATACATAAAACAGTTTAAGATAATTATTTTTGAAAGCCTTAAATTCTGTATCCCAAGGCATTCAGCCATGCAAGCACGACAGAGCCTTTGCCCGGATAAACCAGCTAAGATACAGAGTACAATTTAAGATATTAATTATTTCTGGAAGCCTTAAATTTCTGTATCCAAAGGCATTCAGCCATGCAAGCACGACAGAGCCTTTGCCCGGATAAACCAGCTAAGATACATTGAGTACAATTTAAGATATTAATTATTTCTGGAAGCCTTAAATTTCTGTATCCCAAGGCATTCAGCCATGCAAGCACGACAGAGCCTTTGCCCGGATAAACCAGCTAAGATACATAAAACAGTTTAAGATAATTATTTTTGAAAGCCTTAAATTTCTGTATCCCAAGGCATTCAGCCATGCAAGCACGACAGAGCCTTTGCCCGGATAAACCAGCTAAGATACAGAGTACAATTTAAGATATTAATTATTTCTGGAAGCCTTAAATTTCTGTATCCCAAGGCATTCAGCCATGCAAGTACGACAGAGCCTTTGCCCGGATAAACCAGCTAAGATACAGAGCGTACAATTTAAGATAATTATTTCTGAAAGCCTTAAATTTCTGTATCCCAAGGCGTTCAGCCATGCAAGCACGACAGAGCCTTTGCCAGCCAAGATATCGATCAACTATATCCTCCATATCGATCCAATCCCCAACAGAATATTTCTCCTTAAAATGTTAAGAATCTTCCAACTAATTTCATCTCGTTTGGTAGCGCAATTCCATTGCACTAGGCTTCGTCGGCCATGTTTGTTTCGGTATTTGCGCGGTCCCAGGACTGACTTCCAGAACAAGAATCGATCGTAAGTCTATATCAGCCATCCTACCCTTGACAGGTCATTATTATTCCTCTGAATGGTAGATGACCAGAATCCATGGTGCCTTTGCATATTTGGAAAACGTCTCTAGCCGCCGCCACGAGGCCAAATATCAACTGGTCAACAATTATACGTTTACAAATTCCGATTGTTAGCCGTCTAGATGAATTGATTGTTCATACGTCCCGGATAACTTGTTTGATGATCAAAGTTAACTCAGTGAAGTGTGATTATTACGGGTACTCTAGAAAGTGAATGCTAGCGAACGGAGCTCTAAGATCGCTCCCCTCATTTAACCTCGTGATTCGCATTTCAGCGCATGTCCTCTGAAGTCCAGCCCTCGAAATAAACATGATAAACAGAGCTTCGCTTCATGACCTGATACTGACACTGTAGTAAACACGCAAATCTCATTACTAAATGAAACCGCAAATCTCCTACTCGAAGACAGAGTTTTTATTGGACTATGACATCAGCCATAACAACCGTAGTGGGCAAAAATCGAACTTCCGGAAACGCTCTGGCTCGTTATGGCCAACCACAGAAATAGGCGACAGGGTCCAAGGCACATGACAGTAACTTCCCGCTATCACCGGGCGCACATTTAAACCGGTTCGCTTCATACAATGAATACAATCAGTCCTTGCTTGGTAAATTTATAATTAACCGGACCTCGATGTAACGATATGTTCAATGGTTTCGCCATTATATCGATAAAAAAAGGGAGTACGGATACAACGATACCCCGATTTTACGATACAGTTTTCCCGCTCCCTTGGACTGGAAGCAGCGAGGTGGTGTACATTTAGACAATGCGCCATTTTTTGCAGTTAAAATCAATTTTTAAAGCATCGGTTTGCAGTAAGCTCATTCTCTAAGCATAAGTCTATGCACCTAATACTCAACTTTCCCTGGAAAAATAATATTTGTGAAAAGAGTTTTTTAAGATCGAAAAATCATTATAAATATCTATGTTTTTATGCAAATTTGCATGTCCCAGCGTCACACGTTCAGCGCCTGGTGTAAAAATATTTTTACTTATTTCTTCATGGATAAAACATACAACGCAAAATTTGCCATAAATCGAAGTTCCAATCCTAAATGAAATAAATTATATGGTATTTTCTTCAATATATGCATCTTCTTCGATATTATTAGTGAAAACGTCTTTGCCATTTTCGTGTCCCAAAAATTTGATAATTTTAGCGTATTTCAGGTTTTTTAGATTTATTGTCAAAATAAGCAACGCCGCAATGAAACAAACTGAGCCAACTGTGGTCTATAGATTTTATGTCGAAATGTGGCATTCTGACTGAGATCGGAAATACGTTCTTGGAAATATAAAATTTGGAAGTTTACTGAAAGCATTGTCCCCCACCAAAATTTAAAGCATAATAATACGACCGGGGTTCGCATTTCCTCTAATTTATAGATAACCATAAGCCTTATTGCACTAAAAAACTACAGATGTGTGGTCTAGTAAAATTGCAGCCGGACTTATAGCCTATTTTGAGAGAGTTTAGGAATGGCGTGAAGTTTACTGAAAGTTTTGTCCCCCACTTCATAAAATTTGCATATCTAAACAAACGACAGCAATTGTGACTGCTACCGAAGTTTGTTTCTAATTTCTTCGTTTACATTTAAAAAAATTCAAGGTTTTTTGCTCAAACTATTTAAATACATACATCTGAGATTTCATTCGCACCGATTAGGTAGATTTCGGCTATATCACACGAGATTTAAAACCCACAATGTTATTTTTGTAATTTATGCAATTTGGAAGAAATTCATTACAGTTTAGAAAAAGTTCTTCATTTTTTCTGTTTTTCAGATAATTTAAGCGCGCGATTACTTTCACATTTATCGCAAATGTTTATTCAAGGCAATAGGTATCTTAGTAGATTTGAAGCGTTGTCTGTATTTTGTAAAAAAATACACTGCCATTGCGTGTTTTTAGTTGACTCTTCGGTCTGTTATGGCATGTATCTCACGTGCTATACATACACAGAAAGGCAAGCCACTTTGCAAGAAACATGCAATTGATCGTTATATGTGTTTACATGTTTTTGTTTAAATTGACGCTTCCATGGCAACGAAATGGCGGCCCTCCATTTTTTGAGTTGAAGAATCCACCCAGACATTGCAAGATACTTTTCGCAATACCAACGCCAATAAGATCAGACTATAAGTTTGAAGTAATAGGCCAAGAGCGTTTCGAAGACCATTTTTTTGTCAAGAAAATTTAGCGTAGTCAATCAAAGTCGTGAGCCAATCAGATCCTTTCCTAGTTTCGCCTAGTGCGACATGTCTGTTGCGACATGTCTCGAAAAACAAGTCAAAGGAGTGCACTGAACAAGGATCCGATTGGCTCACACGATTGTGATTGACTACGCAGCAAACTTAACTGCCAAAGGCTCACTAGATTGGAGCCTACAGGGTCGGGTGTTATCAGAAACAATTGCAAATGGATTTCTAAAAGAAAGGTATTTATTATAAACGTTGTGACTGGTGATTTTTCCAACTGTTATGTACCGTTCGAATTTTTGATATTTGGAGAATGCAAGTGGTTTTTTTTTGCAAAAGAAAGGAATCTTGCGTTTGACTAGTTACCAGGCCCCACCCAGTAAGGAGATAAAATTGCTCATATTATCAGAAATATTTATCAAAATCAGTTGAAAAGTAGATAATTCGACGTATTTCTCTATAAACCATAGTGCAAAGTAGCCAAATGCAAAACGTTATAAGTAAAGAAAAATACGTCGCAAAACTCGCATGTGACAGTATTGAGTACCACCTCGCTGCTTCCAGTCTTGGCATATCATAAAATCGGGATTCCACTGTACCCACTTCTACGACAGCTTTTTGTGTCTTTCTATATTCCCTATGGAACCATCAGCTAGGGGCTCGTCGAGGTAGAGCATAAACTCGAACACTGGTTGAAGTTCGTTCGCGGCCCGCTCCGCATTCGATTCCGCTTCTTGGTGAACTTGCCATATTTTCGGCGGTCCAATCACGTAGCGAGTTCGATCGATGACGGGGAAACTCGCTACGCGATTGGCCGTTGAAAATGTAAACAGCGCTGCAACCTGGAGCAACGGTTTTCCTGGGGCCAAAGGGCTCTGACTTCGCAAGTCGGTGAAAGCGGCTTGTCGACGTTCAACGGAAAAATACCGAAATTTAAAGTGTTCGGATGTTTTAATCGAGACAGCGCTGCTTTGTAGGAAATCTATGCAAGACGGTTCTCCTGGTGTAATTAGGGTGCCGATCGAGTGGCGATTTATCGAAGAAATTCGGTCGCAATGTGAGGCGTTCGAGATTCTTGTTTGGAGCCTTCACCTCTGGTTAGGGGTGTCTGGTGGAACCCTCGGAAATACTCTTCAACGCCTCTAGACGACAACAGGCCAACCTATGTCCTCTACTTTTATTTGCCATCAAATTTACCAGGACTCAATGACGTATAGCAATTTAGCGAGTTTATCGATTACTCTTATACAAAGCCACATAAACACCTTAAATATCGCCAAGCCAGAATACACTCTTTTTTTTATAAGAACGTATAATTTTCAGTTTCGCCCCATGTAAGGTAAATCAAGCAGATCTTGTATTCCGGAATTCCAGTCTTAGGATTCCGGATTCCAACCTACTGGATTCCGGATTCCATACCAGTGGATTCCGGATTCCATACCAGTGGATTCCGGATTCCATCACTCTCAAAGAATCTGGATTCCAATATTTCTTTATCTGAATAAATTTTTGAATAACAGTTTTTAACACTGCCAGGCTAATTTTGGCTGCTTTATCTCGGAGTAATAATTCAGATTTACACTAAATTAAATGTATTTTGCTGTTTACTTTTGACCGTACACAACCGGTAATTGTTCGCACCATATAAATATCATTGAATTATTTCAACAACTGCTATACGAAACAGGCCTGGCCAGGGAGGTACTTCAATACTGGATACCCGATATGTTTTCTCTAAGATACCAAAATACCCACAAATTTGAACAGCATTAAAATACCGAATACTTAAAAAAGTTTCGCAGGAGCGGGAGGTCGACAAAGCTGCGATTGAGGGAGTCGTTATGTGTTTTTTGTGAGAGTAAGGGACCGTTCATTTTTTATCAGGGAGAGGGGGCTGGTGGAAATGAGGGGGGGGGGGTCACCCCAAAAAATACGGCCTCAAAGGGGGGGTCACCCAAAAAAAATACAAGCACATAACAGGGAGGAAACGAAAAGTTTGTATTTTTTACAGCATCCAATATGTTTGTTACATGTTTCAACTCGCTTATATGTTTCTAATTTCACTCAATACTTAATAAAAATTTCGGCGCGCTTCGCGCGCATGCAGAATTTAACATATAATATGCACTGATAGGCCTGCCGGGCAGTCTCTATGTTTGAAAGAACACACCTTAGGTAAGCATGAGTTCAACGTTTAGTCATTTGGGCCGCGCTTCAAGCACATGAATAATAATAATTTCTTCATTTGTGGAGCGCATGAAAAATATTACCTAAAGGCTCAGGAGCCCTCTTCACTAGGAGCTTTCATATAACCTATATAATTAGCGTATTTCCTGGGCTCCTGACAGGCTTTGTTTACTATACACAAAAAACCATCTACCCTTTTTCTGAGGCTTGATGAAATGCGGTTATCAAAAGTTGGGGGATGGGGGAGTTTGTTTCTCCTGGCCAAGATGCACGTTGTTGTAATGACATTCGTAGTGATTTCATTGCATGAGTTCTCAAAAACCATATTGTTCATATTATGTGATTCCGATGCGCGCGTAGCGCGCCGAAATTTTTAGCGTACTCAGTTGAGAGAACTAGACTTATGAAAAGCGCAAAAATATGTGAGTTGCTGCAATAACTTCTTTGAAAATTTATTGTGCTCTCCTCTTTCAGGGCTTTAAGGTTCCAGAGATTCCCCCTTACTCGCCCAAAAATGTCCCCTGTCGCTGAAATTTTTAGTGTACTCAGTTGAGTGCAGAACTAGACTTATGAAAAGCGCAAATGATATAGGAGTAAATGAATCAAAAAATAAATTGACATTACGATTACAGGTCGTTACGGGAAGGAGAGGTTATTACTGACAGGCCTCAGGGCGAAGAAAACGCGCCTGGCAGATTACGTTTTCAAAATGGCGGAAATTAATTTATGCAAGGACATGGAGCAAGAAAACGAGCTATTTACAAGGGGCTTTCTGGCAATCAGAAAGCTCACAAATTTTTAAAATGGATAGTATATCTTTTCCTCACAACTCGTGTGAAGAAATGCCCGACGTTTAAAAAATAAAGGAAAGGACACTTGGATTCCGGGTTCTCAAGGCCTTTGGATTCTGGATTCCTGCTATATGGATTCCGGATTCCATTCTACGGATTCCGGATTCCAAAGCTAACAAAAGTCGGATTCTGGATTCTGGATTACCTTACATGGGGCGATCAGTTGAGGCTCGGCCGTTCTTATTTTTGGAGCAGTTTGAGGCTGGAAATGTTCTTACGGATGTTCTTACATTTCAGACACGTCGGAGGTTGAAATATGATAGATCTTATAGAAGGATACATACTAATGAAGTATTTAAGAGTTTATAAATTACATTATTATATGGCAACGATAGTACGCGCGCTCTGATTGGCTAACGAGCGGGCGTAACTCTCCGTAACGCCCACGGGCATTATGGAAATTCTTAATGCCCGCTCGCAGTTCACGACTGACAAAAATTCATCTCCTTGAAATAACACAAATTCAAAAGATCGATTTTCAGCGAAATTCACAACAAGAATACTTGACACAGTATAACACAATTCTAACTTGTGACAAGAGGAAAATAAAGGCCTGAATATCAGAAATGACCTGTTTACAAAAGCAGAGCCAAAAAGTTACTCTAAGAAATTCGAGTCTTTCCGGAGAAAATGAGAACTTAAGGGAGTCAAAATAGCAGCAAAAGGTAAAAGCTACATGTAAAGTCAAAATTTATTGGGAATTCAATAAACTTGAGAGCTAAAAATAATAACAGAAAGCGAGTTCAAAAACAATGTGCTTACCGATAACTGATAGTGAAGTCGTTGATTTCTTTCTCTCTCCTTCTCCTCGAGTTAAATTCATTCTTACTTGACGTTTGCTTTTGCACAAAAGCCGGCTAAAATAACCATCGCAATTTTCTGGAGGATAGCTTGTGAAATAGCTTCTTCAGGTTTAACTCTTCTTCCGTATTTTATAAGGCCTTTTCTAGTGCAAAAGTAGCAATGTTTTCCCCAATGGTGCTAAAAAAAAGTTGAGCTGACGTCGAAGACTTGCTTCCCAGTTGCTTGCCGTTTGAAACTTCTGTAACTCCCTCAAAAGTTTCCCACAAATGACTAAACAACATTATAAAATTCTGTAAAAGAAAGGATTCCGAAGTATCTGACATCCATAAGAGATTGATTACTTTAGAGCATGTCTGGCGTGGTTTGCACACACGGGTTTTGTTCTATCAACTTGACTCGGCGAATATGAACAGCTCTGAATGAACTCGAGCGCGACGCGGGCGCGTGTCTGAGTTATTTCGGCGGGAAAATGAACGAGGCGACTTCCGGTTCGTAAAAGTTTGAAAAAAAGTGCCATATAATAAACAACTTACTAACCTCGACCGTTCGGGCATTACGTGAAATATCAAACCTCGGTTTTGGCGTTCAACCTCGCTATCGCTCGGTCGATACGCCAAAACCTCAGTTTGATATTTCACGTAATGCCCTCACTCTCGGTTAGTAAGTAGTTAATATTGAAGGTCGTTATTATTAACACATTTGATTCTGGATTTTAGAACGCATCACTGAAAATAAATCTATTTTGCTCGTATCTGAGGCTCAGACCCCGTCCACACTACACCGTTTTCAAACGAAAATGTATACTTTTTGCTCCGATTTGCGTCCACACGTTTTCGTATCATTTTCGGCCGTTCACACTACAACGCGTATTCGTACGAAACCGCTCTTATGCATTCAGTGGGCATGCTCAAACAAGCTCGAGGCATGCACATTTCGATCTGTTGGCCTGCGAAGTGGTCGGGTTTGCTGTGGCGACGTCATCGTTTTCAGATAGCATCGTTTTCACCCGTCCACACTAGAAAACACCGTTTTCAAACAGCTCCGTTTTCAAATCACTCCACTCTGGAGAGCGTTTTCGGATTGATCCGTTTTCGGTATCGTTTTCGGCGTTGTAGTGTGGACGATAGCCGTATCAGGCTGAACGTTCTTATAAAAAGGTTCTTATAAAAAAATTGTAAACGTTTTATAAACGACCATTGTAAAATTCATTACTAATTCATGAGGGTGCGACCCAATCAGAACCTCAGGAATAGGGGTCACATGGATGCACTGTAACCCAATACAACTCAAGTAGGAGTTAATGAATTATTAAACAGTAGTACGTTTGATACAGACTCCTGCTCAACTAATAAGTATTCATTAACTTTTGATACAGATATCTATATTTAATACCGTAATAGAAATCGTGTCCGCACTCGCTCCGCTTAGCCCTGAAGCTGTGTTGCCAAAAGAAGTTCGCAGACCTGAAGAGAAGCTGGAAATCTGGACCGTGGGCGTGTTTTTGTTGAAAAGATCACCCTGGGCAAAGTTCTAATTCAAGCGATTTCTTAAGCGAGGGACAAAGCCGCCATCGCCGCCATGTTGAAAATCTCCCACAGAAACTAAAAAGAACTCAGTTCGCGCAGCCGAAAGCACCAAAGACATTGAAACCTAAATGGGTCTCTTACAGATTACAGACAGGAATGTGCAGGGATAATTCTAAATTGAAAGATTTGAGCTGAGAAAAATTTTCATTCAAGTTTCAACAAACGTACACACTACCTTGCTTCCCTCGGAGCATGCGCTAAGTCATGCTAAGTCGAAATGACACATTTACAAACAAGTCCGTGAAAGTCATGAATAATATCTCTAAGTATAAATCCGGACGGCTCTATCGCTAAACGAAGGACAAAATCCCGAAGAGAAGGAGGAATTCCTCCAGTGGGCATGTTTTTGTTGGAAAAGATTCACTGTGGGCTAAGTTCTAATTCAAGCTATTTTTAAGCGAGGGATAAAGCCGAAAAAATATAAATAAGATAAACTAATTCACTTCACTTCACTTTGTTGGTGCTATTCCTTAGAACATTTTTACTTGACCTGTTTCTTCTCTCCCCTCACTGAGATATGATAAACATACAAACAATTCCGAAGTCAAATTGCGCTGCGTGATTTTGTCGCCCAAAATCAGGGAGACCAGTGCAAAAAAAATCCTTTTGGGCTCACTTCATTTATTTTGGCATGGTGGGACGGGGTACTCATGCTGATGGAGATTATTAGTAATGTAAATCTAGCAGTTTATGGAAGGGGAAAATCATGAACCCCTTCCCACATCCATATGGCCATTGTGATTTTTTTCCCCGTTTTTTTTAAACTGAGAACACTTTAAATAAAATAAATTTCCCCCTAACACTCCGTGAATTTTTCACGGGCATCAGCTAGTCTACTGATTAATATGCAAAACACAATGGCCTTATTTTCATAGAATTTAATTTGATTTACCCGTCAACTTTACGCAATATGTCTAACACTGTCTGGATATTTTCAGTATAACCTCGTAAATATCAAGCGGTCAATACATGAAATAATAATAATCTTTAATCCGTATATCTGACAGATACATTGGTGTCAATCATACAAATACAGCAAATGTTCTACCTAATAACTATGGAATTTGCACCAAAGTTACGTTGCTGGCAAATTATAGAGAACTGCATTATCTGGCATAGGTATACTCGCCGTCTCTGCTTATAAGCTTGAGCCACAATATTTGCTCGCATCTTTCACCAGTGTCTAGAACAGTAGTAGTAACTGGCCGGTTCTGGCGCATATTGAAATCACGTGACTAAATTAGGGGATTCCCCAATTTTTTTAACCACGCCTGTAGATCCACCTGTCAATCAAATTTTTTAACCACACCTGTCAATCAAATTTTTTAACCACACCTGTCAATCAAACTTTAAAATCCAAATGGCGGACAATCTTTAAAATCCAAAATGGCGGACAATCTTTAAAATCCAGGAGGGAGGGGTGACTCTATTGTTTAATGCTTGACAACCATGACCTATGATCGCTGCCAGATATCGGGTTACAGGATAGCGTCCCGCAGTATCGTCGCTTGGGTTAAAGTAGCGTCAGATACGAAACAGTACAGAGCAATGAAAAGTGTGCTTGACGTTAAACCTAGTTTTTATCCCCAATAAGAGTACGTAATCTGTTGACTAATACTAAGCCTTCCTTCTGTGGGCCTTTTTTTATACAAGCTTTTTATAGAGGCCGAATAATATTTGTTTTCTCCTTTGGGACCGTTCGCGGGATTTCGCGAGTTTGTTGCGGGACTGTAAAACCCGTAGGGAAATATATCGTTATTTCTCAGTGCGTATTTAATTGACCTTCTGAAAATAGGACGTTTTTGTCCTGAATAATAGAGCTTTTATTTGATACCAAAGTTAAATTAATCTGGTCTCGAGTTGCTCTATCAATCCCTTCAAAGTCCAAAACTGTAGTTCTCCCCACCGAACTTTGTACCCGATACATAGTTTGTGCAGGATAAGTAAACTTCTAGTACCTCTAGGGCAGGACAGAGCGTTTGATTTAGGTACTTTAACTGGAGCAGGGGCGTAGCCAGCACTTATGAGAGGGGGGTTCCAAAATTCAAAAAATAAAAAACTCCACATAGATCTCGGGGAAAAACTAGCGTTTGAAGAAATTTGCTACATCTTATTGGAGCTTTATCTGTTGTGTATTAAATATTTACAATTTTAGTAGTAAGTCGGTCCAGAACAGAGGCGAGGGGGAGTTCCGCTGCGGGAAAGGGGGGGTTCTGGAACCCCTGGAACCCCCCCGCCCCCTGGCTACGCCCCTGGGGAGAGGGTGCAGATAAAAAATGAAATTGCCATTCATCATGAAGTGGCTTTTCATCAGCAAAATTTTCAAATCCGAGGATATATGTTTTAATATAACTTTAATAGATATAGCTGGCAAAACACATATATTTACACTTGTCCCACATGTCTCTCTTGATAATTTAAATTTACAAATAAACAATAAATTTAATGTTAACAGTAATACATACTGTGTATCATCTTGTGGGAAACTACTAAATCAATACAAAATTGAAGTTGAATGAATTGAGTAATACTATATTTATGAATGTGTGGTTTCAGAAAATATCCCCCTCCCCCTGTATTTTTCTTTGGAAATTCCAGAGGGGTGGGGGGCTAACTTTCAACACCTTTCCGTAGGGGTGTATGGATTTTTTCTGGAACCAGCATGTCCCAGCATGTCCCATGTCCCATGCTGTATACAAGGGTGTGAAAATGAAGCTGGTGCTCGTAAACTGAGCAGCTTGGTTGGAATGTATGAGCTCTAATTGTGCCTGATTGTTTGCCTTTAGAGTCAGATAATTTTTAAAGTCAGAAGACATGAAGCATGCCCCCCCTAGCGTTGAATGTTCAACTCACAACTCTATTATTAATTTCATTATTCAATCCAAAAACCATTTTTCAATTAAATATATTGAAACTCGTTTTTTGTCTACGATTCCATGGCAACGCACAATCTCTTTTACGCTTTGGTGCCTGTGTGTCTGTTTCTCGAAACATTCTGCACAATTTTTGCTTGAAAAGAGTGCGTGTTGCCATGGAATCATAGACAGAGAACAAGTTTTCTATTTGCAACGGCTATAACATTTTAAATATTGATTTGAAAAATGCAATTTTGGATTGAATAATGAAATCAATAATGTGTGGTTCCAGAAAATATCCATACCCCCTCCACAGTATTTGTATGGAAATGATCAGGTAAATTGACCCCCCCACCCCTCCGGAATTTCCAATGCCCTTCCGTAGGGGGGTATGGATAATTTCTAGAACCACACAATGGAATAGTGAATTGAATATTCAACTCTAGGGGGACGCTTCATGTCTTTTGTTGACTGTAAGGGGGCTAAAAATTTGTGACCGTCACTACAGCATGCAATAAGGGGGCATCAACCAGCCAAAGGCAAAGTTCAAACCAGACCAACTACTGCTGTAACCAGACCAACTACTACTCTTTGCCAGCAATGCCAAAGCATTATTATTGTGTCCAGTAGTCAACTCTGCAAGAAACATAAAATAAATGTATTTTTAAATACATTTATTAAAATAAATATTTTAAAGTGGCCCTTTTTAACATAAATGACGGAGGTATTTTCACAGCTCACATTACTAAATAGCAACAGTCTATGCTCGTGGACACTTTCATTTTCCAATTATCCTGGTCCTTTCCATGGGGAATCATATGATACAATCTCATTTTCCATGTCTTTGCCTTCATCTGGTGATTTTAAAATTGTACAGTAGAAATAAATTTCATTCTTTCTTCCATTCAACTTCACCCACTTTTCTCAAGATTCTTTGTTATTTAAAAAGCAACAACACAAAAACATTCACTTTTGATTTTGAAATACAACTGCTTGCTGACAGTCCAATTAAAGGCCACCTCTAACTGCATCCTTGTGTTTTTGTTTTCAATTACTACATCTTGCATTTAAAGAAATATCAAAAGAACTTGGGTGGAAAATAGCTACTCTGAATAAACTTGAATACCTGGTAAAAACTACATAAAATGGCAAGATCAAAACAGGTTGTTTCGAGTATCGCCTATAAGGAACATGTAATTAAGGAAAACGTGCCTCGGCGCACAAATAAAGGATTGTAGTTGGTAATGGGCCATTCTTAACAAACTTTCTCCAGTCCCAGATGAAGAGCGAGAGTAATTTATTTCCATTGATTTTGACAATACACACGACTATCAAATGGTAAAAGCAGCTGATTTAATGGGAATATAGAGAATTTGAACGAACACAAATGCCGAAAGACTGGAACTCAAGCTGACCACCTGGAACAAGTTTGCCATTTTATACTACAAAATGGATTTTGTGAACCACTCATATGTACTTTTGTTTAATTCTGAGAAAAAACATAGCTTATTTGTCAGAGTGAAATCATTGGCTTTTGGATGCTCTACAAGAGGGCATAGAGTTTGTTTCCCCCAGAGTGGTCACAAGCTGGATGGATCCATATGGCTCCTACAAACAAGTGAAGCATGTGGATCAACTCTTTGACAATTCCTGTACTGTGCTACTATCACAACTGGGTCTCACTGCCATGTCTCCTGGTGTTTACTTTCAGGTAGTTAACAATAATGAGTGAGCACCAAAAAGATTTGCCAATGATCAAAGCAACATTTTTTGAAACTGATGATGTAAATAAAGTTACAAATTGAATACTTAGTTAGGGCATTTGCACCTACTAGTTTGTTTGATAGAACAGTTAGGAGAATGTTTTAATACCACAGGGTTTTCTAGCAATAACTGAACAAGGCTTGGTATGAAGCGAAACAGTTGACCAAGTCCTTAGCTAAGCCTTAGGAGTTGCTTTGCAAACCCCTGGCATTAGAGCAAGCTTTGTTCAGCTTTGTATTTATTATTAACAAATTTTCGTTTTCTTTTGCTCGCTTTTCTGGTCATAAAAGGACCGAAACATGCTAGCATGAAACCATTACGTAAGGTAATCTGATATTGTATTGCCGGTTTGCCGCAAATAAAGCTCTGTGGAGTTTAGGGAATCACGGCCTTTGCTAGATGGAAATTTTCACTCGATAGCAGCCGAAGCTTACATCATGTTTCCCTAAGGCTTTAGTATTATAGAAATATATAATTCCCCGTAACCGAAAAACATGTAGTACTAATAACTGGGCCAAAAAGATGCTGTAAATATTGTAAATAGCGAGTATTTTGTCAACTTAAATAGTAAAGCATTTATGCTTACCTGTTAAACGTCTTGAAGTGTTGTTTCTTGTTGTTTTCTTGTATTTAAGGTCCTTGCACGAAGCCAATAAAAGGATTGATAGAACAAACCAGCAATCCGAGAGCCATGAAAATTGGCAGAGAAATATCTCAATCCGTCCCCAATAAAACCTCCTAGTTTGAGCCTTCAATACCTAATACGCGTACAACTATAAATCGATTTTTAAAGCTACAAGAAAGCCAACAGGACATTATCCCGCCTTCGAAAATTCACAGCGAAATATGTTTTAACCAAATATTGCAGGTAAAATAAATGAGAAACGCAAATTTTAGCTGCCAGGGTTATTAGTTCCTATATTTAAAAGTGCTTCAGAACTATTTTTGCATCTCTAGCCCGACGACAGAAAGCAACAATTCAAGGATAAACTTCACACAGAGCGGTTATGCCTTCGACATGCGACCGCCATTTTCTTGTCGAGTTCACGAAGACAGGGTATGACGTCACTGGCAGCGATCATAGGAACACAGAGCCCATAGAGACACCCCCTCCCTCCTGTTAAAATCCAAAATGGTGGACAATCTTTAAAATCCAAAATGGCGGACAATCTTTAAAATCCAAAATGGCGGACAATCTTTAAAATCCAAGATGGCGGACAAACCTAAACCTAACCTAAATCTAAACCTAAACCTAAACCTAAATCGGATACAGCCATGACGTCACTGGGAATCCCTTGTAAACATAGATTGTGGGCAAGCCTAGGCATGTATAAGGCTGGGGAATCCCCTTGAATTCTATATATATTTTTTCCAACAGGAAGTTACCTAACTTTAAAAAGTTATATGTTCAGACATGCTAGTTGTATTGAGATCATGAGACAGTCATGGGATATCTCTCACCAATCAAAAGCTACACAATATTTTACACAAAATTGAAACTTTTACACCAGGTGGTAATCTTTTCTCATTCAGTCCAACAGGGCGTCTATATTCCATTTCATTTAATTCTAATTCTTTCATTTTTATTCCATTTATAGTTTTTTTACCAGTTATTCGTATCTTTTCATTATTTATTGATTTCAAAACAGCCGGCAAACGTTTTACCCATTCTCTTGATCGATCATCAGTAATCATCTCTTGTGCATACTGATGTGTGAATAACCTCTCACTCAGTGTTCTATTTGCTCTTTCTACAAAGGCTTGAGCTCTATGATTATTAGCTTCTGACCGTTGAATAGTCACATCATGTTTGTTCATAAGCCTAGTAACATCTCCCTTAAACTCTGTTCCAGGATCAACAATTATTGTCTCAGGATATTTTAACTTTCTTGAGTATATCTTTGTGAAAGCTTTTGCTACTTCACCAGATTCTTTTGAGGTTAGTGGATCAGCATCTTTGTATCTACTAGCTATATCAATAACTACTAATGCGTACTTATAAGTCTTTCGTCTGATAGTATCATGAGGAAGAAATAATAAGTCCGCTTGGTGTATCTGATTTGGTTTATCAATAGTCCAATATGGTCTAGGTATGTAATCAGGCTTAGGTAGATATATCTGCCATATTAGTCCATCACCTAGAGTGATTCTAATACTCATCTCTGTAGAACAGCAGAGACTGCTACCATTTAAAAGTTTAACTGTTTAGCATTCAAAAAACCCGACCCCGGACAAACAGATCGGTAGCTTTCGATTAGAAATTCAAGTTTAAAAAGAAGTAGGTGAACTCCCCGACAGCCGCCATTTTGTTTTCTCGGAGGAAACCCCGCGTCCAGGTCCAATGAATAAACAAATACCCGAAAAAGCTTCAAAATGCTTGTTTGTTTCTCATTCTATAGATTTTATTATCGAAAACAGTTATGATAAGCGTTTTGTATGTTTTGGGTGGATTTTCGGTAGAAATTCAAGCTTTTTAAGCCAACTCTGTATTCTCTCGATAACGCGATTCAGAGTTTTGAATTGATTTCATTATAACTTCAATGCGAGCACAAATTTCCGTAAAATTATTAGACTCACTTTACATATTCTTTTTTCAAAGTAAAGATATTTTGTTTAAAACTACGTAATTGGCTACGACGCGGCAATATTATTCGCTTCGCGCCGCGCTCGCAAATTCTAAAGACTGATTTTGTGGCTTAATTTTTACTTTATATTCTGAAATTATCTATCATTAGACCTTTTTGGGTGTATTTTTACGTTAGTACTTTGGAAGCTTTCGAACACGACACGTGTGTGCGATAAGTACAACAAGAACTCAGTGCAAGCGCTAATGTTTCGAAATCTTGCTACGTGGCAAAGTCTTAAATTGCAGGAGAAAGGCTGTATCAAATCAGCCTTCCGTTAATTCTGTGACGAGATTATTACTTAGATTGTTGTCGAAATAGCGTTATGAAGCTGAAAGGATCACGCCGTCTTCAAAGTGTAACCCCGACCCAATGGCAGCTCATGGCATTCCCAGTTCGACAGTATCTTCTTAAAATTCAGTCGTCATTCGAAATCTCAACTGATTTGTCGAAATTTGCCACCACGACTGTGCGTACTTAGCGGTATCTACAGTAAAAGCATTTTCTCTCGATTTCGTCTGTTGGCAGGCCTCGATGATACGTATAAATCTTGAAAGAAGAAAACATATGATTGTTGCACGGTTAGTAGGCGTGGCATTTTAACTAATTTAGTAGCGTCCACTTCACCAGAGTCCATTTCAGAAACCCGTCTCACCTGAAAGATACGCAGGTATAATGTTTAGGTTTTGAAAAGGCGAGGTATATTCAAACATGTTATCTGATTTAGTACAGTTCCGGCGACGACGCCCCGTTGTGAATCCGTGACGTGTTAATATCGCGCGTTCCTTTTGCTAGAAACATGTGAGAGGAAACAAGGGAGGAAATATAATTGCTAACTTCTAATTGGAGTTGAACGATCAGAACTGGTGCGCATTGTATACATTACTCACTATCGAACACGCCCACGCGTAGTGTGGCTCTGCTCGCCACACTTGCAATCAGATGGCTAATGTGATGTCATCTCCGTGCATTTCAGTCCTGCTTTGATATTGCAGCACCACATTCGTTTGCATGTGCACGACATCAGCTCTAAAACCTCCTCAGGTGCAGGATTAGAGTCAAGCCATGATTCAAACTCCAACCAAACTGGATGTGCCCTCCGTTAGATTCCAGTCATAGCCGTGAAGAGAAGGGACTTGGGGACATGCCTTCGTTGCTCTTCTCCAATTTGCTGCCTGGTAATTTGCGCGTGCCACGTAAAAGCGCAATGACAATTGACAGAGTGGGAGCGACTCCGGATCTACCTTGACTTCTTTGATACTGTACAACTCTGAACGTCTCCTTTTTCGATGTCACAAAAGCGTAGCTCTTGTTCTCGAGCATCTAGTGGGCGCCACTTGCCCTAGAATGAGAAGGCGGAGACGGTAGCGCATCCCGTCAAGGCGCTCAGACCGAAAAGACCTTGGGGAACATCTTCTTTCGAGACGCCCGGGGCGATTCGCGTTTAAAGCTATTTCAACAAATGTTGTCGGTCTTGTGAGCGCTCAAGCCTACGCGCCCAGAACGAACGGCAGTATGGGTAGAAACTAAATATCCTATTCGGATGATACCTCGCTGGTCTGAGTGCTAAATTCTACAAAAGACAGCTTTGTTTCAAGCTAGTAACGTCTCGAGTAATGTCTCCTACCCAGGCAATTTTGCGGTCTGGGCGCGTACGGCTTCCGATAACGTTTTTTGAAATAGCTGTATACCATGTCTGCAACTTCGGACAGGTCAGATAGAATTTACCCCGGTTATGGGCGTGTCCAAGGAACATAATAAGCACGTCTGGTGTCGTCTTAGTGGATGACGCCCTTCCTCCCGCATTGTGAGCGT